>JAWMRA010000041.1:35988719-36099765 GCA_035584735.1 Pseudotriccus pelzelni
ATTGGCCCCTGTTAATGTCATGTTCCCTCCTGTTCTTCCCATTAGCTAGCCCCTGTTGTCAATCCCATACTCCTCCTCATTTTCTAGCACCTTCCACACCTGGCCCTATATAAGCTGGTCTGTTACCTTAATAAAGAGGGTAGCACTTTGCCTTCTACTCTGCACAAACCCCTGTGTACTGTTGTGTTCCTTTTCCCCAACCGGACCGCAGCATCCTTTTTAACAAACTCAGACAGTATGTGCTGGAGGAGTGGACAGTGAGGTGGACTGAGATCTAGCTCAAAGGCAGATCCCAGAGGGGTCAGTGGCATGGGGTCTAGTTGGAGGCCTGTCACCAGTAGCTCCCCCAAGGTTCAATGCTGGGCCCAGTATTAACTCATCCATCAGTGACCTGGATGAAAGGCCAGAAGCCTCCTTAGCAAGTTCACTGATGACATGAAGATGGGAGGAGTGGCCAATACACCGGAGCGCTGTGCAGCCCTTCAGAAGGACCTTGACAGGTTGGAGAAATGGGCAGAGAAGAACCTTCTGAAATTCAACAAAGATAAATTCAGGGTCCTGCCTGTGGGAAAAGCTGGGGGCTAACCTGCTGGGAAGCAGCTCTGTGGAGAAGGATCTAGGGGTCCTGGTGGACAACAAGCTGTCCATGAGCCAGCAGTGTGTCCTTGTGGCTAAGAAGGCCAGGAGCCAGTGACTATGCACTGGAACAGATTGCCAAGAAAGGTTGTTCTCACTTGAGATATTCAAGAATCATTTGGATGCAATTGTGTGCAATGTGCTCTAGGGTGACCCTGCTTGAGCAGGGAGGTTGGACCAGATGACCTACTGTGATTACCTCCAACCTTACCTTTTCTATGATTCTGTGAAACTAGCAGCTGTTTAACACATGAGAACCAGCATTCTGCATGCATATCATTTCCCATGAGAAGAATCAAGATGCCAACACAATATCTTCAAGCCACCATAATATTTCTCTAGCAAAAAGAGATCACATTCTCAAATTAGTCTCTTTATTCCTCATATTTAAATGCAACACAAAGTATTTTCCAGAGAAGGTTAGGAGCTGAGATTCTTAGTTATTGTCCTGTACAGTTCAATGACAAGAAAAAAAGACAAATATGAAATTCTTTTTCTCCCAAGTCCCATCTTAAAAATACATAATATATAGCATGCCTATGAGACTATTCAAATATACCATAAAATACTGAACTAGTGGTTTACCTGGTCCAGGCTAACACCTGTTCAAAATTCAAGATAGTGCATCATAAAAGGATGGTAGGACATTTCTGGGCATTGTGCACACTTTATAATGTGCTCTCAGTGCTTTTAATACTGTTTTGGTTCCAAGACAAGAGACCAAGGAAAAGTAGCTATTCATGGGTGTATTTTTTTATCTTTTCACAGATGATGATTGCTCAGTGTAATCAGCTTTTTCCCAATGCAAAGTCTTTGTGCAACAGACTCTTACACTGAACCTCTGCTGAAGGATGTGTAACTGCTGTTGAAGAGGTTCCTGCAGCTTTAGGTTTTGAGAGACTCCACATATAATCACAGAATGGTTTGGATTGGAAGGGACCTTTGAAGATCATCTAGTTCCAGCCCACCTGCCATGAGCGGAGGGATTTTCCACCAGAGCAGGTTGCTCAATAATCTTTCTTTCCTTGCAGTGAAATAAATTAGATCTACAGGACTGTGACTATAATGGCACTGCCTAGCAGGATATCAGCTCCTGAAAGGAGAACTTATTCCGCAGCTCTCCCTCCAAGCACAGAGTCCTCCCCCAGGCAGGATATCTGCAGCACAGCTGCCTGTGGGCTGCCATCCCTCAGGCTGTGCCAGGCACTAGCTAGCTAAGCAGCCTATGGCACAGTCCAAAACAGTTTCAGGGAGCTTTATAGCTATGAAACAGTCATGGGCCAGTGCTAGTTCACACTTTATCACAATTTCATTACACTAAATGTAGCCTGTGTACCATCCATACCAACTCAACAAAATATTTTGGGGTCTGTTTTGGTTAGTAAACTTCCCCCTCCACCTAATGCTGAGTGTAGATCTGCTTTAGTTCCTACAGATTAGTATGAGAAATTCTTCTAACTGTAGGTTGTTTGGAGGGATGAGTGACTAGATGTAGCAAGGCTGTGGTGAAGAACAACAAGGTGATTAGGAATGAGGTTATGAATAACAAGCAAGAGAAGAAAGAAAATGGGATAGCGCCTGAGAGGAAGGACTGTGAAAAAAAAAAAAAAAAAAGTAAAAGGTCAAAGTAAGGAAAAGAATGAAGTGGAAAAGGAATTAAAGAGAATCAAAAAAGAATAAAAAAGCAAAGGAGAAGATAGCTGAGGGGGAATGAGTCGTAAATAAAACAAATCGTGAAGCACAGCAAGATAAAATAATGTGTTCAGAAGACCTGAACCTGCATAGATTCTCTGAGTTGAATTTCATGTTTCCAGGCCCTGAGGTGGGAATAGCCCAGGTTAAGAGAGAAAGGGAAAGACTGTGCTATTCATCTGTGATGCTGTTCAGATATTTTTGCTGACAGCATTACTCTATCCTTCATTTTAAGATTATTCATTTCCATCCTTCTCATTGATAGCCATAAAACGCCAGCAGCAGTACAGGCAGTGTGTTTTGCTGCATGCAGCCACCCTAGAAAAACAGTGGTCCTGCGTTTAGTGGGGAAACAGCATGGCCACATAAAACCCACTTTGAATCAGGACTTCACATTTGTACTGCTCCCCTGGCCAACCCCATCCGGGTAGAGTGATGTCCTTGGTGCATAAACTTCAAGCACTACAGCCCACCAGTTCTCATAGGAACATATGATTTCTACATGAAATTATGTGCTACGTACTCTTTTCTGAACTACAAGAAGCATGTGGTGACACAAAGAGGCTTTCCTTCTACTACACCATACACGGTCTTTCAGTCCATGAAGTTCACAGGTAAATCCTATGTGTTAGGACAAAACCGAGGACTGATTGTTGTATGCCCTCATTTGGTGCTTTTACTTCCTGCACTGCTTGCTTGAGTTTCTGATTAATTATCAAAATTGGCTGCAGGCATGAGTTATGTCCTTTAACACAACCTGATTAACCCATCAAAAAGTCTATAAAGATTTTTTGCTAAAGGAAATTTTTCTGATTAGGTAATGGCTTTTTTTTTTTTCTCTGAATGATGTGTCATGAAAAGGTGACCAATTGGTTTAAAATCCCCCATCCTTAAGAAGCATTCTACCTCCTACGCTGATCTTCATGCAAGTTGTAATACAGATTTAAAGCACGTCATAGTGATACAGATGCTTTGTGTAAGTTTGTCTTAAATGTGTATGTGCTTTTTCACACTTCTGGATGTGACAACACCTTTGAGCTCATATAGGCCCTTGCCATTGCATAACATGCTCTGTAGGCCTAAAATCTTATGAAGAGCAGAGTATTTTAATTGTTCATTTTTTGAATAACATACTTATTATATTATGGCATATAAAACTAAAGATTTTGCTACGGCTATGGGACTAGTGAAAATCAGGAGCTGTAAGTCAGGAAGAAACAAGCAGGTCTGAAGTTCAGAGTCATACCTGAAGCTTTCTTCATAGGTGAAGTATTTCCAAATGCCAGCTCTGGATTAAAAGAAAGCGTACTTCCAACTGGTAAATGTGCATCCTCCCATTTCTGAAGGATAGGTGTACATTATTAACTGAGGCAACATTTCCTTACTGGTTCCTTACTACATATATTTGTATCATATTCAGGTTATGATAATGAATTATTTAATGAAGCTTCTATAATTATGATAGAAGGAGCCATACTAGATGTGTACTTCTTTAATACCTTGGTTTGGGGCAGATTTTTCCCCTTTCCTGAAGTATTGAAGATTGGTGACAAAGACAGGATAGAGAAAACAAAGTGCACAGGTGCTCCTCAGTATTAGGGCCTCAGAAGTATTTGCCTGGTGTGTCTTGTTTATTACTGTCAGATTTGAGATTAGAAGACAATTTTCCATAAATTTGGATTATCAGGGACTATTTTTGCCTTTCTCTAATGAAAGACAAAGGCATGACCCATTCCTAAGGCTTGCTTGATTTCACTCCACAAATGCCACATGATCTTCCCTCTCATTTTTTTTCATGTAAAGCAAAATAGCTGTGGCTTTTAAAGTTTGAGTTTTCCCCAGGCTACTGGGAGTGTTTTGTGACCTCTTCTGAGCAGAGATATTAGGAAGGGATGTTCTGCAGAGGTTTTGGTCTGAACATCTACTGCATAGTTGTCTGTGGCAGGAAGAGAAATTCAGGCTTGCTTATGATGGTTTGTGGTAAACTGTCTTCTTCCTAATGCCTTATGTGATTCAGTTCCATCAAAAGGTGAGGGGGGGACAGGCCAGCATATGAACATTTGGCCAAGAGCAATTATTTTAACAAAAAAGGTTGAGTGGTGTCTGGCTCATTAGAGATCACATTTTGGGGATGTACTTGAAGCACCTTTGTCATAAAAGGACAAAATACATCTCAGACATCCAGCAGAGGTGACAACTCATCTGCATGAAAACTGTGACTTATAAACTATACTTCTGTTCTGGTCTCCATGACCCTGAGGCAGGTTCAAGCAGGCCTCTTCAAGTTTGTGAGATGTGCAGTCCCTGCCCCTCAATGTTGCCTTCCTGTCTTTAGAGCAGGAGCTGGCAGCAGCAGGCAGAGCTTTTGGGCATCTCCCTCAAGTGCAGACAAGAAAAATGAAGGAAGGGCTGCGGGAGGCCTTGCTGTGCTCAGAAAGCAACAAGTTTACAGTAATGCAGCTGTTGTTGTGGTATATTATCTTCTTTCTTCCATTTTCTCAGTGCCACTTCTTGCCTCAAAAACAACTCTTCTTCAGAGAAAGGATAAGAACAAATTGGAGGAGGGGCAGAAGAAGGCAGCAAGAAAATGCCAGTGAGCCATGGGAGATCTGGGAGGAGTCACACTGCATCCTGCTCCCACAGTTGTCCCTGTTTGTGAAAATGTGACAATCCATCAAGTCTGGTGTTTTTGGTTTTTTTTTCCTAGGTGCTTCCTATTCATTAAGGTTGAAATTTGATCATGGACAAGTTGATCAGAAAAGGCTTCATAATTACACCATAAACGTAACAGCAGAGGAGAGTCAAACAGTGCATATTATATTAATTAATAACCTGAGGCTACCGGACTCCCTATAAGATAATATGTGAATCAGTGGAATAAGCCCCAGCAAGCACAACAGAGAGACTCATTAGCCAGGGAAAGTCATTATCAAGCTACTGAAAAGTTGTCTTGCCACTGAATCTTATAATGAAGTGTTCAAACTTTTAAATTAATTGAAAAGAAAAAGTTATGCAGAGAGCAAGCAGTCTGCCAAATTCCTGAATTGTTGAAGGTGCAAATGTGAACATAAAATTATTATTTCTCCATCTTTCACCTTTCCTTTGTCACTTTATTTTTCTTATGATCTTCCTTCTTTGTGATCTTGTCCTCCCACCAGCTCAAACTGGTATTATGATTACACAGAGGCTGTTGCTTTGAAAGACTGGTGATGGACGTCCCATGACTCCCAGAGACTCTTGCACCCGGTGGGGTTACACAGACCAGGCTGCACAACCTGCAAGCCAGGCACATGTTGAAGGGGATGGCAGAGAGCGATGTAGGAATGGGAAAACCACTATGTCATCCTTCAGTGCTGATCCCCTACGCCAACTGAAACTGCCCCATTTCAGAGTAGCAAGTTATAGTACTGTAAATAAACTGGTAAATTAATCCTTCCCTCAGGAGAATTGCATGAATATGTTCAGCAGCAGTTTATCCTTAGGCAAAATAGTAGTTTAAATCAATGTGAACAAACCTGAGTAACATTTAGTCTCTTATGAGAACATTAACATAAAACAACAAAACCACTACAAACAATTTAGATTATAATTAAGGCCATTAAGGAAACATGCACTGTATTAAAGCACATCTGTACACTCACACCTACAAGCTGCTGGTTTTCTTTTTAATGTAACGAATATAAGATTCACCCACCCCTTGTGTAACACCTGCTGCTAGAGCTTATGCAAGAGCAGCCAGAGGTCTGACTGTTGATGGTATCTTTGTCCCTAATGGAGGAGCAAGAAGTACACCATTTGAGTTTGCTGCTGGCAGAAGGGGCATACCTAGATTTAGACACATATCTTCTTGTCAAAACAAAAGCTGTCTTCTTGCAAAAAGAAAAGTTTCTTATCCAAGCAAGTATTATTTCATTTTCTATCAACCTATAGCACTGTGAAAAATGTTTCATTAAGACAGACTGTGAGCTGTTACTTTCCCTGTGTCAACACAGCTATGCAGCCCGATTCCACAGAGGACAGATGTGAGCTAAGCGTGGATAATGCTGATACAGATACTACATATAAGCTTGAATAATTTCAGAAGGGAATTTCATAAACAAGGCCAGTTGCCAGCTTGGCTAGCAGACACATGTGCCCTGAGTGCTAATGGGATGATGATTACTGTGTGTGAGTAAGCTATGTCATCACTTGGGAAATGTGAGTTATAATGTCTGGGGCATTACTGCACATGAAGACAGTCTTGATGTTTTTGAAATTAGGACAATAAGCAGATAACAGGAATGAACCTGATCTCAATACGCTGATACTCTGTTCGCTTGCTTTGCTCTGCTGAAGCAAAGCAAACTGGAGAAATATTTGTAGTGTTAGTTCACCTCTGGGGCTTAGTGGTCCTGCTTCCTGGACTGTAAAAGAGGCAGATCTTGAAAACAAAGAGAAAATAGGAATTTTGACAACTGAAGAAATTACTTTTATCCAGAGTTGGTTTTAACAGAATTAAGAAGAAAATATTGATCTCATTTGTTGCCCAAATTTGGCTGATGATCAAGGAACATCTGATTTCTTCCACTGGCCAAAAAATCCTTAACACTTTCTTGATTTTGCTGAAAGGGCTGTTCTGATGGATTGTACTTCATTGTCCTCATCACTGGTATAAGGAAAGTGTATTCCCTTATCCATTCAGTCAGTAGGGGAAAACTGTCAATTTCAGGAAGCTCCAGATTTCTAATGATCAACTAATTCTGTTTTGCCGTTGTGGTTTGACCTTCTTCATCATTTCCCTAATCAAATACCTCATGTCCTTGGACTGCAAAGTGAGACTTCCTTTGAAAAGTCCAGGTAGGCAATGGGAGAACCTCCAGGTCAGCAACCAAGTGTTATTTACATCTTCAACAAATACAGAACCAAACCCAAAAGTATTAAATAACTGCTGGAAGAAAAGAGGATAGCAAACCTGAATTTGTCTCTGGCTCAGAAACCAAGTATGTACCCTCAGCTGTGTGAAAAACAAGAAGATCTTTTCTGTTACTCAAAAAGACAGGAGAATGAGGGCTGCAGTCCTAACCAAAATGAAACTCCAGTTGCTTAACAGAGCTGCATGTTCTGGGTCCTGACACAATCTTTGGGCAGCTAGAAGTAACCTTAGGTTCTGAATGTGGTAAACAGCAGTGTGAAACTGGGCACTAATGAACTGTTAACCCCCTCACTGCTCATCACATATATTGACAGTATTGATTTTATTGGAGTTCATTTTGGATGGGACTTGGGACTTGACTAATTATGAATTTCTTTTTAACAGTGATTTTAGCTCTAGCTAACTATTATCTCTTAAACTGTGAAGTTGACACCATTTTTGGTTCTTTGACTTTCATTAGAACAGCATGTTTTGCTGACATCACAATGCAATTTTCCAAAGTTCTGTTTTTGTAAGAAGTAGGATACACCTTCATTCAGTTCCGCATGTGCTCATTCAGCGCTTTTAGCTTGAAGCATGAAAAGAATACAAGCCATTATCAGTTTTGCTGCAGAGAAAGCAAGCAACCTACTCTCTCGCATATTCAATATAGAGCCTTAGCACAACAATTAAATGACTGATAAAAATAAACAATTCTGAAAAATTCATACACAGTTGCGCTTACTCATTTTCAGAAGCTACCTTTTTAGCAGGAATACCGTGAAAGTCACTCTTAACTGTTTTTCTAGATTAGGTAGGTCATCATGGTATTATTTAAAAAAATCTTCACATACTCAAAATTCTATTTCATTTTATTTCTATTTTTCCTGAATAGAACTGTAGTAATTGGATTCCTTCATTACTCCTACATCACTCTAGGTTGAACAAACTCAGGTGATTAAAAGCAAATGGAGCAAGTAATGGATAAAGCATTAGTATCAGCACAAATGAACACTTTCACTGTACAGTGTATCCCTGCCACCATTGCAGGAAAGCTTGAAGTCTGCTGATGTACAGAACAACTATGAAATTTGGTGCCTGAGACAATTATTCTTCAAAGACTGAGTGGTTTTGATTTATTCGCAATGGACAACGGCATTCACAAGCACACTAAGGGGCTTTCCAAGCAAGAAATTAGGCACTTTGCAATGTCTAAGGTACTATGTTTGAAAAGAGTTTAACATGCACAAAAGTTTTCCTTAATTCACCACTTTACTACTACGGTGAATAGTTTCTCCTTTTGGTAGTGTTCAGTCTCTTCATATGAAAACCTCACTCAGACCTGAGCACTGGAGAAACTTTCTAGCACAGGTTTTAATTCCTACATTTCAGGCAAAGCATGACTTCCTAAATGCTTTGTCATATGTTCATTTATGACAATGTGTAAGACAATTTAAAAATTATGGGTTCAGGTTATCCCCTGGAGATCTGGCAGGTCCCCGCCAACTTGCAATGGATGCTCTAGAGAAGGGCAAGCTGCAGTATCAGAAACTGGCGTAGACACCACCACCACAAGAGGCTCTTTAGGGCACTCCAGATGCTGTATTCCCCAGTAGTCACAGCCATGAGTGGGTAAGTTAGGAAGTTTTCATAGTAGCAAGTTGGGAGTAACACAAATATCACATGTCCTGCTTCTCTCTGTACACAGTTGTGGGGTTTTTTTTGCACTAATCCTTGTGTTATGCTCAGCTGCTCTGGTCCCAGAGATGGCCAGCAAAAGGATCAGGTCTGTAGTCAGGAGGATGTTGGTGAAAGAAAACATAGGAATACTTTGATACAAGTCTGCTTTTCTGCTATTTCTTTCTCATTCTTCCATCTCCATTCATCTCCACTGGATACGAAGGACAGTATCACTATCTCAGTATTTATTGCTGTCTCACCTAGTCCACCAAAGAAAAAGAAAAAAAGAGTACCAAAAAAAGCCCAAGTCTCAATTTACCCCTAATTTCTGAACTGTAGAAAATGACTGCTTAGGGATTTAGTCTGTTCTTTCGATCGACTAGCAGAATCTTTCTAGGACACATGCCAGTTTCTCTTTATCTGCATTCTCTATTTGTGAAAGCCCTGTGACCTTGGATGATACAGGACTGAGAGTACTTCTCTGGAAACTTCACCTTTTTCAAGTACTTTACAAACTATGGATATCAAATAACATAACAAAGACCCAAAAATAGCTCATGTCCCGTATCAGAGATAGCATTTACCAAGGACTGAACACAGCTAAGCATTTTCTTTTGATCCAGTCCCCAGAAAAAGCAATGAGTAACAGTGTAGGGGAGTCCTTGCTGCTCAAAAGGTTGGTTTTGTATTTATCTATTTGGTGTTCTCCCATTGGAAATGATAGAAACACTAATGAGTGTGTATTTTCAGCTGCAAGAAATCCAAGTTGTGTTCTTGGGGAAGCAGGTCAAAGCTCATCTCCAAAAGCTCAAAACATTGCATGTCATAAATTTATTCCTCATCAAAAAGGTATTTGTGAAGTCCAGATATCTATATAAAAAAAATAACAACAACAACAGAAACAAACAAACAAACAAAACCCCAAACAAATTAAAAAAAAAAAAACACACATAAACAAACAAAACCACAACATTTTGGTGCCTAAAGGTCTTAATATACCCAGAAGCACCTCAATGCTAAATGATTTTGCCTCTGAAGAACTGAAAAAATACATTTATTCAGTATATATATATATATATATATATATATATATGATATAAAGATCATAAACATTACCAGGAGCAGGCAACTGAAGCCCAGGTCTCATTACTTCCAAATGAGTGCCCAAACCACAGGCATGAAGAACTGGGCTCCTTGCTTCTTGCATCCATGCACATGGTGTATAGTAATCCACCACACATGAAGCAAGTGAGCAGGAGGAGAGAGGGGTTATAATGTGGCTGTTATAGAATGCTTTTGGAACTGGTGGTAAACATGAGGGCAAATCCTAATGCAGAAGCAAATATAATGGAAATTCATCTCCTGCATCCCACTTTCATGCCTTACCTATTAGTTCATAAAGAGGCATCACCAGAAAAAGGCCTAACAACCTATTTCCTGATGTCTTATGAATCTTGAATGATTGGAAGTACCAGAATAAAGGCCCGTATGTACTTAGATCCAATTGTCTTCACACGTTTCCTCCTTCCTGGCTAATGCAAGTCTCCACTCCTGTGCTGGCTCCTCTGGGCTCCTCCTGAGCTTGGGGAGTGCTGCACAGGGCAGGGACCCCAGCTCTGTAGGGACAATGGATGCTGATGCAGGGCCAAGCACCTAAAATACAGATACTGCAACACAAAGTACTGCCATGTCTGTTCTTCTTAATGGATAGAGCTCTCAGGCATAGATCCGTGATGCCCGGATATTTCACTACCTTAACAATTCAAGGAATACTTCTGAGAATTGGCACTAGTGTAGCAATTGCAAAGGAATTTCTCCTCACAGAAAGAGGTAAATTACCTCACATTTATTGGGGGTGCCACATAAAAGGGTTGAGGATATAAGGTGTTAGTGGGAGCTTGCTGCTGTAGAATAGGGTTTTTTTAGGGTTTTCAGGGAAGATCAAAAATGCTTAGTCACAGGGTTATTTATCCCATTTTGAAGGAAAATGCACAAAAGTAAGAACCTTCAATGCTGCTTCCTCTGCAGCCTAAGATCAATTTTAAGAATAAATAACTTTCCAAATTTATTATCGCACAGAGAGTTTTCACATTATTGGCTACAATGAAGCTAGTGGGTTTTTTGAAAACTCATTGATATTTATCATCTTCAATTGTAAGAGAAAGCAAAGAAAACCTAGACTTCGAGAGTTTTATATCACCATGGAATAAAAAAATTCTGTTTTCTTTCCATGGCCAGAATTGTTCATCACTTTTTTCTATATTCAGCTTTTTACTCTTGTTTATGATGTGATTTTAGAGGAAAACCTCTGGGGGGGAAAAAAAGTATAAAAGAACATTATTTAAACAGGCATCTGTTTTTTCCTATCTTGTGATTCTGAAGAGATATAAACATATATGCATAGATCTATTTTGAATATTTGTAAAGATAGTTATACTGTTAATGTTCAAGTAATAAATGCACACAATCATATTGAGTACTTTATAGCAGTCACTATTTAGAAGTAGAAGAAATTATATTTGATTTGGGCAATTTTCCTGCCCATCCAGATAAGCAAGATGGTTATATGCCAGGTTAAGTAAAGTAAACACTTTTCCATAGACCATTTTGCTCTCTACACTTTATTAAAATTGGTTTACTAAATAAAAGTGAGAACAGTGGCCCCTAATTCAGATCAACAAAAAGTGTGAATATTGCCAGACACATGGCAAGAAAACTCAGTTTTTCACAAGTGCCCAGCTGAGCCCTGACTTGTTTTCCATACCACAGTGGAGATTCCAGAATTCTGTGAAGCTGCCAGTTTCTACAGCATTCCTGAACAACTCTGGAGAGGGGCATAGAGATTCCAAGTATCTGCACATGGGTCCTACCCAGCAGCCAAGCCAAGGGAAGGACTGAGACTGTAATTTGAACAAATGCACAATTATAGCCAAGACCTCTCACTGGCAGCAAGCCCAGCAATGCTCACCCTGGAGCAAGAGGGATGTTTCCAGGGCAGCTGCAATCCCAGCTTCAATGTGAGGAAGTGTGGCACCAGATTACCACCTCCTGTGGGCTCTTGTGACACTCCAGGAGAGAAGGCAAGAAAAGCTGAAGATGATTTCCCATTCTTTCATCCCATATCTGTTTCTCATTTTTTCTCTCTCTTCTTTTTACTTCCCAGATTAAACTTCTCTGACATGGCAGGTAGGAAGCTTTTATTGCTACATCACTGAAGGTTTACTGGTTCAGGTTTCTGAATCAAGCTTACATCTCTTTCTGAGAAGCGTATTGCTAGTCCTTGTGCTAATGGAAGGATAACCTTCATGGGGAAAGGAATATAAAATATTTTCAACAATGTTCCTTTTTGGTTCCTCAAAAATTAATGAAACATATTACTTTTAATTAAAAAAAAAATCATTAGCACTCAGGATTCATAGCCATACCAATGAAGGTGAATTAATATTTCTGTTAGGACTCAGCTTCTGTCTGTTACATTTCCTCCCAGTTCTTCTGCAGAGGACTAATAGCTATTGAACTTAATTTTACTTTGTTTTCCCTCCACTTCTTTATTGTCTGGAGCAAGCGAGACTAAGAACCATCAAAAGAGAAATAACCAAGGAGGTAGTCGTCTTCTAGAACATTTGAGTACAGACCAACAAAATTTAATTGAGTTTTGATGAACTTTGTGAAGGAAAACTTCAGTGTTGTCTTTGGCCCTCACAAAATACCTTAGCGTGCCCTCTGCCATGACCATTGTGTTTTAGGTCATGTCACCACGTATACTCTGTATACCATTGGATTTCAGTTAATGATCATACATTTAATAGGAAAAAACTCAAATATATTCACGCACTGGAGGTCAATTCAACCTGTTGACACTATAATGGCACTTTTAACGAAATTATGTTTTATGGTCTTCTGTTGTATTAATAAATTCTGGTGTTCTGTGGTTGATATGGGACGATACACAGGCAATAAGTGATCTAGATAAACAAATCATGTTATGTATTCTAAATTATTAAGTATTAAAGCAATAAGTGTTTCTGATTTCCCACTTGTAGAGTTAGTCATTTCCAACCAGCTATGAAGTCAAAAATGAAATGCTCAAACTAAGCTTGTACTAGAAGGGTTAGCTTAGAGGCAGGACACTGTAAAAGTCCTGACAGATTAGCTGTTAGTCCTTGTGTATAGCGTTGCAATGTGCAGGCACTGAAAGGCAGTACTGGGGACATTCTAGCTCCCAAAACCCAAGTGAGAAAATCAGGCCCCTGCTGCATGCACAAATGTATCAAGAGCAGTCATCATCCTACAGTTTTTCTCTGTTTTAGGCATCCTTACAAATTTGTTACAGGCCATTAACCATTCATATGCAAAGTTAAGAAACATAAAATACTGACGGGCACAACTAAGAAGATAACACCTGTGAGTTGAATCCAGAGAGGGGATCTTGGCTGGCTGACCTCAGACATCTAAACACAGAACTTAAATCTTATAGCATCTCTGATAAGCCAGAAGCACATGTGTTCACAAGGGAATTATTAAGGAAAACACTGGTTATTTGGTATTGCTAAGTGTCTTAATGTTCCTCATAGCCAGTTTTAGGAATTAAAACTAATTCCTTATCAATTCAGCACCATTATTCCCAAAGGAATGAAGAAGATGGGATCATTTTCTTCAAGTGGTTGTGACTGGAAAGGCTAACAAGTCTGAAAAATATTCAAATGCTCTGACACGTCCATAGCACTTCCCAGTTGTCTTCTCCAGCAGCTGGATTTTGTGAATCCCTGTTCATGGACCCTCGAAGTTGGGTTTCTAAGCATTGCTAGGTGGCTACAGTGTTAAAAGATGCTGTGACATGACACATAACAACACCCAGATCCTCCTTATGGATACTCTGAAATTTGTGTCACAACCTTCAAGTGGTTCAATGGCTCTACCCTTGCAACCCAAAATCCCTGTGTAGGAGTGTCTCTCTCCATGCTTGCTGGCAGAGTTTCTTCCATCAGCCTCTATTCTTTGTGTTGAGCTGCTCCCATCCCCTCTGTGTTCTGAGCATTGCTTCCACAGAGCTAAGCTTATTAACAACCTTAACATGTGCTAATTGTGAAACCGTCATGTACGTCATTGTCCCATTAGTTACAGAATCACAGAATATGCTGAGTTGGAAGGGACCCACAAGAGTCATCAAGTACAACCCTTAGCCCTGCACAGGGCCATCCCCAAGAGTCACACCATGTACCTGAGAGTATCGGGTTCAGCCTAGGAGCCTAGCTGGCTGCAGAGTCACAGCAGGGCTGAATAGACCATAATAGGTCTTGTCAAAATATGGGAAGATTTCTGGTTGATGAAGAGAGAATATAATGAACATTGGAATTGCTCTTCATTTTGCCTTTTGTTTTTGTGAACTGATTTGTGCTGACTGGTCCAATATGGACATAGTAAGAAGCTTTCTCTTTACTCCATCTCAGAAGTAGGCACCATTAGGGGAGAGATGCTGGGACTGTAGAAGCACAAGTACAACCTACTCAGCTGCTACATTGTCTCTTCCCTAAAGAGTCAAAACATATTAATGTTGTTTCCCAAAAAAGGACTTCAGCTGTCACAAGGTACAAGGGACATTTGAAAGGGCACCATGAGAAGTGAGAGAAGAAAACTGAGGCAGGGCTGCATTCAGAATACTTTTAGGCATTCAAGGACAATTTAGGAGCCTAAATAGATCCTTGGATCTGGGCCCTAGAGTGCTGAAAACAAAGGTGAGAAAGAAGATAGGATTGTAAGTGGGCAAGTTGAATAAAGCAGCCTTATTCTGATGCAGAATATGCAAGAGTGTGTTTGCAGGCAGTGGGATGGGAGCCAACAGAGTTGAAGGTGAGCCTGGGATAATGAGAACAGAAATAAGGGAAGAAAGAGAGCTTGAAACAGCAGGGACTGAAGAGATGAGAGGCAGATAATATTCCATAGACCTCAGAACTGGAAACAGGCTGTGACAGGAAAGGGAAAATTAATGGTAGGTCAGCAAAAGGATGGGGAGAGCCAGAAACACCAGTAAGGCCCATTTTTGTAAGAGATGGTGAAGAAGTCCGAGATGGAAGCAAGGCAGTCTAGCAGCAATGATGGGAATATTGTCAGTGAAAACTACAAGGAGTAACTCATGTCAAAAAAGATATTTCCTGACAACTGCATCACCATATAATCTCTTTCATCATCATTAGAAATAATAGTGGAAAAAAATTCACCTCTGAATATCTGATAATCAAATCCATTCTTCAAGGTCATGTGTCCAAAGACATTTACCTACACAAAGAATTGCAAAGTTTTCTTTCCATTTGAAGATAATGAAATGGATTGACATTCAAAAATTACTCCTTACTGCCAACACGTGCAGATTTTTTTCAGAATACTTCTGCTCTTCTAATTGTTACACATTTTTATGTAATTTCAGCATTAAATTTTAGTTGCATAAAGGGGAAGAAGCACCTGCAATCACAAAAAAAGGAAGAGATCATCTAGACTGTATAAGTCAATATGGCCTGTGCATCAGACAGGATTGTGACAAAGGAGAGCAGAAGAAGGACTAAGGTGTTTTACATTTTTTCCCTCTGTAAGTAAAAACTACACCTCAAAGCCCATTAAATGAAACTACTTTTGAAAAGTGTTACAGAAAAACTGGTTAAACATATTCATAGCCAAATTCTAAAATGAAAATTTTCAAAAACCTTAGTATTTGTTTGAGAAAATTTCATCTTAAAGAAGGATGTGGATTTTCAGGCAGCATTGTTTAGTCACTTCCGGGGAGAAAGAAGAAGGGATAAAATAGATGCCTTCCTGGAGTTATCACACACAGAATCACTGGTTCCTGCCTAATGTGCTATGTTCCCAAGTCAGGGCTATGACCACAAAGAAGCATGTGTTAAGGAGGATTTCATGGGGCTTCATTCAGTCAGCCACACACCAGGGTATTGGGAAGCAGCCTGGAAAGCATGACATGTCAAAGTGATAGCAATGACCAAGCAGCAGCCTTTCCACTGCAGAGGAACTTGTTCCCCTGTGCTCCTTGCTCCCTGGTTCTAGGGCTTCTTCCCCTGCAAAACAAACCTCCTGCAACACAGAAATCTCCTTCAAGCCTTCCCAGGCTCTGCAGGGCCTTGGCTTCCTGGGCATGGCTATCTCATCTTCTAGGCTGAATGGTCACATCCTGAATAATTCTCTTCTAAATTTGAAGAAACTCAAGGAGTGGAGAAATTCTCTGACCCTGCTAAAACATCAGCAAGCTGGATTGACTTTGCTGCAGATATTTTACTGGTGAGTACAACAACTAATACAATCCCATTCATTGCTCATACAGAGGTCCAACAGCAGTTCAAAAGGATTTCAGAAGTATGGAGATGCAGTTGTGCAAGCAACTTACTGTATACACCCCCTACTTTAATAAGGGGTAGGCTTCAGCCTTCCTCAGATTCCAGGACAGTAGCAAAACCATTGCTGGTTTTTTCCATGAACAAAGGAAGACCCTCACAGTCCTGTGAGATCTATCTGCTATTTCAGGTTTTAGAAGACAGCCTTGCTTTTCAGGCTCTAAGGTTTATTTATCATTCAGAAATTGACATTGGTAGCTCTTCAATTACAGGACACCATGAAAAATTTTTGTTCTTAGGTATGTTTTGAACAGGAATCTTTTAGATTGTATTCTGATCAGAGGTGAGTTGAAGACCTGTACTCCTACCCACTAAAAACAGAAAGCCCAAGGGCTTCTTTTTTTTTGGAATTACATGCTGAACAAAAGCAGTCTCCATGCAAAGTGACACATCACCGTCCCAGTCAGTTTTCTCAGGCTTAAGTTTTTGCACCAAAGTTTACATAAGATTTAATTGTTACTATTTGTTTAGCCTTCCTATATGTTATTCTTTTATCTGCTCCCTATGTTCTTCCTTCCAGCCTTTTTTTCTCTGTAAGTCTCTCATGAACTACTTTTAAAGACTGCCCCTTCCTTACTGTCACAAATCTGTGTTATTCTGTTCAGTACCGTCTTCCTGCAGGAAATTCCTGTCAAAATAACTTAGGGGCAATTGTGACAAACTTTTGGTCCTATTGGGAGATGACTAGTCAGCAGATGACTGACTGGATCGGTTTTGATAAACCCATAAGCTACTTCTCTTCATTTAGTCTTATGGCAAACTCAAGAACATATGGAACTGTCTGTCCCAAGCAATTCACTGTGGCATGGAGTTATGCTACTCTTACCAAGATGAAGTTGATTTGGTCAACACAGTGCTAACAGGGCAGCTCCAGTGAGGGAAATGACCTCAGGCTCTGGGGACATTATTGTCCCCTGAGCATGTCATTGCATCAGGGCTCAGTGCAGTCGTGCAGCCTCCTCCCTGAAACACTCCTCCTGGTGCTTGCCAGGGGTGACTGCTCAGTGCTTCATCATATCAGGCTGGTGTCCCAAATCATCATTCGAATTCAGTGGTTCTCAGGCTTATAATTTACACAGGCACTTCAGAAAACCTGGTGTCCTCGTCTTTGCCCATCAGTATTCACTCTGTGATGATTGTAAGTGCCTTTAAAAACTTTCAGGTCTCCTTTCTTCATATTCAGTGTCTTTAAGGACAGCAAACAGACCAATGACTTTGGATACAAATTTTACTTCCTTTCAACACAGGAAATTATATTGATACAAAAAATAGGAGTTCCTTCTTCCCTCATCCCCCAAGAATCACCTACTCCCATGCATGGAGACATTTAAAGTTCTCAGTTAGATGGATGCCAATTTAATTTTTTTTTCTTATCAACAAGCCAAAAATTTTTTTGACATTTCTTCCCTCATGAAATATTAATGGCCCTTTTCTGTATTTTTACCCAAAAGGATAAATAATAATATTTTTTAAGAAAACATTTTACATGGAAGATCTGAACACAAACTGCTAAACCTGGTAAAATTATTAACCCTTAAAAAGAATATTCAGAATGTAAAGCATCAATTAAATTTTGTCAGATTCAGTTACAGCCTCAAATTAGACCATGACAATTAAATCAGCTTCCAGAAGCTAAACAGAAATATAACTCTTGAAGGTCACGAGCCTGAAGAAAGCAAGGTTTACACACAGAATATTCATCTTACTAGCAGGAAAGACCGAGAACTGTCTTAAAAAGCAGAGTTCTCTTGGCTGTGAAAATAAAGTGGAATGACAGGAAAAAAACAAACCAAACAAACAAACAAAAAACCAACAACCAAAAAAAACCCAACAGCAACAACAAAAAGCCCAACATGTGAAGAATGTAGCATAAACCATGGATTAAAATACTGGAGGTGGAATCCTGGCTCCTGTCAGATTGGATGTTGACTCTGCATCTGCACCGCAAGGTAGGGGAAAAAAGCATCTGCTTGATGCTTTGAATTGTTCTCTTTCAAGTTGAGTTTTGTTTGCTTCTGCTTTGATCTTTGAATCAATTGCATGTTAATGGAAACTGCTTCTCTATTTTTTCATTTCATTATCAGCAGTACCCAGGAGCTGCAGGGCTCCATAGAGAGGGAGAGAGCAAGGCTGGCAGCTGAGCATCTGCACCTCCTGGGCGCAGAGAAGCCCTTGAAGTTGCTATAGCCATATGGAGTCAAGACAAGCATTACACAACTCCAACTCTTACCACAGAGAAAGGCCTGAGGAAATTATGGAGGACCAACAACATATGACAGCGCTACTTCAAAAAAATATAGACCGAGAGTGCTAGTCCTAGCACAGTGCCCATATAAGAAAGCCTCTTTTGAGGGTGTGAGGCAGCATTGGAGTTGTGCTGTTGTTTTAAACCACCTTGAATGGAAAAAAATGCAAGAAATGCAAGAAATGCTGTGAGTCCTATCTGCCCTTATCCAGAGCCACGAGGTACCTGGGGGCTCCTCAGCAAGGAGGGCATAGAGCCACACACCAGCTTTTCCCAGGCCTGGCAACACGGGACAGGTGGGCAGGCAGGGAGTGCTGCAGGGCTGTGCTTCTGCTCTGCTGGCAGCAGGCTGGGGCGAGGTGCTGGTGCCCAGGCACAGGTGGACTGTGCTGCTTGAGGGCAGAAGTCAGGAGCAGGATACAGAGGAGTGAAATAGCCTCCTTGCATTTGAAAGAGGAGGAATGGAATGCAAGTAAATTGAAAAGGTTCAGTTAAGCCTATACATAAAGAAAAGTCTTTACACAATAATGGTAATTGGCACAATGATTTTTCCAGGAGAGCAATTTCAGCCTGGTTGCCAGAGATCATGCAAAAGTGGTATGGGGCCATTTTCTTACAGTTTAAGGCAATGGGCAAGATGGCTCAAGAAGGGTTTGTGCCCATATGAGCAGCAACTTGGTCTCTGAAAGTCCCTGAGAGTTTTCTATGCACTTCTACAGATCCCAGGCCTACCGTAATAACTTTCATTAATAACACTGACTAAAATGTTCCAATCCCTACTTAATCTTTACATGATAATGAGCCTAAATAGGTTATCTGGTATTTACCCAAAGCTCCTGCTGATTTCAGTGGCAGCTGGGATTGCTCAGCAGCTCTGAAAATCAGGCTACTTATATTTAGCTATTTAAATATGGAATTAGGAACCTAATTTTAAATGTTCCAATTGGAAAATTTTAGCCCTAATATTTAATATCAATTCATTTTCCATCACTTTCAGCAAAATTTTAAGGAAAAAAATTGGAATATTATGAACAAATGGTGAAATTATATTTTTGTTCTCAAAGATTACATTTATCTTTTTGACAACTTTTTAAAATAGCTGGAGCATCCAACCCAGTGCATTCAAATTAACTTAAACCATATACAGTGTTAATCTTTAGAAAAAAAAAATCTAGCATGCAAAAGTTTTATTTACCCAAGTTTAACTTCAGAAAATTTTATTTTATTTTCTGGAGAATAAAGGTTTGAGCTCCAGGCACTGGAGGCACATCCATTAGCTTTCAAAAAGGAAATATATAATTATGATTTATTTTTCTTGGCAGCTACGATATCAATCATACTGTAATGCATGTTCTTGGTCTAATGCATCTGGTGACTTAATTGTACTATACTTCAGAGAATACTTTTAATACAATGGTCCAACTGAATTGTTGAGGGCCACTTTTTTACCTCTGTGGCTTCACAGAGATTTCATATCAAGACCCTGAAAGAGGGATACTTTACATTAAATGAATTAGCTCCGCTGCAGTGCAATTTTCATTTTGTTCTCTCATGTTTCACAAACTGAGGATAAAAAAATCTATGCCTTTTCTTGATTTTTTGTCTTAATAAATGAATACAAAGAAACACTTTATTTATTTGTCTGGAACACCTCAAATCACCTATTAGACATATGATTCCCTCAAAAGCCTCTGTGTGAATTTTGGGAGCAAGCTATGACAGTGCAGAAACAGTTTACTACCAGTCAGGCTTCTGCCAAAGGTTCCCACTGTGCCATCTGGTGGGACTGTGTACAAAGACCCTACCAGCTGTACCTGCAACCTTAGTGACCGTGTGTGGACCCTCTCTGTTTCATTCTTCATGAGTATGAACCATTTTTGCTTTACTCACTGTGTGTGTGGATCCTAACTGCTTTATTGAGAAGGCATGGAGGTAAACTTAAGCTTGTCATCCCTGGCAATCAAACTCAGACTGCCCAATGGCCAAATGGGAGAGGGGTGTCCATTGCTGTCATCTCTGCTTTGCTTTGCTCTGCTGGGACAGCTGGGCTGGGTAACCTCCAATGGCAGAGGGTAACAAGCGGCTGCCAGGCAGTAAAGTTTTAAACCGCCACAGATGCTTGGTAAGTAAACTTCTTTTATTGATTCATTTAATAAAAAAACAATCGCCATCAAAAGAGCAATCAGAAGCCTTATACTTTTTTCTTTTGTCCTTCTTTCTCTTTAAAATTTGCTATTCCCTCTATAAAGACTGTTGCTTCTTTTTTCTTTTTTTTTTTCTCTCTTTCCTGTTCTTCTTTTGTGGTGACTGATCAGTCAGAAATTCTTTGCCTCTAGATCCTTCAACTTTCCCCTCTCTTTCAAACAGATTTATATTTCTTTATGTAAGAGTGATCCCTGTTTCATCATTCCTCTTATTCATCTAAGTTTAAGATTACTGTAGGGCTTCCTTATGCAATAAGCATGAAAGCTACTCTCCATGGATTTCTTTAAAAGTCATAAATTTATAGGCAAGACTACTCTGCTACCCTGGATGTAAACCCCTGTGTATCTTTGTAAACTGAATGCTGATCAGAGCTTTTCATGAAGCCCTATATGCTCAGTCACGCAGTATCAGTCATGCAAGTGGTGCACGTGCCTAGAAGGAAAGAGCTAAACGAGGCTGAAGATGAGCTGGGAATTGAAAGAGAGAGGTAAGGAGATGGTCTGTATGCTAAGAGCCGTGGTTGCCTCTTCAAAGTAGCAGGAAAGCCCAAAGGCTGTCTTGTGAGATGGAAAGAGAGCAAAGCATAGATGGGATTAATTAGGCAAAGACACGTTACAGCTATGTATCCAAAATGCATGGATATTTACCCAAACTAAACAGAGGTCAAAGATCTTCAGTTGTTCCCCAGTTACCACCAATTACCAGGTTCACATTTCCAAGGTCACATTTTTAAAAAATACTTAATATTTTTTCTGCGATGGGGCTGTCAGAGAGGACTTTATCTTTTATCTTAAACTAAGTTGATTCTTCCATATGGAGGGTTTTTTTTTCCAAAGCTGAGCTTTTTATTAGATACTCTATTATTTTTGTCATATAAAACACTTTTTGTGGCGTTTTTCTAACTGCTTCTCTCCCTCACTGCCTTTCTGTTTTCTGCCTTGGAATTGTACAGGACCAATGACACTAATTTGTTTAACAAAGAGGGAAAGCTCTCTCCTCTCTGCTTAGCATATTTAAGAGGTAATCTCCATACAAATTTGGAACAGGAAAAAAAATTTATACAAAAACACTTCCTGCTGCAATCAAACTGAAAGAGGTACAGAAATCATGCTTGCATTTTGCATGGAGAACGTAAAAAACAACCTGGAAAAGGCATATGACTGTTTCCTAATTAAACTGAATATGGGATTACCAACAGCAGAAAACTCATCCCTGTATAAGCATTTCATCTGTTACAGCTTTTCTGATGGAAGGAAATTCATTATTTTTGATTACTTGTTTTTTGTTCAAGTATATATTCAGTGAATATGTATGAACATGTAGTACTTAATGAAATAAGCAGAATTCATGTGAAGCTGCTCTACTCTCATGAGTGTGTATGTTATTTTTATGGGAACTAGACCAAGTACTCACACAGTATGAGATGGTTTGCACTGTACATCCATATGATCACAATGCTCTGGAAAGGAGAATATACTCTTGAAAGGACAAGTCTTCTGCCTGCTCACAGGAATGAAATAGATAGCTAAGTTGCATATACTCAAGCTATAGAACTACCTGAAGACCTTTTTCCTTTTCTATTTATAGAGAGTTAAAGTCATCCACTTAGCAACTCCCTACAGCTTTTTCTGCCTTCTCCAACTCACCAGACAGCAGTGAACTGCCAGTAGTGTAAGTGATAAGAGTATTCATGTCCTCTACTTTAGGCCAAGATTACAAACTCAGCCTATGAGTTCTCCAGGTGCTGATTACAGTCGCAATACTTCAGTTGTTTTCAAATCACAATGCACTGCAAGTGCTGAAAGCAGTGCTTGGCCACTCAGTCACCTCTGCATCCGCACTGGCATCAGACAAAGTTTTATTCCCATCTCTAACGTAGAGGTGAACAAAGGGGAGGCAACAAAACACTTCCATTTGATATGGCTATGCCAGTCATGCCCATAAAGCTGTAGTCTCACTTCTCCAGCATTGTCTGTAGAGGTTCACAGTAAGCAATGCCAGATTTGGTGAGCTGGTCATTAACTCAGAGTCTCTCTCAATTCAAGTCTGACCAGGTCCTGAAAGAGCACGTGTGGGCATTGATAATAGCCTGGAACGATATCTGAAACTGCAAAAGTATCTGTTGTTAAACAGTACCCCTGCAGCCTAGAAGGTTCAACAGGGTTTTATCCCAGTGGAAAAAACCTTACTAGGTATAGAAAAAGATATGTGTGTGCAGAGATAACCAAAATTTATTTTCTGGGCACAATTACCAGAAATGTTTAGCTCAATCTCTGCTTCTTAAGCAATCTGTAAACTTGTCAATTTGCCAGGAAGGCTCTTAAACCGAGAGAGCAGAAATGTTAACTTTCATTAACCAGCAAGGAATACACAGGAAAATTTCAAACTGCAGCCCTTAATGCCAAAGCAGCAGAAGGGCCAAGTTGTGTTCTTCCAGAGTTTCTGACAATTGCCTTAAAGACCTTCAGATGCATTTTAGCACAGCCAGAGCAGAGCTAGGACAGCATCATCCTTTCAAAGCTTTCTAGCCAGCAGCAAAGTTTCATCCCATCAGCTGTTCAGTTTGTTTGGAACAAAAAGGGGTTTTGCTGACATGCCAAATGCTGGCTTCAGTGGCTGCTGCCTGAAGTCCTCACAATGGGATTGATTGTGTGTGGTGAGATTGGTTTGAATGGGAGCAGATAGGAATAAAGATGCCTAAGAATACTAGTGTTAGGCTTTCTGCTATTGAAACAGCAGCTAGTGAGGAGCAGCTGTGGTTATCTAAAAACACTCGTGCATGGAAGAACAATTTTTCTTCCAAAATCTGTAAGAAACTCTAATGATGAATCATAGGCAGGCTATAAATAAAACATGACTATGGATTTGCAGACCCAGAAACATTCTCATTAGAGAATGTTGTTTTTAGGACCAAATTGCCTTTTTTTTTTTTTTTTGTTAATCTATCAGAATCATTTTGGAATAATTACTTCCATGGTGTCAAATCCTTTGTAAATGCACAGTGGAATTTGTAGCATGACATGTGACAAGCATTAAGGTTAAGCAAATGAGCCTGGCTAAATATCTGCTAATCAGCATGACTCACCAGCCAGATATACATTCCCAAGTTTACATCCTCTTTCTATAGATAATAAATGAGGAAAGGGAAGAACTGTCAATCTTCAACCTTCCTTGTGCTGAGGAGATGAATGGTTTCCTGAGTCTCATCTTCCAGACTGAAAAGTCAAAGCTACTTTCTGTGTCTGGTGAACCAGAAAGTTTTGGGAAAAAGTTAACTACACACTGATGCCTACTTTTAATAGTTAATGGTAGTTATAGTTAGCAATAGCACCCATTCTTCACTGAATCACAGAATAATCAAGACTGGAAGATGATTCTTCAAGATCGAGATCATGTAGTCCAACCATCAACCCAGCACCACCATAATCACCTCTCAGTCACATCCCCGAGTACCACATCCAGACACCTCTTGAACACTTCCAGAGACAGTGACTTCATCACTTCCACAGGCAACTTATTTCAATGTCTGACAATTCTTTCCATGAAAGAAATGTTTCCTAGTATCTAGTCTGAACTTCCACTGGTGCAACTTGAGGCCATTTCCTCCTGTCCTGTCACTGGTTACTCGGAAGAAGAGACCAACTCCTACCTCACTAAAAGCCCCTTTCAGGTAGTTGCAGATACCAATGAGGTCACCTCCAGCCTTCTCTTCTTCAGTCTAAGCAACCCCAGCTTCCTCAGCCACTGGTAATAAAACTAGTGATCCAAATCCTGCCCCACCTTTGTTGCCCTTCTTTGGACACCATCCAGCACCTCACCTTTTTGAAGAGAGGGACCCAAACATCAACACAGGATTTGAGGTGCAGCCAGTGCCAAGTAGAGAGGGATAGTCAACTCCCTAGTTCTGCTGGCCACACTACTCTTGATACAAGACAGGATGTCACTGGTCTTCTTGGCCACTTCGGGCACACTACAGGCTTATATCCAAACAGCTGTAAACCATCAACTCCAGGTGTTTTTTCATCAGGCAGCTTTCCAGCCAGTCTGCCCCCAGACTGTAGCACTGCATGGGGTTGTTGCAATGCAAGTGCAGGATCTGGCACTTTGCCTTATTGAACCTCATGCAGTTGTCCCCAGCCCATTCATCCAGCCTGTCCAGATCCCTTTGCTGAGCCTTCCTACCCTACAGAAGATCAACACTCCCACATAGCCTGCAAACTGACTGAGGGTGTCCTCAATCCCCTCATTAAGATATTGATCAAGATATTAAACAGGACTGGCCCTAATACTGAGCCCTGGGGAACCCCACTAGTTATCAGCCTCCAACTGAATTTAGTTGCATTCACCACCACTCTCTGGGCTCAGCCATCCAGCCCGTTTTTCACCCAGCAAAGGGTCCACCTGTCCAAGCCATGGCTGCCAGTTTCTCCAGGAGAATATTGTGAGGGATGGTGTCAAAGGCTTTACTGAAGTCTAATTAACAACATCCACAGCCTTTTGCTCTTCTACTAAGCGGATCACTTTGTCGTAGAAGGAGATCAGGTTGGCCAAGCAGGGCCTGTCTTTTGTAAAACTGTGTTGGCTGGACCTGATCCATTAGTTGTCCTGCATGTGCCGTGCAGTGACACTCAGGATGGCCTGCTCCATGACAGGCCTGTAGTTTCACACATCATTCTTCAGACCCTTCTTGTAGATGGGCATCACAGTTGCCAATTCCTAATCCACTGGGACTTGGCCAGTTGACAGGGACTGCTGGTAATAGACTGAAAGTAGCTTGGCAAACTCTTTCACTAGCTCCTCATTGCTCTTGGGTGTATCTTGCTACATAACACAAAATTATCCATCAAAGAAACAGAACAATTTGGGGACAATTACAAGAACTGGGGTATGTGGAACGTGAAATTCATCAGAATTTGAGAGATTTTGTACTGGATGGTAAATCACTGAAATGTCACTCACTGTATGCATTCTAGTCTTGTACAGGACTCAGAAACAAGGACTCAGAACTAATTTAATAATGTTTTGAAGACAGGCCTTTATTAGTGTCTTCTACCATAATTTGCATAGACACTTTATTGCCCTCAAGGTGCTTCCAAGACAGTAGGCAGATACTGCTGTGTATTCAGCTCTTACTGCAGCACAGGATGGTTGCAAATAACCAGATACGTGCTCAGATACCATGTTTCATTTGAAAGTACAAATTTAAGCCTGAAAATAAAGTTCTGTTCTCAATTTTTTTGATAGTGCAGTCTTACTTTAAGTGGTACTTTCAGTCATGACATGTAGCAGTAAAAGCACACCAGTTTATCAAATCATCAGACTTTCCGAGTTTTTGCAGGTGAGCACAGTTATGTTTTCTCTCTGAGATGTTCCATAATGTCACACTCAAACTTTCATCTTTTCTTTTTTCCAAAGATGGCATTATCTGTAAAAAAGACAAAAAGGGTTTGTTAAACTGAATTGAAAATGTGGATACCTGGAGAAAGTTTAATATATAAAATATTTATATTTAATTCACCATTTCAGCAAATGTGCAGATACACATGTTTAATCAGATAAGAAATATTTAAACTGGGCTCTTTCTGTTATTACTTTTATGGGGGGCGTTAGAAAAAGTAAAATATTTTTCAACACTTCGTATGTCAACACTTAAATGACACTGAACCTGTCAGCAATTAAACTTCCATTAAAACAAAGGTATTTCATATTGATATATTTGCTCTCTTTGTTTTCAAACATCATAGCCTTGCTATGCTTCCTTCTAAAAGGAAATGAACAGTTTCTGTTTTTAAATGAATGGTGTTTAAATCTTTAATCTTTAAAGTTTCCTCCACAGATAAAATTGGCTTCTTCCCAGTTCTTCTGCACCATAAGACTGTCGGGTAGGCTTCCTCCTGTGTAAGCAGTGTAATCCCTGTGCCACAGCAGGTAATACATCCTCAACTACAACCTTTCCTTTATGCCTGGAGTATCTCTGTTGAGAAGAGTTTGCAGCTCAGGAGCCGTAACCAGTGCGTGAGCTGAATTTTTAAGCTCCTGTGAGGGATAAAAAGGTGCAGGATGTGCTTATTCTGTACCTGGGCAGTCTTCCTACCATATTAGAGAAATTTTGTGTCCTCAGCAGCCTTTCCCAACTGAGACAGACTTTTTGGTACTGCAGGACTCTGTTGCCTGTCAGTGCTAATGACTGGGTAGCTGGGCAGTAATTGCAATTTTGTCTTAGTCAGCTATTAAGTTATTAAACTGTTTATGAAAACTGCTTTACTGGGGTTTGAATGTCTCTTTCTTCCTGTTCTTCTTTTCTATTTATTCAAACATAACTCATAGAGTTTTCTAATTCACTGAAAAGTTGATGGTTCTTCATCCCTTTCCTCTTTCTCTGATTATTTGCACCTACTACCAGAAGCTGATGGCATAAAAGTGCTTATGTTGTCATCTGAAACATAAGTGAGATACATAGCATACACTCTCTGAGTAAAAAAAATCTGGGTTTTGCTCCATTGGGATCCTATACAGCACTCAGAGTCATTCTACTTGCTTGCCATATGGACAAGCCCTGCTCAAAGAGATGCCATCTGTCGAGCTATATGCAGACATGTGTTCACACTTTCTATTTTAAGCTTTCTCTCCCAATTTTTAATGTTTTTCTTTTGGCATTGGATTGGTCACCTGATCAGTTATAGTAGGTTTTATGAATTAGTCAGACACTGGGTGTGTTTTACCAGCAGTCCTGTGGCATGTTGATGGCAGAAACACTTCTCTGTAGGTGCAGTCAGTTATCACTCCTCCATCTCCTTACCACCCTGAGTCAGCTGGTGGTCCCTGGGTGCCCATCCCCAGGGCTTCAGAGCAGAGCAGAGAGAGAGGCAGCTGATGTATTTGGCTCCTAACAATGCTGGGAGGACTGTGGGGTCTTCCATTGCTGTGCCCTGGGGTATCCGCAGGAGGTAGGTCCCCACAGTCACACACTGCTTGCTGGCACCCACACACCTTGGGTACTGGGACTCACTAAGGCCAAGGTAATGACCAACTCTCCTGATTTAAGTGAGTCAGCAGAAGACCAGTCTAGTGGTCTAGGTTCAGAATTTGTTGCACAAGCCAAAGAGAGTATTGTGGAGGTGGACAAGTCACTGAAATAAATAAAGTGACCATGAGTAATCCGCAGCACAGACCAGTTCAGTGTCCTGTAGACACAAGGCATAACACTCCATTCTGAGTTTTTCCTTGAATGAAATCCTAGCACTGACCTCTATTGTGAAACTCCCAATGATAAAAGTAGCCAATATTTTGTTTGCTATTTCAAAATTTACCAGAAAAAATACTGGTTTCTTACTGCTATAAAAATATCATTCAACTCAGCTTCCAGATGTCCCATGACAGAATTTCCATTAAATAGAGTTTAGGGCAGTGATAGTGTTTAGGACAAGCCTTTCATGCTTTTTCATGTTGTTATTTTTAGAAAATAAGCTGTGAACTGGGACATTTCATTTTCTCAGTCAGTCTTAGAGAAGGCAGTAAATGAAACAATTGATGATCCTGACTCAAAGATAATTAAATGGTAAAAGAAAGGGTTTTGCTTGATAGACATGTTTTGCTACCTTCAGCACAAAGACATAAGACAGGATATCTGTGTAAAGAAAAAAAACTAGGTTGGAGAGACACAGCAGCATAACAAAGATCTCTAGGAACAAACACATACACGGAGCAAGAATGGCAACTTGTTCAACATCTCCAGTCAGATTTCTTCAGTAAGAATTAAAAAAAAAATAATAATATATAAAAACACATTCATACTTCTCTCTTATAAGAAATTGTCTGAAAGCATCCATATTGCAATGAATTTTTAAGTGACTCAGTTCTGAACATGTTAAGATAATCTGGAAGACAGCAATGCTTCTAGAATAATCATGGGCAAACAACAGGATATCAATTATCCTTTTTGGGCGAACACGTTTCTTGATGGTGTAGCTGAGATCTTTAGAAACCTACATGAAACAAACAAGTTATCCCAAGGGAAGCTTAAATGCCAAAATACACTTAAGATCTTTTGAGTAAAAAGACGGCTTTCTGGACCTCCTAAACTGAGTAAAATCTTCAGGTAATCTATCAGTTTGAATATTACCAGAAAAAGAAAGCCATCAAACTGTTCTTTATTTTGTATGTCAGGTCTGTGATTACCCAGATTCTATGCGTGATTTTTTTTTTTGCCTCAAATATTTGGACTGTTCAACCATCAGTCTATAATTTTAAAATATTTTAGGGAATCAGACAGTTTCTTAATAATTTGGCAGTTTTTCTGTAATTTGGGGGGGGAATTTAAAATTCTGTGCAAGTGCATATATTAACTTTGTTTCCATCTCTTTGAACTTTTGTGTTTGTAGTATCATGTGAAATCTTTCAAAAGCAGATAAACCAGAGATCTAGCACTGTGGCATTCAGATGTTTTGAGAAACACATCTCATCATCTTTATATAAAAAACTCCAAGAGAGATCATTGATGTCACTAGAAAGCATGGATACTTTGTGATTGGTTCTGATGTGCAATATAGTATCAAAATATACCAACATATAAGATTCTGGTGTCATATTTATGAAAAAGTAGCAAGACACTGACAAATGTAATGCACAGCTCCATAAATTAAAACATGATAATTTTGCCTTGCTAGAATAATAATGATGATGAGTAGAATTAAGTGCATGATTAAGAATCAATTTCCTCAAACTTGAGAAATCTCAGGCTGGCACTTAAGCTTCCACTCAGTGGCAACTGCACCTGGATTCATGGACAGTGCAAAGAAACGAGCCTGTGCACAAACTGGGTGACCATGTGCCCTGTCACACCTCAACCTGGCAAGGACAGATGGACAAGTTCTCCCCAGGTGACTGAGAGTGCTACCAGACCCTAGAGGAATCTGAATTCTCATTTCAGAGACAGGTCTGGTATTCTTAGGATTTACTAGGATGGAATTTTTTAAAGCACGATTGGGGCACAGTTGCCCTGTCTGCATATCTTCACTCCAAGTGCAGTTCCTCCACCTAGATACCTAGCTCATTATTTTATACCTGAAATATTTCAAATAAATTAACACATTTCTAAAACATTCCACAGTGTGAAATCTCACAGGTTGCAAAAAGACAGTTACCCAGATGACAGGGAGTTCATAGAGAAGAGATTAATAAATTTTAGTCTTAAACCATGTTCTTGGATTCCCTACTCTTTTGAGATACCCTCACCTATTGCCATGGTTTCGAGTGCCAGTTCCATCTTGGTCTCATATTTCTGTTTTCCAAACATATATTTTTTATAACAGGGTTATGTCGCCTTGTTTCGAACAGAGCTGTGGGGTCCAGACATTCTCTTGGACTCCTCCCCAGCCACACTCAGCTAACTAAATTTGGCCCTAACAAACCTTCTGCACACAACAGTGCCTATATTTTTAACAGTGGCTGTATTTTTAGCACTGTTGTTCATGCTGAAATACATTGCTGAAAATCAAATTTCACATCAGGACAGCTCTGTCTGAAGCAGAATGAAAAATTCATTGGCCCTTGCCAAAAATACGCACCTATCCTGGGCCCACCATGCTACTTCCTTCATAATGGAATCTGTGAAAACCAGCACAGAACAGCTTCGGAAATATTTTGTCCTATCATTCATTATAAACTTACCATGGGTCAAACTATCTTTTTGGCCTTAAGAATTTTCTGCATTAATTTCCCAAGGAATTAGGCAAGATGAATATGAAGGGTTATTGGCAGCGATCAGCCCATGAATTCTCACTGAACAGATCATAAATATTCCTGTTCATCGGGATGATCTCAGGTTCCCTATAGTTACAAACATTCAGTATAAGCAAGGTCAAAATTAAGCTGACTCCCTTTTATAGTTTCTTTTTTGAAAAACCTTATAAAGTAGAAATTAGATTACAAATCTCATAAATGTGTTATTTACCTGCTGACAGGTAGCCTAGTCAGGATTTGCTATATTGCATTAGGATATTACTAATTCAGGAATTAGTGCTATAGAAATATCACCAGCTAGAAACTCACAATATCATGACACAGTCTTCAGACATTTCTTTTCTTTTTTTTAAACATACATGAGTGAAAGAATAAAAATTAACTACATGGAAGGAATAGAAATCTCATTTAAAAAAAAAAAGCTAAACTGCCATTGGTCCAGGTAATGTGCATTTCCACACCAGTTTCCTGTTCAGGACAAACAAGTCTAATGTCCATTCAAGGACAGATTAATTTACAACTTCATATGGGATGTTTTACAGAAGCTAGGAGGGGAAATAAATATGAATAAGTACAAATAGACCAGGTCTGTAAACCTGAAGAAAGGGAAATAGAAATGTACAGGGGAGGTCAGAATTTGCTAGAAGACTACATCTTTTCAATTATAAATTTTTTTAAAAGTATTTGTAAACTGTTTGATATCAAACTTTCAGAAGTGCCAATGTACCTATCTGATATGTTTACATTTAAAATAAAACTGATTTCAGAGGTACATAGTGATCTGCTGTGCAGCTGAAATTACTCATTTGCACACAAAGATTGTAAATCTCTAGCAGTGTGACCAAAAGTTTATATGAATTCATCACTGGAATGAATGAGGAGGGCTGTAGTCTTCTGAACAAATGGTCATATGAGTAGGCCAAAGGAACAGAGAATTAAAAAAGAGGAAAAAAAATCATACCATGTTCTGAATGCCTGTCAAAACCAGGCATTTTTCCAGGGCATGTTCACTTATCTGGTGGAGAGGATATGTTTGATTGACAGGACTGAAAGAAGAAGGCTGAAGTGTTGTTGATACTTTTTGCAGTAAAACATCTGTATTAAATTACGTGTTTCTTTTTGTCAACAAGTTGGCAGGGCACACGCAGTTTGTCAGCTCTGTAATAACAGCACCACTTTAAATTGCAATTGGAAAAGCCTAGCATGAAGACTTGTTTTTGTGAATAGGTATCTCTAACAAGAGAAAATATAACCAGTTGTGGAGAGAATCAATGGCTAACGTGTGTCAAAATTATACTTAAGCTGTATAATATTCAGTTCTGGCTCTGTCCAGATATTAGCTGGCAAGCAGGCATATCCACAGCCTGAGTCATAAACTCCTGCACTTCAAGTACCAGGAATCCCATTCCTACAATGTTTTCAAGCAGGCGTTCTGTTCCCTGCCGCCTGGCTTGTTAATGATGGAAACAGCACACGCACCATATGCTTGCTGAGGCACTTCAGAATAGTTCTGTTGGTCCTGGCCCAAAACAGGGAATGAAAAGCCATGATAGAAATGTTAAAGAGGCACCAAAAAGCTTGTTTTAAAGGAAGTCTGACTTCAAGTTGATTTACCTTTACAGAAGGTTGTTGAGCTGGGTCTTATGCAATCAATTTATGTATCCTATTCAGATGCTTTTTTCCATTTTTCCTCTGCCCTGCTGCCTACAGAACTGATCCCAGGAGTAGCCAGCTGCAACTAAACCTAACCTAAAGAATCCCATTTCTGAAAACTATGTTCTCAGATAGCATCTGCAAGACCACATTATTAAGCTACAGTCCTGTGCACTAAATACCTCCTTTGCACCTGACAGCTATCAGCGAACACTCTCTGCAAGATGTCGCTGTTCTCAAAACATCATACCAAGGTTAACACTTAAGAGAAAGGCAGCGTGAGAGGTTTTGCTCATTCCCAGTGAGAACAGGATAAGGAAGCTAACAGCCCTGCCAGTATTGTAGGAGTCCTGGTAGGAAGCGGAATAGGGATAGCTGAAGAGTGAGCACCAAGGATGAACACTGCTTTTGCCATGTATCCATGGTGACTACAGAGAAGGTGACTGCTGTGACACCAACCAAGGTTACTGCACCTGTTTCTGAACAGGAAACCTGCTCCATCCTCATTGGAAAAGAGGAGATAAAGAAAAGGATGGTCTGAACTAAATGGTCTGTTAGAACACTTTAATCAGATATTTTTTTCCTGGGTAAGTAGTATACACACCCACCATGAAATGTTTTTAGTATATGTCAGTACTGACAGCCTTTCGTTTAGGAAAAAAAATGGTGTGATATAGAAAAGCCCAGTTTTAACATTTCTGAAAAGCTGTTTTAAAGTAAGAATAAATATAATCATACTTTCTTGAAAAGGTGAAATCTGAAATTAAATGTTTTGTCTCCCCACATCAAAACTAAACAATCCAGACGATTACAGTTTTCGGAATGATCATTGCTCCTCTGCTACTTCAGAGCTAATGACACCATCAGAAAATTAGAATTTTGAATGTAAAATACATTCCAAATTCAATTATTCATCTTACAATGCAAATCTGACAGCCACTTGAGCTGTTGCATACATTAGCATAGGTTTTCACATATTCCACACATACATCTGGAAATATTTTGATATTGCCAAGCTATTTTGCCTTGTGATAAGCTATTCTTTCTAATCTTCTCTCACAAATATCTGGGAAAAGGAAATATTATCATTATCTGAATTTTCACATTAGGTATGTCTTCTATGCATTAGACAGCACAAGTGGAATTTTGCTGTATTTTCCAAAGCAACATTATACACTTGGGATCCCTTTTTTCCCCTAGAAAAGGCACAAGAACTTAATTTATAATAACGTAGGGTGAGTGTGGCCCTGGTGGGTTAGCCTTGGCTAAAACCAAGCACCCACCTAGATACTTGCTTACTCCATCGCCTTGGTGACGCGTGGGAGAAATAAGAAGAAAAGGAGCAAAAAAGCTCATCAGTCAAAAGACAGGGAGTTCACCTACCAGTTATTGTCAAAACAGACTCAACTCTGTGAAAATTAACTTAATTTGTTAAAAAAAAATAAATTGCTAATTCTGGTAATGAAAAACAAAAAGGCAAACATTTTGAAAACACTTTTCTTTCCCATTTTTTCACAAGTAGGTTCTTTCTACCCTCCTCTCCCTTGCTGCAAGCACTATGGTGCTGGGTTATTTTGGTCAGTACACAGCAGTTTCTCTCTGCTGTTCCTTCCTTCTGATACTTTTCCTTTGCTGCAGTATAGGTCTTCTGTGGACTGCAAGGCATACCTGCTCTGGCACCTGGAGCACCTGGAGCTGGGACCAGCTGTGTAGCCTCTGGTCTCTTCTCACAGAGGACACCCCTGGAGCCCCACTGGTCACAATACTTTGATACACCCAATACAGTGACTCATTTAAATATGAGCTGTCATATTTAAATTCAGCTCACTTAACTTTCACCATTTAGTCGTTTGATTACAGAAGATGTTTTTCTTTATCATGAGGATAGTAATCTTCAAACAATCCACCCTATCTTTCTGAAATGTTCCAGGATGGTAAAGTCCATCATTTGGAGCTTCCTGTTTCTTGAGATGAAGAAACCACAGAAGTCACATCCTTCTTCAATATTGGTTGAGATGAGCCCCCTCCCTCAGCACAGCTAGTTATCCAGACTGTCCCTCTCACCAGGAGAGAACATATCAAGAGCGGCTCTGGCCTCCAAAGACAGGAATTGTCTCACTTCAGTTGAGGAATTATCTTATTTTTATCCATCAAAAGCTCAGATACATAATGAAAGCTTGTCATCTGATCTCTACAGCTGATGGAGGAGAGTCAGGCAACTTGAAGGGCAATTCAACTCACATACTTTAAACCCCTGTGTTTAGACAAAAGGCATCATCCTCCTGAAATATGAACACTTTTCCTTCTCCGTAGTGACACGTCTTCTCCAGATAATCTCATCCTTAAATTTCAAGACCATATGCTGAAATTAATGCATGACTATCATTCTATATCAGTCTTTGTAGTTTACCTGAATGATATTATTTACAGAGGACTCTGACAGGTGAAGAAGAAAAATATTAAGCAGGAAAAAATTTAGAATGGAAAGCCACCTAAAGAGCCTGTAGTGTGCCGGCTGTAGACTCGCAGCAAGCTATCCTGTCCTGCAAGCCCCTGCCATCAGGGAAGACAGATGAGAGTAGCCACTCCAAACCTGAGGTTTTGTGCCAAACACAAAACCTCATCCTGGAGAACCTGAATAATTTACAAATTGTAGCTCTGTCTTTCCTTAATCACTGGTCTTTATAGGTAACAGCTAAATTTATTTGACAGCCTAGAATTTAAACATTATACATTCTCTCACAGTCAGTTGAATATGCTTCAGTGATGCTAGAATCCCTAAATAAAATTATTGGCGCGTGAAAGACCTTTGCAAGGGATCCACTACCAAAAAAGATAAAATCTATGGCTGAGGCTTTTTCTCACTCAACATACATCTTCTACTGTCATATTTAATAATCTAAAGTTTCTATGAGGGAGGGTGTTAACTACTCCAAAGCTTTCTTGTCAGTGAACATTATGGCCCTCTGCTGTGCTAGCCCAATACCCGATGACACAGCTTTCACACTTTCAGAGCAAAGTGTTGAGTTGCCCCGATTTCAATTACAGTTGATAATGATAAATGGCAATGTGCTCATTCCCAAATATTCCATTCTTTCTGAAGAAAGAAATCCACAAAGCCTGCCATCCCAATATCTGCTCAGTTAATTTTCACTCATTTCTGTATTTCAAGGCAAGTTCCCATGAAATGGCTTTCACTGTGTTTACTTACACTGTATCTTGAACAACAAATTATTTTTTAGTAAAGTTTCTATTATTCCCCCCAGGTTTAATACTGCACTTTGTAAATTCTGTCTCTTATACTTAGCAAGAGTTACAATTTTCACAACTCGAATTGTATTGTATTTCTCTACACCTAAATACCCTCCCACCTGTAAGATACCAGCAGGTTTTTCTCCTGTTGTTCTATAACTATCTCTCTCACTGTACACCTGAGGTAATGTAGCGTGTTTAAACTACAATAAGATTTGCCCACCTAGCTGTCCCAACTAATAAAGTTTTGATGTTTGTCCTGTGCTATCACCCTAATAAAACATGAAGAAGAGTATTAGTCTATTTTAAACAACAAAAAAATAAAACCACTTCAGCAGGTGTGTAATTTCTACAGGTTTACACAATTTATCTTCTGCAATTTATTCCCTGCACTCTTTTGTGGTTGTCACTGGCTGCCCCAGTGGTGAAATTAGTGTTCACTCCCTCGTAGGTATCTGCTTCTGAAAAAAACCCACAGGCTCTACCCACTTTAAAAATACCTTTCATTCTACAGCCAAAGAATGTGTCACTTCTCAAAATCTTGGCTTATGCATTTGTTTTTTTCAGGTTATATAAAATACTGCTCCCTACAGAGATTGCCCAGGATGGTTCCTGTGCCTTAGCGCACTGCGCTTGCTGGACTTTACAAGTCATGAGTGTTAACATAGTGAATGCTTTCTGTCCACCTGATTCTGTGTCTACCCGTGACCTGCAGGACTGTACAAATGAAGGGTGGAAGCCCAGCAGCCGATTTTCTCTTTTTTCCTCCTGATGGTGTTCCTTCTTGATTCACTCCATGGTTTTCAGTGAGATGCGCAATCTCTTTTTATTTCTTATTACACAGCATTTCTGTAGGCTGATAAACAGCTGTTGGATATTTTCTATGCCAAAGCAGATCATAGCAGTGATGGGGAGAGTGTAATTCTTACAAAATAAATGAAACATTATGTAAATAAAACACTTCTAAAGCCTCCAGGCTGCAAGGTGTTATCCAAATAAGTATCACCCACACCCTCATGTGCTGCTAAAAAAAATCGGGGTTAAATGTCAGTTTAGATGTGCATTTCAATGAGGGCTAATAGTTCCACAGTAGATGACTCATGCAAAAGCATTTGTTTCGGGATAAGGCAAGAAACACGTGAATTTTGCCTCCAAGAGAGATATGTTTGGGGGGATTATTTTTCATATGAGCATGATGCTTGAGTAAAAGGATTTAGAAATTCTCTGCATGTTCAAGAAACTTATACAAGCAGCTTAAAGCTTTTTTTTCCAAAGAGTTTTTCCCAAATACAATTAAAATACGGTAGCAAAAAATGTAGCTCTTAGAAGATGAGGCATAGGATCCAGTATTTTTTCCTTTAGATCTGCATGTTGTTATGTCTTCTTTCTTAAATCCTTCAGTTTTCCTTTGTTGTTTTCAGTTCTCACTGAATGGCTTTCTCATACTTCTTTGATGCATGTAAACCCTATATATTTCAATAGTAAGTGATCAGGCAACGTTGCACCAGAGTGGGCAGCAGTGATTGTCCCACTTTGAAAAGAGTTTTGTAATACAGATGCCATGAAAGAATTTAGATACATATCCTGGAAACATGGGTCAAGCATTTAAACATATTTAAACATGTGGGCCTTGGTATTGTTTATTAGGTGCCAATAACATGAACTGTTTTAGACATTGAAAGCATAATGAAGAAACCCCATACTCTGAAGGACTAGTATGAGAAGATACAGTCAGGAGGCATTTCTGAGTGCTGGGTATCAGCTGGGTAACAACTGCAAAAAAAGCCTTTTCTTCCTTTCCTTTCCTGACTAACACAAGCTGGTCATCATGATGATGGAAGACTTAAATATACTTAAACATATTTACAAAAAGGTGGCCATGGTACAGATAATCTTTAAAGGGGCTTGATAATTCTATCATCTTCAAAACAATCTAAAGCAAAATAATGCTCATTTCTATGAGTTACACAGAGTGTAACCATGAGGTATAATAAAAATGAAATTATGTAAGTGAAAGAGCACAGGGGTCGTACTAAGGAAGGAGATTATACTTGAAGTCATAAGCTAGAAGGAAAAGCAACCCTGTGTTCAGGCTGATCACACGCTGCTGCTGATCAAAGAAGAGGACAGCAGAAACCCTCACTCAGTAGAAAAAGACCGCAACAATTAATCAGCAGGGAAAGATTTTATTATTGATGTTTTCATGGGAATGTATTGGACAGAGACCTGAAACAGCTCTTCATGGCATTCTGCCTTGCTGTCACAAACATCTGCAAGGCTTTGTTTACAGGAAGCCACTGTCACTGAGAGCAGATAGTAGTGAGGCTGTTAGCATTTTCCCCTCAAGAAACAGAAGCCAGCCAAGTCTTTTTGCTCAGGAAGTATTTAGATTTATGCAAAATGTGCTTCTTCTCACCCAGGTGGAAAGCAGCTTTGCAGAAAAGGACCTGGCAGTCATGGTGGACATCAAGTTGAACATGAGACAGCAATGTGTCCTTCCTGAAAATGTGGTTAATGTGTCCTAGGCTTTCTTAGTAGAAATGGTGTTACCAGGCTGAAGCAGGTGATTGTTCCCTTTTACTCAGCACTGGTGAAGCCAAGCCTGGAGTGCTGGGTTCAGCTCTCAGCTCCTCAATACACAAGACACACGGACCTACTAGGGATAGTCCCACAATGAGCTACAAAGTCAATTCAGGGACTGAAGCATCTGCCCTGAGAGCAGAGGCTGAGCTAGCTGGGTCTGTTTAGCCTGGAGAAGATAAAGCTCAGGAGACTTATCAATGTACACAGATACCTGAAGGGAGGGTGCAAAGAGAATGGAGCCAGTCTCTTTTCAGTGGTAGCCGGTGACAGGAAAAGAAGCAATGCACACAAACTAGACCAAGCAGGTTCCCTCTGAGTATCCAGAAAAACTTTTTTACTTCAAGGGTAACAGAGCACTGGCACAGCTTGCCCAGAGGTTGTGGAGTCTGCATCCTTGGAGATATCAAAAGCCATATGGAGATGATCCCAGGCAACCGGCTCTTGGTGGCCATGCTTGAGCAGGCCATTGGACAAAATGACCCTCAGAGGCTCCTTCCAGCCCCACTCATTGTGTGATTCTACAAAGATGAAAGGTAAAAAGAATTCAAAGCATTGATTTCTTCATTTGGTAAACGTGGGAAGTTGTTTTCCATCCAGCACTTTTCTAAAAATCTAAAATCTAAAAAATTAGAGTTTGATTTTTACCTTCTGCGCATAATCTCCACAGGACTTCAGCACAACATTTCTGCCCCCTCCCTCCATCTGGACACAAGACCTTCTGTAGCAAAAGCTTCACCCAACACTTGAACAACCCTGGAATGACAAACAACTGACAACTAAATAGCTTCGCCCAAATTGCATCTTACTTCATAACAACAGCAAGACTGCTATTTATGGGGAATTAAAAATACCCTTTTCTGTAACATTTTCTGCGGGAAAAAAAAATAGAATTGTCTGACTGAAAAGCCTCCAGATTTCCATGGAAAGACAGAGCAAGATAAGAGAGGCAGGTGTGACTATCTGAAGGAGTCAATAATTTTGACAGGGGTATTAACTATTACAGCACAGGTTTGAAATAAAAAGGAGAAGTGGGCCCTCAGGTCGCAGTATGACTGCCGTTTTTGCATACCAGTCTGGACTGTGATACATTGGCTCCCTGGTGCTGCTACCTCATCTTGAGGTCTCAAAGAAAAACACCATAATTTTCCATGTTGCTTGTAGAAGAACAGAAACATCAAAAGAAACTTTTAGTCTGTAGTCCTGGGAGAAGAAAGCATTTCATTCAGAGTTAGAAAATATGACTGGAACTAAGCAGCTTCACCCTGAAGTTCTTCAGAACAATTACTATTGGACCTTGTTAGATAGTGACCTTAATTTCCAGAAGAAGGAACAACACTGAGAAGATATGTGCAGTGTTGTATTGATCGTGCACATTTGAATTTTCCTTCTCATCTCTTCATTTACATTGCCCATGTCTTCTGGCATCACGAGTCCCAGTTGAGGATCCTGCTGGCTACACCAGTTTGTATCGGGCGAGTGATTTAGATAACTTAAAGAATCACTGCTAAGTCGTGCTTTTACAACACTTTAGCTATCTCTCTGACCAAGTCCAGTGGCAAGGTTCACTCTATCACTTACTGCATGGGAGAAAGATACAAATGAAAATTGAGTCATAATCAAATTGGAATGATTTACACAGAGACTAGAGATTCAAAAGGGCAAGAAAATACTTCCCATTGACTCAAGGGGTTTAGATTGGACCTCCTTGCTTTCTAAAGTCCTTCTCAGAGAGGAGCCTAGGAGTGGCTGAACCCAATCCTAGTCCCAGACTTGGTCAACAGTTTATGTCTAAATGATTACATATGCAACGTTTGCAACAATTAATATTGAATAACTAAACAGATATGCAATATTTCAGCAGCATTAATTCATCATGCTATCAGTTACTAAGGATCTGTTGCAAATAAGTTGTCACTCCTCCGACGGTAATGAATATCTCTTAGCTTCAGGTAAGGAATCTCAAACCTTGAGAGACATCCCTACCCAAGGGGAGAGCCACAGGTGTGCAGTCCGGTTGCAATTTAGGGAGAACTCAAATTGGTCTCATCCGAAGATCTGTCATTAGTAAAAGGTCTCTCTGCTTTGCAGAGCAATCTTGAGAGGCATTCCAGCTCAAGGGGAGATCACCACCATGCAGCCACACTGCCTAGCAAAGGCAGCTCACTTAGGCTGTTGTATTTACAGAATAAAGTTGTTGGCTCCTAGTCAAATAGTATATTACAGGAAAGGTATGAATGATGCTCCTTGCACCCACAACTTACTTTTTTCCTTGATACATGAATCTTGAAAAAGTATCCTCCTCTCCATGTGTTAGTGGCATGATCAGCATTCCAAGCTCATATGCTTCAGTGCTCCTTGGGTCACTCTGCCTCTTTGTGGATTTCCTGGAGAGGTTCTTGGCCCAGCCACAGAACAGGTCTTTACCTCCTTCAGAATTGGTAACAAACTCCAGCTGGTTTGGTTAAGGGGTCAAGTGCATCCATCACAGCTGGTGCTTCATTCATGCTCAGTCTCAGTCCTGTCCATCTTTAAGGAAAATTGACACTACAGACTGGATTTAATTCACTCAGTGAAGACAGAAAAAAAAGTCATAAATCCTTCATAACAGCCTTCTTGCACTTTTTACTCTGTTCTGGCACTACAAATAGTTCCTGCATGCGTCAGCTAAGGGATTTTTTTGTATTGGATCTTAATGAGAGACTTGCAATTAAAAGAGATTCATGAGCATTTAGAAAGGTACACAAATTTAACTACCTCTCCCTTGACAACAAAGCTTGGGTACCAACAACCTGCTTCAAACATTTCAGTAGTACTTGATTGCCTCCTTCCTTCCAGTTAAAGTACTAAACCTAAAGATTTTAATAACATTAGCTTCAACCAGACATCACAAATTTTTTTGCATTGCATTTTATCTACTTAAAACCACTTAAAATTAACCAACCAAAGACTTTTGGCAGTAGAATTCTAATGAGCAATACCAACTCCTTCCATGTCAATTATTATTTAACTTATGGGTTATTTTATTTGGTTTTAAAAGCTTAGTTGGCTGGCAAGCTCATTTAAAACATTTCAAATCAAATCACTTTATTTCAGTTTGAATTAATTACATTTGGGACAACATATCTAACATTATAGAGGGAAAAAGCCTAGATATCGCAATTAAAGGAAGTTTCTTTATTATATCAAAATAATTTCATTCCATTCTCTGTCAAAAGGAGATATTTTCCTCATTTGCTATAGGATACTTTCCTTTGGTATAGTTAAAAAAAACCAGTGAGTTCATATCTTGCTGTTACCACCTGAAGCAATGTAATGCTTAATATGATCCACCTGTATAGAGGTGATGTAACTTGTGCATTGTTCTCTTTTTGGAAAGGAAAAATATTTCTGACCATGTTGCAAAATATCAAAAGACACCTGCCCAATCTAATTTAATGATATGACTCTTTATTGCAAATGTCCATGTTGTTGAACTACAAAGCAAACTCTATCAATGGTGTGGTTCAATTGCCTTATTTTACCATGAGAAATGTTTTTTAGTTTGAAGCATTTGTCCTCAGCATAGTTGGAGTTTGACAGTATTGATGGTAATAGTAAGTATAACCCTCCACTGATTAAAGCACTTACTATATCTGAATCAATAGTTTGGAATTTGTGAGGCTTTACTTTGGTTAAAGCCTCTTGACTGAGAGAGCCATGTAGACTATTTTGAGGTTCTCCAGCCAACACCATGACCTCTCTCCCAGCACCAAACCAGATAGGCATTTGTGGGCTACATGAACACCTGGACACTGATATCCCCCATTACATAGGCACAGTATTTTTGTTTTGAATGTGGCAAAACACACAGACTTTTTTTTAAAGTACTAGAAATTACCCATTCATTTTTACTGCTTATTTAAAGGATCAGGCACCCTGTGGGTCTGTTTCCCTGCTCTGTGGATAGTTTGGGAAGGTTCAAAAATTTCTGTGGCCAATTTCAAAACTCAAACCAGTGGGAAAAGTCTGTCAATGTAGTTCAAGGTAAAGGTTTTGGGACTGCAAAAGCTTCAGAATTCAAAAGCTGTTGAATGAAACAATTACTAGAGCAATAGGATGACCTTTCAAGCCCACTTACTGCCTGCTCCTACCACATCTGCTGTATTGAATAATCAGGCAACTGTCTCCTAATGGGACTTTTTTTTCTGTCAAATCTAACCATATTTGCAGGTATCTGAAATCAGGAAAGGATCTAGATGGCTCTGGTAAAAAAGTTTGAAAACAAGCTATCCTGACTATCCAGCTGATTAAATGAATGGAAAAAAAATCACTGTAAATTATCAGATGCCACAGATTTTGTTGCAGAGTAGTCATGTATATAAATAAAAATACATTTTTATACTTAATTTTAAATAGTTTCTGAGTTAGGTATTGCCATTCTACCTGACACACCAAAGTCCCCTCTGCATAAACTCTTCCACAGAGGTCACATTTTAATTACAGTAACATATTTGATACTCATAGAGGAAACCATATAATGATGTTTTATTAGCTGACATGCAACATTCAATTTCACAGAAGATTCAATTCTGCATAAAAACAGGGCACAATGACAAAATATTAAAGATCTGACACATCTCCTCATGCACCACACTGCAGCAAGTGATTTATTAGTTACTGTCCAGAAGATTTGTATCTGTTACAGATCATCTTTATTATCCTTCAGTTTTGACAAATGATGACCTACAGAGATTGCAAAATCAACTACTTCCATATTAGTATTATTAAAAATAATGATTCTTATTATTCCACACATTTTTCAGGTCATTTTGCATTTTCTCAATACATTCCCTTCAATTTTGCTATAAAAAACTTTTAAATTGAGAACTCTTTGCCACTTCTTTGGTAGTATTCATAGGAAGATGTCTTTTCAGTTTTTAAAACACATGCTCTTACATAGGAGCACTAGATTACAGTAGAAAGATTCTTTTTACTCACACTGTCTTGCACTTTCGCCTGCGTATCCTTTTTTCTCTTTATTACCTCAGTCTTTTTGATTTTATTTATTTTGCAGCAATTGTCCTTTCATCTTTAACACCGCTGTCTTCCACATGTGTCTGGCAAAACTCATCTACTCTTATCAAGCCCCTCAGGAACTTTAACTTAGTTCCATATAATTTTGAGGTTTTCTTTGTGTTTCTTTCTCACTTTTTTCAGCTTACATAATTTTCTTTTCTGTCCCCATGACTTGTTTACTCTATAAGTAAGTCTTTCCAACAGCTTGTCATTGTTTAGCAAATGCTATTTTGGTGCACTCTATTTTTGACATTACTGGTTCTGTAAGTTTTGGTTCACCTCTGCAGTTGTGTATAATTGAGAATCATAAGGAGAGCTCTCTCTGATCCACTTTCCAAGGGCTATACCACCCTTGAACAGCCTAGGGTTTGATCTTCATAAAAAGACCGGAAAATACAGTTTTCTCAAGAGAAAAACAAAGGTGGATGATCTGATTCTGAAGTTGCTCCTTCCTCAATTAAACTCATCACCTAGGATCCAAAACAACCATTTGCATATAGAAGCCCTTCGGCTTGACTTTAATCAAGTAAGTGCTGCTTTTCCCATTTATTTCAACACTAGAAAGGATTTTATTCCTCAAAAATGCAGGAGCATTCATCTGTGTCATTCTGCAAGGATGGCCTGCAGCCAGTTTCCATCCATTGGTTAAGACAAGTGCTGTCACTCATTTGGGAATGCACATTTCCAGCCTGTCATACAAATGAGCCAAGACTGAAAGGGAAATACTGGAAAAAAATATAGTAGCCTAATAGAAAATAATGACACGTGACCTAAAGAGATCAAAACATACAGAATAAAATTGAAAAATCCTTTCAGAGTAGTTGCAATTAACTGAACTTAATTGCTGTATGTGAACACCAGACATCAACCTTATGTTAAAATATTGGCTTTCAGTCACCATCAAGAAAGACATTTTAGCTTATTATTTTCCTCAAATAGATGAATAATACAGATTAACCTTCTAAATTTGTTTTAGGATATTAAGATTAGCATTAAAATAACATCTGCATTAGCCTGTTATATACCATCTATTCCTCTGCTTGAATACTGATAAACCTGGAACCATACATGAATTCAAGGCACCTCAGATGGAGGCAAAAACTCACTTGTTCTCAGTTGCAGCAGTCCATATGTCACTCAGAAAAAAAAATCATATTTAAATAAATTCTGTTAGGCCTGCATATAAAAACTCCATGCCTACAACTTGATTTTTTACACTACTCCCCAAGGCACCTTTGTACAACCCAATGAAAATCTTCTCTCATGTGGTGGTGCTGCCAGTACAGAAGTGTTTCGAGTTGAAGAAGTAAGAAAGGAATTCGTATTTATAAGAAAGAACATAGGAAAACATAGGAATGAACACAGGAAAAAATAACTTAAGTATCATATACTGTACAAATGTATATACATATATTTGTTAAAAATAGACTTAATGATGGCTTTTGGAGCTGTTCTTCTAGTGACTAGTGCTTTGGTTGCCACTCATCTGGTTTCTGATAGATGAGGCACATCAGAAACCTCTTATGTTGTTAGAAATAATTTTGATGATGGCCATGAAGACAGCTAATTGTTGGAGAGCACTCTGCTTGGACACTTTGTTTCCAGAAGAAAGAAAGAAGATGGAAGGTGAGCCCTAGGGCAATGACACTCTTACACTTTGAACAAATGAGAGATGTGAGATAAACTGCTCAAATCACTTTTTGAGAAGGAAGGACTTACCAAGAAGTGTTCTTCCACAATCTCAAGATTTTAGAATTCCTTGAAGAAAAGACAAATTTCACCAAACATTTCAGACGCATCTTCAACAAAAGGCCACACAACCAACAGATAAACATTTGCACATCATGCTGGAACTTAATGAAATTCAGGAAAAAGACATATATCCCTGCTAAGTTTTCCAACTGGCACATAAAACATGTGAAGAAATGCTGTATTTCAGGAATCTAAACTTATAATATTACCCTGTAAAAAAACACAGTCTAAAAAAATATCATATGTCATCAATAACTACTTATTAACTGAAACATATAGGTAAATATACAGACCCTCTCTCTTTGTTGCAGAATAATATCTTCTCTCAATATTTTGAGTGTTTTCTGGTAAATCCTACTTCTGAAATCATAGGATAACCAGAATCTCTATTCAACATCTACCCTTCCTAGTTGCAAAGAAAACCTAGAAAATCCATGAGTATTTAAATAGTTAGGAAGAAATTAGAAATTAGTGCATTTATTATTTTTATATCCTCATTTTTAAGATATCATTAAAATGGTTGGGATTCTGATCAATGAATTCTAAACACCTGGCTAAGTTAACCCCAGATCTTAGACATACCTTCATGTAGCAGAGGGACAGGAACAAGCCGATACAGGGTGGCAGTCTCAGAGAGCACCTCCTCCCTTTGCTCTGTTGATGTCGTTGTAAGCCCAAACAGAAGCATGAAAGTACACACAGAAATAAAGTACCAGAATTTGCATGAGGTTTGTGTATCCTGATGCTGACCTCCTCATGATCAGGCTGAGTAAGGATATAAAAAACAATATTCAGACGACAGCTCGTTTATGAAAAGAATGTGGTCCTCCAGCTAATGAGATTCTCATTTACTGCTAGATACTGTACCATCATAACTACATGGTAGTAAACAAGTCTGCATCTCTGAGTGCTGATAAAGGAAGCAGTGGAAATTTTACCATCTGAATCTGTGCTGAGCAATGTCACTGTTCCAAGATGCACTTCAGCTCTGGATAAGAAAGCTGCTTCTGTCGTGCAAAAGCCATCTTTCTCTTCTTGTTCCAAACAATCACTTACTGCATGATTCAAAAAAAGTTTATTCCAAAATATTTAAAACATTATCTTCAGCCAGCTTGGTAAGACTGAATCTCTAGTGCATCAGGACAAGTGACATTTCACTCTAATAACACTCTGTGTAAGAGCTGAAAATAAGACAACAAAAGATACAGATAGACTGACATCCATGATAGAATCTAATTGCTTATAGTGGTCATGAGAAACTCTTTGCCATTATCTACATGTCTTCAACACTGTTGCTATAAGCAGTCAGTGGCTGATTGTTTTGAAGTGTTTCCCATGAATGTAATTAACTGCAATGATGGTTGATGAGGTTGGACACCTAGCTGTCACCATATAAAAGTCAGACATCTGGTCTAAGGTGTACATTTCTGCTTTCTAAATTCAATAACATGACATCTGAAAGCAAGTCATGCCATTTAGCTTCAACTCTTATCCTAGGGATGGCATGAATCGCCACAGAACATGCCTGTGTCTCTCCATTGCCTCTAAGGAAAGTCTTGTTAAGTGGGCTTGTAATTACACATTCTTTCTCATTCTTCTAGTATTATTGAAGATTATGGATTGGTTTTCTTGCTTGTTTTTGAATATTTAAGCTTTGTGACTTGCTTTGGGTTTGGTTTGGGTTTGTTTGGTGGTTTTGGTTTTGTTCGTTGTTTTTTTTTCTCAAAGGAACATATTTATGGTAGCCTTTACTTTGGAAATTCACAGTTAAATTTTGCTGAAATTGAATATAATTATGTCCTTCAATAATGGGAAGCACTTTCTCTAATAGGCAGAAATAATATGGTACTTTTGAGGCCAATGAAAATACAGGGACTAAAAAATGCCTGTAATTAGTTGAACTTCATTACTGTGAGAACACTATTATCATTTTTGTATTACTAGTATTTTGATTTCAGATCAAGACTAAATAAAACTTACTCAGGGAATGAGGAGACATGAAAGGAATTGTTGACTGTAACAATCAGCTTAAAAGTGAGATGAAAAATAATATAAAAATTAGGATAGCAAAGTTCAAAATAGGAATTGCAAACTCTCTTATGTCCTGTCATATAGAAGAACAGGTCTGCAAGGCTGTCATATTTCAAGAACTGTAACTTAACCATGAGAAACTGCCCAAGTCTGACATATGTTTAAAATGCAGAGTCATCATTTCATGGCATGACTTGAAATTTTGCTAAACCACAGAAGCAACCTGTCATATTCCATCTTGTCATAGATGTTTTTGCTGTGACTTCATAAGCATGATGAATGTTTGAAAAGCAATGAAGGGGAAGATTTACTTTGTAGCCACTCCAATTTACACTTGGCTTAGTACAGTCTTCAAACCCATGTATTTTCAGTAGGTTGCAAGTATAGGCTGTACAAGAAGCTCCCCCAATTCCCTCCTCACCAGCACTCTCTGTGATGTGTTCTTGCAAACCAATAGTTGCTGTGAGCTATAAAATAAAACTTTTTTAATTTTTCAGGTGTTAAAAACTATTTATTTTACTAAGTCTAGTTCTGCCTATTTTATTTTGTGGTTATGATTCTATAAGCCTTGAAAAGTTCAGCTAATTTTTTTTCAACCAGATACAGTAATTTTTCCTTTAAAGCACACTGGCTTGTTGTGACTTATCAATGAAATAATGTGTGATACTCCTTCAAAACACAAAATTTTAACATGGACTGTTTATCATTACAGTCTGTCTTCTGTCTAACAGTACCCAGATGAGTGAGGGTTCCCGATCTAGACATGAAAAAATGAAGCTTTTCTGTGGCTTTGCTTCTTTAGGTGGTCCCAATAGTCTTGCTGTAAAAATTAGAAACTATAGCTCTAGTAAGAAGCTCAATTTTAAGTCCAACTTTTTCCACTTGCAAATAAATTCAAATAACATTAGTTTGTGGTTTCCTAAATCAACTATACTGTTATCTAAGGTGTTCCCATGCTAACATCTGGAAGACAGTGAAGCTGAGGACTCCTGGGAATGGTTTCACAAGTGAGTAGCAGACGAACTCTTTGCCGATTTTCTGTACGTTTGCATTTGACCTAGCGCTAACCTGGCACTGATCTTTCTTTTCCCTATGAAATTTATGTAAAAGTTTTGCTCATGACACCTTAAAGCAATTTACAAAGGAGACCAGAATCACTCTCTCTGTTTTAATAGGCATAGAAAATTCAGACATGAGTTACCTGGACTGTGTAACTGAGCAGCTCAAGGCTTACCCAAGCTTCCTGAGCATTTGAAATCTGATTAGCCAAACCTGAAGAACAGAATTAGCAATGTTAACCCTTGGCTGGAAATACAGAGCTCTCAGCTAGGGCACAAAGCCCATTGCCATGCTCAATAAAGCAGCTTAACTGGCTGGCACTAAAGATGGCTGGGGCTGGGAGAGTCAATACTTCCAGCTGCAGAGGCAGAAGCTTGATTAAAAGCAGTAGCTTCACAACTATTTTATTTCCCAATACAGTCAGTGAAGAAAAGACAGACAGGGGAGCCTAGGCTGCAGGCTACCTTTTCAGATGGATTTAACTGCTTCAACTTAGCCTTCTGGTGCCATCTGAGATGCCCTTGGGTATCTGCCTTGCCTCCAGCAGCCACTACAGGTGACCTGAGGTCCCCTGTAGATCCTGTGACATATCTGACAGCCCCATGGAGATGTCTAGCTTCCTCAAAGGCATTGTAAATGACATCTGAATCATGCCCTGGGTTTCCTTTGGAGATAACTGAATCATTCTCTAGGCTCCACTAACTGCTGACTAGCTCTGAATCAACCAGCGTGGGAGTGCCAGCACCCCACTCATATGCAAATGTCACATGAAACCCAACTTTATGCTGCCTTGTCTAACTCTCACTGCTCTGTTATCTTTACTAAGCTGCATACTTGGACTTTGCTTAATTTATTCTACTGTTCTGCCAGTTAACAGTCAAATACAGCTCCTTGCAAATATTTCTTCCAAAAGTTAATAGGACCTGTTAGAAGCTATTAGAAGGTATGCCAATAGCCTGCTAGGACTTCACTTACAAAGTCTCCATGTTTTCTTCTCAGATAAAGGCTCTCTCTCCCGGTCTATTAGTTCAAAAGGTCTACATATTCTGCTAAGCTATAAAAGTCTGCTTTTCAATCCTAATGCTTTTAACTTCCCCCTATCCTTTTCAAATTAAAAGGTGAAAATCTTCATAGTGACTGTAGGAGGCTGTATTTTTTTCTATTTCACAAGCAGTAAGTTTGTGTGGCTCCTTTCCATCCCTTGGTTCCTGAGTCAGGATGCTACTACCTACACCAGTGCCCAAGTCTTTGTTTGAAACACTGAAGGAAACGCAGCATGGGACCCATATCACCATTTCTTCCCATACTGACATGAAGGCTTAGTTCCATGGTAGAGTATTGAACAGAGGAACTGGGACTGTTTCACTGCAGTTTGACAACCAGGGCTGAGGCAGAGCTTCAGAGCTGTTGATGTTGGTGGTCTCTCCCACCTCTAGGTTGAGTATTCTTTTCCTGACAAACTCTGCAAAGGTTAGCAAGTTTTTTCAGTCTGTTTTCAGCTAATTCATTTATTCTCCTTAATTCGGAAGAAATGTGTGCCAGTTTCAGCTGGGTAGAGTTAATTTTCTTCACAGTGGCTAGTATGGGGATATGTTTTGGATTTGTGTTGAACACAGGGTTGATAACATGGAGATGTTTTTGTTATTGCTGAGCAGTGCTTGCACAGAGCCAGGGCCTTTTCTGCTTTTCATAGTCACATTGGCAAGGAAGTTGGGGGTCCATGGCAGGCTGGGAGGTAACATAGCCAGGACAGGTGACCTAGACTGACCAAAGGGATATTCCATACCATATGACATCATGCTCAGTATATGAAGCTGTGGAGAAGGAGGAGGAAGTGGCTGCAAACACATTTGGAGTGATGGTGTTTGTTTTTCTCAAGTAACTGTTATGTGTGATGGGGCCCTGCTCTCCTGGAGGTGGCTGAAGATCTCTCTGCCCATAGGAAGCAGTGAATTATTTCCATGTTTTTCTTTGCTTGCGTGTGTGGCTTTTGTTTTCCCTATTAAACTGTCTTTATCTCAACCCATGAGTTTTCCAGCTTTTACCGTTCAGATTCTCTCCCCAGTCCCATTGGTGGGGGAGTGAGTGAGCAGCTGTGTGGTGCTTGGCTGCTGACTGTGGTTAAACCATGACATATTTTCTTCCCTGACTGCACTTACTGTCTGTTAGCATTAGAAGACCTGGAAATAGATGATCATGAAAGCAATGTTTTGTTGGCATAGGTGCTATTTCCCAGGTGGCATAAGAATTTATACACCTAAGCACATCTGAGAATCTAGGACTTACACTCAGCCCTTGCTCTCTGATTCTGAATCCTTAGATTACATCAGGATCACAGCTTTCATTTAGGAGGGAAAAAAGGAGAAGAAAAAAAAAAAGAGCAAATACACAAGAAGTAGTTTAGTTAGGTTCAAGGGAAAGAGCTGTGACACATAATCCCCATGTAATCAATCAGAGTGAGGGCAAAGTCAGGTCTAACTTCCAGCTAGAGAGAGCACCAAAAGGGGAGGAGGCACCATCCTGCCTCTCCTTCTGCATCCAGCTTCTCCATATGGGTAACATTTCTCATAACAAAAATGGACCCTTATAACTGGGAAAGCATTCTCCCTGCCCAACCTTTTCAGTTCCAAAGTTATAGCCCCAGAGTGGAGATAGCCAGAAACACTAAGGCAGCAATAAAGTGTCCAAAAAAAAAAAGGGGGCAAAATTCTTATTATAGCAACTGCAGCAGCTGAGGAAGGAAAACCCTTAGCTGAATGAGAGTGTCTCGCTTGAGGCTGGTGATGCTCCCCATGCTTGATACCTCATGAGACTCCCTGAGTGATGGGGAAGCTGCCATTCCCTTGGCTTTTGCACCTCCCTGACCTAAATCTAGGGAAGTAGACAGAATGGTGGGCAGATATTGCAGTTGTTTCTAAGGGCCCAAATCCACCAACACAGCTCAGGCAGGAAGCATGAAAGGGGTGCCCTGACAGCATGAAGTATTCACACTTGTCAGCCAGGATGTTACAAGGCCAAACACAATCCCTGGGGATCCAGAAGCACTCTCAACAGAAAGGTCTGTATATGGAAAGAAAAGGACCAGAGTTTGGGTTCAGAACTGAAAGGCACTTCAAAGCTGCTCATGTCTCTGTAGGGAGAGAGCATCTCTACGACACCTCTCATGGCAGAAACAGGAACCTTTACCTCTGTAAGGGGTAGCTCTGCTACCCAGAGCGCCTAAGGCCACTTGACATGCTCCTGAGCTGAACTGTAAGGTCCAAAGAGATTTTGACTCAGAAGGAGATTTTAAACTTAACTAAGAAATTAGCAGTGCTTGCCCCTCAGCATAAGCAAATCTTCTTTCCCCTATTGAGTAGCAGATATTCCCTTCTACCAATTCTCCTGCTGCCAAGGGACAGACAGAGCACATTAAAACCATCTCTGTGCTCTATACAGGTTTGGTGGCTTGACCTAGGCAAAATGCTAAGTGCCCACCAAAGCTTCTCTGTCACTGACCTCCTCAAAAGAAGTCAAACAAATCCTAAAACCACCTTCCCCCTAGCCCTCCCCTCTTTCCTGGGCTTAACTTTATTTCTGATTCTCTACTTCCTCTCCCACAGTGGCACAGGGAGATGGAGAATAGGGGTTATGGTCAGTTCATCATATGTTGTTTCTGTCACTGCTTCCTCCTCAGGGAGAGGAGTCCTTCTTCACTGACCTTGGTGTCTGCATAGTTGTTTCTCTCAGATATTGTCACTTCTCTCTTCTCTGGACGTAATTTTTTCTGTGCAATAATATTTTTTTTCCTTCTGTTTTTTTTCTTAAATGTGATATCACAGAGGTGTTACTGCCATCTCTGATTGGCTTGGCCTTGGCCAGTGGTGGGTCCTTCTTGGGGCCAGCTGGCATTGCTCGGTTGGAGTTGGGGGAAGCTTCTGGCAGCTTTTCACAGAACTAATGGTGTGGCCCCTCCATTACCAGAACCTTGCCATGCAATCACAATAAAACAGGGAAAGGATTGTACGGAAGGTTGTGGACAGAGCAAGATCTGAAGGTTCTGAGGGAAGCAGGGTGCATGCTGTTGTGACTACACCCCTGGTCTACACCTCCCTGCCTTCTAATGGAGGAGGGAAGAATCTGAAGCTTGCAACCCATCATCCTTAAGTTTAAGCTCAAAAATGAGTATTCAGAAAGCTTCCACTATTTCATATATTTTTAATAAGATGAGTAGGTTGGATTTCTGGGAACAATGTGACTTCAGTTAGAGGTCTTTAATTCCAGCATCAACATTTTTTTCCTTTAAAATCATTTACAGTGATTGTGATTTTTTGACCTATAGCCCACAGCATATTTTGTATTTTTCCTTCTACAAAGAGATTGGTAAGATCTGACTCTGTGGCTGGAGATGGGAATGCAGAGTTTAGCAGCAGGTTGAGTTTCCTGTGACATACCCTGTATAAGCCCTGTCATAGTTCATAATTTTTTCTCAACACAATTTGCAAGAGAAATGACAGTAATCTACATTTCCTCTAAAACTATTGTCATTCTGCTACGGCACTAAAATTCATCTGCCCTCAAGAAATGTTTCAATAGGAACCTCCATATATAATACATGTTTTCAATTTATTATTTATGCACTTCAATCTGAATCGCAAATTCAACATGATGTCTGACTTTCTTCAGACTCATTCAGGTCTGTGTCAGCTCTTAGAACATGTTCAACACCATAGCATCTGAGCAACAGACCCATAATGCATTAAGTGGTGGACTTAAAAATCAGCCACACACTGTTTAGCCTCTCAGTTTTGCCCCAGAGGTAGAAGGCTGGGCCATGTGGAGAATTCAGTTTTGATAGGATTTTTATTTAATTTGGTCTGATGCATGTTTTCTTTTAAAATATTTGTATTTGAGCCAGTCAAAGCAATGGCTTTTACCATCAGAGTATGTGAAGGTCAGCTTAGTGGTGGTCCTTAGTTCCTGCACAATTAGTTTCACAGTCTCGGCTCAGCCAGGAAGGGTGGGCCACGCCCAGTACAGACAAGCCTCACCTCTGTGATAAAGCACCAGTGGTCACTTGGCAGTCACCAGCTTTGGTCTTGATCCTAGCATGTAAGTACATTTTGTAGATATTTTGGGCAAACATCCAAAATAAAGATTTAAGTCTAGCAATTAGCCACAAGTCCTAAGACCTAACCTCATCTGTATGCTGAGCTGTGGCAGTGGTACCCTCTGCCTGGCTGCAGTGCACGACTGGTGGAGCAGTGAGTCAACCATGTGCAGCTCACATGTTAGAGCTTAGCCTTAGGTTAACCAGCACCATGAGATACTGAAGCAAATCCCCAGGTAAAGAATTCTGCAGAAATGACACAGTGTCCTAAATCTGATCACTCCATACACAACTCCAGGAGAGATGCAGGGCTTTGTTAGGATATTGCCTGCACCCCTCTTTCAGACAGCAGTGCACCATCTGATGGGGACACGGCAACTGCCAGACTGCATCAGGCTTCCTCACCATGCAAAATGGTTTCTAAAGCTCCTTGGGTCCCTTCCCATGGAGAGGAGTTTTAATAACCCAGTTGCTACATGGTGAGGAAAATTATTGTGCCACAGGGCACGCAGAGCCAGCAGGACCATTAAGGTTTGATCTGCATGCTGATCACTGGGGCTTCAACCAGCCGCTTTGGGAAATGGAGAAACAGGAGGAAATGAAGCCAGAAGCAAGTCAGATGCCACATACTGTCATTTCCCTTTACAGAAATCTAAGGAGCTATAGGGCAGTGTGTATTTAGAAGTGGTTAGCTCTTTTAAGGATCACCAATGTAAATATTCCATTTATGACTGTCATCTTGATATCCAGCTCCTGTATTGTTCAAAAGGCAACCCTCAGTATAGTTTCTCAGGCAGTCAGTAAAATACTAAAAATCCCACAAGTCAAGTTATGATTTGCTACAGAAGCACAGACACTGTGAGCTATACACCAGCTGGAAGAAGTCCATAAAGTACATCAAAGCATCCCTTTTGAAGTTGAGAATATGAATGGCAAGCTAGTAATGCAATGATACTGCTGAACAACTTCGCATCCAACCATGGCAAATGTGAGATGCTTTACTTGAAAGGAACAATCTAGCCAAAATATCTTTCCAGCCTATGAAAAGAAAAGAAAATCTTTCATGTGAGTAAGCATTTCAGAAGAATGAGTCTGAGCCAATAATCATCATTCTGACATTCACAAAACTCACTTTATTAAAGACATCAGCACATATTACAATACTAATGAAGCTGTAAGAACTGGGGAACAGGCTGAGCCTACCATCTCCCAGCAAGTCAGAAGCAAACCTGGGAAGACAGCTCAAGCACTCTGACTTGCAGGCTTCCTGTGTATCACACCACATCTCTCTTTTCAAAGAGCTGTGTTGCCATCTCTGCAGAATATCCCTGGGTGTTGCAAAGCATGTTGCAAGCCCCAGAAACCAAGCAGAGGACAGCAGTTTGCACCCCAAAAGTCTGACTGCTTCCTGTGCAGGTGAGCCCACCAAAGTGCAGCCAGGTTTTATCTTCTTCCAGGACAGACACCTCCCACGACCAAGTCCTCCTCAGGTCTCCATAACCTGAACCAAAATCTCATCTAGGGAAAGGCATCATGAATAGAAAGGAAGTCAAACTAAGAAGGGAAGAAAGATAAGACAATAATACATTTAACACAGAGGACTGTGAAGAAGCATACAGAAAAGCAGGTCTTAGGCAACACATACTTGATAAATATTGGATAAAGAGTAAATTTTAAGTGGCTGCATTCCACTAACAGGGTTTAATTCAGAAGTGCACTCTGAACAAGGTGAAGAAACCACAGCTTTTAGCTGCTGTAAAAATGTTTATAAGGAAAGGGATGGATCAGTGATCACAGCAGCAAGCCTGATACCCTGAGAGTTTCCCTTATAACTGTCTGCAAGTTACAAGCTTTCCATGCCTGTAAATCCCTTGTGCCAGCCAGCCATTCCCCAAAATAGGCCAGCCTGCTGATCACTTCTTTTCTCTGAGCTATATTTCTGTTCATGAAAGCCAGCTGTCACTCAGGTGTTCCTATTAAATTTGTAGTTCAGAGCAATGTGAGAGTTTTAAAAATTTACCAGTGTTCCATTTGTGTGAAATAGCTCTATGATATTCTAAGGAATTATATTTTAGTTTATAAATATTTGATTAATGTGGTTGCTGAAATATTACCTTATCAGCTTTTCTCTATGATACACCCAATATCAAGAGCTTAAGATCAAAATGTAGAGAGGTTGCAAGGCCCTGCTTTAGAGTGCATAATCTGGGGGCAAGAAAGCTCAGGGAAGGCTGAGCAGATGGGGGCTCAAGGATACAAGTTCTGATGGTGTAGGGGGCAAGTCAGGTGAGTACCCAAGTCCTTTCATATACGGAATGCAAAGGTGAGACCACAAAGGGTATGAAACAACACCCCACAGCACTGTGTTTCATAAACAGTGGACAAAAGTATGAGATTTCCCAAGGAAAAATCTTGTTGGACAAAACCTTACACTGACATAATTATGTCAGTGAATAACCCAAAGGTGTCCAGTCTCCAGAGTCATTAAACATTTAATGCTGCTATTTTCAGGTTAATTTATGCTTGGTTGTTTGGGGTTTCTTTCCTGCTGTTTGATTATTAGTAAGCAGAAGTGACATATGCCCTTGAAAGGGACATTCAGTTTGAAGCTGCCAGAATTTTCCTGAACCAATTAAACATTTCCAGCAGATTTTTGTAAATGATGAGAAGGAACTGAGTCACCTTATTGAAGATTTAGAAAAGGAAACTATTTTTAAGCAATATCTCACTGAAATATCTTACAAGATCTTAATCTGCTCAAAGAGCATTATTTTAAGGTTTGAATTTTGATCATAAAGATGTCTTACTAAGGCACTTAAAGACATGGTTTAAGCACACCTGAAGTCAATGGGTCTTCCATAAGTGCATGCATTCAAGTGTACCTAGCTATGTTGCTAGGAAGGGATCATTTTTAAGAATGAAGATTTTAGACATTAGCCCTGAGATTCATCTTGGTAGTCTGCAATCATGACCAAGCATTTCTGGCAGAAACATGCACGGTGAAAAGCACTTACACGTTCAATCTCAGTTTGCCTCAAGTCAGAGAGAGCTAAGTGATGGCCATGCCAAAACTTCAGGAAAAAGGATGAAGCAGACAACTTCCAGATTGGCTGTGAAAAACTGATGAAAAACATGGGGTCAGGACTGCTGGGAACAAAAGAAAAAATCCATAGTGGAAAAATGTAGAGGTTACAAGATCAAAATTGCTGGTGCCTTCACCAGAGTGTTGCCCAGGTAAGGAATGATGCCAAAGACTCTAAATAAAGAACTGAGTGTCTTGGGGTTGATCTTCCTGCCCAGATTGCCAGCATTAGGAGCAATTACTAGGCAAAGGCTTTCAGTGGATTTGTGATTAAAATCCAAGTAAGAGTTCAGAAGCTGAAGTTTTATGACAGCAGAAGACAATGAGGATGACACAAGAAGTGACAGTGAGAGGCTCTAAAATGTACTTGTATTATGCCAGTCCCCTGAACAGACTAATCAATGCATGCTGACTGATTTTATTAGATCTTGTGAGTGCAAGATAGACCCTTTAACACCAACATGTGCTCTGCAGATAAACTCGAAGCTCTTCATGGACAACTGGGAAACTTTTACAACACTGTGAGGAAAATTGCAGATCAGCATCCTTGTGGGTACTTGAACATACATATAATGAAAGTCTGCTAATCATATTAAAAATGCCGAGGCATTTCCTAGGAGAGCAGTATTACCATGAAATGAACAAAGCATTGTCATTTACAAAAGATAGGACTGACTCCTGCATTTCCAGACAGGTGTGAGTGGGAAGCCCAAAAACATCACAGTGGTCACAGGCTCCTGTACTTCAAGTGCAGCAAACAAGGACCAGCACAAGACTCCGTACTGTCTTAAGAAAACTGTGCCAGAGCTCAGACAAAAAGTGAGTACAGCTAAGGATGAGGCTTGGAAGAAGGAAATTGAAGCAATCAGCACCCCTATCAAATGCTACCTTGGGCATCTTCTCAGCCCCTTGCATCACTGAGAGGTAGGGCTCTCAGTAGTGGAGTTTCTTTAATTTTTTTCTAGGAACAGAATGGTGAAACATTCCTAAATGCTTACAGGAAAAAATGCATTTTAAAAGGCTATGTGAGGGTCATTCAGGATCGAAAAATTTCAAAGGGGAACCAGAGATATTTTAGATTGACCTGAGATGAACTGTGGCATTATGGAATGTCTAAAGGTTTGTCACGTATGCCAAAGTACAAGACAAGACAAGTGAAATAGCCCACGTTGGTGGTAGCGAAAAGGCAAAAGCTTGCTGCCTGGAGCAAAGTAAGCATCAATTTGTTTAATCTGGTGGAAAAAAACCCCTCCTTGTTTAGATATATTTTTTTAAACTGGCAGAAACTCCTTTCTAGATCTGAACACATGCTTTCAAATATTTTACATGAGTCATCACTTATTTTTTAATGCATTTGAGTCATACCCATAACCATTTTTGAAATTGGCTTTAAACAAACACTTCTGTCATTGAATCTTACTGGCATCTCCCTTTACCTTGAGTGAAACCCGTAATTGTGCAGACAATTATATGAATTCGGTGCACTATTTTAATCATCACAATAAGAACAAGCAAGGTTTAGGACAGTGAATATTTAATGCACTGGCCTTTGAAGCAAAATGCAAAGTTGTGGATGCGCGTGATAGTAGAAAAAAAAACTTTGAATTCCCACGCAGTAATTTTTATTACAGAAATTATCCCTAGTAAGGGATGTGATTAATTAATCATGGATGACTGTGAGGAACTGGACTTTTTAAATTGCCTTAAAACGTCGCTACTATAGCGAGCTATGCAAACTTCATGCCAGAAGAGTGAAGATAAAGGTTAAGGGGAGGAGCCTATAGCCCACAAACTGTTATCTTTTTGGGCTCTCTTTGGGAGAGACTCTTTGGGTGTGTGATGCTTCTCTAGGTGTGTGATTCTTCTTCTACCTAGAGAAGACCAGCAGTGATTCTCTGGACATGTGATCCTTGTCTCCTATAAGCTAGGCTGCGACAAAAGGGGCCTTTTATACACACGCCCATCACCAATGCCTCCCTTTTAACAGGGGCGCCTCCAAAGTGGCCCACCCCTCCCCAGGCCTAAATAACTTTTAAAAAAAACAGCGCCTGCAAAAACAGCCCCCTCCTCCCTCCCCCCCACCTCCACAAGGAGGCATCAGGAGGGTTTCTCAGGGTATATAAACCCATCAAACTTTACCGTTTCATGGGTTTCTCACCCCCACCACTCCCCAGCCAACCAAAACATCTGCGACAGAGAAAAACCAAGTTAGCTGGAGACCCCTGAACAGTGACTAAAAAACTTCTGTTCGTTTACCTTTCTCTCCTTTCTGTTACACATTTCCTTGGGTGCTTTTTTTTCTCTTTCTTTCTCTCTCTCTTCCCTTATACATTTTCTTGGGTGATATCTTTATGCTTTTACATTGCTATATTACAACCAAAATGGCTAAATACCTGTTTTCCTTTGCAACCAAACTGTTCTAAAATAAACCATATATATATTAAACACTGATCATCTAGTTTTCATTTACTTTAATTCTTTCCAAGGGATTTATTAATAAAACAAAATTTACTCCCGCTTGACAGGGCAGGTCATAACAATGACCACACACAGATGAAACATGGATCACTTGCAGACCCCATGGACTCCACACTCACAATAAGCCATACTCATATCTGTTTTCTTATGTTAGGTAGTTTTCCCAAGTGCTATTAATATAAACATTTTTGGAGCAGGAGCAGCCTTACAAGAAGAGAAGAAAAATAATTAGGTCCAGAATCTATGCCTAAGTTTTCCTTCACAGATTTTAATACAATCATATATATATATAAAAATATAAATATATATATATATATGTATATGTGTGTATATATATATATAATTTTTTCCTCAGATTCATTCCAGGAAATCATTTTCTGTAATTGTTTGTATTGTCAAAAGCATTAAGAAAGGTTAAACTTTGATGATGAATTTTTAGTCCTGAATTATTAGGTTGTCATTTACTCCTTTACTGTTTTGCACCTTCAGTGTTGGGCAGATAATCTAGATTTCCTTTCACAGTTACATGTCTAGGACCATAATCTTTTCAGGAGCAGACTTTGGATTTGTGGACTGCAGTAAAATTTTGAGACTCAGCATGTTATTTTTCTCTTGCATCTTTGCTGTTTCTTCCTGCTCTGCACAGATATTCACACTTCAAAGATGCCTGCTCTTGGCACACCAGTCTCTTCTGATGTGTGCACATGACAGCATACAATAATGTTTTTTCCATCAATTCTATTTTTCTTAATCAGGTTCGACCTTCTATTATAAGTAATAGATATTTACTTCATACTGCATTAGTACTCTTCATACATTTGCAATTTCAAAAGACAATTTCACTGTCTCAGCATGGTTTGAAAATGTGAAAGCAGATGCCATTTTGATGGGTTTTTTTTGAGAAAAAGAGCACAAACATGCTTGAGACCAACCTGAAAGCCAGTGTGCACTTTCATGTGAGTTTTCTGGAAAAGTCATATTTCTAAAGTTATCTTGCTGCTGGTGAGGAATATATGAAATGTGGGCAGAAGCTCAAAGGCTGTGTAATAAAGCAATATGCAACGTTCACAGGCCCTCAGCCTGACTGATTGTATCAAGCCATTTATACCCTTCTCCTGGTGGCCAAGAGTAACATTTGCATAAGTTTTCCATGCTTAGAGGCAGAGACATAAAACCACATAAACTGAAGAAGGGTTTTCTAATTTTACTTCCCCTCTTCTATTTCTTAGCTGTTCTTACTGCAATTCAGCTTTGCTCTGACCATGAGTATGATGCAACAATCTGTGTCTTCCCACATCTGGAGTTAGAGGCCAAAGAAGGAAAGGAACCAGGGGCATCCCATGTCAAAGGCAGGGATGCTGTCTCGGTGGACCTTAATCTGATGTATGTTACAAGTGGTCTCCAAGTTTTATAGTTAATGGGCCTGTGCCAACTCTTACACTGGGCATGAGTCACCAGGATTTCCATTTATCAAACTATAAATGAACTCTTGATGTAGCCAATTTGCATGACATAATGTTTCTAAAGCTCTGAGAACAAGCTGCACTGAGACTTGGGTAAGGTCAACAGAAAAGTAAATCTTTCTGATCTTTTTCATAGGTGGAGGGGTGGGGTTTACCTTTTTCTCTTTTGCCACCAGAATATATGGGCAGGTTTGTTGACATTGCTCCACGGGAACAACCCCATACGGCTGATTTGGCTTTTTGTTCTGCCCTGTCAAGTGCTCTCCTCATCTTGCATCCCTCCTGTACAGTGGGTACATCCAGTGATTGTGCAGTGGGCAAGCACACAGTGTGCTGTTATGGTTTTCGTATCATTTTCAGCAGAAAATTTCAATTCCTGAGTTTGAAACTGTGCTCCCAATCCTATATGGCAGGAAGAAACATCTTCCTTAAAAAAAAAAAAGGATTGGCTATGATGTGAATAGAACATACGAGACATTCTGTATTCATGTCAATTAGAGGTGTTTGAACAGCCTTTATACCATTTGGGGTTGGTTGAATATTTTAATGACTACTGTGGGTTTTTTTGAGAACATGTTTGTGTCTGTCACACATGTGCAGCAGAAGAGCTCATGTCTCCACAGCACTCACTGTCTGCTCAGATTGATCCTGTGCACAGGGCCAGTGTGACAAGTGGGAGCATGTTCACCTCTGCAGCTGAACAGGACTGACGTGTTGGGCATCGTGCTACTCCTCTTCTGAATGGTGCATATATCCCAACCAAGGAGTCAAGGCTACCATGTCAGAAGCAGCTCACCCAGAAGTTAAGCTGATTCAGCAAATGTGTATTAGGGACACCTGAACACAGTCTCAACACAGAAGACTAACACATATGGAATCTGAGCATAACTTTGTTGAAATGGAAGTTCAACAAAGACTTTTTACATAACATACTACTTTCAGCTTGCCATTATAACTTGTTAAAACCAGTTTATGTTAATAGCACCTTACACTGGCTGTTTGACATACAAGGGGGAAAAGCCAAAAGGTTAAGAACCCTTAAGTCTGAACAGGAACCATAATCTCTTTAGTACCACCCAGTAACGCATTATGTTATTGCTTCTCCACATGCTAGAAGTTAAGAATTCGTTCTGGGGAAATCTGTATCTCTCCAATGTATAACAGTCTCTGTATTCCACAAGAGAAAATCATATTTTGATACTGGTAAATATTAAAAGAAACTAAAACAATTATTTTTCTAGTTTTTACTTAGGTGGGAAAAAATTAACTCAGTGTGATCAAGAGGACAAAACTCAGTCATTTGGGTTGACTATTGAAAAGGGTTACTTTTGTTATTACTGTAGTTTGGTTGTTTATAAACAGTAAATAGAAATCTTTCCAATGAAAGACTGAGGAGACAAAAACTAAGGAAGTGAACTAATGGGCTTCTATTAAACTACATGAATTTTTCTTCCTTATGTTATTTTTTCTTGTTAACATCATTTTTGGACAACCATTATATTAAACAGTGTTCCAAAGCTACAAAGTACTGCTTTGCAAGTATAACTTTTCTTCATCCTTGTTCCTTTTTCTCCAGGGGAAAAAAAAAAAAAAAAAGAAAAAAGAAAAAGAAAAAAAAGTGCTGGTAAACAAATTTGTAATCCAGGTCCACAGAGAGGGGCTTCCAAATGCCGCATGAGTTTGACTGAATTAAAGCTGGTGGCAGGTTGTAAAGTGCCTGTACACTAAGGGAAAGGAGTCTATGCGGATGCTGCTCAAGAGACAACATTTTGAGAGAGCATGTCCTGACCACTAAATGCCTTTCCCTGGAGTAAGAGGTCTCCTTCCACAGTTTTGCTGGCTTGGGGCACAGAGCACTCTAATTCCAGCTGCCAGGCAGAGTTGTGGTTTCCCTGTGCTTTCCAGGCAGCTGTGTATGATGTGATGGAAACCCTCGGCACAACACAATAGCCCAGATAGCTCTAAAAATTCAGTGCTAAGCTCTGACACATGCAGTCCACCTGCATATGTATTGCTCACTGCAATCACACTCACAAACACTACTTGCAGCATTAGCTGATGAGAAAGATTAAATACCCTCTTTTTGGGGGCACTGAGGGGACAGGTTTGGGGTTTTTTGCATGCTAGTGCATCATGACAGAGGAATTAGTGGTCTTGGAACTGCTGAGCCCTGGCAGTGCCTCAGCACTCACAGCCCCTCTGCAGCCTTCTCACCTGCAGCTCAGTGTGCGGCAACGTCAGAGAGGTTATCAGTCACCCTCCCAAGTGACTTGTGACCAAAAAGGCTAGGTGCTTCTTCACAGCAGGTATGTTTGATGTGGGTACAAGGGCTTTTTCCAAGGCTGAAAGTACCATTTACCCAAGTCCCAGCTTCACCCTGCAGAGTATCTTATACACAAAGCACCTTCTAAAGGGATCATTCAAGGATCCTTCCTTGAATGTTTGACAGTATCTGTTGTCCATGAAACCCATTACTGAGATCCACAATGCCAGTGAAAGCACAGAATTTTTCCTTTATTTTTTGTTTGAATCCTTTGAGACGGGGAAATGGTCACTTGTATTATCTTAGTATTGTAACCTATTTGAAGTTATGTAGAAACACTGGTGGCCCTGTAATCCTGATGAGGCTAAAGATCATATGCAGCTTTGAAACTGTGAGCCAGCGCTTGCATTTCAATGTCAGCTGCTGTGCTTTTGATGTCTCCTTGAAACTGACTTGAGTTTGTCTTGAAAGAGAAAACAGTGTTGCAAGAAAAAAAATAATTTTCTATGTAGAAGCTAAGTTTGATAATTAAGACTAATTGGAAGTAAAAACATCCAAGCAAAACAAACAAGCCCAGTTATCACCTTAAACACAACAATGAGCAGGTTCTGGGAGTGTATGGAAATTGGAAAAACTCACGGTTTGAGATAAAGACAGTTGAATAATTAAAATTAGAAAAAAACCAAAAACAATAAAATAGAAAAGCAAAGCCAAGAAAAAGAAGTCACTAAAAAAAACCCTAAAGTATTGCTCACCACCATCCTATCAATGCCCAGATGGACTCCATGCAACAGCAGCCCCAGCCTTCCTCCCTCACAAGCTTTTGCTGCCAAATATAATGTCATATGGTATTACTGGACATTCCTTTGGCCAGCTGGGGTCTGCTGTCCCAGCTGTGGCCGCTCCCAACTTCTTGTGCACACTGAACCTGCTTACTGGTGGGATAGTCTGAGAAGCAGAAATGGCCTTGACCCTGTGTAAGCACTGTTTAGCAAAAGCTAAAACATGGGTGTTATCAACACTCTTTTGTTTGCAAATCCAAACAGTATCCCATATGAGCTGCTATTAAGAAAATTAGTACAACTCCAGCCAAAATCAGTATAATCCCTTACGCAAAATAAATAATAACAACTGCACCTCTGGGAGTCTAGAGTCCTCACCAAGCCCATGTAGCTATCTAGCAAACATTGGCCACACTGTTTTGGGCTGGTTGAGGTGACAAACATACTTCGCATTGCCTTCACAGTGACAGTGCACTATACAGAGCATCAGGGAAGGAATAAAATCTCATTAGGACCAGAAATGCAGAGTGGCTTCCCATTTTTCAGCTGCTGAGGATGTATGGGGTACAAGATGAGGCAGAAGGAGAGAAGCCAGTGGCTGAAATAATGCCCAGGAAAGGGGGATCTCCCCATAACTAGGGCACCCAAGGAACAAATGTTTCTTTGTGCATCCATCCTGGGGGATGCTCTGTGCTTTCCCTGAGTGTGTAGAGGCCCAATGAAGCACTAAAAGAGAAAATAAGGGGACTGGGGGAGGAGCAAGGTAGAGCTTTGTGGCAAAGGGCTGTGAGCAGGAGGGGCCATGCAGTGGGTGGTGATGCTGCACCCCACTGGGCTGCCCCACATTTGTGCCCAGGCCCTGGCACAGCTCTTCCCCACTGACCTGTCCCTCTGCAGCTGCACAGGGAGTGCAGCACGGCTCACTCCAGTCTACACCCTGAACCGCAGCACATGTGGACCAGCAGGATCTGGCCGCTGAGACTGATTTGGGATATATTGTCTCAAAGCCCTCACAGCGTGGCCCACACCCAAACAGATCCCTTGGATCCTGGTGCAGGCAGGCCAGTGTGTGGAGCAGGGACCATCCAGTGCACTTCTGTTCTCCTCTCAGGCCCACCAATTCCTGCATGACACTCCAAATCCATCCACCTACTCAAAGGGCAATAAAATGACCTGCAGCTGAGCTCCCAAGGCATACTCCTGCAGAGAGATTTGGAGATCCTCTGCCTCCCATTGCCTTGCTTTACACAGAGCACATGATACTGTTAAACAGCAAGACGTGGCATTATTCAAATATTTTTGTGATAATGCGACTACTCTGTGAAGCTACGGGGGCAAAGGGGAACGAGTAGAAGGCTACAACACGTTCAGCACAGGCTGCAGAGCTCTGCTTCACTGCCAGCAGCTCAATGAGCAAAGTCCACCACACAGCAGAAAACATGCTCATGAAATCCTCAGGAGAAGGGGACACAGACACATGCTGCAGCAGCACTGTGGCTGTCACAAACCACTGGTTCTTGGGCAGGCAGCACAAGACTCGCTAAAACTTCTGTCAGGAACTGCAGAGTTTTATCTCAAGGTTTGGATACCGTTACACTTACCCTACACTTTGCTGCTGGGTCCCAACCAAGGTGGCCGGCTGGCTGCAGGGATGAAATCAGATCCAGAATCCGGAAAGGTGTTGACAATGCTGCTGACAGTGCAGGTGTAACACCAGAGCTGTGCCCTGCAGAGGACAACCACACTGCTCAGTGGGCTGGGCTGGGCTGGGCTTTTTTTGGGAGGCAGGGAATTAAATTCCAGTGTCAGCTATAGACAGATGCTTGCACCTCTCAGCATTGTGTGCTGAAACTTTTATGGAGAATCAGACAGCTACAGTTCCTACTCCTTTCCTTTAGCTTAGACATGGTAGCAACAGCCCCACTGAGGCAAAGCCAGGCCCACAAATTTCCCTAAGGACCTGTTGTGAACTACGGATTGTTAACCTCGAGCACCTGTGATGCTAAGCATATGCTTGCCTGCCCTGCCAGCTGGTTCAAAACACCTTACCCGAAAACTTGGGTAAGTGTATAACACAGTTTGTCTAGTATTTTTAAATAGATGCAGGCAATGTAGGAACGATTGAATAAAAAAATTAACTGCTACTGCCTAAAGATTCAAATACAGATAACTGAAACAGGCTTCCCAGTAATGACGGCAATAGAAGTCTAGAAATTATGCGCTATTTGAAGGGTACTGAGGACTATGAAAAAAATTTAATGCAGAGCTTTTGTCTAGGACTAGAATATAAAAACTTCTCTTAAAGTAAATTCTTATAGTTACCTTTGAGAGATGTTTAATTCCTGACATTAATTTAGCTAATGCACCTATTTTCATTATATTTATCTTTTATCTGAAGGAAATTCAGTATTACAGTGAGCCTTAAAAAAGGGCAGAACCATGTCAGTATTTGTCATAATTTTTGATGGATTACGATATATTCATCACTCCAATCATTCTGCTCAGTACTATTATATTGATTGGGAAATGAATAGTTCAGTGAATATATGGTTGGAAAACCTAATTTCTGAATTTGGTTTCTAAGCAATCATCTCTATCTTTTTTTTTGGCATGTCCCTCTGAAGTGGCCCAGGCACTGGCCATATTCCAGTTGCAAATTGCTCTCGATTGACAGCTGTGCTGCTTTTTAGACAGCATTTTGTGGTTCCAAAATTCAGTGTTCCCAACTGTGTTGGCTATACAAAAGTTGCTGCAGAGAACTCCAAATTCATTCCAAGATGGGCTGGGCTCAATTGCAAAAGGCGACATCTCCAGCAAGTTTTAGTCAGCTTCGAAAGGAGACTCAGTTCTGCACTCCTCTACCCTTGTGATTAAGGTACAAGTTCACTTACCTTTTCCCTTCCCAGCAGCTCTCATGCAGGCTGCAGCTGCGCCGTAATGAGGAAACAGGCAAAGGAAGCATGTGGATAAGTCCTGAATACAGGATGGGCAGAGCTGAAGCTAGGAAAGCTGCAGAAGACAGAGAGCAGTGAAGGCACATGCAAAGAAAATAGGGGAATAATCTACACAGTGGGTTCAGTAGACTGCAGAAGGGGGGGGAAAAAAGCAGACAGGTAAACATGAGCTCTGCTTAAAGCTCTTACAAGAAATGTTTCTGAAGTATGCCTGGAGCTCACATAACAGGATTGTTTCAGCCAGAGATGTATTTCTTGCAAAAGCAAAAAAAGAGAAGCAAGCTCAGGAGTCAGTGTGGGGACATGTCCATCCCACATACAACTGATCATGAGCCACCTCCCAGGCAGGCTCCGATTCCACACTCCCTTCCTCTTCTGAGAAGAACACAAGTGCTTCTTGCACTTGCAAGAAACTAAAATAAACTATTTCTGGGGCAGTGGATGGAAAATGTCCATGAAACAGCCTTGGCACTGTACATCTGCAAGACTGAGCAAAACACCACAGGGGCACTGGAGTGGGGCCATGTTGCTTCTGCACTGAACCTCTGCCCCTGTGCCAGGAGGGAGACAGATCCAGATACTTTTACTGTCAACAGGCACTCACGGAGATCAATTTGACCCATACTGAAAGAGGTATCTAAGATATGAGAAACATCGGTTTCTAGACATGAACAATCCGTCTTCTTTAGCTCTGGAAAAACCCAAGCAGCTGCTAAGAGTATGCACCAACATGCACACAGCAGAGGTGCTGCCAAACAACCTGCAGTTTTAAAAGATGTGGCTCTTAAGGCCATGGTCTAGTGTTGAACTTGGGCTTGCAGTGTTAACAGTTGGACTCAAGACTTACAGTCCTTTTCCAACATAAACAGTTCTATGATTCTATGATGTAGGTGATAAATGTCCTGAAATTGCCCATGATATAAGTCAGTTGCTTCCCAAAATATTGCTCACCACCAGCCAATCAATGTCCAGACAGACTCCATGCAACAGCAGCCCCAACCTTCCTCCCTCACAAGCTTTTGCTGCCGAATATAATGTCATATGGCATTATTGGCCATTCCTTTGGCCAGCTGGGGTCAGCTGTCCAGCTGTGGGAGAACCCTAGTCTTGCTCAAGTAAGTCAAGGTAAGTTTTGCAACTGATGTCAGTGAGGTCATTTGACACTAGGAACTTGTTCAGATAATGTCCCGCACTGAGGAAACTCTTCAGTAATTACAGATGCAACTATTAAGTTTGTGTTTAAGTTCTTCTCTAAGCACAATCCTCATACTCCATTATTCACAGATTTAAAGGATAATTATCAAGGGTTAAGTACAAGTTATAAACAGCAGTAACTAAATAAATTTTTTTGCTGTGATTTCAAAACAAAACTAAGAAGAAGAAGAGTTTCAGAACTGGAAGAGTTACAATCCATGTTAAGACACTGACACAGCAAAAGCTGTGTATTTTTATTTCTGTCAGGTCACAGTTTCATGTGGCAGGTTTTGTAAGAGTTCAAGAAAACCATGTCTCTCAGTGCTCCCTCTACCCCTCTTTCCAGTGTTCCAGTTCAGAAGAAACCTGATTTTTCATGCTGGCAAAAGGCAAAAAGTGTCCTTAAACAATGGCATCATTTTAAGACTTTCACAGCATCAAACTTCATTGTACCAACAACATTCACAGTCATGAAGAAAATAAGATTTTCGTAAAACCTTGATGCTGCATTTAGTCACAAAGCAAGGAAATCCCCGTAAGGAACAGAAAATCCATTCTATATTTAGCATCAGCCTAATAGGATAATGTTGCTATGGTTAACTATTATTCAGATTGATGGAGTTTTGTATTGTTTCACTGCAAATGCCAAGCTTCTTTAAGAAGTCTGATCTTGCTACTTTTGCAAATAAACTGTCTGAAGGTCAAGGGGAACAACTTATACTTCCTTCTTTTGGTAGTTCATTATCTTATGAAAGTATAATGCTGCTCTGAGGAGGCTGACACAAAATCATCTACTTTCTCTGTTTTAAACAAAAGGTGCCCATATCATTCTGCAAAACAAAGACAGGTTACAGCCATCTATTACAGCCTCAGTATTTCCCAGGGAGTCTCTTTTTCTTCATAATACAATTCATGTTTACCACAAGTCCTCCAGGGGTCTTAGAATCATAGGGTTATTAAGGTTGGAAAAGATCTCTAAGGCCATGGAGTCCAACCATTAACCCAGCATTGCCATATTCACTGATGAATTGTATCCCAAAGTGCCACATCTACATGTCTTTTAAATACCTCCAGGGATGGTGATTACACGACTTCCTTGGGCAGTCTGCTCCAATTCCAACTCAAAACAGTACTCCCTGACTTGCCCCAGTATTTTATCTCCAAGACCCCTTTGAGAAGAAAACCAAGAGCTTCATATGATAGCAAAATGCAGCAATGCTCTAACCAAATGTAGAATATAAAAGAACACATCCTAAAAGTTTCAGAATACCCTAGCTGTGGCCCTGGTTTAAACTGATCTCCAGTCTTCTTCCTGCAAATAATACAGGAGATGTTAAATGAAATGCAAAACATTTTGGTGCCAAATTTTCAAGAAGTGTCCACCTCCAACTTCTTTTTTTTAAACATGCTAGAATATTGCCATCTGTAATGTGAAGCTGTGAAAGTAGGAATCTGAAATCTGTCAGCTGTTCATCAACATATTCTTAAGAAAAAAAATACAAGACAGAAGGCTGGGTTTTGGGGAGGGGGTTGCAGAGGGTGAGGGAGGCATGCATATTTTGCCACAAGGCAATGAGAAGCCACACCCAGACCAAACTCAGGGTGCTTCCGCAGGCTGTGCCACAGAGCCAGCAGCTCTGCACTACTCATGCCTGGCTGGGGAGAACCCCAGCCTTCCCATGGAGACAGCATGTGACAGATCCCCATCTCTGGGGCAAACAGTCAGGTACCTCTGCAATTTCAACATGTGCCAGGGATATTCAGTAAAGTAGGAGGGAAATGTTCGCAATGGCACACCAGCTAGGTACCCAACACCCAACAGCTCAGTATTTGCTCCTGAGCCAACTTTCAACTTCAAAACCCACATTTTTTAAAATAACTTGTCTGCTTGGAAATCAAATAAATAACAAGTCTTTTCAAGGGCAAAATAATGTATTATAAAAATATTAATATTTCTGATAACTTTCACTTTATAGAAACATTTCTCTTTTTTTGCAATTTTTTCTCAGTTAGTATTCGAAGACTATTATGCCATTGTTCAAGCCACTGCTTGTAATACAACTTATTAATATATTAATTTTCTCTTTCTAGTGGCAGTTTTCCATTCCAATTTCCTTTATCTGACTTCTTCATGATTTTTTCTGATGATAAAATGCTCTCCTCTTTCAATTAGTTAATTCATTTATGATTTCTAAAATTCATATTTCACATTAAATATGCGGGCAAATTTGCTCATGTCAGATTGATCCCTTCCTATAGCTTTCAGTAACCCATCTGAACAAAGGTTTCCTTAAATTTCCTTCTCTTTTAGCAGCTTTATTTTAATCCATATCTTTTGTAAGAGAACTTTTAGTAACAGTAATTGTTTCACACATGACAAAGCCCTCTGACACACAGGATTATATTAATTATCATTAGCTTCATGCTTCTTAGCAGTTCTGGAACCAGTTTACAGAACACACCTATAACACTCATAACGCAGTGTCTCAAAATTCACTGGAACAGCAATATTTTCTCAGTGCTGAATAAGGCCTCATAGGGACCATAACTGCATTCAAAGTCCAAAGTCCAAAGCTCATCTCCACATTATGTCAGATTTTGATCTCTACACAGACCCTGCTGTTGCAGTAATTTATCTTTCAAAAGGATGCCAATTTTTGACATCTTGATTTTACAATTTTAAAAGACGACGAATGAGCAACAGCCTTTGGTAAACTGTCGTAGTGGATGCATTACTTAAAAATTCACTGCTTATTTTCTAGTTTTGACTTCTAACCTTAAGTCTTACTTATAAAAGGCTTAAGTGTTTTGACTCCTAAATCAAGCCCAGAGATGTCCACAACCACTCCTCTGATCCCCAGAATACCCACACAGAATCTTCCTGCTTGAACCAAAACTCCTTTCTCCAGGTGCAATTTTGCTTCTGCAGAGCCAGAGGCCTCTGGGAGTTTGGACACAGCTGCTCTGTGTATGCACATCTCTTTGTGAGGGCCCCCTTTACGAAAGATCATTGCATCTACTTTTCTCAAAAGGATGGCCAAACGAGGAAGCGAATGAAAACGTGTAGCACATCCTTTATATTGTATCTGAGACATATGAACTGCATTACCCTGAAGAGTGAGGTTTAGGTTCAAAGTCTTCCTCAGCCTGAGAAATTTAAACCTTAGTGGAGCACTTCTCATGAAAATGCACTTTCACCCCTTCTTGGGGCCAGAAGCAGAGGAAGAACAGGAGGGCTGTAGTGCCAAGACACATGAATAAGTTACCAAACTCACCATTGGCTTGTCATCCAACTGTGTTTTAAAAGAAAGCATTTAAATGTGGGCTTGGTTCTCCAGCAAATAAATAAGTAGCTAGTAAAAAATTAAGCAGCTGCAAGGAGGATATTTGGGGCTCAAAGTCCTGTGTTGGTGGAGGTCCATCCAGGCTCCTTATCGTTCAGACACAGTAGATGTCAGACACCATCTGCCCATCAGTGTTTTCTGCAGTCTTGGCAAAAGAATGCACCACCTTGTATGCATCCCATCTGGGGCTCATCACCATCCCTGTGAAGCACTGAGGAAAACCAGATATCCCTGTCCGGATGCTCCGGGGAGACATCACAACTGTGTGACTGGAGCTGGCTGTGAGCCTTGTTCTGGCTAACCACTACAACCTTTTCTTCATGTAGGTACTGCTCACAGGTCACAGGACAGATAACTTTTAACCCTTTGGGCACAGTGAGCTTTCCTGATATATTACTATAACTCATTTTCCAACACTTGAACACCTCTTGATCCTGTTTCCTGGAATCTTTCTTACATTTCAGCACATTTGCCAAAATACTGCATTACAGCCTCTCTGATCCGATGCACAGTTGTACTAGCTACCTCACCCCTCTCAGACACTGCTTGTGTATTTGGGGATTTCACAGGTGGCCCCAAATACAGCATTAGTTAGAAGTTTTAAGCAACCATTTATCACCCCTTTTTTTTCAGGTTGATTTCACACCAGGATGCAATAAAACTCTCATTAGACTTAAAACATGTAATCCAATTGCAACTTCTGCATGAAGTGTAGCGTCATTAAAAAGAAGGTAGATTTTAAATTGTTTCAGAAGCCAGCTCATGCTAGTTTTTTAATTAGCTCCTCATGCACCGCAGGAAGCTGGTTTGAGAACTGGGATGGCCAGTAGCAGGCAGGGGACCAATAAAGCTAAAGAAAGCGCATGAGCCACTTCAGAAGATATGTTCCAAGTTCCTCCCCAGGTCTTTTGCCTTTTATTCTCCGATTCAGGTATTACATTTCCACTGGTTTCCACCAGGATTGTGCATGCACCTTGACATGTTCACAGAAGTTCCACAATACAGAGTTTCACAACTGGGACAGGTCCCTACAATTGGGACACCAGGGTGACAAAACAGATTCTGGAGAATTTCCCACTGAATAGGATGGAGAGAACATAATTATCACATCGTAGCACTACAATGTCTCATAAACACAGAATAGACTAGATCCATTTACCACAAAAATCACAGAAAGTAACTTATCAAAGAATATATATTTTATGTAAAATATACATTTGTAGGATATAATTTTAATACAACTTTTATACTTATTGATGCTAGGTTTGCAACACTTTGAATTAAAAAACAAACAAACAAACAAACAAAAAACCCCAACAAAATAGTCTTGCTGCCAGAATTTTATTTCTGATAATACTTATAGTTTGAGGTAACAACGAAAGAAGACTGTGTGCTGTGAACAAAGTCAGTGATGTTTGTCTGCAGTCACATTTTTGTTATCAAAGTGAAAAGTAAACTTAAGACTTGGCACGTACACTAGAATTCATAGCAGTTTAGGTCATGGTAAACTGAGAAAGCAGGGACTTAGGCAAACCTACTCTGTTCAAATTTGTGACCTTTGAAAAATATGCCATTAGTATGACAGAAGTCAAGACAGATGTAGACTACATCACTATCATTATTAAGTGTGTGTCTCTGTATAATCCACAGCACAACTTACTGCAGGAACCAGGAAGAATAAACACAGGGGTGTGGGTCTTTGCATGGAGCTTAGCAATGATGACATGAATTCAGCTTTCCTTGATATAGATAAAAATTGATATTCCATGCACACACATTTTATATTTACAGCTGACTCATCAACAGTGACTAGTCACCCCTTCCTCTGGCAGCAGTAATTATGAGCGGTCTTTAATCTTCTTTAACAAGCTCTACTTCGCACGTAAAGTCTCAGTGACCTCCTCAAGGTGTGAGTTGTTTATCAGGGCCCATTCAGCAGCAGCAGTCTCTTTCCAGTACAGTCCTTGGTATGGCTAAATTCCATTGTCCCTTTTTCAGCAGTCAAAAATCCATGATAAATTCTGTACAACACTGTAGTTAATATAACAGCAGCACCAAATATTGTATTAATTAATTTGCTAAAAGCTGTTTGCAATTATCTCTCTATTGACAATATTTTACCAAAAGTAAATCAATGTACATCTCTAAATATCAGAAATGTATACTTTGATAAATACATTATTGTACAAGAATTCTGACATGCAGGTCATGCTATTGGGCTAGGCTATATACAGAAGAACATGTTACATGGTCAACAATATTTCTTTTCCTAACAAAAAATAAAACATGGCAATAAGGTATTATTCAACAGTTTCAATGATCTCTTAAGACTTCAGTCATTATGGTCTTCCCCATGTTGTTCTAAAACTTTACGGTTTAGGGTAATTTTTCCTCACCAGCCCAGAACCTCAAATTTGCCATTGCATTTGTCCTGTTGCATAAACAGAGGTTAATATTGAATGAAAAAGACACTAGAGGAGATACAGTTTCAAAATTGTAATGAATGCTGGTTGCTAGGAGGAAGACTGATGCAATAGGCAACCGGTCAGTGCTGTAAAGCCGCTACTAAATCCCACTTGAAAAATCTTCAGAGTGCACACGAGTTAGTCTAGACGATACTAACTTGCACTTGAAAAATAGATATATTTCTATCTATACACATATGTATAGTCCATATGAAAAAAAGAGAAAAGGAGAAAAAATGCTCTTAGTTAAACTTAAAAGAGGGGGCCATTTTAACAGTATCTCTATGCTTTATGAAGACAGATGGAGAATACAGGAGACAGGTTGCAAAACAGACAGACAAACAACAAATAGGACAAAGCTCAAAAAACATTGAAGATATTTTTGAAGCTCATGAGCCAGAGGTATAAGGCTGGTCAAAAACCTGTCTTGAGAACCACTACCCTCTTACAATGGTACAAAAAAGCCCCCAACAACCATTTCAATGTTACTTGGTACTCAGCCTCTGAAAACGTTGAAGAACCCTGGAGTAGAGAAATTACTACAGTACCAAGCAGCACTTGCTAGCTTAAAATTGCAAGTCTGGATGGCGTTTACCTTTCTTGCATGTTTTGTGCCTTCCCCAAGCCATTAAGAAAGAGATCTGGCTTCTGCTTGCGTGTAACCAGTAATGACAACCTCTTTGCAGTTATCTGTGTGCAAACAACCGGAGACATTCAGAACTCTGATACAGCAATCCAGTACCGAAATAATCACAAAATAAAGCCATTTATAAACAAGTAGATAGTTAAAAAATAAAGGAAAAGGTTAAACAAGGAAAAACAATCCCACATGCAGACCAGTTTATCAGTGCTTTCATTTCAGCAGAATGGTAACAATGTGAGAACACACATCCAGAGCCCTCTGTGGTCTCCACAATCAGCAACACTGCTTGTCAGGTGATGGAGACAGGATGGTCCATGCAAATGAGCAGACCCTTCAGAGCAGACATCTTCAGAATGGATTAGAGTCACAAGAAATGGAGGTTCAATGGAGTGACTGATAATTAGTTGGAAGCACATTATTTTAAGTAAATCTCCCTGAAAATATGCTTATTTATTGAATATACTGGACAACAGCATCCACTAACTGTCCTTTTATTGCCACAAGAAAGTAGGACAATATGGTAGATAAAAGGAGAAGTGCTACTTAGTTAATCTTTAAAAGCCAAGACAAAAATCTTCAGCTACCCAAGTGGCTTTTCTTACTATAAACAGTTGTATCATGCATGAGTTAGACAGTATTGTGGAGCCTATGGTTAATGCTACACTTATTTCCAGTATGTGGTAAACATTATTTGATTTAATACTATGTAGCCGATTGATGCCATCTGGTTTACAAGATGGACGGGATGGGAGACCAAGAGCGCCTTAGAGGACAAGGTGAGTTGTAGGGTGATGTTACTGGAGACAGTCGCAGAGAATTGCCTGTCAAGCCAGCTATGTTGTTTAAGCTTCGAGATTTTTCATAGCCTTGTATGAGAAAATGCAGAGACGTCAGTTGAAGTCAGCCAAAAAATAGACAAAGACAAACAATACAGTGTAATGTAATCCAAGGAGCTATTGGGGACTCGGAGGGGATCTGCCTGCAAAAGAACTCAATGCTGACACACATTACTACCAAAATATACTAATAAATAAAATTATTTACAAACTAATGTTGCTATTTTTTCCCCCAAAAGTTAAATAGACCACAAAAAAAAGGTCTGACCTGCTGTTCCACATCTTGCACTCAGTATCACTTTGTGGGCTTTAGCAGGCTTGCACAGAGTACAAGTTAAGGGATCCCAAAAGGGTTACTCGGTGAGCTATCTGGCTAAGCATAATCAAAATCCCATTAATACAGACTATAGGAACTATTAGAATTACATAATCTCTGCTAAACTCAATTCCTAATAAAGGACAATTTAAAAAAAAAAAAACAACAACAACAACAAAAAAACAAAAGAAACCAGAAACCAGATAAATTGTATACAGTATGTGTAAATAGCTTTTGCAGAGGACTGAATGATAAGTGAGAAAGAAGCTCCATCTTCAGAAATTTCAACCCTTAGACTTTGTGTCTAATTCTAAAGTCCAATAAGATAGCAGAGTTTGACATATTTGCAAATGCCTCCCAAATGGCAAATTTAAAACATTGTATTTGTGTTTCTTTTCCAGCTGACTCAAATGAAATAAATGGTATTAATCCACATAAGCAAGTAGTAAATAATTAATCATTAACTGAGGCAACCACATAATGCTTCACAATTTGAAGGGAACATTGCATTTGCAGACATTTCTGTTCACATGCACTGTGAGCTCTAGCTACTTACTTTTTGCTACATATTGTTTTCACTTTGTAGAAGCTAATCTGTAAAACAGTGAAAAAGCATTCCTATTCACTGCATCATTACCTTCATACTCAAGTATTTTGAATACTACCTCAAAAACCCCACTCACTAAGAAAAGAATCTCAATCTACCACAAGGAAGTACAACAAAGATTAAGCCAGAAAGGACCTTGCTCCTCAAGTACATGGATACATGCTTCACTGCAAGTATTAGAATTCTCACTGATTCCAGTGGCACTACTTATTTCCTTGAAGACAAGTATGCATCTAAGCATTTGTCAGGTTAAGATGTTCACGTAGAAATTGCTTACAGTGAAAGACTGAGATTTTTCTCATAGAAACTATAAAATAGCAATAACAATAAAGCTAAACATCACATGGAATGTCATTAGACTTTTTTTTCCTGATTGAAATGGTTACTGACTCAAATTCCAGATCTTCAGATAACAGAGTTACCAGACAGCATCTTCCAGAAAAATCATATCTTAGGTTCTCCCCTTACAACAATTAACATGTTTCTTACCTTCTGAGAACTGTATGCTGTAAAACTGTAATTAAAGCAAATGTATAACCTCATGTCTGCTAAAACACTGTGCAATGTTCTCTCCAGATTGCAAGGGCAGAACTAAACTGTGATGCTGCACAGACTTCTGATACATTTCAGAAATAGCCTGCAGTTTCTGAGTTTCTATCAGTATTTACACAAATTAGAAAGAATCACATTTGAAAGGGGAATCAAGGGGAAGCACAATGCTAGTATATGTATTTAACCTCCCTGTAAACATAAAGCTTCTTAAAAAAAAAATCAGGTAGCTTTTTTACACAGTAACTAGGACAGTAATTTTTAAGATTATTTTCCTGCTACTTTTCTAATGATAAAAGGAAAGAACTAATAGAGGAATATCATAAAGATTATAAAGAAAATAGGTACTCCTAAAAACGCAAACCAGATACACAAGATGAATAGAGACTAATGCATGATCCAAAATCACTACTTTTCAGGTATTTTAGTGGATCAGCTCTGAATCAGTATCATCTTAGAGATGGAGATAAGATGTTAATGAAAAAAAGCTCAGAATAAATTATCATTGAACACGATCAAGAACCAACCAAGAAACAAACCACACAAGAAGGATGTACAGAAAGAAAGAAAGAAGGAAAGAAAGAGAGAAAAAAGCAAGCAAGAAAAAAAAAGTAGTAGACTTGATGTGTGAATTAAATTCAATTATTCAAACCCATTACTTGAAGATGTTTTCTGCTTATGCACAAACTTTCCTACTCTGTATAAAATATACTTTATGGCTAAAACATTTCAGCATTGACTAAGATTATCATCAGGGCCAAACAAAGAGCACATTTCTCATCAAAAAACTGTCCATTCTGAACTCAAGCCCCAGTTTTCTGTAAAAACTGTTTTCAAGTAAAAACTATCACATCATTTTCTTTTAAATCTGGATTTACAAATTAAATGTTCCAGTATAAAAGATGTTTTATTGTTATATAAATATGTTTCTAGGAGCTGATGGGTAACTTTTTTTATTATTTCTGATCTGTTCTAGTTAGGGTTACTGCCATAACTTGCTGTAAGATCTTGTAAGATGCCCTGACAATGTGCCTTATCCAGGTGTTCTTGACCTCTTCAGAGACTGGACTCTTACCATTAGAGATGTGAAATATATTTTCAGTGGAAAGTGTAGTAAATCTGTGCAAAAACATGTTTTCAATGAAGTTCCATTTAATCTAAACATTATATATAGGAGTCTGTATAATGCAGGAGCATAGAGACAGTCATACTCTTTATGAATACCATACACATGCAACCCTGGTTGCATATCTGCTTTCACAGGTTTAACCTGTTGAGCTCATGCTTTTGAAGTGCAAAACCGGCATTTACAGAACAACCCAAGAGAATTCCTTTAGTGTGTATGTCTGGCTGGGACGTGTATGTTCCCTATACACCAAATGAGTTTTTAAAAAAAAAAAAAGGCAGAAAAATCTGAGCCAAAAATGTTTGTCCGCTGCCACACAGCTACCTCACATGAACTCTGAGGGGAATAACTACACATCAGCACTCAGGAACGTGGAATCTGTTAGAATGATACCATCTCAGAAGAACGTAATTTGCCAAGAAACGAAAGCAATTCTTATCTAAGGAAATGGCAAGACTATCACTGGCATTGCTGATTTTAGGGCTATGTCCTGATGTTAGTTTTGCAGCCAGCTGTGGCCTGATGGGCTAGCAACACAGTCATGTGAGAGGTACAAATAAGAAACAGGAATTTTGCAAATTCCGCCTAGGACCCATCCTACTGAACAGGGAACAATTAGACTTAGGGGCTGAATAAGTAGATAGGTATTTTTAGCACCTTGCAAGGTCAAGCATTGTTTACTGTAGTTGAATTCTGGTCGGGGTAGGAAGTCACCTTTTACTATCAGTGGTGTATTGCAAAGAAGGAACATTTTTTGGCATTATAAGCTCAAACTTTTATTCAAAAGAAATCTAAATAGCATCTCATAATATGCTTTTTTGTGTGCAGAACAAAAATGTTGCTTACTTCTGACACTTTAAAGTGTATTCACCTACAAATTTTACTAAGTTTTAGAATGACAAATGATACTGAGTGATGAGTGGTTGAATGAGCAAGGTCTAAATTGCAGGCTTTTCCATTAGAGATAACAGATAAATGAAAACACAAGTGAAATGAGGGTCCAACATCAAGCACATTTTTTGAAGACTAAAGGGGATGAGTGTTTCTAAAAGGAAAGCAGGAAAAGAATGACTAGGAGTAAAGAAAAAAAGATACATTGTGAGTACAGTCTTTCCTCTAAGAGCATTGTGCACATCATTTTACTCTAAGATGGTTTTTCACAAGCACATTGCTGAGTAACCTTTTATGATCTAATGAAAGAATTCCATACCTTTCCTGATCCCTCCATCAGTAGCACACGTGTAATCACCTGTTGTCAGTAGGAAACATGTTCCCCCTCTTCTGTTTTTGTCTCTTGTACTAGAACGTCTGATGGGAGGGAGCCTTTCACCAGGTGAGAGTGGCTGCTCACTTCCTGCACTGTCTTCACCTGATAACACTGGTTAAAGCACCATGCCCATTTACAGACAATAATGAATGAGGAAATGAGACATCACAAAGAGCTTATGCTGAATGCCAGATATTCCCATCACTCAAAAAATAGTTATAAAGTAAATCATTAGAAGAAAACAGTTCTGCAATTAATCATTTAGCAGTACAAAATGGCAAAAGATTTTTGTTTTATTCAAGAACAGTGATCTTTCAGGTTTCCTGTTCTTCTTCTAAAACTCATATAAGGTTGTATTTAACATGAAATAAGAAATAATCAAATCAAGACTCAGTTAGTTGCCTAGTATGGACTGTAACTTCAGAGTACAGTCAGCCTCAGATATTTCAAACATGTATTTACTATTTTGGCTATCCTTTTTGCTAAACAAGAGGACATGTTAGTAATTTTTGCTTAGACTATGATGGTTAGCATGTTTTAAAGACAACCCCTCACCCAGGAGGGCATTTTTCATTTTCAACATTTGGCACTATGGGCTGTTTAATAACACACTTAGCTTTCATTTCTTTATATATAACACTTGCACTGCTTGTCATCATAAGCACCCAATACTAAACACTGTCTTAGGTTTCTACTTTATTTTGTCAAAGAGCAAACTTTGTACCTCTCCTGATTTGTCACTCCCAAAGGACTCTCTTTAAAAGATATCTACTATTTCAAATTCAGTAAAAACATAACTTGAGCTTTACTTTTGCATTTAAACCTGAGCATGTTTTTTTTCTGAACTGGGAAGGCAAAGGGCAAAATTCAGCCTTAAAGTTTTGCATAGAATTCCTACCGACTCTAATAGCATTCTCTACCAGAAATAAAGCTGTAGTGCATGATGTGAGTGGTGGCACTACTGAAGAGAAAGTTAAGACTTTAAAATGTCTCCTTTTTGCATATCTGCTTTCTCTCTAATTTCAGGGACTATTGTAAATCAAGGACCCCTTGTAAATAAAGCTGCAGACACAAAGTGTATCTTTGTTATGATCACACTGAGCCTTCTCCATTCAGAATACCTTTAGTAGGACCTGATGGCATGAAAAAGCTGTTATCATTAATACTTTAAAGATGTTATCTCAAAGCGGATATCAGTCTAAGCACTGTAAAACTAACTATATTTCACTCTCAATGTGTGTCCTTTCAATGGTTTCTGTCCTCTTAAATATATTTAGGCTGTTCAAAAAGCTGTGTTAACTTTGTGAACAGTAACTCAGAGAGTGAAACTGAGCTTCTTTGAACATAAATGCTATTCAGTAACAGAGCAACAGAACAAAGAAGGATATTTTTCAGAGACTGATTTTTTGGACTCTTCTTTTTAAAAAATAAATTTCAATTACTGAATGACACCAGTCATGGGTGGCTTTGCTCTTATTATTCTTTAGCACTTTTCCAACAGGACTCCAATGACTGGTATCTTAGCTTTATAAACAGACTGTGCTTGGTTTAAGAATAAATACACTTAAGAAACAAAAAAAATATTCTTGCTTCTAAAAAATTTGTTTTAATTATACTGAGAGGTAAAATCTACTCTTTAATTGCAACAGATATGGAATATGGAGGGTGGCTTGGAGGGGCTGAGGCTGTCATTTGATATGCATTTTCACTGAGATAAGCACAAAATACTTCTTATTCATCATTTGGAACTCTAAGAAATAAGGTAATAGAAATCACAAAAGTCAACAGTAATAGCGATGATGTTGCTAAGGGCTGTCCTTTTCTTTTTTCTTGACAAACTTTACATCACCTATGCTATTATCATTTAATTAATAGTAAATATCATGCAATGTTAACAGATGAAGGAGGTTCTTTTAGCCAGGGAAGCATAATGTCAAATGGAAAGAAAACTAGAAAGAAAATTTCTTCCTATTTCCTTTGAGTGCTGGGCTTTGGATGTAAAGCACCTGCTCCTTTTAAATGACTGCTTCTTTGTAGGATCTTGCTTAACAGGCCACGATGTGGCACAGGCAAAGCTGACACAAGAGACAGACACTGAGGCAAAACACCATGGAGTCCAACAGGGTGGGACACGGTGGCTGCTCAAATAGTCACAGTCATGCAGAAAAACAAGAAACATCCATACGACGCAACAAACAACAGGCAAAAGAAAAGGTTGATATCATCAGCAGGAAAGCATTCTCAACAGAGCAAGCAAAACTGTATAGACCAGCTACATAGAGGTTTGGGAACATCACTATACCTACTTTGTCCTCTATGAGACTGACACACGGAAACGTTGGAGGGGAGAAGGGTGGGAGCTACGTCTTCTCCTGGCAGAAAGGCTGGTTGCTTTCTGACTCCTACCAAACATACTGGTCTATAAAGTGTTTTCAGAGGACATGCATTTCCAGTGGGGTCCTACCTGATGATCTGTTGTGCTCCATCAGCTGGTTGTCCTTGCCCAGGCAGATGTCGCCCTGTGTGCTATTGCAGGCCATGTTCAAGTCTGTCTTGCAGAAGGTGGGTGAGCTGGCTTGAGGAGCAGGAGGGATGTGCTTCTTCCGCTTCCTCGGCAGTTTCTGCTTTGCCATGGCCAGGGAGTAGTACATCCCAAAATTGTTAACTATCACAGGGACAGGCATGGCTATGGTGAGCACCCCTGCCAACGCACACAGGGCTCCCACCAGCATGCCTGACCAAGTCCGTGGATACATATCCCCATATCCCAAGGTGGTCATGGTGACGACGGCCCACCAGAAGCCAATAGGGATATTTTTGAACTGTGTGTGTTCACTCGCTGACGGGTCATTAGGCTGGGCTCCCACCCGCTCTGCGTAGTAGATCATAGTGGCAAATATCAAAACACCGAGTGCCAGGAATATTATCAGCAGCAGAAACTCATTGGTGCTGGCTCGCAGTGTGTGGCCCAGCACCCTGAGGCCCACGAAGTGCCGGGTGAGCTTGAAGATCCGCAGGATCCTGACGAACCTTACCACCCTGAGGAAACCAAGCACGTCCTTAGCAGCTTTGGAGGAGAGCCCACTGAGGCCCACTTCTAGATAAAAGGGCAGGATTGCCACAAAGTCGATGATATTCAAGAGGTTTTTGATGAATTCAAGTTTGTTGGGGGAAAAAACAACACGTACTAAAAATTCAAATGTAAACCATACCACGCAGACTCCTTCCACATACGTCAGGGCAGGATCTGTCTCAATCTCATACTGTAGCACAGTTTCTGTCCCATTGATGACCTGCTCAGTTTTATTTATAATAGTATTGAAAGCCTCGTGTGTTTCCAGGCAGAAGGTTGTGATTGAAACTAAGATGAAGAATAAAGAGGCAAAAGCAATGAACTGAAACAAAAAGAGATGAAAAAGACATCAGAACCACATAGCTCTTCACATTAATACTAACAATATCAGTGTTTACTATAAAACTTTTACTTATGCATCCCCAAATGACTGACAAACTCATATGCATAAAAATTTACATCTAGGCCAGAGGAGAGCAGCAGACAGCTCTCACACACAGGCCAGGAGTCTGGGAGCAGGAAAGGTCTTGGTGATGGACACCAAGAGCAGATGCAACTCATTAAGAAAATGGCAACAAATTCTTTAATCTATGCTAAATTGTCTGAATTTCATTCAGTTTTCAGGATACCTTATAAACAGCCTCCATACACACCAACCACAGCAATATTTAAGGATATCCACCTCTCACACAGTGAAAAATGGGGCCGACCCTAATGGTCTTGAACTTATAGTTCAAAATTCACATCTGTTCTAAGGCACCTCAGAAGGACCAAGAAGCAGATCCAAACTCCAGATTTCCTTTGGATTTTCAATGATTTACAAATACAGGATATTTACTGATAGAAAATGCCTTCTGTGTTACATATAGAGCTGGTTGCATAGCCTGTTATGTTTGCAGTCCTCCATCACTCATTCTCTCAGGAAGCACTAAAAGCAAACCTAGCAGAACCTCACACACTGTGGTGGCAGAGGTGTGACAGGGTGTTAGGATACACAATCCTGATACCAAAGTTACAAACACAAGACAATCTGAACAAAAAGGGAATACAAATTCAGTTTCAGTAGAAGCACATGAATTGATAAAATACAGGTAAATAACCTGGAGACAGCTATTAGAGGGTATTTTTTAAGACTTAAAAAACATACACTGTGTGATCTTCAACTCAGTCATCACAGTCCAAACACTGAAGAAAAGAGAAAATCCAGGACAGAATCTCAAAAATTAACAATGAGACAAACAGCTAGAGGCGAAGATAGATTTTCTTATAACCAGTAAAACACAGAAAATGAAAAGGCGGTTTGAAGTCTGCTCCTTTGCTACAATGGTTAATTTCTTTGCTGTGACATTACATTACCACTATATTATTTAGCACTCTAACAGCAATGGTCTGGTACCTGAGTAGATGACGTATTTAAATCCTTCCCTGAGCCAGGGCTTATAAATGTTATCAATATGTTTGTTATTTTGAATTTTCAGCTTAATAGACATTTTATAGTCAATAGTATCCTGGGGGAAAAAAAAGTCTTCTGAAGACCTGAAGATTTTTTAAGGTGAAAGGGGCCCAAAGAGACAAAAAGATGCCTAAACAGGTTTTTAAAAATATCTAGTGCCTATATGCTACCACACCAAAATACTGAACCTTGTTGGAAAAATTATAATTAAAAGGCAGACAGAACAACAGCCAGAAGCAGAAATGCCTCTGTTCTGTCACTTTAGTCCAAGAGACAACATTGTGGCAAAACTGATTTTGTGTACTTTCTGTATCAATCATTTAATTCCGTACTAGCACTCAGATTTAGTGTTATGTGCCACAGAAGCTCATTTGGTCTGGTACAAGACTGAATAGTTGCATTTTTCTAACACAGAACATTGGTTAGACAACAAAATGTTCTGTCTACAACCAGTAGAGAGAATAGCTTTTATTCTGGGAAACAAGTTTAAATTTGCAATGCAGACCTGGTAAATTTATTACATTCAGACTCAAAAGATACGTCTACCAAGAATCCCATACATCTACCTATATCAGAGATTTGCAGCTTATTTATGGCTTCCTTTCCTCAATCAACAAAAAAAAATTACACCATGCCCTACAATTATATACACTCTAAATCTGTTATCTTTTAAAAATGACTGACTCAGGGACTGAACTGAACACTCATCATCCAGTCTGAACTTTTAGCCACAAGCTAAGCAAACAATCTTACCCTGTTTGATTTTTTACTGAACAGGCTTTTCTGGCTTTGCCTTAACTACAAAATTGCTTCATGCTCATAGCTCACAGCACCTGACAACAACACACACACAAAAAGCCTCAGTCTTGTGTGAGACAACTAGAGTCAGCAAATACAACAAAATTTATATAACCTAAGTGAATTAATCTCAGCAAATCTTTCCAAAACCTCTCCATAAGATGGATAGAGAATTTATCAGACTCTAAGCCACTGGTGAGCTAAGAATGACCCTTGGGTGGCCCCTAGAGCATCCTCCAGAATCCCTCTACACAGTCAGGGATGGAAAAAGCAAACAAATCTGTGGGGATAAGAATCACTGAAGCCAAGTCAGCAGTGTAGTTTGCAATTTGGGAGGTAACTTTCGATAGATAAAATATTGGGCTACTTCTTCAGCAATTTTTTGCCTGAAAATAAAACTACATTCAGCCTAGCCAAAGTAACGTTTACCAACAACTACATAATTTGCCAACAACTAGATATTATAAGGATTAACTGTGCATTAAACAGTGCAGTGAATCTAACAGCATGTAAATAAGTAGAACTGGTTTCTGTATTTCAGAAAAGAGTCCATTCTGGTTCAGAACCTTTCTAAAAAAAGATGCCAAATACCAAGTGATTAATTACAGGTAGAACTTCCTGACAAGCTATTTATTGCTGTTTTGCTTAAGACTGACACTGTGAAAGGCCACAGTGCACTTGGCACTAAGCACTTGGCAAAGCATATTGAAATTTTTAGCTGTGCACCTACATTCAGTGGTTTATGATGCCTAAAGGGAAAAGACAATTCAGTCATGTCCCAAATCCTATGAATATCTTACTTCATTATCCTAAAGAGTCATCTTCCAGAGGTTAGGACAAAGACAAGGCAATCTGGTGACAGATTTTTGATAATCCTGCAATAACCATTCACAGAAATGTAAAATGAGACATACACATTTTGCCATGCATATGCATGGCATCACTGATTTTGAGCAAAGACACCCATTCCTTTTATCTCTTCTTGCATTTGGTTTTACATTGTCAACTCCCTGGATCAGAACAGAGCCTGCATAGCACCTAGCATGATGAAACCTCAGACACAAAAGACCTACAATGTTATTGCAATAATCAGAGGGTTCAGAGAACATGCAAGAAGAAAATGCAATGATCAATGCAAGAAGGAACATTTTATTAGTCAAAGAAAAAATTCTTAGGGATTTACTGTACATTAACAAAGATTATTCCTTAGTATTACATTATATAATACCAGACAAAGTGTTGAAAAGACTCGAGCATGGTTTTCACAAACATTTTTAATGACAGAAATTAAATGAAGTCATAGGCTATCCTCACTTTATGTTTTCCTTCTCCTTCATCCTAATTCCAGCTCCTCTGAGGTTATGAGCCTCTAAAAATACATCCATTTTTGTTCATGTGGGCAAGCACATCTTTCAGACAAAGTAAGTACAGATCTTCACTCCCAGATTCTCTGGTGGATGTGAGCAGACAAGTTCTATTCCTCAGTCCTGTGATAGTTCCTCAGTCCACAGTAATTGGTGTATCACACACAACTTTTTGTTTCCTTTTTTCTTTTATGAAGCACAAATACCTAAAAGGAGTTAATAATTGTTTCAGAAACGTTACAACTAGAGAAAATTTTCTGTTTGAATCATTAGTACCTTTCACTGTGAGTTCTGAAAACTTAGGTTTTGACTAGCTGCAAAACAAGTTCAGCCTTGGTGTACAGCAAGAGTATATTTACCCCATTTCTTAAACCAAAGATTGCAGTCCAAGCATATGGCTTGAAATTCTTCAGAAAAAAAAGGTGAAGAAAAATTTTCAAATAAGATCGAAATAATCGCGATCCTTTCCTCATTTCTTAGAAGTCGTTTTTGTTTGGTTTTTTTAATAGCTGTTTCTGGTTTGTTTCAATGGATGAGATAAAATAATCTTTCTTCATTTAGGTTTTCTTTTTTACCCCCTGAGGGACAATAGTTTTCTAAGCCACAGAATGGTTGTAGACACACTCCAGAGTCACTGTTTTCAAAAATGAAATTAGCACAAATTGAACTAATACAAATTTCAGTACATTTTTGCCACAAAATAGCAGTTAAAAGTTACAAAAATGTTCAGTATATAATTCACAGCAAGCAGAACATTCCTCATTAAGCAGTTAAAGCTCTCAGTAGGCTGCTGATTCCCTGTGTTCACAGTTTGAAGGCAGTTGTGCACCCAATTTTGTTCTTGTGTGTCAGCATCACATTTCAGACATTGGTAGAGATTCCGTCTCCCAGCTTGTCTAATTGATGGGATCACCAGTCAAGCTCTGTTGCTAAATTCTACTAATGTTCACAGTAAGTGGATTAATCATCTACAACTTGATTTTAATGAAGTACATAAATCTAAAGTGAGTGTGAGATGCCTGTAGATAATTTGTTGGAAGCAGAAAACTTTATGATTCCTACTTCAAATTCAGTGCCTTATGGAGAACTGAGCAGCTCAAAGTTTAAAGCAATTTCAAAACTGACAACCAATTCTAGAACAGAAAATTGAGCAGTGTGTGGATTAGTAGAATTTCTGAGAATCCAAAGTTCATGTTTTACCTTGTATGTAGCTCCCTAAATGCCTCTAAAAAACTAATGTCACTAAAAATTGTGGCTGAAAATGACCGGACAACAGTCTCATAGGCCATGCCTGGATTTAGTAGTAGGAAAACCCAGCTGGTTATCGGATGCTGTGGCTCATATCTAACCCACATGCTCAAGTTCCCTTTCCAAGCAAACCCAGACATGGGACTAGTTGCACAACTTGCTTTTGCCAGGGCATGGAGCCAGGCCCTTACTGCAGTCATGCTAAGGCTTAACAGCTTTAGACACAGCCAAGGCAAAACAGCAGAGCTAGAAATGGATCCTTACACTCAGGTATATTATAGATATTCCTAAAATCAGACTCATACTACTCCATATTTAAAATATGCTTCATCTGTCCATCTCACACCCTTAAAACAAGCTATTTCCACACATTATTTAGTATTCCAGTGCTGATGATAGTCAGTCAAGAGGTTAATGCACAGCAAAGTGTTAGTCACACTCACTTATTGCTTCACATATAAGGTTTGAATAAAATCTCTTGCAATATTTCAGTGTTTTCCCAGAAAAAGTATGCAGCCTGTCTGTATACAGCCTGTTCTGGGCTTGGATCTCAACACCACCTCCTCCAACTCCCCTCACTGTGTAATGTATATTTCCTAATGTGAGCTACACTTTCTAATGTAGCAGCTTATAAGGTTCATTTAGTTTATCTGAGTTTCATTCCAGGACACAGAAGTCTTACCCTTGATACGCCTGACAGCAGAAAAAGAAAACAACCGAATATTTAATAAGCCCTTGAAAATACAACGTTTAATATTCCCTAATGCAGGTACAAAACTGTCTTTAAAGAAAAATATCATAATGTTGCTTTAAATAAATATCTTCACAGGCACATTATGAGATTGATACATCCATGCTGCTAGAATTTAAAACAATTTTTAGAAATCAATACTCCTCCCCACCACACTTGTAGACTAAAAATACAAGCATAGAGCATCACGGAAAAGAGACCATGGGTGTTTTGTTCTTAAAGAAACTAGCTTTGACAACTTGCTCACTTAAAAAGTACTCCCAGTGATGTCTGTTCACATTTGTTAAAGCTTCCTCTTTTCATAATTCAGAATATGATACTAATTATTTGAAAAAATAACTGATCCAGTTTCTTCCTCTTACTAACGCTCTGACCACAAAAAGTAAGCTGATCTATGCATTAAACACATCCAATCTCATTGACTGCAAGAATTTAGTCATATAAACTCTGTTTTACATATTTTCTACACATACATTTTAAGACATACTGATCAACAGTACATCTTAGAATAAATCAGCTAAAAGTGGTTACACCAAAATTATATATTCCCATCATGAACATTATAAGCTGATATTGATTTTTTTTCTCTCTCAAGGAAAGAAAAGTCTTTGTTCCTGTAAATGTTCCATATATTTGTCCCATAATATTCTCCAGAGGCCTTTTTTATTCTTACACAAATTCAAACTGCCAGTTACTTTATGAAATCCCCCTAGTTCTGCAGGATTGAGTGAGATCCAGCCAAACAAGGAACAAAGCCAAAATCATGTACTGTTTCCAATTAGTCCCAGCTAACTTGCAATGCTGATTTTTTAATCTAGTTTTATAGGCTGCTTAGTCATATAAAACCAAAGTATTAAAAAAAACAAACATAAAAATTCCAATAAATTTGAGGGATTTGGGCATTCAGTGAAAATATGACTCAACTATGAATGTTACTTAAGCAGAAAAAAAAGCTGCATTTGTAAAGTACATGGCATGCTTCACTCAAAGTAGCAACTAACATTGTAATGAAATCACAGAATAAAATACCACTTCCAGCCTTAAAGAGAGTTGCCTTTGCATTTAGATTTGACAGATTGTCCTTGTTCCTGATTTTCACATGATAGATTTTTTTTCCCTCTGTTACATTCCATTTGGCTATCAGGAGACTGCTAAAATCATAATGTGATTTCAGAATGAGCTCTTGTGATGAACTTAGCTCTCTGTACAGTTTAATGTTCTAGAATTGGAATATTAATCTGTATTTTACCTAAACCCAAATACCTCACCAAATATATCATCAGTGTCTTCACGGCTCTGTTTCTCAAATTTGCTATTCTTCCTCAGCTACAAGCTCCCTTTGGGAAATTATCATATCGCATAAAAAAAAAAAAGTCACACATGTTTTTATGGTGTGATACAGTGCACTGTATCTGGATATACTTAGCAAGAAAACAAATACCATCAGTAGCTACTAATCAAACTATTGGCATTTAAAATATAAACTGAAGGCAAATATGCTATCAGTTTACTTCATCACTCATAAATCATAATCTCTCACATTATCACTCCCCAAAGATTAAGAAATGGATACAGACATAGCATTTTAAATAAATCTTCAAGGAACAAACAAAATACAATACATGAATCAGGCACTAAGACCCATTTAATGTCTCTAAAACTCTGTAACTCAGCCTCCTTCTGGGGGATAAGGTGGAATGTCAGCAGTAAAGTGTTTTTTAATCTCTGCATAAAGATTTAACAGCCCAACATTAGCATCCCAATCACGAAACTCTGGCCATTATAATTTCTCAACCAACATCAAGCCACAGTTAGTACAGTTCCCCCAGTATTTTTGTTTTCATCCTATGAAAAATAAGTCCACTCTTTTCAAATCCTCACTACAGTTCTTCCTCATTTGTACTCTCTCACGCTAACAATATTTGGCATTCAATTTAGGGGTTAGAATGCTGCTGTTACAATTCTATGCACAGTCATAACTGAATGATAAAAACCTGTATGTCAATACACTTTTATTGATATACTGTTTAAGAACAGCCTACAGCTAATATCCTATTTGGAGATTTGTAGTGCAGTAGTATTTACAGCTGAGAGTGGCTACCATCTGCATGTAGAAGTAAGAACACAAATGTTTTCTTGCTTGCTCATTCTTTTCCCATTTGTTATAGTTTAACAAAGCATTTGTCTATCATTACCAGCTGGAGCACAAATAAAAAGGCTATTAATGTCACTTTTCATATTCAGAAATTGAGGTTCAAAATTAAGTCACTCCAACTAAGCTGTTAGGTAAATCAGCAGTCTAAAACCATTTTGACCCAAATACGTATCTGATTCTGATGCTTAAAGATTTTTAGCTTTTTGCAGAATTTAATATAGCTGTATAATTTTCTTTCACTTTAGACAGTTACTAAAACCCTTTCTCATGGTTTTTTCTTCCATTTTACATATCAGCTCAACAAATCTTAGTCATATCTACATTTTAAAGCAGATCGTAAAGAAAATCAGAGTTACAAACCATGCCATATTTTTATTGCATTTCATTGATATGTATCTTCCCAAAGAATTCAAAACTGATTTACAAAGCTAACCCTAATTTAGACACATTCTCTTGCTCAGCAACTGGAAAGAAGACTTGACAATGCATTTCAGTGTGGTCCCACCATTTCAGTGGTGGGACCACACCTCACACAGTGGGAGTCCCAGGGACAAGACTCATCTGCTGCCCAGGATATCCCCTTGTACTCCATCCCTGACTGCTTCCCATCCGAAAAGATTACTAACTTCCTAAATGTTCAGTGTTGACTCCCACTAGGCATATCAAAATCATCTGACTTTTTTGTTCCATGCAGCAGCTAAGTAAAACATGTCATACCGGCTCACGACATACATCCCACTGCATGCTTTTGCCTCTTGAAGACTCAGCAGAATTGCTTGAACAGCAATTATGCTGCCTCTAGAGGCCTCCTTTGCCATTCACTTGAATTTATGAAGCTTGTTTCACTTGCGATTTTTCTGAGCTGGGATACTGCCGCAATGTTTTTGGTTTAACAGCCAACCATGTGCATTTTTTTAACTAGACTTGGCATTTATATTCTAGCAATCATTTTTTTAAAAGGCATCAGTAAGGCTAACTTTGCCCTTGCATGTTGAAAAGGTCTGCATGACTATGTGGCTTGATAAACAAACCACTGCCACTCATTCATTAAACACTGCTATAAATCAAACAGGCAAAATATTTCTAGCAGCTGCAAAAATGCAATGGATGTTCTTCCTAGAGTCAAAGCAAAGGTGAAAAAAAGAGGAATTTGCAGACCATACTCTGGGTCTGGTATTAGACATGCAGAGGTTTCTTATTTCTAGAAGACCGTGTTCCAAAATTAAGTTAAAATTCTCTCAAGTGAAGCAGGAGGCAGATTTTGAAGTACCCATTTCAGAAAAACCCAAATTGACATACTGAGTCAAATTAGCCTCTCTGTTTGTTTTGTTGCCCTTCTCTGGTCTACCCGTTGTTCACATCATTACAGCAGACATTAGGCTCTAGGACCTGGCAACCTGAAATACTACACAGGCAGTATCTTTCTTTCTGCACTTGATTTATCATAAGAAGGTTTCATTTGGCTCAATGGGTCAAAACTGGAAAAAAATCTTCAGTATAATACTATTTATTATTAATAGACTTTCACAGCCATGCATACAAATGGAGAAAGAGAGACATCCTTAAGACAAATTAATGAAAACTCTATTATAATGTAGTTTGCTTAGTACATAAATCTCATGTGCATTAAAATTACAGAAACATTTTCATCCCTGTCATCTCCATCTCACTTAAGCACTCAGGCTCATTTATGTCTACTTTTTCTCTCACTGAAAACAAGTCTGATGGCCTAATTTAAAATTACACTTGGGTGAATTTAGAAGAGATTTTGAGGCTTGACATCCATTAAGATTTGTCATAGAGCCCATGTTACATTTCACCAGATAAGCCTTATAACCAATCCACGTAACCTCCTCTTTTTGCCATCCCAAAGCTAATCAAAACATACTGGAATTATTTACAGGTTTTCCAGGCCTATGTCTTTCCTGTACAACATAATAGGACTTCTACTGCAAGTGCTGACATGAAAATTACCAAACTACTTCTTAAAAACTGAAGGAACCGAGCCATTTCCAAGCTACTCACAAGTGTATGAAGAGCCCTCAAACAGCTGATTACCAGGTCTGTTTTGACTGGAAGCCCTTTCTTCCATACACTATTTAAGTAGCATTGGTTTAATTTTAATACCTACACCACAGTAATAAAATAGAGGTGGTATTAACCAGTACCTTTGTTTCATGATTGCAAATTAGTCATGGGAAAGCAAAAACATAATGAATAGGATACCTAAACTGTGGCATTGCCTAAACCTGTGTTGCTGGGTATGGCAGTATTAATTATGAGCTTCCAATGGACAACATTCTGTGGAGTAATCTAGATTTAATGAAAGTGATGAACACAGAAATTTCATCTTATGGCTTTTACAGAAACTGTCACAGTTTCAATCCCATAGACAAAACTCCTCTGCCATTTTTGCTAGCAAAGAGCCAATAGCAGGGGTAATTTACCTGACTTGTGACAGAGCACACAATGCTGAGACCAGACAGTCTCAAACTCCCTGGTTCTGACTTGAAAATACTGTAGGTAGTACAGATTTTTTTTTCCCCAGGTGTCCATACTTTGCTTCTCTCTGCATTTCCAACTTCAATGGGTCCCTGCCCTGGTACTCTCTTCCCTGTCCTTCGTTCCCTTTCTCAGCCCCAGCTCTGCTCCTCAAGTATACTGTTGGATCTCAGACTTTCTTCCTCTCTTCTTCTGAGCAACCTGTTCTTACCTTATTTGTATATCCATGTCCTATATCTCAAAACATGCTTTATTTTCATCTTCCTTCTGCTCCAGTGCTGATACCACTCCATGGTCCCCTGGTTCAGCCACTCACTCTCACAACCTCATCAGGATTTTTACACCAGTGTACACTCCCTGTGCAGTTTCTGTGACTTTTATATTTGTACCTAAAGTGCACATGTACCTGCAAACTCATCTGCTTTTTCTAACTGAATTAGTGGTCCGATGAAAGATATTTCTTCTTCCAAACCTGGCCTCATTTTGAGATGGAAGGCTTCCTCTAGTTAGTCTCACTAACTAGATTCCACAAAAAATGGAAGGGAGCATAGGATAAATCTACTATCTAATAAAATGAAAACAGTTCCTTTTCAGAGAAATATTTATGTCTTTCTATAGTAATATCACTAAACAATCTATTAAAAAAGCAGTATCTCAGTTTTAGCCTTTTCCTAGGCCAGACAGGACAGTGTCCTTGCAATTCCTCCGTGATCTCACATGACCCTCTGAAAAGTCTCCTAATATTAAAAAAAACCCATATCTTTGAGATACCTAAATGAATGAACTATCCACCTTAACACTCTGGTACAGCTGTAAGAATGATGCACTGGGAGAAGAATTTTAGGTCAGAAGGGTGTTTTTATGAGAGAGGGAACGGTAAGGCTGCTGAAACTCCTGTGCTTGATATACGTGAGTATGTTTCAAGTTCACAACACAATCACATAGATCAAAGCTAAATTTAGAGACAGTGAATTATTCATTGCAACAGTAGTCAGCTAGGCTTATCTAGACTCTGAGGAACTGAGCACATCACCCCAGACAACACTCGTTCATAGACACACCATTTCCCAGATACATCTTTTGGCTCCCCGGTACCAAAACCTGCATTGGTCAACCAGTTGCCCAGAATCTTGTTGAAGGTTTTCCTACAGATACGTAAAGAACTATATGTAGCTTGCTTCCAGTTTTTAATACATTAAAACTCCATTTACCCTTGTCTCCAGGGATGCAGAAGTGACAGTTTAATTGAACTGAGAAAGCAAATGTAAGAAAGAGAAAAGCCACCAGTACAGCAGTTATTAGGATACTCAGACAACTGTGACATTCAGATTTCATTCCCTGTTCAAAGCAGACACTTGAACTGAGATGAAAGATAGTTCAAGTCCCTCCTCTAGATCCTGGGAGGAGCACATTTAAGTATATCAAGAAGATTACACAAGTTTATGAGAGGGATTATATGACACTGGGCCTGTGATAAGAGAGCATTGGACTCAAAGACCCAAAAGGCTCCCCCAGCCCGCTGTCCCCATGAATATTTCCAGATACAATTTACACATTTATTTAATACATAGATTATGTTCCAAGCTATTGACATTGTAAACATTAGCACTGATGCTGCATATCGCACCATTTCCTATTATTTAGCTTAAACATTCCCTTAGAGCTTTATCACCAGTTTTCCCTAGGGACTGACACTATTAGTTATACTCAGGGCTGGACTAATCAGTAAAAGGACAAATACCAGCAAAGTTGTGCATCATCCTGCTGAAAATTTCTTTATTCAAGAGCTTGTTATTGATGAGCAGGAACTTGCTAGCAGCAGAGGGGAACCATCCACGACTTGCTTTGTGATCTCAGGAAAACCAAGGAATGAAATCCTCTGTCAGACCTGTCTATCCACCATAGCATACGTTTCTTCAGAACTAAGTGCTGATACAGAGAAAAGCACTCATCCCAATCCAGCAGGCTTAAGAAGAAGCCTCCCTAACATGCCATGGAAAGCTACTGTCTGTTTGCTGCACTTTTGCCTTTTATGACAACTCTTGTCTCTTTCAGAGGTATAACAGTTATTCAGAAAATAAATATATTTATCCTTTTCCTTGTGATTCTAAACCCCACTTATTTTTTAACTTCCATTATTAGCTTACTTATGAAAAATTAATACTAGAATATAGACCGCGGAGCCATTTCAGGATCTTTTTAATTACATTCTCCACACAGAAGGGTGTGGGAAGAAACATAAACTTAGTATAGAATGTCCTGGATGTCTAAAATTCACCTACAGTAGAGCAGCCAGCAATAAAAATACTTATTGTGTCACAGTAAACACGCCGTTGAGTTGGCTGGGTTAATTGTTTTTCTGTGCAACCATGGTTTTGGGCTATATGAAGAAAAATAACTGCACTGGTTGTAGTCTGGGCTTGTATCTTTCCAGTGATCGTAACAGCAATGAAAGGCAACGTTTGCAGCATGGAGTGGAAAATTTGCGTTAGGGGAACACAGTTCTTTAGGAAGCGTTCCTGTGGTAAAACCAGAGTCAGGAAATCAGTAAAGGGGATCTTTGACATTAGATCTTGCTGATGATTATGCGAAGTGGGGGACTCTGGGAGAATGAACTGCCATTGCGGCCACTACCAGGCAGACTCTGCTCACTAGAGACCATTTGCAAATGTAATCTGCAAAAGGAGTGTGGCACGCAATGCTGCACTGAGGCAGATTTTGCAGTTTCCATTTCCAGTTTAAGGTCTACATGGGATATTTACTGCTTGCACATTCTTTTCAAGACTGGGTTTCATCTGCCTGCATACTTCTGTTAAATAAGGAGCGGGTTACCAGTACGTGGAATTACAAGTGTTGTCGCTGCTGAAATATGCATGGGACGTACCAGCAGAAGTCGGTAACGGGTGGTGTTTATAAGGCAAAACAAAAAAATTAGCAGGATGGTAGTGTTCTTAACAGTCTCCTAAATCCTAAGAAAAAACAGCTACACTCAACCACTTCTTAGCCATTAAGACTCTCTGTTCCTTAAGATGTTCAGAACTATAAAAACTGCATTAAAACATCAGCTGTGGGGTTTTTTGAGAGTGACAGATGATTTTCATTAAAATATAAACTTATCGCTTGCAGTGTTCAGGATTACTTTGCCAAGCAAGAGTAGAGAGACGTTAATAGACTCTATGTGACAAACCAGGAAGGCTGTGGGAAACAGAAGCAAGCTTAAATGCATCAAAGATTTCTTTCTAGTTTGCAGCACATGGCAGAGAGGTTTTCTTCCTGCTCCATTTCAGGAATAAAAGGCTGCTTCTTCCTTTAGTAAAGGAGATGCTAAAATATAAATGTTATCCCAGCCAGTCAGGTATTTTCCCTGCCCTCAACACACGAGCAGCTGAGAACAAAATCATTTGCATGCAAGATTTACCATGTAAGCTATGTTTATAATTATGTTTGCAATATATGCTATTTCCAGTTCAAATACAGGTTGTTTATACATCACTGTGTTTGACCTGCAGTTTTACATCCTGCTTCTCTGGTGCATTTCTCTCAGTGCAATTATGAATTTGGCCCTTGGTGAGACACAGGGAGGGACTGGTGGCAGGTGAGCGTGATGACTCACACGAGGTACCAAGGCTGAGAGCAGCATCTCCACCCAATGAATGGAAGAATGTTGTTGCAACAAAGGGCATTTTTAGCATTGCAATAAACAACATTCATCTGATTTCACAACAGCGAGTCCCATCTGCGAACTCAGTCCTCCTCTTCTTTAGAGGAAAACAATGAAAAGAGAAGTTACTTGCTAAATTAAAATCAATAATAAAGAGATTCACCTGTTATTACCACAATATTTTTCATCCACCCAGCTCAGATACTTTGGAAAGATCCATGATACCATCTGTACTGTGTGGGCTTGGACTTTGGATTTCAGATGTCTATAGTGCTTCCTGATTCTGTGCTCAATTCCATCCCACCATAGCAAGAGCCGGCAGCTCCCAGGCCATAACACTGTTACAGATGTCCTAGTTCCATAAAAGGACTATTTTTAGCTTCCTCATATATAACAGAGATGAAAATCATCAAAGTTCAGACAAAAATAACCTGTCTCCCACATCTCCTAAGCAGTCTGGTTGCTCCCCAGACCTTCAGACCTCTCACTTCCCTCTCTTCATCTAGAAATGAAAAATTCCTAAACTGTGAATGACATCCAGTTATAAGTCAAAGTGTTTGGATAAGTCATTGTGTTTTGTTTGATTTTTTTTCTCTCGGTCCTTCACCTTGATTCCTGTGAAGTTGAACTCTGGATGCCAGGGCACACTTTCTGTGTTGATACCACACACAGTGGATACAAAAGCAGTGCCCAGTAAGAGCCCTTAGGAATTCCAGTACATTTGCACATTACTGCAAATGTTTGGAAGGACAGCACACTGCATGGCATGCAGGGTCTTTCATGCCATGTTCTTGTGTGGAGACAAAGCTTCTGTCTCAGGCCATATAACAGATGTCCTCCAAACCTAAGACATGAATAACACATTTCTAGTAGTATCTTCCTTTGTGCTGAATGTGGGCATTGATATGTTACCCCATTTATCCACCATAGTCTTAACGCGTGAAAAAGGCACTTATATATTCTAAAACTTCCAGGTGCAGTGGATCTTCCAAGAACACTGAAAACTGTCGAACTTCTTCCTCTGATAAGTTTCAATATATTTCTGAATGGGAGGACATAAAGAGGTTTTATACAACCTCTGGAAAGGTTCCAGTTTGAAAGATCTTAATGACTGGTCAGCTCCCTTAGGTATAGCACATCACTTGCATGCTGCTACTTTAATTTCTAGAATAATGCAATTCAAGAGGTGAAAAGATGCTGTTACCTGGACAAAAACTGTGACATTTTCACTGGGGATTCCAGTCTCTTCAGGAAAGAATTTAATTTTTGCTTTTCCCTATCTCACCCCCAACAAAAGAGGTTTTGCACCAAAGCAACCATTAGCTGGGGGTCCAGATGCTTACAGGGAAGATGAAAGACCATGTTAAAGTTTCTAAGGAGTCAACATGTGCCCACACTACACCCTTGGCCTGATGTGGAATCAATGTTTCCCTGCCTTCCAGAGGGCTATAGGACTTCAAACCCCCAATATTTCATGAAACAAAATTTTTGTTTTCCAGTCAGCCATAACCATTATTTTATCTCAGTTCCTACTGAGTAAGATTTTCTAACTGTAACACTCCAACACTCTCTCATTCTTTTCCTCTTCATCTATTCTTTCTACATCAAGCACCATCTGAAGTGACAGACAGGCAGACAATGTAGAAGCGTTTTCAAATCCTACTGGGAAACACACTTGAAAGAAAAGTATCAAAACCATCAAAAACCACACACAAAATATAATGGCACACAATTAATTAACCTGTCAAGAGAGAAGCAGACATTATTGTTCTGATGAGCTTTTTAGATTGTCAGCTGCTTCCTCTTGCCAGGTGCAGCTGCAGTGATAGCTGGGGAGGGAGGGAGCTCACAAAAATACTATACTGCCAACCCAGAACAAAAACCGACCTTCAAACAAATGGCCTGGCCAGGCACTCACTGAATACAAGAGCTCCAGAAGAAATCAGACAAAGCAAGGGTGGACTTTTTGTATGGGTTTGTTTTTTGGTGGGTTTTTTGGATTTTTTTTTGTTTTTTGAATTTTCCATTTTGCAGGACTGGCACCAATACTATTTCTATTTAAAAAAAACCAAAACCCAAAAATAAAATGAAAAAAAACCCAAACAAAACCAACAACACGACCAACAGCAACAACAAAACCACACACAAAAAAAGAGTAACTGGAGCTCAACTTGAGCCTTATATATGGAGCTTTTCATGCTCAGTCCAACGAAAAGCTGAGCACTTCCTGCAGTGGAAACTGAGGATACACACTAGAGGAAGAGATAAGCAGAACATAGGACTGGTCTAGTGAAGGCTGCTTATCCAGGCTGCCTGTAGGAAACATATGAATGTGAGAATCTGACAAAAGTTTTTAGCTTCATGGAAAATAAAACCACTAGAAATACCAGCTTTTACACTCTGTTTCAGTTGACAATCTTGGGCTTTCACCTTCATTTCTGTACAGGATTTAAAGCAAGCTTTATGTTACTGCTTCCAGAGCTCATGCCTTACTTTCTTAGCTTTCTGTAATTTTTTTCATTTGATCAACATTTCAATTGTTTCTTTAATTACATAATGTCCTAGTGCAGGTCACACTATTACCCACACCGATAGCCATAGCTTCCTTTTTTGCCCCAATCTCTAAAAATTTTCTGGGATTCAGAAAATTCTCTGTCTTAGATGGGGTTAAATGACTACCAAGATTAAGGTGTTGGTTGACTCTTTGCCATTACACAAGTCTCCTTATTCTGGGGCCTTTCTTGTTTGTAAGTGCCAAGTAGTTTATTCATAAGGTAAATAAGTAGGAAATAGATAATCCTTCAGGTACAGATAATTACAAGTGCCAGGATGGGAGGTTCTCTGAAATAGCAGATAGTTATTCCTGTATTACTCACCTTTTTTTTTTTTTCTCCAGATTTCAGCCATAAAATTTCAGCTGAATCTCAATAGGCATCCTGGGAAATAGATACACTCTGTGAGCAAAACACTATCTTAGCTGTCCTGACACATACTTCAATGGGGGACATAGCCCTGTTTTTTACAAAAGTACTCTCAAAAACTGTTTCATAGTGGTAGTCTGCTAAGAGAAACAATATTTCTTGCTTCCCAAGTTCTTGCTATCCATCATTTCAGAACCTAGGTTTTAGAATATGTTCCCAGGCTATAATGTGTAAGTCTACATTTAAAAGTTAAACTAATTTTTATTTCCTATGTCACTTAGGGATTTCATTAACTGTTTTGACTACTAGCATGCTATCAAGTGATAGCATATGCTTCAGATATGAAGTGATGAGCAACAGTGAGAAAATCTAAGTTTTACAGCTTCATATTAACAGTTTATTTCAAAAGCATGAAACATTATGTGAGATATGACCAGAAAAATACTCAAAAGTCTATTATTAAGTCCCTTTCTATCTACCACTGGCTAAAGATCCAAATACTCAGATGTTGGAAATTGATGATGAAGAAATGTGGGAAGGTTTTTGTGTACTTTTAGATAGACCTGTGCTCGCTCCAGAAGAACCAACTGCTGGTGTATTACTTTATCCATTTTCACAAATCCATGACCCCACTAGGTAGCAAAACCAGGATAACAGAAAGTCACTACCTGTACTGGTTAAGTATTTTTTAATTTATTTTACTACATGAAAACGTGGTTGTATCTTTTTTCTGCAGTTCTGTATTACTGAAATATGCACACTGTAAGAGGCTAAAGAGGCCACAATGTGATATTGCCATAAGTAGTTTGACACATTGCATTTTCTGAAGGAGAATAGAGGGTAGGTGGAAAGCTTCCCTTATGAGCCAAAATTCTGTGTAAATAGAGCCAGATCCTAAAATGTTTTGGTGTCTTTTTGGTTGTATAAATGACAGTGCATAAACTGGATGACAAAATATATTGTCTATTTACAATTATGAATGGATGCACACAGACATCAGAAGCAGTCCATTTGAAAATTCGGGCTCATGAAATACACAGAAGGCAATAAGGCAAGTCACATGCAAAAGCTGAAGAACATTTGCCAGTTGAACGTACATTTACAAGGTGCGCCGGGGAGGCAGTAGGCCATTAGGCAAGACTTAATGTAGTACACATGCACCCATCTGTGTGATAGAGCAGCAACAGCCTGCCCAGACCAAGACATCTTTCCCTCATTTCATTTGGATCCAGACTGCCTGCAATGCTCCCAGTTCAATGACACTCTTCCAAAAATATAAGCTGAATCAGGCTTGCACTCCTTTATCAGCTGATCATCACTCCACATTACAAATGCAGCTACACCAGTCTAATAACAAAATAATTTAGTATGATGCAATGGAGTTTCATGCTGTTAGAACTGAGAACAGAAACAAACTAAATGTCATAGAACAGGGGAAATGAGACAGTAAGCCAAAAAAAGTAACCTAACCTGGCAATGTCAGACCTGCCAGTGTGATGAGACAGAGTTTTCAGTGGGGCATGTGCTCAAGATTCTTGCTAACACAGGAATAAACACGTTGATTTTGGTAATGTGACACTGATTCTATGTGTCTGTGTATGTATAAGCTCACTCAGTGTGCATAAACCGCTGCTGTATTGTTCTGCAGCTACTAGGTTAATAAATTTATAGAGAAGGAATAAACCAAAATCTGAAATCCAGTGCTTGGTACAGGGACCTTAAGATCTTTCTTTTATTCCAACTAATTCTGGAAAGGCTCTTGTAATTTGAAAGTGCCCAACAAATATATTCAACCCAGGCTTCTAAGGTATGCAGACATGCAGCAAGATGCTGGTCTATGAATCATTAATTAGTATTCTTGTACATTTACCTCAGAAGTAAGATTGAAATTAAGTTAAAAATGATGACAGGGTACGTGAGAAAGCTCCAGTTCACACAGGTTCCTGCTAAATATCTCCGCTAAGCAAATGGCATGATAAAAGTGTTTATTATTAAATCTGGATGATATGTATGCATCAAGCCATTGGAAACTCTTCATATATCAAACAGGGCAAAGTCAAAGTACTCAGTTGTCACTGTAAACCAGGAACGTGTGGATAGGTTGGTGTAACAGAAGAGGTTAGTAAAATAAAATTTACCCAGGTGTCTCCAAGGCACTTTTAAGATTATGACGCTGGGGTTTTTTAGGATTACTAGCTGGAATGACTTACAGAAGACTGCAAACGGTTGTTGCTTTCCAAACCTCAGTTTCATAAAGTGAGTCCTAATTTCTAAGAACAGTGCTAATAATAACACCACATAATGCAGCTCAGTACAAATGACAAAATAAACACACCCTTATTCAACCTTTGGTGATATTCTTATCTTAGATGCAACACAAGTCAATGAAATGCCAGCAGAAATGTTTTGAATTAAAGGTATTCATCTGATTAGAAGCTTCATTTTGATCTTCAGCATGAATTTACTCTAAACCTCAGGCTAGATTTGAGAGCTGCTTATCATATGCAGGCTAACTAGCTCACAGAGGAGACAGGAGGAATTCCCAGGTTAGGAGTGAAAGGAAGGCTCACATACTTGATACAGAAAAATATTTTTTCATTTCAGTGTCCTATTATCTTTTTAATACATTACCTGAAAATAGGGCAGTTTGATTTATTTCAGAGGCTTGCTTCCACCACACAGTAGTGAAGAAAAACTTCTTTAGAGTTACCTGTTTCTCCGACACAAGTAATTTGGACAGTTGGTCTAAATCACAGATAAAAAACACAAGGAAAAGGGTTAAATTTTCTGAAGGTCTTCACATCCTGAGTGCGTAAGTGTTCTTGTGTGTGTTTGAATAGTCTGTGCGGTTCTAACATATTTTACATTTTCAGCCCACCTTGTGACTACAGAGAAAACTCCAGGAAATTAAAATAACCCATTCTATGTTTTGACTACTGTAATAGAGATTTACTTACAATCACTGGAACAGGAAATAAATCCCAGGCTTCAAAAGTTTACTTATTTTCTCAACTTGGTAGACTGAGAAAGAACTAAAGAAGAATGAAGAACCCATCAGGATCTCCAAAAGCAACGCTAGATATTGGAATGAAAGAGAAAAATAGGATGCAGTCTACTTGAGGCAATATGTCTACAAGTGGGAGCTGCAGGGCACCTTTAAATGAGCTGTTCTTAGCACAACTGTGTAGAAATACACCACAAATAACTGTAATCCATTTTCTTAGAGCTGACCTTCAGTCAGATGGTTATTTACAGTGTTTGCCCTTGGAGAAGCATCCCGATTCCTCAAGCAGACAGCCCAGTTGGGGGCAAATGGGGCATGGACAGAACATATGCTCTGATCATTAGTACCTATTTAACATAATCAGTCATTCATACATGTTTTGGCAGTCACTTCTGCCACAATCAAAATGAGGTTTTCCATAAACATCTACCACTTCCCACAGAAGGACTAGGATGGAACATTTAGTTTAGATTCAGTCCACTAACTGTGCATAGATGAGATCAGATGCTTGTACCACTGCACAGGCATGTCTGCAGGTGGTGAGTTAATACTGAAAATCTGTGAGGAAGGAGCTTATAACTCAAAAACATTAAATAAAATACGTTTTCCTTCTCTTGGTGTAACATATTTGAGAATTGCTCTTGTACATCTGGTTACAAAGGAAAGAGGGGCAGAGTTGCTGTTTAGAAGACAGGATCTCTTCCTGGCAAATATACATTAACTGAAAATATGCCATTGCTACTGCATGTAACTTCCACAGCATGCTAAATCCTCTACTTAGGACGTTTTAAGAGTGCATCTAAAGAGAGACCGTATTTTACCTAGAAACAATTAAAAAATCATCTTATCTTTAACCTGACTGTGGGATAAGCAATTAATTTGTTTTCTCTCCTAATGAAAAAGTAAATAAGCATGCCATAAATATTTAATCTGCAATCTTTCTCTCTTGCCAATATGTGGTTGGGTTTCTCATAGCAACAACAGCCATGCCATCGTCAACAACAGGCCACTTGAGTAACTGCAAACCTGGACCAATTCCACTGCGTGTAACAGCTCTACATCTGTCCTTCATCATAGCTGTTCCACTGGTGCCAGCTGGAAAGGTTTGCTCATTGCAGTTCAGCAAGCCAAGGGTCAGCAAACTAGTCCCTAGTGGGAGGTCCTAGTCCCTCCTACCTTCCCTGGCTCACCTCCATTGGGATGCACCTCCTACAGGGATGTAGGAACAAGTGGAGACAAACACTGATAGCTACACATGCTCCAGAAACCACTGAGCAGGAACAGTTCTGTGGCAGTGAAAAAATAGAGGGAACAGAAAGCCATGTTGGTTCAGCAATTTCAGAAGTCCAGATTCAAAGTGGTGTGTCAGGAGTGGCATCTGACCCACCATCAGCTCACTGTAATGATATTAAATCTTTCAGCTTGTAGCCCCTACTGAATTCTTCCTTTTGGCTATCAGTCATGCAAAGTCCCTGATTTCACTCTGCAGACAATCAGGCCACTTACTGATGAACCAATTATCTGCTCATGATTTTCTCCTTAACATCTAGTTGGCCTTGGTCAAACTCCCAATTAAAGATTCTTCCTTCATTACTAAACTGTTTATATACCACTTTTTCAGCTATTATTGTTCTATTATGCACATCAATCAAGAGACCAGCAGTCACTAAATGCAGGTTTCATGGTCCACACTAGGTAGCTGTTTGTTTGTCTAGCTGCCTCTAAATTTCACAGCAACTAACAATGCATGAAAGCAGCTAAATGTGAGGAAAATTATAACAGTATGAACAATAATGAACTTTTTATTGCAGTTTACATTGCCAGTGTCTGGAATTCTAGAAATATTACTGAACAAATCACTAGTGTTTCAAATAATTGCACGTAACATGGTGAATTATTCCCTCTTAATATATGACTGCAAAATAAACTGTCTAGATGAACTACTTAGAGCATTCCAGAAGACAAGGATTTAATCAGAAATCAATCAGCATATATGCCCTTTGAATTTAACAATGAGGAACTCTCAGTGAAGCTGAAAATCTCCCAAGTTAGACTTTACCATAGTTACTAGCCTGCTAGAAGAATATGAAATACGATCTTAAAAATCCCTGTAACCAATTGACTACATGTGTCAACTTGCCTTGAAAGATTAACTGAATTATGTAGAAAGGGGGAAACAGCTGGCAGGATTGGCAGGATTTAGACCTCTTTGATGTGTGTTCCATAAGTGCTGAGACAGGGCACTTGAAACCACATATAATACTATGAAAATGTGCTTTGAAATGCTTTGAAAATATACAGTGCTACATAGTTGCTATTACAATTACTGTATCTAAAATGTGCATGCACACATCATCTTTGAATGGGGAATGTTATGAAATCCTTGACCATGCTGGAAGTTATCTCAAAGAAGTGTCCTTAAAGGATGTTTTCTTACATTTTATAAGTTCCTGTCATTGTATGACTAATATATCTCATCAAAATTAGTGGAAAATAATCTTGTGTTGAAAATCTAGCACTTGCCTATTTTTTCAAACTGGCACCTATATGCCACTTTCTTCCTAGCTAATAACCTCCACTTTTCTCGGGTTCCAAGGTTAATGAGGCCAAATTCAGAGATATTATACACTACATGTGACTTACAGTCCCCAAACCCATCAAAACTATGATCTAAAAGAGCCTCCTCTGTTCTCAGAGCTTGGAGGTGCCCAAAATTACCAGCTGACTCCTTATACTGTCTTCCTAATTTTCTGGGCATCGGGAAATATACATGTTCTCCTTACTCAGAGCTGCATTTGGGGAATTTTATGGTCTCTGTTCTCTTTAAGCTGATTGGGGCTCCAGAAAATAGATATTCTCTCACATTTACAATGAGTCTGCATAGACCCTCAGAGAGAGTGAGGCAATTTTAAGCACCATTCATCTGGCCCATGAAGATGTCTCCTTTAGAACTTGACCACAGGACACAGAAGTGGGCATTTGACTCTGCAGATTATGAAAAAAGACTGAAGGACTCTGTGTGCACCAACATTTGAGCAGATTTGAGCTTCCCATCTTCTTATCTAATGCACTTGGAATACTAATACCATTTAAACGACTTGTAGCTACTTCATACACAGAGAGCAGATTTCTTAAGACGGTAGATCTGATAGTGACAGCAGTTCTACTTAGAACTGTTAGGCTTCAGTTACCCTAGTTTTGAGGAGAGGGAGAGGGGATGTACATATGTAAAAATTCACATAACATGAGGAAAGTTTGAAATATTGAATATGAGATTTTACATTGAAGAGAAAATTAAAAATATTTTCGGACCTCTAAAATTTCACTCAAAAAAACCCCCCAAAACAAACCCGAAACCAAAGTGAGGAGATTATTTCCCCTCTGAAATAATTTCAATATGACTAGACTGCATTACATTCTTCAGACGTCCTTGGAAGTCCATTAATTTTTTTTATTTTCAAATCAAAATGTTTGTCTCAGAGCCTCAAACACAACAGAATAATTTCTGCTTGTTGCATCTCAGGACCTTAGCAGCAATAAGAAATAGCTAAGAAAGAAGTTTTTGCTCAGTCAGGCATTAATGGGAACTGTAATATAAGGGCAGGTTTTAAAATATTTTTTCCAGTGTATTGTTAAAGCCAGATCACAAGAAATTTTTAGCAATAGCATAACATTGCAATTTTATCAAGAAGCAAAGCATGCCAACTTAATTTGACCTTGAAATCAATTTGAGATCTATTTGGTTGAATTAGTGGCCATTTCTTTCTATTTAAAAGCAAGTATACAACCCAGGGTAGGGAAATAATCAGTTAATAGCAGGTCTACAAATGAACCTCTATACTAAAGTGACAAAGCACTCTAATATACAAAACAAAATCATTGTAAGTACAAATTGAGAAATATTTTGCTCTACAGAAAAGAGCAAAGGACAGCTTAAGGGAAAAAAAAAAACATCTTTGATATAGGATGATACAAAGAGTGCTTATAACCCCAGGGACCATGATATTACCAGTTACACTAGCAAAACTCTATTTACAGGGCCAAACCTGGATTTACTTGCTATTTTTCAAGCTAGACATCATGATTCAGAGAACATGAGTTTTGAAGGTCTCCCCAGAGACCTACCAACAAGACTGGATTTTCAGAGATTGCTTCATCAGAAACTTGAAGGTGTCTCAATGCACACACTCATGTGAAACCTTTCAGAAGACTTCAGGGCTGAGAGCAGGATCTTCAGAGGGACAATATGCTGCTGAGTTCAAGAGCGACTGCAACATGACAAACCTTTTTTACAAACATTAGCAAACCATCACAGCACACCTCTTCTTCATCTTCGTTTGAGAAACTGACACTTAATGAGGTCAAATGAGTTTCCTCACAGGAGGCTGGAGTGATAGTTTTCTTCCCGTCCCTTGCCGCGGCTCCATGGCTAGGAGTAGTAACCTCCCTAGTCACTTCTATCACTTTTCAGAAGAATGTCTCTAACTTACTAAAACTGCCATTACATTTTCTGGTTTACCCAAATCCAGTCTAATCTGGCTACTTCCCACTCTGGCCACTGAACTACTAACAAAGCCTAATCCTCCCTCATGTTCCCCAGGTAAAATGCCACTCAACTCAAAGATAAGAAAAGGAATTATAGACCACACAATTTCTTTTATGAGGAAAAAAAAGCTAAAATCACTTTCTTTTTCAAAGAGATTTTTCATGTTTTCTCCATCACAGCAGTGCTTTAAAAATACATAGGGCTACATAGCTGCTGCTACAATTACTATCTATCTGTATTTAAAAATAAGCTATTCAGGTATCATAGAAAAACTCATTTAGAAAAAAGAAAACATAAATCACAATACTCTAGATCTATAAAAAACACACCCTAGAATGCTTTTATGAGCTTGTTCCATAAAATACATACACATAACTGTAATACACAGAGACTATGTCAATATGTTAATATTCCCCTTCCAAATATCTGAAAAACAAGTAAATAATAATATTCAAAACAAATCTCATATTTCCTAGATGTGCTATCATTGCTACATTTTCCTAAATTAGATATATTTTACTACAACATATTTTGCATTTCTTCTTTCAGTTAACTCCGACTTTATACATATGTAACAATGGCAAAAAAAAAAAAAGGGATGAATAGAAAAGTTTCACTGTTTTAATATATCCACAACAGATGGATGATTGTTTTGTTGTTTGGTGCACTCTTTCTATGTAAGAAATAGCAGACAGGTATAAACTAACATGAGCAGATTTATAACCATTAAGCATAGGCATTAGCTGAAATAATGGCTCTATGGAGTGAAAAATTAATTTTTTTAATCGCTGACTGTTAGAATCACTGATAACTACATCTATTTATACCTCTAGGTTTTCAGCATATAAAGAGAAAACTGACTTGTTGCCTGGCAGATGCACTTTTAGACTCTTTTTTTTGTTCTGGAACAAAAGAAAGAAAAAAATAATAACGATAATTCAAAACAAGTAAGCATAGCATTGTAGATAGCTCTTTAAATCTTCAAAGCTAAGAAATTATTAGTAATTAGGAATAAGAAATAATGAAATTAATTAAATAACATAATTAATTAATTACTTCAATTAATTAATGAAATTCAAGTACAAACTAAAAAATTTTTGCCAACCTTTGAAGGCATTAGTTAACCTCGTTCTCTAACATTTAAATACAGTTTTCATATAATTAAGAAGTACCTGATACTTTGCCTTTTATTTTTACATGCTCAGCCTCCACATATACAGGCTGCATTTTTCTGTGGAATTATCAATGTAAGACAAAGCAAGGCAAAACAAAAATCTAATAAATAGTGCTTGCCTTGAAAGAGGAAAACCAAAGTAAAATTCAGCAGCTGATTAACTTCTTTCCCTATTGCTTCAAAAGTAAGAGTACAAAAGAAAACAAGCACTCTGTTTTCTCACGTGACTCCATCAGTAAGCCTCCTAAGGGGAAAGGATGTCTGACTTATGAACTAGCGCCTCAGGAGTTCTCAGAATTCTTTAAGTATTTGGTTGCTTTACTCTCCTTGTCCTTCATCCCTGAACATCACATCATAATGTTAAAAAACTGCCACGTCTTGACAGGCAGGTTTACATGTGAATTAAACTGCTATGGTTTTCATTTCTTGTTTTTTACATACCAAAAGGGATTAATTATCAACATTCTTAATGGTGCTAAAATGTGTTTAGAAATAATATTTGCAAGTGTCAGGCAGAAGATAGCAGTAAGTATGCTTCTTTTCAGTGTTTTTTCTTTTGCAATGTAAAAATGCTTGCCATAGAGACCTAAGAGTGGTTTCAAATTAAGGAAATAATTTTTTTAGTGCAGTGGTGTCACGTTGTTTGGTTTGACTTTTAAATTTGGTTTAAGATATTGAAAAGTTTTTAAGTTCAACATCATTAATTTTCATTTTAACTGCAAAGTTAAATTCCCATACATTGTCTTTACCTGCCTTGTATAAACTGTCTCCACCTGCTTACAAATACTTAACAGTAATTAACAGACATAAAAAGACCAGCTGCCTTCCTTTCTGCAGATCAAAAAATAAGCAAAATGTGCTTGCCCTTTGAGACACTATACACCAAAAAGGCTTTTCAAGCATACTAAATGAACTAAGATCAGAAATGCTCAGCCCAAATTTCACATGAAGAACTATGATATTTTGCAGCATGCTTCATTATCCTATTTATTATTACTTTTCTCAGGGTTTGTGGGGTTGAAGGTGGCATTTCTGACTGACCACCAAAACCAGCAGGGACCAACAGAAAGAATCCATCAAACCTCTTATCATATAATGCTAAAACAGTAAGGTTTACACCTCACAGTAGTTGCTTCACAACATAGGCACAACATGGGCATGATACCGTGACACCAACTGGAATACCTTACAGAGGAGGCCACAGAAGTCAGAAGGTCACCACTCTGGGAACATACTCTTAACTAAGGGGCTGAAACTCAAGTTGTTAGATGGACAAGATGAGTGAAAGAAAAAATCAAAAAGAGGCATGAAAACATTTTTGCCATTGACTATGAAAGTTACATACAAGATACAATTTAGAGAGAGTTTCAAATTACAACAGATGGTGATTGCACAGTTTCAGTCCTACTTTACTCTTTTGTGGATGTATCATTTATCTATTGCTCCATTTGCCATGTAAACAAAGAATGGAAGAAGAAATTTAAATACTTGCTTTGATTGCTTTTTTTTTTATTGAAATGGCTGCTTTTCATAATTTTATACTCCAGTTGACTCACTATTCATTATGAAATAATACAGCTATTGAATAATGAGTTATACAAAACATACATTTCTGCAATGGTCTCTTAAGACACATTCTTGGAACTAGCAATAAAATCACCTTTCTGTTTAGAAAGCTTTAGCAGAACTATACTTAAATACTGTCTTCTAAATTGTTTGTTAATGCATCAATATATACACAATCACACAGATTAAAAAGTTATGTCTCCATTCTTTCCCTATACCCTCTCTATGGAAAATCCATAATATGTATCTGGAATGACAATATGTATACCATCTTATACTAAATAATTTCAAATTACCATCTCTATATAGATGTGCATACAGGCATATCTCCCACTTCCAAGAAAACTTTTTATATATGTTTAGTATAATACTTTTAATCCTAAACCTGTATCCCTTTCTATATGAAACAATTTTCTCTTTGGTTCTACTGTAATAGGAAAGATCTCACAGTTAAAAAAAAAAGAAAGCAGAGAAAGAAGAAATGTGGCTGGTTGATCTGAAGTTACCAAAGAACACTGACTTATATGGACCCTTAATTTCACCTACTAGGGAGTTCCTGAGTAGCTTCTGCAACCCAAACAATCAAAAGTAGTTTTCCTTCCTAGGAACTGATATCATAATACAGAAAAAAGATTTATAATTAATTATGGGGAGGAAAAGAGACAGGAAACTGCACAATTTTCTCATTTTCTTCGTCTCCTGATAATGTGGAAAAAACTGAATCCACTGGTTCTCAGCTGTGCTTCCAGCAGGGAAGGGCGCATTCACCATCCCCTCACCTTGGACATCGGCTCAAAGCCATGGTTTATTTTTAAACACTTTAATAATAGAAGGCTGAAATAACCTTCTGAGGTCTCAGTGGGTCGTATCCAGCATGCACATCTGACAGCATGATAATTCACACTGCCTGCACAGCTAGTCACAATCAGAAATACTTTGAAATAAACTCTATTGAAGTCACCAGCCAAGTGCTAGGTGGGTTTTGAAGGCAACCCCTCAGGCTGCAGCTTCTCACTCCTCCTCTGCCCAAGGCACCAGCTCAGTGAATGGACTCTGAAGCAGCTGCAGCCAAAGCACGGTGACTATTAACTGCAGACAGAAAAAGCCATTACAAGTACCAGAGTAAGAGGAAAATCTCAGAAGTCTCAGGCATGAGGAGGTGCTAAACAGAAACACAAAATGACTTCAAATTACATTATTTCCAAGTAAAAGAGAGCAGGTGCCACTGATTGCAAAATGAAAAACCACAAGCAAAAAAATCCAGTTTTTGCTCATACCATTGCTAATAACTTGGTTTGCACAAGATACACAGCCCAACATATTCTGTGAGCATAGGAAGGGTTGCTAAAACAAAATCCATATTTACAGCCACAAAGAAGGGCCATTCAGAGTTAGAGCTTCTCTGCTGTTTCATAAATCATTTTCACACCAGTTAACTTACAGCTAGTTCCCTCTGTAGAGAAAAAAGCATTATCAAGGAATCACTCTTTCTCCACATATCGCATATGGTTTCTCAGATGATCCTCTGAATTTGCCTGTGTCTTCCCAAGATGCACTGGTTTTTTGACTTAAATTTTTCCAGCTCATGCACTTTTTAAGTCATTCATTTCCAAAACAAATTCATAGCACAGCTGCACAAAGCTTTGTGGCAAAACTGCAAAGAGAGCAAAGCAGGAGGGAAAACAATGACAAAGCAGGACTGCCACAGGCCAGTACCACATATATGGCTTTGTCTGATAAAACCTTGGCTGTAGCTGGTTAATGAAATTACTGAATTTGGGTGATGAAATCTTCTCTCTTTTCCCACAGTAGGCCTTTGTGGTTAAAGGTGGCAAATAACAGCAACTTCAGAGCAAACAGGAGTTGCTGCACTAGCAACCTGTCCCTCTCTCACTGCAGACAACCTGTATAATCTCTATGGCTTTCCACAGCAAAAGACATTCTAAAATACCCAATGATCAACAAAAACCTGATCGGCCATATTTCAGCAATATTTACTAGAATAATAAATCTGCCACAGAATGATTAGTATCCATTGTGCAAAATACTGAATGTGTTATATCCCCCGTATACAAATAGGATGTAGATGTATTTGCCCCTACAATAAGCACCCAAAGACAGTGAGAAACAGTAATTGTCAAAAGAAACATGAAAGAAAAGGGTTCATGAACAAACAGATGTAACCAGACTCTTCCTCCCACCAGGATAAATTAGATATGGTTGTGATTAGAGATCTTAGTCCTGATTTAATACATTGAAGCATTATTATCTTCCCAGGCTCTAAGCTGAAGAGATGGAAGGACAGAAAATCAAAAACAAAATCACCCTGCAAACCACACAAGGCATCACAGGGCAATTTACAAAACACAATTCTCTTTCCCAGTGCTTCATGCATCTTTCCTTAGGTCTAAATGTGGGAAGATAATCATAGAATCATAGAATTAACTGGGTTGGAAGAGACCTCCAAGATCATCAAGTCCAACTCTTGATCCAACCCCAC
>JAWMRA010000041.1:36099865-36126524 GCA_035584735.1 Pseudotriccus pelzelni
AATCATAGAATCATAGAATTAACTGGGTTGGAAGAGACCTCCAAGATCATCAAGTCCAACTCTTGATCCAACCCCACTGTGATCACTAGATCATGGCACTCACATAGCTCTTTTGGGTTTCAGTGCTAGCTGTCAACAATCAACACATTCAAACTGGAAGCCTTCAAATGGAAAATGGTCATCTAAGTCTGCACCTTTTTCATTCTACTTCACACCACTTCCAGCATCTAAGGTAAGAATTTAAAGGTTGTTGATTCCCCTTAGCTACAAAACTGGAGATGGGACAAAGGAGAGGAAGATTATATTTTTTTCTTGCTAATCAAACTTATTAAGGCCTCAAACTGACTTTTCATTGATGAATAAAAAGGGAATATTTCAAAAATCCATCTCAAATAGCTTATTCCAGCAATGGAAAGTGACAGCATATGCCCACATATAATCACATGGGAAATAATAATGGTACGTCCCAGTGCACTGCATAGCATAAGAAAGCCAACTGCCCAAGGGATATGTCAAGAATGATTTATTGTATACAGGGCTCTCTTTCCATGTGTCACTGCCTGATTTCTTCAATGGAATCACCAAACTCTCAGTGTAAAAATAGCTGTAGTTTCTTTCCCTTACATTTTCTTTTGTCATTTGAAAATAACTTAAATGGTCTTTTAAAAGAAATATAGGATTTTCCTCAGAAGTCAAAAAATTGGAGGAAGGTGTTTAAAAATACTTTGCTTCTAACTTACATTCACACAAGTAAGCAGATAAAATCTTTAAATTCTACTGAAAATACCAATCTTTTTATTTGAAAAACACATGGCTAATTCAGAAACTGATTGATGGCTTTTCTTGTCTCTTCCCGTAGATGTTTTCTCATATAACTTTCTGTCTCAATATTTTCCAGCTTTTGCAATGTGATTGTTTTGCTTCTGTGTATATTTCAAACCAGTCAGATGTATAGATCACGTATCCATAGATAGCAATCACAAAGTTATTATCTTCTCACAAGACTACTCTCTTCTTTCTTATTATCTTCTTTTACTTTGTTTCCCACATCCCCCACTGCAACTTCCCTGTAAAGTTTAAAGGAATCAGTAACTACTGGTTAAGAAATTGAAAAATAGACAATATGATTAGTGGTATCATCTGGTTTGCACTGTCAGAATTGCTTATGGAAGGAGGTGGGTAGTCAGAACTTCGACAAAGATTTAGCAACACTATCTGCAATATGAGCAGTCTGTCCAATGCACAGAAGCGAGCTGCTTATGAAAAAATTACCTTGTTCAGTTGTCTGACAGATGAGTCAATATTGTGTTTTCAAATTTCCAGTTGTAGTTACACTTCAGAACTATCACAATTTTTCCCAAGGCAAAGGCAGTGCTCCTGAAAATGGTCCTAACTGTTCCCACTACATCTTCCTGTGTTCTACCAGCCACAAAGTCCTTAATGACAAAATCCTGCTTCTCACTTCCAGACTTACTGAAAGTTAGAGAAGAATACAAGTTCTTATCAGATTTCCAGGTGACTTTTGAAGATCAGTGAGCTTTAACTTAGGTCACGCAAGGTTTGGGAAAACTTTAACAAAAGCATTATGAAGCAAGACCACCCATTACATAAAAATTATGAGATGGCACATCATTATGGTGAAACAGAACAGTCTGCAACAAGACAATCTTAGCACACTCAAAGTGGGTCTTTATGAAATACATCTATTGGTAGTACTGAGTGGCATAGATGACAAATGCATTAAACAGCTTTGTTTTCACTGATTTTCTTCTTACTGGCAGAAGAAGTGAGGACAGAAATTACACAAAGACTCATAAAATGACATAACATTGATCACATTTTGATCTAGTCAATATAGATGAATATAAATGTTCAATTCTTCATACCACACAGCATTTTTAAACAGGATTAATTTTATATTCTTGTTGATGATCTGCCTACACTGTGCCAGCGATACAAGCAAACCATTGCTATTGTTTCCTTGACAGCATCGAAATTGTCATCAAAGGAGTTCTTGGTCAACAGGCAACAGAAAATCTGATGAGACAAGATGCACATGTTAAGCATGTGTCCAAGTCAAAGGGAAGGAGCAATAGTGCTCCTTTATTAAATGAGACAGGTAAACACATGAGAAGTTACAGTCCAAGTGCCACACAGTGAGCGCACCAGGTATGTGCCGTAGCACGGAGCACAGCTTATCCACATGGGAGCTGGAGAGTTTCTGATTCCCAGAACAGAATTTAAAGCCTTGTTCAGCAAGGGAAGAGGTGTGATGTACCAGAAAATCTAAAGGCAAAAGGAGCACAGCAAACAGAGGAAGACACCATTATGGCCTTATTCAGAGAGGCAGTCCAGAGACATTGCTCCTTGAATTTGAAACATGTTGAAAGGTAGAAGTGGAAATTTCTACCCAAGAACCCACATCTAGAATACATCTAACATTGCTTTAACAGTATGTATGATGTACTGTGATTGGGTAGTGACAGATTTGTTCAAGCAATAACAAGTACTTCCATTCTCTGTGCTAAACCACCAAAAAGCAAAAATGTTCATTCAGGTTTACCAACAAGCTAGAACTGTGCAGGGTAAAGGATTTCATGTCTTATGTTTTCAGTTTGCTTACAGAAAAAATACTGCAATCATTTTTCATCAGCCAATTTGCATAAAGAACAACAAAAGTAGAAAAAATAATCATGCATTATATTTTCAAAGTCTTGTGGCCACAAGTCTTGCAAATTTCATAACCTGAGTTGTCTTCCACCCATAGCAGATAAACAAGACAGGGATGATTATACAAATAGCATTAGAGAAACCTCTGGAACAAACTATACATTCTGAGCTAATGCCTTTTAATCACAGGTCTGCATCAGCACCTAGGAAAAGTCACCCAGCTGGAGATAATGACTGGGGTATGTGTCAGGAGACAGTCCCCAAAAGTCATCTTGCGTCTGGACCACAGAAGCTGAGCTGAAGGCAGTGAGAAAACCTTCCCTGAGCCCCTTAAAAACATGTGAAATGCTGAGGTCAGCAGCAATTCCTTTCTGCCAGGTTCTTGATGCTCTGCAGCCCAACAACAATCAGTCTGGGGTACGCTTTGCCTCCCCTCCATATCCCCAAATAACCTGAAAAGGTTACTTGAAAGCCTGAAAACAAAACAGATGCATGCAGCTCTCCTAAACATGTGTACGTCACAGAGATTATGCCAAGGGCTAGCACTAAAAATGTACCACAGTCAGGACGCAATCAGGCACAGGTTTGCTTTATTCATAACAAGAATGTCACCACACCATGCAAATGTCAATCTATGATGAAGAGAGAGGTACTTTGTGCAGCATTAGTTATGCTTACTAAGTCATTTCCCCCTCTTCTTCAGCTCTTTTTAAGAAGCTTGGGAAAGACACTTGTTCATCTTGTTATTTGACTGCTGCTAAGCAGACATTAAGGACACGTAAATACTCATAAATACTGCAGTTATCTGTTCCTCCCAATACAATTTTGAACTGTCATCAGTTCAGTACAGAAGGCTTCAGAATCTACAATTCAACTACTACTAAGTTATTTCTCTCTCTAACTACTAGGACTCATTCAAATACAAAGATGTGTAAACCCAGATCATTACCCAAATGATTTCTAGGCTTTAAGTTCAGGGTTTTTTTGTTTTTAACGCATACTGTCCTTGCATTTAAAAGGACTTTTAATTTCCCTGATAAATATGAAATATTTCACATAGGGAAGAAAAATAAGCCTATATAAAAGTGACATTTCTTCAGACACAAGCAAATGTACAAATCTTGTAGTTTTACAACTCTTTCCATTACACAGGAAGATGAAAATTAACATGTCATATTAGTAAAGTACATGTGGAAGTAAAAAGAGGAAAAGGCCAATTTTTAAGAAAGTGCTTGTAACATTTGTCTTATTCAGAAAAAGCAAATTAAAACCCTCCATAAATTACTTAGTGCACATCCTAAATATATGAAATTAAAAGATTCCTATCATCTGCTATTAACTCAGTTGTAGTAGTACCGAGCCTGAGAGCAGAATTCCACAAATACCGAAGCGACAAGTCCCTCCTCCAGAGAGTTTCTAGCATAATTTGAATCCATGAAATCAGTAATGGCTTAATTGCTTCAAAATTTTAGATGGATATATCTACTTGATGAAAGCATGGAAGAAATTTCTGAAAAAGCTTAGGGAAAATGCTATTTAGTTAATTCATTATAAGAATATAGCTTTGTGTATAGTTATTTCTACTTGCATCAACCTGGATAGCCAACAAGCCTTAATTAGTTGCAATTCTCACAGAACATGATTTGCAGGGACAGTTGAATCATTTTGTATTACAGCAATTAACCTGTTAATCCCCGTAGCTTTAGGCTTAAAAGGTAGATGATATCTACTGTTCACACAGAATGGAAGTAGATTGCATGGATTATTTGAAAATAAAACAGTTGCTCAATAGTTGATTCTTTCCCTCTCTCTAAAATACATTAAAATTACATATATAAGTATATACACAAAATAATTTATGTGTTATAAACAAATATATGCATTACATGGAATTTATACACACGCACACATAACAACTCAGGTCATTGATGAAGACAACGTTCCTTGCAGTTTAAATGAGCTTACACATTCAAAAACGAGAATGTGGGTTCTCCATGCTCATTTAGAAAAAATATGCCTAGTCCTTGTTTACATGAAGGTTGGCACTGTGGAAAGTCGCCCTACTCCCAGCTACTTAAAAGTCAGCTTTTCCTGCAGTCAGGGAAAGCAAGGCATTGCATACTGCTCCAACACAGCACTTAACCAACAGGTCCTGCCAACCAGTTTCCTCCTTTTGACCTCAGACCTCACCAATCAAATGATACAAGAGCAAATCTGGAAGAAGTATTTTGCCTTTTCATCCTCCCTTGGGACCACTCTACACAGCCACAACATCTGAGTGGCAAACACTTTGGGTGCTGATATTAACACTAGCCTTCTTATTTTTATGAACTGTGTTGCTAAGAGACGCACTTGTGCAATTTTTACACTAAGGTTACAACTTTTGTTCTTTCACTTTTTTGTGAACTGAGTTCTCACTTGTCATTGCACCCATGACACAAAGTTCAGTGCTGACCTTGAACTTCTCCCGTGCCAGTGAGCTAACCAGCTTTCATTTGAAGCCTCTCTGTTTGATGTGAGTTTAAAGAAAAAAAATCAGTAAGACATTTTAATAAAGCACTAGTTTTAAGAATTAATTTACTGAAACTTTTAATTTTACCCATTTAGCGTGATCAGTGCAGGCAGGAACACAGGCAGACATCATGCATTACAATTCAGGGTGAAATACTCAAAATCAGTAGATAATCATGGAAGGGCTTCCCCATTGATTTATTAGTTTGCAAATAAATGCCTGAAGCTCAGTTATACTTTTCTTATGAAGAGCAGAAGTACACACACAAGCTCAGAGACACAATTTAGTTTCTGGTTGGAGACACCACATGGCTATTTCAAAAAGAAATGGAAAATACTTGTTAACACGTGAAAGTGCTCACAGTCCCATTTTTTTCCACAGCCCATTTTATACTGGGGCAAGGAAGGAAATTATTTGCTAATGCCTGCAGTATCTCGCCTAGGGAGTAAAAAAATTGTCACTAAATTCAACTAAGATTACTCAGACTATGTGTATGTTTTTAGTGATTTTTCTCCCTGGCCAAGGAATAGCTGGACCCATGGAAATCACATTTTCCTATGCCTTCTGCCAGGAACATCAGAGTCAAAACCAACATTTTCATGGGCTGTAAACCTATCTTTGAACTATTTTCCCAAATTGATTGTATATATTTCTGCTGCATCAATTCCTACATCTTTTCAGGCTGACTGATACTTGGTTTTGCTCTAGGATTTCACTCCAAAACACCAATGATTTTTCAAAAGGTCTGACACCGGATGAGCCTGCAGAGAGATGGACACATACACTAATAAATCTTCCATGAAATAATTCCTGGAAATTAATCTTTAAAGTGTTTTCTTAGGAACAAACCCAGTTGAAATGTAAATTATAAAGCCTGTAATCATACATTTTAACAGATCTTTTCAATTAATTGTTAATGTTTAGATATTTAGATGTGAAATCTGTCATGGAATTTACACAGTCTATAGGCTTATCTGAGGGTGAACTAAATATTTGCCATGGCAGACAGCCTCAGAAACATTAAAATGGTGATTTGTACATAACTTTTACAGCTCATTAAATAAAATCTACAGAAGAGAGTGAAAGTCACAGCTTCCATGTATAGCCCAAGCCAGAGCCTTGGAGCAGAATTCAAGCTAAAAGTAGCACTACCCTGCCAATCCTTGTTTTCTTATTAGAAAGATTTTCTAGCTAGCAGGAATCCTCAACCATGGTGTGTTTTTGCTTTAAGGTCAGACTTTCACAGGCAACATCTCACTTTGAGTCTAACTTTAGCCAAGGGTTACCTTCCGTGAGTGCTAGTCAATCTTTGGTTATTTATCACAAGGGTTGTAGGCAGCATCTATCCTCCAGCACTTACTGTCCTTATGTAGTGTAGACAATTAGCATTTGCTTAAGGGACTTCAAGAGAGCATTTAGTTGTCCCCTGACACAATAGGCTGCAGTTCAGCTAAATATCAGCCCTAAGAAAAGCTGCATAAAAGTAAAGCCTAATTAAAACTTTTTTCCAGAGAAAAAAATAATCTAGTTTGGTTTTCTGGGCCTAACGGTATTTTAAAGAATTCTTTCCCATTTGCATAAAAGGCTCCTCCACATCACACGGCTGAACTTGGATCCGGTAATTTTTCTGAGTTCATGGGTCCAGGAATTTGCTTTGACTTGTTCTAAAACTGTACTGTGGTCAAGACCCAGATGCAAAACAGTTCTCTCCCTTTCCTCCTCCAGAAGGTTTCCCCAAGCAGGAAAGCCAGGCATGCAAAGCCTGAAGTCCTGGGAGGATCTGGTAGATCCAGGATCTCCTCAGGTAGAAATTCTTTAGTCTCAACATAGCCTGAGACACCCACTCAGCTGTACAGGAAGAATGATTTACATCTTGCCCACAGTTGTAATTACTGTACTCCTAGCACATAGCCCCACCTTTTTTTCCTCTGCAGCAATTTCAGCTTCTCTAGAATCTTATTGTATAAATATATTATAAAAGGGTTTTGTGTTTTCATCCATAAAATAAAAAAGTAAACCAGCTGAAAGGCTCCCACTACAAGAAAAGTTTCCAAAAACAAAACCAAGAATATCAAGGAATTTGGTCGTTTTTTGCAGTACCCAGAAGTGCAGTAGTGCAACAGTTACCTTAGAAGCAGCCATGATCCGTAAAATATTTGTAACGTTGTGCTTTATGTGAACAATGCAGTTATAAGAGAAGAAACAGAAAATAGTGTAAAAAAAAGATGATGGCAAGTGGTTAGCTGAAGCTGGAATGACTAGCAGGCAAAAAAAATCAGTACCTTAGGGGAAACCCAAGTTCTTTTGCCAAACATCATTCTTAACTAGGGATGCCTTCAGGAAAGCAACATGCCAGATGAGGAAATCCTAGATGAGGAACCAAGAGTAGAATTACTCTTCTATAATCTATGGATAGAGTTGGATATCTTAGGAGAGCGATGTGTGTTATCCTATGGAAGCTCTTTTCACTGACTGCAGTGAGAGTGCAGTCACTAGCTAAATATAGACAAATAATGTTTAGATGGATTAGGCTAGGCAAAGAGAATGGTTTACCCATTGACCATTTCCATCACCAGTTAACCTATTCTACCCTGTCACTCATATTGCTGGCTGGGATCAGCATTTCAACAGTGTGAAGAGTAACACATATCAGTGATCCACATGCACAACAGTGGACAATTTATACCACTGCAAGAAGAACTTGTGCATGGTCCCCAACCACAATCCACATAAAATGATAAATTAAAAATCTACAGGAGAAATTTCTGCTTTTCTTAATTATGTTTCTAACCTGTGTGTATGTGCATCATCACATTGCCACTGTCAAAAGAGATTTACAAGATATTTATTTATTCATGTGACATTCCAGTGAACATACCTGCCTCTGCCAAACAAACAAGTGTAGAGCTTCAGCATAGCTCTTAGAAGCTGCAATGAACTATCAGAAAGTCTAAAGGACAAAAGCCAGCATACTTTGTTTCTGGGAAGCACATTTAAAATCAGGAAGTTCTTCAGACTTTCCTCTACATTTAAGCATTGTTTTCCATTCAAGTCTCTAATAGCCTGTTCATGCTTGTCTTAGAGGTTAAGTACAGCTAAACCACATCCTGTCTGGGCCTCCACTGGGACCAGTATGCAATATAAGCAGAGGACATTCTCAGGGAAGTTCTGAGAGGTTTCATGGGTACCATAAAAAATTAGTTTGTCTCCTAACATGAATCTTCACCCTGAAGTATCCAGAAGAGCTGGTAACTCCCAAGCGGTCTTTGAAGTTCAGGGTGAAACTGTTACTGTAGTTCTGGATGAGTAGGCAAAAAATGTTTTACAAGTCTGACATAAATTGCTAAGAATAATCCCACTCTCATTCATAAAAATATTCTTGCATTCTATTTCCAATAGCTGTCACCCAGATATCTGCCTCTTAATTTTTGTGTTTAAATGTTAGGGGGAAAAAACTAAGAGAAAGCTGAAAATCTTCCCAATAGATTTTTTTTTTCTGAATTTCTCTAGAGATATATCAAAAACTGTAACTACAGGCAACTGCCTATGAGTTTAGATTATCCTTCAGTTAACCTTCCATGGATATTCATACTAGATGGTAGGGTTTCAAATCTTTCTGCCTGGATAGTTTTCTAAAGTTTTACGTAGCACAATATAAAATCAGTGTGATTTCACCTACATTTCAGAACTACCATTTTTAAGGACAAAGCATTTTAACTTGCATGATTTTCCACTTCAGTCATTACTTTCAATAGAAAATTGGTATAAGAGACCACATATTAGTAGCTAATAAAAATTATTCTAGTTAGAAAAAGACCTTTATGTGAGGACAAAGACTTGTATGTGCAAATAATACTTTTCTTCCAGGAAATATAACTTCTCAAGTTCCTATTCTATACGTTATAAGGGGTGTGGACTCTATAACCTAAAACTCATTCAAAGTTACAGTCAGGCATGAAAAAGGCATCATTTTCATAGAACACAGAACCACAGAATCATTTAAGTTGGAAAAAACCTCTAAGATCATCAAGACCTACCATTAACCCTGTACTGCTAAGTCCACCAGTAAACCACGTCCCCAAGTGCCACAGCTACACGTCTTTTAAATATCTCAGGAATGGTGACTCAACCGCTTCTCTGGGCAGCCTGTTCCAGCGCTTGACAACACATTGCTTGAAAAAACTTTTCCTTGTATCCAACATAAACCTACCCTGGCACAACTTGAGGCCACTTCCTCTAGTTCTATCACTTTTTATCAGAGAGAAGAGACCAACCCCCACGTGGCTACGACCTCCTTTCAGGTAGCTGTAGAGAGCAATAAGAACAACCTTTTCTCCAGGCTAAACAACCCCAGCTCCCTCAGCCATCCTCACCAGCTTTCTTTCCCTTCTCTGGATATACTCCAGCACCTCAGCATCTTTCTTGTAGTGGGGGGTCAAAAACTGAACACAGTACTCAAGGTGCAGCCTTAGCAGTGCCAAGTACAGGGGGCAAAAGGTGGAACAAATTTGGTTACTACTTGTTTTTGAAACCTACCCAGGGATTTTGTATGAAGAAGGTCTGCACTTTGAAAGGTTGCTCATCTCTCTCTCTCTTATGTAATACCTTGCAATCAAGTCCCTTGAGTTCTTGCAAACTAAATTCAAAGAATTACTCTTAGAGAAAAGTGTGTGACTCTCTTTCCGGATGCAAATTCCGGATGCAAACTGGGCAGTTAATGGCTTAAAATCTGGAGTGTAACAATTTGTTCCCAGGGAGGTTACTAACGGCAAAGACAGTATCTTCCTGATGGCTTATTTTCCATCAGAAAAACATACACAATACTTACTTTTCATAAGGCAATAAAACCTTAGAGACACTTTAATAAGTAATATGCATCCCATTAATTTATTACTCATTTATTTTTAGTTGTTTCATTTGCATAGACTAGCTCTTAAATATTTCACTCTGGGACAATAAATGCTCTAATCTAGAGTAAATAAAAACCAATGGTATGCTCATTCTTAATGGGATGGATATTTTAAAACATAAAGTTGTTTTTCAGTAGAAAAACAATGATTAATTGAAGACAGTTGTGTTGAAGAGTATGTACTTTTTCCCTTCCACTCTAATGTGAAATTAAACCAGATTCAAATTTCATGGCCAAACACTTCTTTTAATCATCTCAACCAAAGTACCTCCAAAGAACTTCAGTTCTCTATTTCCCCAAACAATAGGAGAACTCCAAATGCATTTCCAAAATGAAACAGATATGATGGCCAGGAAGGACAGACCGTACATCAAAAACCTGTCAAAGTTAGTTAACTCAGGGGGTTCCAAATGAGCTTTTTGAGTTCAAGCAATTAGGATTTCTTATTTTTACTTTATTTGAAAATATATCATAGTTTCTTTTTTTTTAGATAATGACTGAAAATTACTGCTGTTGCACATTTCTGATAGAAATTAAAAAGCTTTCACAGTTAGAATAAATAGAGACTTTCAAAGTGGTCTCTATTATGTGACATGAACATGAGATTCATTTCTAGTTTTTGTATGCTATGACATAAAAGTTATGACATAAAAAATGAGCTACTCAATACTGTGCTTTATGCTGTAGATAAAAAATTAAGTAGTGTGGTAATCAAGTTAATTTAAATAAGGTAAGTTCTCATTCTGAAATAAGCTCTGGTTGTTCCCATCTGACACGTACACAGATCTCTAAAAAACCTGCAGCCTTGATTTAGCTGAGCTTTCCTCTACACCTCTATCATGGCATTTTACAGACGCAGAAAAGGACATTCCAAAAGATTAAATGATGTCCTAAAGCTTCTTTCAGCGATGGAAATAGAGACCATGCCTGACTCTTATTTCTCTGTTTTACTTATGAGACATTTCCTTTTTTCTTTTAAAATAACTTTTCATAAATATAAATATCAGTATTTTCAAAATGTTCTGCCTTATCTCTCATTCACTGTTAACATTCCAGCTGACCACCAACTTTAGCATTTCTCTGTTGTGGGAGACAAAAGTAAAACCCAACATAACTATTTGATGAAAAAATTGAGCCTGAAGTACAGTAGCCTCACCAAAACCCAATGATTCAGCGGTAAGGGCTTTGGAATTAAATTGGCTCAGTATGCAAGGGGAAAGAATAATTTATGAAGATAAATTCAACTGTTTTAACATAGCTTGTATTCGCAGATTTGACATTACTCTATGTCTTTACTAGCTGATTAGTCAGCAATAGCTAGATCTGGAGGTAATTAGTACATGTCAAATCTATCAAATTTCACCTACCACTTATGTGTAAAGTTTAATCAATCAATATAAATTTATTTAGACTATTTTGCCTTATCATAAAAATCCTCTGCAGTAATATTTGTAACCAGTTTATTGCCTTTATATTTATGTAAAGTACTCTGCAAGAAATGTAAATGTCAAAAAGCACTTATTTAAAGCCATTACACTGAACTACTTGACTCTATATGGATAAAGGCATTGCAATAGGGTGCGTTTTTTTGAGGTCACATTTAAGCATAGATTTATTTTGGTAGAGATGAGACCTCAGTCTTCAAATCCAGAACACTTCCACTTTTGGCCTGACAGCACTAAAATCACAGGCAAAGGTTGGTCTGTGTATTAAATGAGGCAGAGTGTTCTCACTGAAAACACAGAAGCAGTGTGAGGAGTAGTAGGAGTAAGAGTAGTATAATCATCATTACTATTGTTGAGTTTGCTGGTTTTTTCATTAAATCTGTAACAATGATGATTAGTATATTTTCACCTCGCTTTATATGGTCCAGAGAGGACTTAAACTATGCCAAGTTTAAACCTTTATGTGTCTGCATCATTCTAGAGAAATTCTGTTGGCCTGGAAGACCATGATACATGGAGTTAAGATTCCACCCCTACAAATTAGTCTTACATCTTTTAAAGAAACATGTTTCTTTGCTGTATGGAAATAAAATCTTTTTCTTAGACTGGATTTAAATATTGGAAGACTGTTCATGACTAATTTTTCTTTCAGCTCCAGAAGCATATAAAAATGCTACCCATAGACCAAAACACCAGAAACTTTGTATCATACAGACATTTGAGAACAGAAGCTTGCTGTGATAAACAGTGGAGACCAGTTCACGGTCAAGGAAGACAGGGATTGTAAAAGCAAAGCAGCAACAATGAATCAAAAATCCTGCATTCCTGCTCGGCCAAAAAGCTCAATGCCAAGAAACATTATTTAAGAACTCCACTCATACTTAGATCATCAAACCTCTTAAGTGCTAAAGGAGATGCTCTAAAGAAATGAAACTGATTGAGCAATTACATGCACTGCAATGAGCAAGCAGAAAGACGGAGAATTTGTGTGGGCTGCTTGAACTTTTGCATGCCCTGACTTTTGAAGTATGCAAGCCTCATGACTTTCTTCTGCAATCACATGCAGCAGTAACTCTGAGCATCCCTCTAGGCTTTGCGCATCCCTTTGAAGCATCAGAGACCTTTTCTGTGCATGGCACTATTAATAGTTATCTCTGAACAATCTTACAAACTTCAGTGCATCCCCAAAATGAAAACTGAAAGTAAGTTATCTGCTGCTATGCAGAGGCTTTTTTAGAACTACCCATTGAGCTCCAACAAATTTTATCTTACAGATCAACATGATCACAAGAGCTTAACCTTTCACTAATTTGAGCTTGTTAAGAGTTGCTGGTCAGGTATGTGCTAAGTATTCCTCTCCAGCTCAGCACATGTGTTGGAGAGGCTCTCCTTGAAAAGCATCTGTGAAAATATTCTCACAAGAGAGTACTAAAGCCGAAGCAGAGAGTAGATATTTTTTTAGGAAAGCGTTCCTCACAGTTGGTATCTTAAGCTGTGTAGTATTTTGTGGTAGCTGTCATTTTGTCATTTTGTCATTTTTCCTGCTGCTATCAAAAACACATTTTAAAAACAGATAAGCTTGATAAAGGGGGGGAAAAAAAGAAGTTGTTTCCCCACCCACTTTACCTCTACTATCTGACAATATACAACCAACTTTCAGTCAAAAGGTCGTAGTTAAATTCTGTATGGATTCAGGAGACAGGGCAGAAAGTCACTCTTCCCCTAACCTGAAAGGATGTTAGTCTAGCCTACGCAGCTTGTATCAAAGGTTTTCAAACTTAATATATCACTTATCTGCTTAGGCAGCTTTTACAAGCGACTTTGAAAAGGGTTTCTTATCACTACTTATATGCTTTCCATAGTAGGGAACCCTGACCTTACACCAAAGGAAACTGAAAATAGTATTCATTAGTTTGCCAGTCTAAAAATAGCAACCTCTTACTTACTATCACAAAATTCAAACTCCTTTAAAAAAAAAGATGTAGATTCCTCAAATATTTATATTTGTATCTTTGCAACAACTGTGAATGTTTGTATGTATACATAAATTTTTTAAATTTCACGCATATAATTTGCTCCTCATGTAAGCATAAACCTTTTAAAATACAGTTCCCCTTTGCTAGGAAAATGAATCTGCTTGATAGAATTCCCCTTCTGTGCACTGAAAATTAGTTTATTAGTTAGTGGTAGGGAGTGATTTTGACAAAAATATAAGTAACTGAAAAAAAATGGATTTTCAATGAAAAAATGACAGACGACCTAACTGCAGGCTACAGCTATGTGTTTCTTTGGTTCTCACTGTGTTCAGAGAAGCTGAAATGATTCTTTGTGCTCTGAAAAACCACAGTCTTGCTGGTGAGTGGAACGAAGGCATTAAAAAAGGCTGCAATAAGAAAATACTGATAAAAATAAGGCATTGTTAACCAGAACAAGGGGAAGACCTAATTATGGAACATGTTTGAGTCAGTCATCAGTCCTTCTATATTTTGTCTGTCTATTTCATGGGGTTTTTTTCCTCTAATTGAAAAAACATACATTGCTGGGTTTAAGAGAGGGATGGAGAAGCTGTGCGAAGGAGAACTGACATCTAATTGACTTACTGGAACTGAATTGCACAGGAAAGACAGAAGACAGCAACTCTTCTTTCCAAGTCAAAAAAGTCTTGTTCTCATGACTTTTCCAGCTCGACAGTAAAAACTGTGGCTGCAATGGGAGTAAATGAGAGCAAGTATGCTAGTACTTACATTGCTTTTTTCCTTCCTTTCAAATTCCCAAATCTGGAAGGTCTTGACATGGTAGAGTCACAGGTGCAATGCAAGAACTAGACAATTGTATCTATTTTGTTGGTTTTGGTTTTGTTTTTTTCTTTGTTTGCTCCCTTTCCACTTCTCCTCAGGCAAAAAATAAATCATTAATCATTAGAGAATATTATATGCATTGACGTCAAAACCCAAGCTTCCATTTTCTGGCTCTTGAGAGAAGACAGAATTCCATCATTAGGAACATCCATGCAAAGAGTATACATGACGTTTGAGACAAAATAGAAATTTAAAGTCAGTTTGCAAGTTACTTTCTGCACAAGTTCAAATACATAGAGAAATACTCTATTTTCTCTCTCAGAATTAAGTACAAATTCTCTCCACAAACTGTCCATTAAAGAGTATAAATATGATAAATTATCACACCATTATTTTCAACATTTTCAACATATGCACAGCTCAAGAGAAGGGATAAAATGTCTGTCTCAGCTTTAATTACAGTGGGTTCATTTCCACAAAACTGTTTTCCATTTTTCCCCTTGCTTATTTTATCTCAGCAGCAAATGCACAACTAAAAATTTCTTAGACCAAGTGTGTCATGTTACAGAAAGATTTAAGAAATCCTATGAATAGTTTCCCAGGTGAAAATTAAGAGGGAAAAGAATAAGGAGAAAACAAATAAACTCAACACAAAAGAAGGACCTGCTCCACTGAAACAGAACACTGTAGGTTCATTTTAAATACCATAAAAGTATGGGAAATATAAATTTTTCCTAACTATACATGTGGCAAAATCACTTGGAACGAAAGTATTTGCATATCTGGCACACAAGGACAGCTAACTACAATAGTAGAATGGTGCACACGTCTATTTCAGACTTTTCTTCCACCTTTTTATCCTAAATCCCTTGCAAACAGTAAGTGAAAACGGCTTTGAACAGATTAGAAATACTCTGGACATTTTATGAAGATCTTACAAATGACAATTTACAAAAATCATCATGTGCATGTTTTGGTTGAAGTTCCTCCATGAATCAACCAGGGAAAATCACTACGAGTTTGGCTCTTTTCTCATGTCAAGATTAGAGGGCTACATCTCTTGCAACCAACTGAATAAGCAAAGACAATACTGAATTTGAGCCTGAGCATGAATTTAAGCACCAAGATACCACAATTAAAGAGACTTCAAAGCATAGCCATTTCGGTGTAGCAGCCACAGATGACTTAAAAGTATCACACCCAATAGCATAGCATGGACCATTGAGAGTCAAGTCACCAACAGAAGAATACAGATGGTCTTGACCCCTGAAGCTGATTTCTTGAGTTTGGAAAGCAGTAAAAAAGGTTTGCAAAAAATACAGCAAAAGAAAACATAGCTGACTTGTAGCCTTCTGCCTCCTAGCAAAGGCAAAGGATGGGGGGGAAAAAAAGTAGATTTTCCAAGGTGGATTAAGAAGAACCAGAAGAAAGGCTTGACATCAAGACATAAACAGTGCTTGGGGAAAAGTCTGTAGCTGCTTGCTGGTGTGTGCTACAGAACTTTCCACAGTGCACAGACTGGAAGTGCTCCGTGTTGATACCTGATTGTGTGCACTGTAACAAACCATTTGTTATTTGTTCTGCTCCAGAAGCCCAACTCCACAGACCCTGCACTGGTGTCAGTGTAGTTCCAAACTCCTTAAATCAAAATCTGCTATCCTGGGTAAGTGAGATCAAGCTGAAATGAAAGTGAGTAAACTGGAATGAAAAACATTTTTAATTCTGATGTGTTGTGTAACTGATGAAGTAAGGCTAAAAACACATTTAACATTAAAATTACTGTTCCCTGCACGCATTATGCAAGACATGTAGCCAGAAACTGTTCAAATAAAGGTTTTTCTACTGCTTCATAAAATTGAATAGAGGTGTTTTTCTTGAAGCACAATATGGCGCAGTAGCTAATAAAAAAGACAAAACTGCACAAAACCTCTTTCTGGCTAATTTATTGCTCCTGGGGAAAATCTACACAGAACAAAGATTTTTATATGCAAGGTTATTTTCTATTTATATTTAGATTTTTAAGTAAATACACTAATCGCAATTTAAACTGCCTGTGATAAAGAGCATGATGTATCATATTGTGTCACTCAACACAGACAGGTAAACCTCCCAAGTACATGAAATTTAGTCCTTGCTTGTCTCCTGCCCTGTTTAAGCCCTGTGATGCAGCAGTGTTGAGGCAGCATCATTCTTTTGTGATGATTCTGATTTACAGGAGATGAGAAAAATGGAAGTTTCAATAGTTTTTTAATCAAGACTCACAGTGAATCAATACTTTTGACTGAAAATTTTCAACATTACAGCAACCTAACGCCTGTGAAAAAAAACAAAATCCTTTCACTGTAGGAGCTGTCTCAGCTGGCGATCACTACAGTATTACTCTACATTGGCCAATATAAAATATTACCCTGCTTGGTTTAGACCGATGCTAACTTAGCTGTTACATAAAAATAAGGAGATGAACTCACAAAAAAGCACCTGAACAGCACAGAGGTTAGAAACATAGAATCCTCTAGGTTGGAAAAGAACTCTATGATCTCTAGTCCAACCATTACCCTAACATTGCTGAGTTAACTACCAAACCATGTTCCTAAGTGCCACATCTACACATCCCTTAAATACGTCCAGGGATGCTGATTCAACCACTTTTCTTGGACAGCTGCTTCCAATGTCTGACAACCCTTCTGATAAAGAAATTTTTTCTAATATCCAAGCTCTACCTCTCCTGGCCCAACTTGAGGTCATTTCCTCTTATTCTATCATTTGTTACTTGCAAGCAGAGGCTGATACCCACCTGGCTACAACCTCCTTTCAGGCAGTTGTAGAGAGCTTCCCCACAAGCCTCCTTTTCTCCAGGCTAAACAACCCCAGCTCTCAGAGCTACTCCTTATGAAACTGGTGCTCCACACTCTTCACCAGCTCTGTTACCCTTCTCTGGACACGTCTCAGCACCTCAATGTCTTTTTTGTAGTGAGGGGCCTAAAACTGGACACAGGACTCGAACTCCAGCCTTAACCAGTACAGCCCTGTACTCAGGTACATTTTCCTAGTCCTGTTGGCCAGACTGTTTTTGATACAAGTCAGGATGCCAATGACCTTCTTGGCCATCTGGGCACACCGCAAGCTCATGTTCAGCTGCTGTCAACGAGCAACTCAGCTCTTTTCCACTGGGCCAGTTCCCAAACACTCTACCCCAGTCCTGTTGCGCTGCCTGGGGTTGTTGTGACCCAAGTGCATAACCTGGCACTGCTTCTCAAGCCTCATGAAATTTGCCTCAGCCCATCAATTCAACCCATCCAGACCCCTCTGCACAGACTTCTTAACCTCCAGGGATCAATACTCTCGCTCAGCTCAGCGTCTGAGAATTTACTGAGTATGCACTCAATCCCCTTGTCCAGATCATCAATAAATATATTAAACAGGACTGGCCCAAATACTGAGCCCTGGAGAACACCACTCATGACCAGCCACCAGCTGGATGTATCTCCATTCACACCACTCCCTGAGCTTGGCTACCCAGCCAGTTTTTTACTCAGTGAACAGTGCACCCGTCCAAGCCATGAACAGCAGGTTTCTCCAGGAGAATGCTGCAGGAAACTATGTCAAACGCTTTACTGAAGTCCAGGTAGAAAACACCCACAACCTGTCCCTCATGAATTCAGTGGGTCACTGTCACAGAAGGAGATCAGGTTCATCAAGCAGAATTGCCTTTCATACACCCATGCTGGCTGGGCCTGACGCCCTGGTTGTTCTGCACATGCTGTGTGATTGCACTCAAGATGATCTCCTCTGTGACCTTCCCTGGCACTGAAGTCATGCTGACAAGCCTGTCATTCCTCAGATCATCCTTCCAGCCCTTCTTGTAGATGGGCATCACAGTTGCTAACTTGTACTATTGTAAAATAATTTGTAACCACCCTTAGGATTTTTTAAAATACATTTAGATGGAATTTTCTCATACAGGATCTCGTACTAACGGAACAAAAATATTCTATTTTGTTTCCAAACTACGCTATATATTGCAAAGAAGAAAACAGCTCTGTCGTCCTGTTTCAGATTAGTCTTTACTCTTTCCTTCTATTCAGGACACAGGATGCTTTCATTACTTATTTCCAAGTCTGTCAGTTGCAGAATTTTAGAGCTATATTGTTGGAAAAGCAATAACCAGGTTGTGCAACTTTTCTCCCAAATATAGCACTGACGTTCACAGTGCACATGGTATAAAGGCCACCATGGTCAGTGGCAATGTTTGAAACAATTTACATCATCAGCTTAGCTGAATGTTTATGTGGGAGCACAGCCCCAGAAGCAAGGTATGCAAATCGCCCAGCCAAGGTGCACTACTTCTGTCTGAAAACCAATCGCTACAACAAACGCAAAAGGAAGAAGTTGAGACCAGACAATCTTTCCAGCCCTGCTGAAGCTCAGCCCAGCCTAGTGGTTGATATTCAGCTGAGCTCTTCTGCTTTTTATTCGGACAGTGCCATTTCTGACAGATGGCAGTTTACATAATGATGACAAATGTGAGTGAGCAGCTGTCATCAGTGCTCATCAGTTATGCATCATGCAGTATCAGCAGTCAAACATTCCCCTTTTGAAGGGGGGAAAAGATATTTTCAAATCACCAAAATCAACAATATCACTCTCCCTGGCATAAAAATAGCAATAGAAAATAATAATAACCATGAAGTAGTGACTGGAGAGTTAGGAACTTGACTATCCTGGAAACTACCAGAGTGTTTCAGTTTTACCAGTCTTCTGCCAGATGCTGTTACTGGTCCTCTCCTAGACCTTATCAGTCCCATAGGAAAAAAAAAACAAACTGTGTAAGCATCCTTATTTCATTTCAAAGCAAAGCTTTTCATCTTAATTCTGAATACTTCATAAAGCATTTTGTAAGACCTGAATGACAAAGAGATAAATAATTCTTCCTTGCAACTAGTATCCTTCAGTCATAATAACCTCCATCCAACATGTGAGAACACACAGGTAAATGTTAACGTTACCTGTGATGTCTGTAGAAAAGTGGATCTGCCTTTGCCCTTAGCAGTGGAAGAAATGGTTTATCATTCAGGCTCCCTCCTAACAGTCACATTTAGCATTTGCTACCGCTCTGCAATTACCCGGAGGTCAATGCACTGGCACTATTTTGACTCATCTTTTTAGTTTTTGACTCTCCTACACCAAGATGAAAAGTAGCTATAAAAGTAACCACTAAACATTAATTTGGTAATACTTAACTATTTCTATTTCTCTTTAAATATTGGTTCTTTTCAATAAGTCATCTAAATGGCTGCAAACTCTTCATGTAAACCAGTGAATTATAACAGATCAATTCTCCCACCTTGGTGCCTTTTTCTACAATACCAGATACCCTTGCACTTTTGAGCTAATACTATGAAACTGGGTTGGTGCAGCATCTTTCAAAACCATGACAATTTTTAAAGAATTTTGCATCAAACTTTGTCCAGCTGTAAAAAAAAAAAAAAAAAGCACAGCTCCTGTCTGTTAAACTCAGGCAACAGACAACACATCTGTCATCAGCTGTCCATCTCTTCCAGTTCATTCTCTTTAAATCAAAACAGTCACTGTAGTTTCATATTCTGTCTCTCAGAACATAAAATACGGAATTTCAACAAACTAATATTTCAAGCCAAAATGGGTTTTGACTAAATGCAATCTGCAAAATTTAAAGTGGTGCCAATATGCTTCACGTACTTCTCTCATTTTCTTCTTTCATCATCCATTAGCATGCAATAGGAAACTCTACTTTCTAATTATCTTTATATTTCTCAACAAACAATTGCTTCTGTTATCGAGTTCCAGGAAAAAATGTTTTCTTTTAGCAGTGAAACAAATGTTTTGACCTACATTTATAGCCATTAATTTTTTTTGTTTAAAACCTGGTCTGATTCCAGATGGCAGATTTTCCAGCTGAAAATCACAATGAAGAACAGGTGTACTTGAAAGCATAGTTAGTGAATTGAAGCAATTGTAGTCCATCTACTCAGCCACACCCTGTGTAGTACCCAGCCCACCCACATAGCCATTAACTCATTTGTCCATTAAAATGTAGGAACTTAATAAACTATAATTTTTGCATAATTCATAAGCAAACAAATTTCATCTGTTTTACCTTCAGAGTCAGTGTTGATTAGGGGGCATGAATGTAACGAAGTAATACTCAGTGGTACTCTATTGGTATAAACACATACCAAGAAAAAAGCCTAAAGGCTTTGAAGATGTGCAATATTTTCAAGCTTATGTGCAAAAAGAAGCGCAATCAGGGCTTGACTGCAGGAGGACTCAAGGAGTTCCAGCTTATCTTGCAACGCTGTGACACAACATTTAATCCTCACAACCACCCTTGCATGAAAGGCAGGCACATACGCAGGAGAGAAGAGGGGCGGGAAAAAAAGGAATAGTTCAAATGGGAATATATAGTAACTTTATATCCTTCTAATTCCAACGTTCAACTTTCTTGATAGATCTGTCTTCAAGAGAGGCAAGCCCAGGCCCATTTGTACAGCCTTTTATTTAGACTATGCAAATTGGAAGAAATTCAGGCTGAATGAGTTTCCTGTTCCAAATACAGTTCAACAATACATTATCTCTTCAACATGCTGTCACAAAACCTTCTCTTCTCTCCTCCAACTGCTATATGTGTAAACATACGCATTTCATTACACACAAGTCTTAAACTATCCTGAGCTCTTCTTAAGCATGCAGTAAATAGTGTTTCATATCCTCAATTTCAAATGAGGAGCTATGGATATTGTACGTATTTTCAATGTGTTTTGGTTTACCCCTTCTTCTTATTTACAGTGATAACACACTTAGAATACTATTGGACATTTTATGATTTACAGAAATAAACCACTGACTCATGACAAATCTTCAGCTGGTATAAACTGTCTCTTCCATTGATTTCTGCCCCTTTCCACAGCCATGAATTGCTCAGGTGCAATTCAGGCTGTTCTACTGCATGTGTTCTGCTCCAAGGGACTGTTTTGGAATTTGATTACCAGTCACTAGCATTTCCATTTTTTTTAAAAGACAGTTATTAAGTTGATGGCCCCTTACAGAAGATCTCCTGGCCATCACAGAACTACAGCTGCAGAATAATTGCCTGGTTTCAGCATCTGTACTAAATAAACGTTGGCAGCTGCTGAAGGCTTTCCTTTTTTCTGCCTCCAACTACAATGTATACAGATTATTTCTTTACTTCTGTTCTAGATACCATGCATGTGATATGACATTTGGGGAACTTGTTCTGGCACATTCAGTTAACTTTCCTGATATCTTTCCACAGAAAAGAGAAGTTTGATTAACAAAGAAAACTGAGAGTAATCTCATGTAAGCTAAGCAGACTGATGAAAGAGAGAGAGGGAGGGACAAAGGGAGGAAAGAAAAACTTTTTTTAAAAAGTGAGGGCAGAGTGCAACAGAATCAAGAGTCCTTGGGGAGGAAAAAATACATAAAACAATATTTTAAAACTGCATTATAATAATTTGAACATATGCCTGTCAACAAGCAGTAAAAGTAATTCTAGCACAGTGACAAAGTACTTTATTTCCCAGACAAAAATGATCATGCATTCCCCCTAACATGCCATCAGACTTTAAGGAAAATCTGTACGTTAGCAATTTTTACCAGCCTAAGGCTTGCCTCCTCCAGATCAAACAACATGATCCATCACAACAGCACACTCTGCACCGCAGGTAGGAAGAACTCTTTTCTCTGAGTTGTCTAGATGATCTACATAATTAAATTCACAGCAATTGTTATCAACCTACTACATCTGTTTTTACCACTTCTCATCTGAACAGGGGCTTACACAGCCAAAGCCTTTCCTATTTCTTCCCTCTATGCCTTCTGATGTCAGAAAAGATATTATTTCTACCTGTAAATTATGTTTCTTTTCTATCTTTATTCCAGCAGAACTACAATAGCCTGACTACCAGAACTAGAACAAACATCTCATGTAGGATGGCTCACTTCTCTTCAGCTAGTTGCTGTCAAAAAGCCCGTTTGACATCATCCCAGGTTTCTGCTTCTGCCCTCAGTTCAGAAGGTTACAGAACATTACAGTTCTCAGCAGCAAAAAGAGTTCAAACTATAGTTTAATTCTGAAATTCAGCATTCTAATTTCAGAATTCCCTTTCTTAAATTCTTCATAAACTTTCCCAAGACTACAGAAACAGTCACACTCTGCTGCTTAATTCACATCTTCACAAAGGGAACCTCTAGCTGATGAGGTCTGCCCTCAGCAGTGAGCATTATTAAGTTGATGGGACTAATTTTAGAAAGGTTTTGGGAGACAAAATGCTGATTCAGACATAGGAAAAAAAAAACCCACACAAATAAAAGCAATAAACAAAATTAAAACATTAAAGTCTTACATGTCTGCTACGTAGTTGCTTTTCATCTCATAGAATTAAATCTCATGAACTTTACAACACTAGCTGCCTAATGCTCGGGAAAAACTGTTAAATATGCAGTAGGATGATATGGTGTGTGAGCTTTATACACATATATATTCAATTTTTTATATGATGGTTTTAGGATTTTCACATATTTCACGGTTTTTTGCACCTCAGTTCCTTGCCAATACGTCCCACAAAAGGCATTATATCACACGGAAAACAGACAAAGGCAGCTGGTGAATCTCCTCTCTTTCCAATCCAGGCAGAAACACAGCTGAAAACGTCAGAATTCATGTCACACACCAGAGCAAAATGCAACTAAAGAAACCATTTCTTTAAAAGAGAATAAATATGGTAAAGTAAAAAATAAAAACCACATGAGGAAATGTAAGCTGAGAAGAAAACGTAACAAGCTGCACCCTATGTAATGGCAAGAGAAGTTTAAAATATCTCATTAAACACATAAATCTGTATGTTTGAATTCGCCCCTCAGCACTTACACACAAGCATATATTGTCTTGACCAGCCACAAGGGAATATCCTGAAGTGTAAGGGCTGCTTTCAATCTGTTTGTTGCACCTCTGCTCATAGGAGTCCTTTGCTGTAATCCCAAATCCTGATAAGAAAGGTATATTCAAACAGCAAGCAGTTTAAAGCACCAGATTTTCCGGCTCAGCAATCACACTGGTTATAATCCAAGGCAATGTTTCATGTTATCTAATCACATATTCTGCTGAAGAGAGGGGATTTTTACCTCCCAAAAGAACTCTAATTATCATTTCATAGACAAAGCCTGCAGACTTCTTACAGTGCAACAGCTGCAGAAGCTAATGCCATGTTGCCTTGACTCTGGGACAGTCTGAGTGTACACATTATTCTCAAGGAGGAATCACCCCAAGGCACTCATGTCCCATTAGGGCACCAAAAAATTATTTATATAAAGGCTCATGCCCCTCTGCAAATGTGTAGGCTTGAAACTAGAAGACATGATACTGCCACCTAATTCTCCTTTTTCCTCTTTAATTAATTATCAAGCCATGACTTAGATGAAAATGAAGTACATAAACATTATTCATAATGCTGTTGGAGATACAGAAGAGCCATTACAAATAAATATTTTTCTTTTAGCAGAGAACATGAGCTGGTTAAATCAGCAAACCATGTGTTTAAATATCTTATTAACAGAACTGTTCATATACCACAAAACCAGCCTCAAATTTGACATTTATGTGGGCTGAAACTAAGGCTGTTTCTCTTAACCTAAGCACTTAGAGAAGAAAAGCCCTCAGAGTAGCCTTTTATCCCTTCACTCTAATGCAAAGCCTTCCAGACGAAAGATGATGCGGGGAAGGTTGAGGCTGCTGGCTGGGGTGAGGCAACACAGCAATCCTTGGGAAGCACGCAAGCTCTGAACCCAAGCCAAAGTCATCAAGAGCTTTCCGTTAGAACAAAATAATTAAAACCTAATCTTGTAAGTAGTATACCTTGTCTATGGTACGTCTGAGTAGCATGTAGCTATATCCTGAAAATCATGACTTAGAAGCACTGACATATCCATAGTTTTTTGAGAACAAAAGCAGCACCGTGATAGCTAAATAAGCGCTGAAGAAGTGTTTTAGTAGTTTAGGAACAAGGGTGGAGAGTAGTGGCAGAGTTACTAATGCCACACAGAAAAAGAGTTGTCCAAACAATATGATTTTTCTGAAGGTCACAGAGGACACCAAACACAAGACAACAGGAGACCAGAGCTTTGGAAACAGACATTTGCAGTCTCTGAGTCCAGTCTGCTTCAAATTGTTACAATTTTCTACGTAACAGGTAAATGGCTCAGCACTGAAGAAACTATAAACAAAAACACTTATTAATCCAAGAGGGCTTTCTATTGCTAGTGTGCTGTGCTCATAGTTCACCAAGATTTATTGAAACATTTGCCACTGTGAAAAAGGAGATTTCACATGCATTGCTTAGAGTAGGCAATTATGAACCCATGAAGGCTACACAAGCTCTAACAGAGAAAAATGCTCTCACCCTTTGGTATGGCAGGCAAGATTAATAAGCTTCTTCCCCACATTGTGAAGTAAACATCAAGACTTTTTGTTTTCTGTGCTGTATTCCTTCCTTGCTGAAAGTAAAATATCCCACTATCCCACTGGCTGAAAACTAAAACAGCTGCTTATCTTGTACTGTTTTAAGGGTCCATTCTGTGCTATCAAGTTTTTCTACCAACAAGTGACACTGTAAAAATATGTTGCTTTATAAATGCATATTAATTTTATTCACTGAGCTAAAGACTTCCTCTAACAGACAGCAGAAGGGAGTATGAGCAATAAGAAGGTGATGTTTCCCCTGAAACAGAAATTTACCTTTCTTCCAATACAGTTACTGTTCATTTTTTTAATCAAATTTTTTAATCAAATTGATTTTAAACACTGAAAAATCATCAAAATGCAACACTAGTAAACCACAACAAATGGAATATTAAGCATACTGTTTCTCCATCTGGTCTTAGAAAAATCTAGAAGATCTGTATCTTAATGCTTTAAGCCTCTCCATACAAAAAATTTGACACAGACGCATCAATGACTTCAGCCAAGTTTAGGGCTGACCCAGCTCAAGCACGCATCAGTTTAAATGAAAGATGACAGAAGCCAGACTCTTCTCAGATGTGCCCAAAGACAGGACAAAAGGAATTGGCACAAATTAGAATACAGGAAATTATATTTAAAAGCAGCAAAACTGCATTTTAATGAAAGGATGGTCAAGCCCTGGCACAGTTTGCCCAGAGGTTGTAGAGTCTCCATCCTTTGATATACTCTAACTGGATACAGTACTGAGCAACCAGTTCCAGGCTGCCCTACTTAAGCATGGTTTTGGACTAGACAATCTCCAGCAGCCCCTTCCTACTTCAACCATTCTGTGATCCAACTGGAATTTATTGGGATCACTGATTACCTAGTATTTATAACCTTTAGTATGTGTGTCATTACCTCAGCTCTCCTTCTAACCTAAACCAGGAAGCCAATAAACAAGCGTTTTGGCTTGACTCTGACTCAGAAGCACCTTCATGCTCATAACTGGGCCAGAACTGTAAATAGAGCTGTGTTACATGAGAGAAATTAAAAGAAACGTGCTTAAACATCTACCGATGTTAGAAGAAAATAAAAATGTAATCAGTATGGGAAAAGGCATTGTATCATCAAGTTACACAAGTAACTATCCAGAGAAGATGAAAGAGCACAAAATCAAAATCTTACTCAAGTCTAGGAAATATTTCCATGAGGTGTGACAGTGACATTTAACAGGAAGTTGATACTAAACCTAGAATTGATCAAAGTCCCACCAACAGCACTACATTTTGGCTTCCATCCCACATTAAACTAATTTCTAAAGCTTTGCAGATATCCCCACCAGAACCTCATTCCAAGCTCTTAAGCAACTGCCTCTGATGCACTTTATGCTGGAGTAATATAAAATAACCATTTCATGTCTCCTTACTAAATGAAAATACTCTCCTAAGCCAGTTTTCCACTGAATAGTCAAAAGAATAAATACTATTCAGTCTGACCCACAAGCAAAAACCTAGTCAGGTGAATGTTTATTAAAAGTAAAGCCATGGTATTCTTGCATACAAAACTGAGACTTTTTCCTACTTTATAAAGGATAGTGACACTGACAGAAAAAAAATTCTGAAGTAAATCAAGAAACAGTAATAATAACTTTCTGACGCATTCTTGTAGCCAGGTGGGGGTTGGTCTCTTCTCCCAGGCAGCTATCAATAAGACAAGAGGGCATGTCTTAAGCTGTGCCAGGGGCGGCTTAGCTTGGATATTAGGAAGAAATTCTTTACAGAGAGGGTAATCAGGCATTGGAATGGGCTGCCCAGGGAAGTGGTGGATTCT
>JAWMRA010000041.1:36126624-36169874 GCA_035584735.1 Pseudotriccus pelzelni
TGGATATTAGGAAGAAATTCTTTACAGAGAGGGTAATCAGGCATTGGAATGGGCTGCCCAGGGAAGTGGTGGATTCTTCATCTCTGGAGGTGGCACTTGGTGCCATAGTCTAGTAACTGCAGTGGTAGTGGACCAAGGGTTGGACTTGATGATCTCAGAGGTCCTTTCCAACCTGGCTGATTTTGTGATTCTGTGATAAGGAAAAGAAGTGAACTTCTATTGCGGGTATAAACACAGAGCTGCTCCACTGAACTACACCACTATTCATTAAACCCATTTCACAGCAATTTACAAGATGAGTGATAAATGACTATTGACCAGAAATCACAAAGCAGTTTAATAAGCTGAAATATTATTGGCATGCAATACAATTTGGCACATAGTTTTTCTCCTTTGAATACCGCAGCTCTGAGCCATGGAGAACTGCAGCAACAAGAAGCCAGAATATCATTTAATTCTTCTTTTGGAATAAAAGAAGTCTCACATGACAGAAGCTTTATTTATTGCATGTAGGATAAAGACAATCAGTTGATACTTATCTTAACTCCAGAGCTGTGAACGCAGCTAGATCCACAATTTCCCCTCTCAAATGTTTCCTTCTCAAACATCTCAATGCTGAAAAAAATCAAATCTGTTCCAAATGTATACACCTAAGCCAGACGAAAAAAATACAACTACTATAAATCAGAAAGTTATGCTGCATACAGAACACAAGCAATAAACATATGAATTATAATGTAACCTCTCCTGCAATTTCACTGTAGGTGGTATTCTTTTGACATGTTACACAGGACTAAAACTAATTTTAAAAATGGGCCCATGGGAATCTCATGCCAACAAGACCAAGTGCAAGATGATGCTCTTGGGATGAAGCACTTCTCCTGTTGGGAAAGGCTAAGAAGACTGGGCTTGTTCAGCATGGAAAAGAGGCTTTCAGATGACCTAAATGTATCCCTCCAATACCTGAAGGGAGCCTACAAAAGAGATGGAGAGACATTACGTGAGGATGTAGTGACAGGACATCCTGCTTCAAACTGAAAGAGAGTAGGTTTAGATTAGATATTAGGAAAAAATTCTTTACTGTGAGTGTGGTGAGGCACTAGAACAGGTTGCCCAGACGGATGCCTGAAACCCCTGGAAGTGTTTAAGGTCAGGCTGGGTGGGGCTCTGAGCAACCTGGTGTAGTGAAAGGTGTCCCTGTCCACGGCAGGTGCATTGTTACTAGATGATCTTTAAGGTCCCATCCAAGGCAAACCATTCCATGATTCTGTGATGTTGGGAAGACCAGATGATTTGCCTCTAAATCAATGGAAGGCATTCAGTGCTCCTGTGATTGGACCAAACTTCACCTATTTGTCTGCTAATGGAAACATAACAGGCTCTGCACTTGACAACAGTGATTAATAACACAACTTTACAAAAAAGGCTTCTCATAGACTTTTTTTTACCCATTCCAATACTCCCATCAGCTTCAATATGTCAGATGTTCTTACTTTGCCTCATCAACCTCTGTGGCATCCCATTTGACCAGCAACACATTCAAATGTCACAGTTTTAATTTTCAATTGTGTCCTGAGACACCTAGAACTTTGCATTTAATATTTCCACAAGGAAAAAGGACTCTGGTGTGATTGATCAAATGTATCACATCACACAAACTTGCCTATCTCTCTCTGTTCCACTGGCACTTCATCTGCTATTTTAAAAAAAAAAAAAAAAAAAAAAAGATAATTTGGAAATCCCCAAATGTCTGATCTGTTACGGTGGAAGTTTAATTAGACCTAAAACTAATTTGAAAGTGTCAGCAAAATCTTTTCCTGAAGAGCATTTAGGTATACTCCATTTAATAATAACATGACATGAAGTAAGTAATGAAATTATGACCGTAGGAGTGAAAATTGTTTTAAAAGAAAGACTATTACTCATACTGAATACCACATGTTTAAGTGACTGGCATTGCATTAATAATTATAGTAGTTATCACTCTTCATTGAAGAGAAAATATATTCAGATTACTAGCTCTATAACACAGCAAAAGAAAGACAGATCTAACAAATGTTACTGTGGAGCTGGCGTAGTCATTTGCCAAATTCTATTCCCATTACTAGTAACCATCCATTGTTTTGAAGTCACCGAAAATCTGGCTAAGAAAATTGTTATTTATACAAACATATTTTATTGATAGAAAATCATATAGATATAAACATAGAATTAAAAATAAATGTATTTTTTCATCTGTTTTTCTAACCTTATTCTGTTTCAAATATCACAGACATTAAGAAAAATTAAAAGTATAATCTAGTTTCCATTTTTATGACAAGCAGACCTTCTACATAGAAAAGATGGACGTAAAAAAATGCCATTTCAAGTTCTGTTTACTATCAGTAATAAATAAGCTAAAAGTGCCTTTACCTTGGCAGACTTCTTCAAATAACCATTTCCCATGCTCAACACCCTGGCTTCCCTGGGACTGAAAGATCTCTCCAGTGCTTCTCCCACTTGCCCATTAGACAGCTCGGGACTCTAAATAGGTGTGATGCCAGTAGGTCATGATCAAAAGAATGACTGCCTTGGATATATGCTGGAATTATATATATATAGCAAACCACCATTTCTACTATGAAAATTAATACAAGTCTATTGTAAAAAAAAAAAACAACCACAAACAAAACAAAAAAAAAAAAGGTATTGATTGCACCCAGCGCAATTTTACATTTACTGATGCAAGATCAGATTCTTCCAAAAAGAGTGCTAGTTTATCATCATGCTAGACATGATATGAAGCATATTCTGTCCATCACTCCTAACAAATCTGTCTGGAACTGCTTGTTACTCCCTGGATGGACAGAAGGAAGAACAGAGTGGCCCTATTTCACCCTTTCAACCACACATACACATTTTCCAGCCACCCTTCATGCTCTTTCCTCACCAGAGGTAGTACAGCTCGTCTTCTGGAGAATTAAGTCCCCTCAACGAAGAATACAACCATGAGGTTCGTTTTGGTCTAAACGGCCCCCCATGCTGAATATTCTGGAGAGGCAGTCCAAAATGTCCTTGTGTGGGTCAGTATATCCGGTCATACAGTTACCAGAGAGGGTTTGGTATTTTCAGGGTTTCTCTCTCCCTGCTTTTGATTGAATTATTTGCAGCTCTGACCATTCAAAGACCTTGTTAATTTCAAATATTCAAGACACATGCTTTCATTAGTTTAGCATTTCATTCTCCCTTCAGCAGAATTGCTCTGAAAGCAATTTTTCTCTGCCATTGTGAGTATGGGGGAAACAAGCTTTTTATGTCTCAGATGAAAACCTTCCAGCAACATCAGGAATGCTGCACTACTGGTAGAACATCTGCTGGAGACAGTTAATCTTGACAGTACTGTGAGAAAAAATATTAATAACAAAATGAGCCTACACTGTGGGCATATGTGTCTGCTGATGTTCCTGTACAAAAGGCCTTCACCTCAGACTTCATCCATCTCATTACCATGTCCAACAGATCACTGACCTGAGTTAACTCATACTACAGTAACTGAGAAACAGTGGGCATAAGGACTGCAAAATAATCTGGTAATGCTAGAACAAAATTTTAAAGTAATAAAGGATTCGGATTTTCCAGTAGCTATTCCTTCACACAACACACCCTTTATATAATAATTTTGCAAAACGGTTCCTTGTTCAGGGAACACACACAGCAGAAGTGTTTTCCTGTTGTATAAGTCTGCCAACAAGTTGTACAAACTCTTTCTCCTCAAAAGCTTATTTACCTGCAACCAGTAACTACTCTTGCAAAGAACAGTTCTGGTCTAAATTTCTTTCTAGGTCAGAACTTTTTCATCTTGATAAGCAGTTACCATTTATTTGAAATAAGATTATTCTGCTTTGGGTTTTCAAAGTGAAAAAGTCATTCAAACTTTGGAAATATGATTTGGACCGATAAGCTTCATCAATGGAGCCAAGTTAAAACTGAGTGCTGTGTAAAAGACTTGATAACACATGCACAGGTGGACTTCCCAATTCTTCCACATATGGGAGAGGAAAGTCCCTCATCGTAGGTCTTACAATGTTCTCTAGAAGAGGAGAAAAACTCATACAAGTCTGCAACTTGACAACATATCAGCCAGGTGGGACTTGACAGCAGAATCTCACACCACTGGCCCTAGATAAGTTGGCCCCTGCAGGGTGGCTGAGATTCACAGGAAAGGGACAAGCCTACACACTTGTACAACAGCTCAGTGACATCTGGACAACACCACTAACACAAACATCTCACAGTGTAAAGAAGATGCACCATGGCATAAATTATATGAGCATGTAACAGTAAGTTTTGAGTAGGCGTTCCAAATAGCAAAGCAAAAGCCACTGATTTCCTTGCAGAGATACCTTCTCGAGTGTTTTTTGGGTTTGCTGAGTTGTTTTTTTTTCCAGTGGTACCTCCAAGGATGATACTTCCCTCTTAAGAGAAAAGCCCTTCCCTTGCCTGCATGCAGTCATATTCCATTAATTCAGAACAGCTGCTGTTACAAAGACATTAACTGCTGTGATTTCTCATATTGAAATTTTTGACATTCTTCTCCACTCACTTGTTTGGGTATCAATAAAATGCAAAAGTAATCTAAATTGATAATATTTATCTATAGCTTGTCTTATTCCACTTCTGCTAGTAATTGGGCCATTTTTGCTAAAATTAACTTATTAATTCAGTAGAACAAAGCTCACCTTAGTAAGTTATGCACATTAATGACCATCTACTACCCATGTTGCCTTCTTATGAATCAATTAAGTCCAATGTCCAAACTTTAAAATGAGCAGAAGAGACATATTTCTGCATAATGAACTCTGATAAAAAGCTAATACATGTTCATAAAGACTCACTACCTCTATCTACACAGGTTTTTAATAGAAGATATTCATGTTTATATGTGAAATCTCATCTACTACATTTTTCTAAAATTTGCCTCTACTGAAGCCTGAGATTTAATGAACTCAAAGACCACCAACCACATCAGGTTTTGTGTTCTTGTTTTTTTTTTTTTTTTAACGCCTTGCACATCTCTCATTCTTGCTGAAACGCTTCATCATGACTTCCACTTTTCCTTTCACAGGAAAACTGTTACTCTGAAATTATTGAACCTTCTCTTGACAACCGCGCAGAACTTGTTCGAAGTGCACGTGGCTCAGATGTACTGGTACATGCTCAGGCAGCCTGAGCACAAGACGCTTACTCTGACCCGAGCAGTCTGTCGGCTGAGCTTTGGGTGTTTGACATCCAGGATGTTTTGCCCTTTAATGCTGCCACTGTAAAACTCCTCCAGAGAGCTCTAAATTCTGCCTGTTTTCTTCTCGCTTCCCCAGAAAGCCTTAAATGTCTAACCAGGGAGAGTCACTTGAGCAATAAAAATAATGGGCTTCTCAGTTTGAAGAACACGCTGAAATGCTAAATGTTGATAGAGATCAGGCCATAATGGATATTTTTCTGGTTTTATTCAGGGTTTTCATTTTTTCACCTCAAAAATCAAAAGATTTAAACTTATCTTTTTTTTCCTCTTTTTTTAGTGAAATTTCTACTGAATGACATTTCAGAATTAACTGCTGATTAAAAAGAAAATCAGCACCTTAAAAATGTTGCACGTTCCCATTATTTCTCCTTCCACATATCTAAATTATCCAGCAACAACAGAAAAATTATGAATAGTTTCTATCTCCTCTCAGCTGCAGTTTGGACAAATTTATTACTAGCCAAGTAATAAATACTACCCAGCATTTCAGCTGCTTTTCATGCATTTGAATGGAGTTCCACATATGAAACACACTCACTACAGGAAAACATTACAGCCCTGACTCAGAAAAGTATGTAAGCTCATTAAAAAGGCATTTTCCTGCATAAGCGCTAACAAGAAAAGGCACAACATCAGAAGGCATGAAAAATTCAGAAGAAGAAACAGTTGAATGAATATAAAATATACAGAAGATAAAGTCTGGTTGAGTTCAAGGTTTTGGAGGATATTCCAGATGGTTTCTGTTATTATTGTCAAGTTTTTCAAAACCTATTCTCAGATCTTATATCAGGTAAAAATCTTGCTACCATTTTCCATGAGAAGAAGATGGGTCTTGTGATAAAAATGTATTTTTGGCACAAGCACAGACTATAAATGTTTCTGTTTTCCCTGCACCTATTTAGACCCCTCACAAGATTATTTATAAACTAGTATAAGTCTTTCATATGGAGTGTAGATATAGAGATACAAATTGGCTGGCATCTTCTCATATGTAGGACAGGCTTGTAAACCTTGATTTGTGTGACAGAAATCATAAATGATGACTCTGAATTTGATGTGACCAAAACCATAGAATCCGGCACCTCAAGATCACCTTTCAGATTCTACTTGGGAAAAAGCCCAAAGCTTGCTTCGTGACTAGAAACTCTGCAGCAGGAATCCGTGACTGCACATAGAGACTGTAGAGCAAAAATGTTCCAACTTCCAAGCCAACTCTTCCTGGTGAACTACTGCTCTCTTTCAATTGTTACACAGTTACTTAAATACGAACACAAATAGCTTCAGCCTACACTGCCTGACTTCTTAATTCTCTTAGCTCGCAACACTTCTCATAGGACTCAGAGAGAACTATTTTTGTCACTTTGTGCTTTTAGCAGGTACACACCATGATAACATGGAGTAAGAATGCCTGAAAAAAAAACCCAAATAAAAATTAATCAGGACAACACAAATCCCTAATCTACAATTTGAGGCCATTGTTGTTTTACAATCCACTTGCAAATGCACATTTCCCGAATTTCTATGACTAGAAATATATAATCTCCTAAATATTAACAAGTTCTACCACTTTTTAAAACTCTTACAAAGTCGTATTGCAATTAAAACCAAAACATAAAACAAGCATGGATGGGAATAAAGTATGGATAATCTCATCCAAGACAATTATTTGTTATTCTCTAACTCTCAAGCTACAGAAGTAAAATTTGAACTTTAAATCCTAAAGACTGCTGGCAACTCCATAGACTCTGGAAAGACTCAAGGAGACAGAAGAAAAGTAAGGCTTGATGTTTCATGCTTATGGCTTCAGCTCTATCATCAGAATCTAGTCTCACTAAACAAAAGCACTTAACAAAAATTAAACCAAACCTATACTAAATCCTTTTACCTCCAGTTTAATCCTGTTATGTTTTGGCCTCCTTGATATGGACACTGGAAATGCTTACCCTTTTCTTTGTAGTAGCGCATTTGAGATCCCTTACGTCTTTCCGCTTTATCCTGCTCTCTAACATAACCTTAGGTGTGTTCTTTCCCACAGGCCATCATTTCTAAATTTCTCACTAGTTTAGTGATCTGGACAGTCTCCATTACTCCACAACTCGGTACCTTCGCTCCATAATAAAAACAAACACACCCAGAAGAACAGAGGTTATGAAGAAAGAGCGAGACTTGCATCCCTAGAAGACTCGATCACAGTAAGTCATTACTTTTCCCGGTTTTCCATCTTTCCCAAATCATGTTCTTATCAGTCATCAATTCAGAGCAGTTTAGGGGCACTTGAGAATTTGACAACCAATGGAAAGATGATACTCAAGAGTAATTTATGCATCAAATGATTTATGCAGACAGTGCAATGAGCCTTGCCCACCCACTTACACCAATGCTCTGGGATGAAAAGCAGCATCAACAATTCCTGTTCCCAGATGGCAGCTACCAACTTGTCATGAGGTACAACTTTGCTGTTGGCTCTTGAGAACCTCTAAGAAGGGTGCAACAGGAGAAGGAGGGCAATAATGCACTGGCAAAGCTCAAGGGGTTTCTGTAATCTCAGGAGGGAGAAATACTGTGGTGTGTTTAGAGCCCAGTCTAATATAAACAGGTATGTCTTCATTTTCTTTTTTTTTTTCCTGTCAGCTATCACTGAAAGGAAATCACTAGGAAATAATTATACAGCTGTTCAACTGCAATTGAAAATATGGCTAGGACAACCATGCTTTACATAAAAATGAAAAAACCTTACAAACCACATAACAAAAGTCACATAACATCTATGGTATTGCCTTTGTGATGTTAGAATTTCACAATTTAATGAGCGAAAACATTATCTTTTAGGGTACCAGTCTACTGAATACTTAGTAATAAATAGTAATAATTTTAGTCCTTACACTACAATCTTTTGAAGTTAATGAACTTCACATTTTTTACAAGATTACATAAATAAACAGAAAAGTAAGATTATTTTTTGTAAGTGTTGATCAGTTAGAGGGTTAACGATGTTGGCACTCATGTGGTCAGCAACTGGCTTCAGCATCCATTGAGGTAAATGCCACAGTTCAGGACTCTTCATGTTACTGTTTACTTTGCCTAGCCCCTGACTAAACAAAACACTACTTTGTATCCAGAATTAAACCTAAGCTCTGTAACAGCCAAACCTTGGAAGTCTGTATGTCCTCAGAGGTCAAAATCATGGAACAAATTTCTCTGCTAAGTCAGATCCTGCAGTGTTTATAAACATTTAAAAATGTAATGAATCTCACTTTACTTAGGAACAAAGAATTAAAGAAATACATCAGTATAAGGTTAATGCACCACATAAGCATCCACCAGCCAATAAAGCAGCAAAACTTCTGGTTCTCAAAACCCTTCCCATTTGCTGGAAGCTATAATACAAGCATGAAACAAAATATGTCGAAGTGATATCAAGCAGCCACACATTGTACAAACAAGTTAGGGTCCCACTGGCAAGAACTGCTGATTTGAAGTTTAAAGCAAAGGTGGGGTTTTTTTTTCATATTTATGACATTTCCAATGACATGTAGGCAATCAAACTCTTTCTAGTGAACTAAGAAGACGGCTTTCTCTGAAATTGGTGAAGTCATTAACTGCAGTTTATAACAGAGTTAGCTTCCAGCTCCTGAAAAAAAACAAAACTACAACAGTGGGCTGTCTTTCAGAAGCACTTTTTCCATACTGCTTTATTTATTCTGGCAATATTTGGAAGGCAGCTCTTGGCCTTTGACAGAAAGTCCGTATTTGTAGTTTAGCCTCTTTAACACTGCTGAACACTCCATTGCAGTAAACTGTCCATACAGACCAGTGCATACATTAGTCAACCTCATCAAAAACTCAGCTTGGACAGTTACAAATCACTGTGATGCCCACAGCAGTGTTGAGAAGGTAGCTTAATATGTAATGAGGAAGCCAAGGTGGTCTTTACAGCATCACCATATTACTCTTCATTTAATCACTGAATCTGTTCTTTTCATCTTCTCAATAAACTTGCAAAGTTACAAGAATATTTACACTTTCCATAGAGGTAGAATAGATATAATTCAAAGAAAGGAAAACCCTTTCAGCACAAAATAATACACAGTAGTCCCAAATGAAAGCCATTCACAGTCCACACTGGTATCCTTGCTTTTGATACACCAGACTGCCTGTTCTAAAGATACTGAATTCACTGCAAAGTTTTCAAGGACATGACAAACTAGTAACTACCTACCAACATGTCTATATCATGCAATGGAGTTTGGTGAACAAACTGTGGAGGTAGCAACAGCCCTGGTTGTCTAGAAGTCTCACCTAGCACTACAATCTTGCATCTTAAATACACATATTGGATGACGTTACTGCTAAATGCTGAATTTTACTATTCCCTAATTCAGGCTGCCAACTGCACCATTTTAATAGATGCCTTTTAACATGATTTCTATATTTAAAGGCTATATATTGTGCCTGAGAGTATTTCACTCAAGAAAGCATGGGTCTACTACCTACAACAACAAAAAGATCTTCCAAAGGTTTGGGGTTTCTGTTCCTTAAAAAGACACTGAAGGAGTAAATTATATAAAAGCTGCAACTGTATAACTTCCTAGCCCATGCAACACAGAGGGCTGCATTAATTTCCTCAAAATGAACAGGGGATATATGGCAGTGGAAAGGACATGCTTAATGAAGAAGATGACAATAGTTTCTTCTATCAAAAATAAACCCAGCAAAACTAGAGTTTACAGTTATGGAATTTGTGCAGCTTCATAAAGTAAACAGCAACTCAACAGATGCTGCATAGGCACGTAGTGCCTTGCACTTGAACATCACTTCAGCAGTGCTGAGCAGGTGCGTGCCTATTGCAGCCTCCTCTCAGGCTTCCTGCTGAGCCCAATTTACTTTCCCTTTGAACAGAGACTATTTACATACCTATTAAAAATAAAATGTGCTGTCATCCATTTTGATTGTGATTGCCATCTATTCTTCCATGTAGAAAAGCAGCTTTTATGGTTGCTGGTTTTCTGGTCTGCCTCTAATTCTATCACCAAAAAAAGGCCTGAAAGCCAAAAATAAGGCTGCACCTGCACGAGTTCCCCACATCTACCCAGGCAGCAGTCCATGACAATTCTGTCAGTACTGCCCTCACTGCCTCACATGGCAGAGGACAAACAGACTTCACCCAGCAAACCTCTTGCATGCAATCAACCACAAAAACATAGGCCTATTATTTACTACAAGAACTTCTCTGCTGATTCTGAACACATCCCAGCCTCATGTACGTCCTCCTGTATGGTGCAACCAACCCAGCCTCTGCTCCCCAGCTTAGAAGCACATAATCTGGGGTGTTCCAAGGGCAATGGAAATCACCGATATTGAAGTTACAGATTTACAGGTCTGCCTCAACACAGTTCTTGCAACCAGAGCAGATGCCGAAGCATTCAATCCCTCTGCTGTGCGTTTGAGGGACATGGCAAACAAGGAGGGAATTCAGCACAAGTACAAAGAATGAAAAAACATCACTTGCTGGTTACATGATGTTATAAATTGCAATAAAATATGCTGGCAGCTGTCACAGTTCTTCCACATTAACATTAATAAGACAGGCTAGAATGGAATTAAGATGATTTTACTGACTTGATGAATAAACCCCAAAATATTCAAGCTCTATAAAAATACGCTAGACTTTGATGAGGTCACAAACTTGACAGTGAATTGCATTGGGAACTCATTACTCTCCCTAGTGCAGTAACAACTAGGGATGCCCAGAACAGATACCATGGCTCCTGCCACGCTCTCCAAAATGTACACAAGCCAAATACATGCATACATATGGCAACAACAGTCTGCACATGTACGGAATTTACAGCTGGAAGAGACTGAGGCAAGGATTGAAAAAAAATTATTAAACACAGGCAGTGAGTGTCTCAGAAGCAAGTAGCTGAGTTCAAGTCTTGGTTCAATGTGACTTCACTCAAATACTTTAATTCCAAGAAAAGTATTGCATACTGAAAGCAAGTGTACTTCAGACATCTCAGGCATTCAGGACCAAAACTGAGAGCTCCAGGCAGGAACCAGTGGTTTCCTAGAATATCAGGGTCAGAACACCTTAATGCCACAAGTGGCCTTTACAGAAGTCACAGAGAAATTGCACCAATTCAGCTAAACTGGTTTGCACGTTGACTTATTTACATCAGAGCTGGCCTCCGGTGCATTCTGTGAAGAATGAGAAAACTGATCTGGAAGCCAAACTAAGCTAAATGAGTAGTGGGCACTCTTTAACTGGTAGAACCATGGTCATACAAGCTTGCTACACAGTTTTAGGCAAATCAGCTTTAGCAAACAATTCAGTTAGATCAGTGTCAATTTTATACAAATACAAATACAATCAACTCTTTTTTTCACTGTGCACATTGCTTAGTTCACAGCTAATGTGAAAACAAATGCACCTCAATGAAATAGAGACCACAAATGCCTATTTCAGTCACAAATACACCAGAATTATATTTAAAACATTCAAAACAGAATTTACTGCATCCAAATGAATGCATCTCTCAGCTATTTGTAATCATGCAGGCCCGTATCTCTAATTATTAAGAACATGAGGAATTTAGATTCCTAATTTTAGGTGCACTGAATTGCACCTTCAGGCCAGACAGCTGAAAAATTATATATCACAACATTTGAAAACTTTTCAAGCAGAAATTATGTAGAGGATTCTGTAATAGCGATATAACACATGCGCAGTTAGGATTAAAAAGTAGAAGCAGTTCTTCCTGCAGTTTTAAGATTAAGTCTAACCACATTCAAAAAGAAAATACTATTGTTCATTATATTTAACACTTCCAAATTGTGAGTCTATAGAGGTTTATGGGTGTTTTTAACATTACTCAGTGAAAAGGAAAAAAGAAGGAATATGGGCTCTGCCCACTTATCCTGTATTACAGGATAAGATACAGGTATCTAAGGATAAGAATACTTATATTACAGGATAAGATACCTGAACTCATGAGATGCACCACTAGCTCTACAGGTGTAAAGGCCCACATTTATGAAATGCAGCCTTGATAATGAATCTTCTACAGAGGAGCAACGGGTTACTTAAATTTAGAAAGTCTTCAAGTGATAAGAAGGAAAGAAAAAAAGAGAGAAATGATGAAGCAGAAAAACAAGTGAAGCAGAAAAAATATGAAATAGCCCAAAGAAAATTAGTTCCAAAAATTAACAAATTCATGAAATAAGGATGATGATTCATGTATTTGAAATTTTTAAAAAAAGAAAGCTAAGAAAAATCTAAATTTAGTGCAGAAGTTGAACTGTCCCCAACTGTGACTAGACAGAGTTTTCCTTTCTTCAAAATTATCAATAAAGTATTCTGAAGAGAACCTGTGATGGAAGGTGTCATAAAATCATCACTCACATATACCACTTTTCATGTTTGGTTGTTCCATTTTCTCCTGTTTGTTCCAAAATAATTCAAATTTTCATAAAGTAGCCTGATTATGAATACAGACAACGCAGTTTATCAAGGCTGACACCTTAATTTCTATCATTTATAATTCAGGAAAAGGAGTACCACAGATCTCCAAGCTTCATTTTAAGTTTTTATTGTTCTTTTCTTAGAGTCTTCATCTTAATTGAATAGATACATAATAAATCTCCTAAACTCAGTTCTAAAAATGTATCTTAGAGGTCAAGCAACATGGCCTTTTATGTTAACTTGTTCTTCTGCTCATTTTTGTGTCTGTCTTCATATCAACCTAACAATCACTAATAGCATTAACAGTGCCATCTTTAAAGACAGAAAACTGATGACACAGTTAATAGACAAAGTATTCTAATAAGGCTTTGAGGAACCTTGCATAATAGCCGATTCCTTTACTTTTTTTGAACAAAGAGAACATTTCAAAGTTATGGGAGGCTAAGAAAAACAGGAGAGATGTAGTCTACCGTGGGATACTCTTCTGCAAAAGTTACCTTTATGTCATGACAGAAAGCACCTGGTTTAACTTTTGGGGGGAGAACAGCAGAATATAGTGTTAAGAATGGCTAATGTCTTGCTCTGCAGAAGAAAGGTGAAGATGGCTATAAATAATGGTTGGAACTTTTAAAAATAAAGCCAATTTTTCTACATTTCCCAGTGCAAAGACTCCCACTATTTTAGTAAAGGAAAATATGAATTAATTAAAAACTTAAAAATTTAATAAACACAGTTCCTAAGCTCATATTCCTCCTTTAATCTCATGCCACACTTTTCTTGGCCAAAGGTAACATTGAGAAGAAACTGTTCAGGACATTCTCCCCTCCCCTTTTTTAAAATTTTCTCCGTAGAGTGAAAAACACTAAGTTTTCTATCAGACGTTATTTGGAACACAGGAATACGATGGCCTCTGGAGCTTGAGACACAGGCTTGAGCTAAAACAAATTCCTTTTAGTGTTTTTAAAGGCTATTTGAAGCTTTGTGGAGTCCTTTTTTTTTTTTTGGTGGTAAATTTGTAATATGGCAATGAGAAATGTTTTGTTATATGTACTGTTTATGATTTATAATGATTATAGCTTTTATGCTCACAGCAAGAAAGAAAAGATGGTTTGCAGCCTCATCCACTGGATGTGCCTCTAATTGTGATACTGCTTAAAGAAGTCATGTTTGTAAATAATCTGGAACTGGAAATCCTTTGCTGGGTTGTCGGAGACTTACATTATTTTCAAGGGGAATGTCAGAGTGCACTATTTCTGCTATGGATTAGTACCACACAAAAACTAGAATCACTGTCCTTAGCATCAGTGTTCTTCCAACAACAGTCCTAAAAGAGGTTTTGAGATGGAGAAAATGCCTTCATTTGAGTAGGCCAGGTCAGAATGTATTGGATAGTCCCCTTAGGATAATTTTATTCAAGGCTATTCTGCAAAAAATAATGAGTTTGAAATAAATAAAAAAAATAAATATACCAACCTCTACGCTGCTTAGTGGTTTTCCTGAATTTCAAATATTAAACATTTATCTTATTAGCCTCTTTTCTTTTTACATGATCTATTTTTCACTTTCCTATGAACTAAATTAAAAAACACCTCATTTTTCAGTTTTCTTGAAAATCACCATAAAATAACGTATTTAATGTTGGTGCATACAGGTACATACTTAACTCAAATTGTTTTTCCTAACACAGTTACACCTCAATGCTACGTATGTTATATATTTCCAAGCATTAAACTCCAAAATCTTCTATCTAAAAAGTTGCAACTACTGCAGAACAAGCACCATTTTTGATAGACATGAGCACAGTGTCAGGATTGTGAGCTATGGACTCTAGAAAAATAAAAAGCAAGGGCACATATAGGATCCCACTCTGAAGCTTACAGAGGTATAAAACATTTTTGCCATTCAGATAAGACTTCAGAGATATTCATGGTAAACTGAAATATTTAATATATTGCTTTTCAAAATCAAAGAACCAAGTACATACTGCACCTATAAAGACTGTAGCTCTGTATGAATGGGGACTCAGGCTTCTCCCTTCCCATCCCCCTGCCAATACTTTCTTCTAATCAGCTGAAGAATTCCCAGGACTATGTTAAATGCAAATATTTCACCCTACAAAACTGTTAACATGTATTATTTCTTCCCTAGGCAGTAGAATAAAACAAATCCAGAAGCAACTTTAACCAACACAATCTACATTTCAGGGTATCACCAGTTCCTTTTTTCCAAAGCCTTACTTAAACTGTAGTCTTCAAACAAAACACACCTCCCCGACAGTCATTTTCTTTTCTCACCTCTGACCTTTCTTCTTATTTAATTGCCTTTTCAAATGCATCATTTTTCTTCAGCATCACTGGATTAGATTTTTCATCTAAGATCCTCTCTCCTCAAGACTTAATATATTTTTTTCAGACTGGTTCCCTATTTATAGGTGCACTCCAATCCTCTAGCATACTTACCAGTTTGACAATGTCCACTTTGCCCAGTATTCCCCACATATTCTAGGAGATCCTTTCCTGATTCAGAGACTGCCAGACTAATGCAGGAAATAGAGTGTCCTTTTAAGCACAGATACCCTTGATTCAACAGAACAGTACTAGGAACACAAATCTTCATTTAAAAAAAAGGTATTTAGCTTGATAAGTCTTGAATGTGCTTCCACTTATTAGGGTTTTCACTCCAATAAACACCACAGGAGTGAAGGAGGACCTTCCTAACATTTAGTGCCAAACTCAGTTTAAAAATCACTGTGGATCATTATCCTGGCTACCAGTTCACAGCTTTTTCAGGGCCAAACTAGTCATTCAAGTCAGCAATTTGCAAGGACCACTAGGAATACACAGCACTACTTTTTCACATCAAACTCCTGTAATGAAAGGTTTGGGGTTTTTAAGTTGCACAGTGAAAAATGATGCAAGATCTGTCCTACACTCCCGGTTCAGAACCGGCATACCATCAGCATAAGAGAAAGCATATGCAACAGACTTATAAAGCTATAATTCTATAAATCTTCTCTTGCCAAATACTTTATGGTTGTTTTACTGCTTGGGAATGTGCGTTCAATTATAAATAAAATGTTGTTTATTGTTTTAAGTTTTGACATTACTTTGAATTAGGAATCAATGTTGAAATGCAGCCCTGCATTACACAAGGCTATTAACAACACACCAGGGAAAAATTTTTCAAACCTCAAAAACCTCCGAAGAAATCCCCAAAACATAGCCTTTCTCAGTCATGACAAGAGGTAGTGATCACTTCAGGTGGAAAAAAAACTGAGCTCACTTGTTTATCCTGCATCTTGTTTGCTCCAAAGCAATTAACTGAATGCAGAAATTGCTTGCCTGTCCATGGTCACAGCAGACTTAACACTTGGCAACTGCCGTCGTCAGCCAATATCATCACGTGCTTTAAGCACATCCTCAAATCTTGGCTAGATGTAGCTAAATGTTGGGTTTGTTTGTTTTTCTCCAACAGAAAAACACAGCAGTTAAACTATTAGTGAATTTCCTGTAAGAATTCAGTATAACTTCCCTGATATAGTAATTCAGTATAACTTCCCCTTGTGAGGGAATAGCAGGGGAAAATAAATCAAAGTAACATCATTAGTGCCCCAGGAATCTTCAAAACAGTTCAACAATTTTGATGGCACTGCTCTTGCTCTACATGCCTTCCACCTTTGAGAACAATTTATGTTTCTGATCAATAAGCAAAATGTTTGGGTTTGTTTCACAATGAAGTTAAGCAACATGTTCATGAAAATGCATTCCCCTATATAAGGCTCTATTGGGAGAATTGACAGCTAGAGTTCTTGTACAAGAGAACAGGACACAAAGATGGATGTTATTTCAGAATTAAGGATTAATTAATGATTGATTTCCTTTGAAAAAATCTCATACCAGAATTTACTGTAACTCAATTACAGCCCTGCCATGTGCTTAGCCAATACTGATCTATATATTTAAGCACAACTAATTAACATTATAAAGCAGCAAAGAATAGCTACTAACTTTCACTAACTAACGCAAATGCTCCTGAAATACAAAATTAAGTGCCACCATAAGAATTGATGACACTGGCCATTCTTTTGGGATCTTGCCTTCTTTTCATTTTGTTTGAAGTCTGATAAAATGTATCCCCTAGAAAGCTGCTACAGAACACAACTAAGAATCAGCATGACATCATTCAACATATTTATCATAGGCATCTAATAATAATGGCCAGTCTTCGCGAACGAAGATCCGGGGAAGGTCTTTACACCTTCCAGCCTGCGCATTGGATTTTTTAGGTGAGACACAGTGTGCGCGGAACTGAGCCCACCCTTTAATCCTAAGGTTCATCTGCCTAAGATACTGCAGAGAAATTGACAAATTGACAGCAGAGTCAACTGCAAAGATTGACCAACATTTCTCACTTTAAGACTTTACATTCTGTTGTGCTAGAATTTAACTGCACAGGCCAAATACAGATACTTGCAGATATTCAATCTGTGTTAAATTCTGGAAACCTTTTACTTAATAAAGGTAACAGTAAGTTTTGGAGGAAAAACTTTGACAAACCAGTATGTGCCAAACTCCACCTTAATCTGTGATCTTAGGTGTCTTTTCCACTATTCCATGATTTTAATTCAAAGTCCTTGTGTTTACATTTAACAAAGCAACTTTTACTAATATGACTGAAGAGTCTTCTTCCATGTAGATCCTGCCTCAGTTCACAAAATGGTCACTGTTTTCTTACTGAATTCAAAGTGTTCTTGTTTCCATATTCTTCAAGTGTGGGATATATGCCTTCTCCGAATACAGTCTTCCAACTCTGCTCTGCAAACACTATTATCAACATATTGGGGATTTCCTCTCATACTCATTAGTGCACATATCCAAATTATTACACAGTCACACTTTACTTCCACCATAGATCCACTGAATGTAAAAAAAAAGAAAAAGAAAAGAAAAAATAATTTTAAAAAATGGCCATGAGATGATTATGTATGCTTAAATTTTCTGGCACAGAAACCAGCAAACTATCCCCAATCTCCTTTAAAAGGTACCTAAAGTCTCATTTGCACTACATTTGACAGTAACCAAATAAAATACAGTTCCTTTTTTTTTACTGCATTTTTTTTTAAATGTATTATTTTTACTTTCTAAGGTAAAAGAACATTTGTATCTTATCAGTTTGAAGACAAGCATGAACCACAGAAGACATAAACCTGACCTCTAAAACTCTTGCAAGCACTTTAGTCCCTGATCCCTCTTCACTCTCCTAGCCTGACAAATGAGTACATCATGACACAATCCCTACACCATTGACAGCTTACACAGTTCTATGACTTTCTGCATCTTCTGCTTAAATGTTGGTTTCATGGTTTTATGCTTCTCTTTAATCAATATTCCTCACAAGAAGCAGAGACATATGAACTTAACTTGAACTGATCCTCTATTCCTTCTAAAAAAATAACTAAATGGGAAAAAAAGGACAGATAAATGAATAATAAAACAGGCTGCAATACTTCAAAGATGAAACATCATTGTGTGTGTTACCAACACAACCTGATGTAAATGATTGCCAAATCTGATTGTATTTAACATATCCCCTCACTAAAGCTGAAGAAGGGAAAATAGCATCCCTGGGAGACATGATTTTCTTAAAGTGTCTTATTAAATATTATCAAGAATGTATATCTTATAATGTATACTAAAAAAATCATTAGGATTCTGCTGGTATTCTAGGTAACTTACCACAACTAGTATTCTTCGTAGGTTTTTGAGTCATTTTGTATAACTCTATAAAAGCAATATATTTATATAATTATATTAAAAAAAATAAAACACAAAAGCAATAGAATTACTTACATTAGGACATTTGAAATAAAGCCATAGAAAGAATAGTCTCCTTGCTTATGTTTTATAGGCTTTCCATAAAATGAACACCAGAAAACGTTAGTTTGCTTTAGAATAATTAAGTCTTTTTTTTAAAATTACGTAATGCACATCATAATGAAGCCACGCCTGCACAAAACACTGTAAAACAATTTCCATCTTGATGTAGTATTTGTTGCACGAAATGCAGAGCTCTCGGACGTGGAAGGATTTCCTTACATCAGTCAAACCCCGATCTGGTCACAACCGTCCTTCAGCCTCTGCTTGTTTTTCTAACCTATTCCTGAACTCAAATTAGCAAACTTTAGCAGAGTTACACTTCCTGAGACAAGTGTAAGGGTAAATGTAAGTACTTTCTTGTGACAACTAAGTTGCAAGAATTTCCAAGTGAAAACAACTTTACCGTGTTTTGCTTTGGTTTGTTGTTTTTCTAAAAGCTGGCCAATCCTTCACCTAAAAACTCTGAACCAGGTGGTCATTTATAATAACATTAGACCAAAGGACAAAGATTTTGAAAACAATTAAATCTTTACAGGACTTCGACAATAAGGTTCCAATTTAGACAGAGATCCAAAACCTTCAGTGAGAAAAAGCTGTGAGTTAACAGCCATCTGACAGCAATAAATCTTCACTCAAAGGAGATTTAGTAATATGACAAGCATAGAAAAAAACTTTAATTGGCCTTAAGAATCACTAATGAGATAATTCACAGAAAATAAGATATCTTAAGTTATGTAACTCCTTCAGGTTTCTCCCATTTTTAGTGAGATAAAATTTATAGGGAATGGAACACTACTTCTGTTATCAAACAGGATTAACAAAATACAATAAGCCAATACAGTATTACATATGCATATCCAGTAAGATTGACCTGTCATAGCCTAAAAAAGCAAGATATTCATACATTCCAGGAAAACTCTATTCAAACTTATGGCTGGAAGCTGAATTAAACAAGTATAAGCAAGAACACTGAATTAAGTCATGAAATTTAGGATGCAGCCTTCTTCATTAAAATCTTCAAGGACAAATCGGATAAAAAGAAAGTAAAATCTTCAAAACCATCATAGTTACAGGTCAGGAACACCAATATGTTAATTTGTTTAGAAATGTAACTGTGTGTGTGAGTGCATGTACGTACATCTATACACACATACAAAAATATCTGCACCCACATTTATACATACAGATAAGAACACCAAGATTGTTTGTGGCCCTAGTGTTTTCATTCTCCTCTCCTGTCTCAGACTCACAATCCACCCAATTCTGCAGTGCACAGTTGTCGCACTATACTTGTCTGAACAGTACAATTGCAATGAAAAATTTAGGTCACACATTTTCCTTTAGCCTCCTCTTTGGCCAAGACTTTCTGACCCTGAGACAACACCTGGGTTCTGGAGGCAGCATATTACTCACAGTGGGATTAGGAAACCATAACAATTACCTTTTTATTTCAAAATTGCAATGCCAGTAAACAAACAAAATAAGATTTGCAAAGTTTGTTATAATTACGAACACACACCTCCTGATCTGTATTTGCAAAGAGTACGCAAACAGCAGCAGCACAAGTCAGGAGTTTAATATTTCTTCACATTATTTTAGAAAATTAGCTATTGATATTTGAATAAAAGCAGGTATCATTTCAAAGAGGATTGCTTTCATCTCACGAATCTGTCAGGACTGCAGTGCAAAAAAGGTTGCTCTAGTGAAATACAAACCCAATATAAACTACATCGGCATTTCTCAAGAGAGTAATGGGTCATTTCTGCTACCGAATACCGAATTTAAATGTCTTTAAATTGTTGAGAATACAAAGTCATTGAATTTTTGCAGGGTTTTCATTTCAGTAAGTGATGCATGCCATCACAATTTCAAAGAAGAGCTGCTAACACAGGCACTAAAGGTAGTATTAACAGAAGAGAGATATCTATAGCTATCATTGTGCTTCAAGCCATAGCAGAATGGTTCATTTTACTATAAAAGCACTGGAAAGGGCATTGATTCAGAAGCACTAGAATAGCTAGTCATTGACTCAGTGACACTGCAAGATACCGAATGCAGCATAGTTCAGTTGAAGAGTAAAGAAACAGCCAACTAAGAGCCAATTCTGAAAGCCTTCAGAGATAGTTTTAAGAGACACTTAGAGCTATCACAACCCCTGGATAGAGGGTGGAGACTGTACCTACTTCCAATAGTTGTTTCAAAAATGTCATTAACCTAGTCATTAGGGAAGTAATTTTGAAAAGATCAAAAGAACAAAAATCCCTTCTCACAAATTAAATAAGTGGCAACGACAGCAAGAAGTGTCAGTAGATAAACCTGCAGTTTATAAAAACCTAGTATCTTCCATCCTTAAAGCGATGAACATCACTCAAAATAAAGACACAAGCAACACAAAATGTCTTTGCCACTTTTAATGGCTGTCTATATTGTGATAAACTAAAATAATGTAAATACATTCTTTGCTTCAGTCTCTAATGGCTCATTGCCCCCCAAGATTAATTTTCCCTTTTATTATTCTTTTTCATTTTTAATTCCCCCAGTTCTTTTTTTCTGCTATCACGGCACCAACTTCAATAATGCAATGGCTAACCAAGGAGACCCTGTAGCTGCAATGCATCAAAGCAATTTTGTTGACTATTCACGGGTCACTGCAATATCAGCTTCACATGCCTGTTATGGAGACAAATGACAAACATAGCCATTTCTTTTCCAAGCTGCACAGGTATATCACCTGGGCAATCAGGAAAATAACTCTGCCTTGCTGTCAAAAAACTCGGTTCTCAAATTTGAAACTATATTCAAATAGTCTCAAATATAGCCAGTAATAAGATTTACTGGCTAAAGGATTAAGATGCGTAAGGTGTTTAAATCAATTTGTTTAACATAAAGTATTACCAGATAATGAACAGATAGTGAATTATACACCAATGCTGATGTTCAATACCTAAACTGAAATCCTACCATGAAAAGAGGAAACACCATCATTATTAAGTAAATGGACATAATTTTCTACCGTAAGAGCAAAGAAAGCTGGAAGACCAGAACTCACTTCTTTAGAATAGATTCCTTCAGTTGGAAGGGACCTATAATAATCATCTAGTCCAACTGCTTGACCACGTCAGGGCTGAACCAATAGTTAGAGCCTGGTTTTAAGGGCATTGCCCAAATTCCTTTTTAACACTGACAGGTTTGGGACATTGACCACTTCTCCAGGAAGCCTATTACAGTGTGTGACAAGCCTCTTGGTAAAGAAATGCTTACTGATTTCCAGTCTAGACCTTTCCTGACACAGCCTTGAACCATTCTCACACATCCTGCTACAGGATATCAGGAGAAGAGATCAGCACCCCCTCTCCACTTCCTCTGCTCAGAAACTTGTAGAGAGACAAAACCCCATTGAGTTTTTATACTTTTTTAAAATAATTTTGCAGACTAAGGGAAGAATGTTCAAGGTGAAGTTCAGATGTGCTTGTGCATCAATTATACCCTAAAATTCAAATGAGAATCTGAGGATGGTTATCAGACCCAGAATTGCAAATGCAAGAAAACTCCTTTCTCAAATGTGATCAGAAACCAGAAAGACAAATAAGGTTCTTTTCCAAACCACATCTAGATTAAACTTAGAATTCTGAAAAATTCCTGTCATTAAAAAAGCCTGTGTAACCCTTGGGATGCTATTAAAAAAAAAAAATAATCTCAGTTAACTTTTTCAGATCCTAGCAATTATCCTGTGAAAATGAAGATACTCCTGAAACCAAATATTGAAAATAATTGCCATTTGTATCAGTAGAAGTTTACCAAATGCCAGTGAAGATTATTGCTTGCTTGAAAACTGCAGAGAATGTTTTCATACCTATGTAAAAATAACGGCTAATGAGGTCATCTCCTCTGATATTGTCTAGGAACTAGAGAAAGTTTCTACACAGGCATTTGCACACTTTAAAAACATCTTTATACTGTCCTGTAATACTTTTTATCTCTACTTTAAACAAAATTCTGTTATTGCACAGGCTTTTTAAAATATTATTTACTACATACTTGATTACCCTCAATCTTATAGTGTAACGCATAGCATATAAAAGCTTAACATATTTTGTGAATGTTTATGATCTGAGAAATTACAACAGAAATATTACTAGAAGACATTATTCCTCCCCCTACTTAACAGCACCCACCAGCAGGATGCCACCGGGGCTGGTTAAGCTCTCTCACCCAGTGCTGGGGCAGCACCAGTGAAGTCCCTTTGCTAAATCATACAGAACTCAGCCTGTGCTCCTCGTTATTGCAACAAGAACCCAACAGTTCACAGCACTGTTCTGCAGCCGTCTCACTCTACTGAATTTCACCTTCTCCAATGCAATTTTCTCAGCCATTAATTGAGCTTCAGCATTTGATTTCTGTTTCTCTAAAATCCCACGTACTATCTGACCCACAGTATGGAAGTAGCCTTGTGCTTTTACCAAAGCAAGCATATTTAGCACAGTGGAAGTAATTCCTACAGAAGAATTATTTCTCTTAGAATAAGTATTCAACAATTAAAAAGAAGCTTACTGCTATATAGCTAGTACTCTACAAATTATCCAAACCAAATGCATGAACTTCAAGGGATACTTACCCTTTTCAAAGACTAGGCACAGTAAAAAAATGTAGTATTATATGCTATACCTTAATGAAAGTGTAAACACTTAAGAAACTATATTTGTTTCAGAAATAAGCCTAGATGATATTGTGTGTATTTAATGCATATTAGTGAACTTTGCCACACTATTCTGCACTAGGCTAAGTAACTGTTCTCTGTTTACAGCATTTTGCAGGAATATAGCAAAGACACGATATCTAAGGTTCACCTAGAAACATTAAGAAAACTACAAAAGGCTGTGTGTAATAAGAAAGGACTGGAATAATTAACGTACTGGTAAAAAGACTAAAATCACAGCAACATCTCAGAATTTTTAACTTAAGGGCAGCAGTGGGAATAACAACACTTTGTTACAATATATAATTGGATAATTTGATTTTTAAGCTTCAAACCACCACTTCAGTCAAGAAATCTGTAAAGCAAATCACAAATCACAGGAAATTGTATTTCATGTGATTAGATGGCATTCTATTTTTAACACTAGTGATTAACAGATGGAAGTGGAGTTTTTCCTTCAAAAGTGCTTTAGTCATCACAAAGTATCAACAAAGATGTTAATTAAATACATTAGTAGAACTAAAAAAAAAACCCAAAGCCATGTGATTTCATGTTCATTCTCAACAGTTATTTCTATAGCGCTCTGACAAAATTACCATTTAGTTATATCAACATATACACATATATGTCAGCATAGGGAAAAAAATGTACCAGGTTGTCACTACAACTTGAATTCCTGTTATCATGTTGATAAATATTGCCAAGCTAAATTTATATTACTATGTCCTTGCACATTAGCCCAGCTGAATACTTTGTTTACCCCTTTAAGGTATTTCTGTTTTGTGAAATATTCTCTTGTTTCAGCCCTTGCACCAGGGAAACAGCTCTTTGGAAAAAAGAATACATGTAAGTCAGAGTGGATGTAGCTCCCCTATTTTCTCTCCGTATAAAGTTCGTTAGTAGCCTTGCTTTGCATTTCTTTAAAGACAAATTTTTATTCCTATGCAATTACTAATTTATACTGGAAAGGTGTGTGCTTGTGAAATAATGTGTGTAAAGGAACTGTATTACTATAAGAAATAGTAACTAAAACAATAACTGATACTCCAACTGTTACCATACCTATTTGCCTAACTATTCTACCTATAATGGGAAAAAAAAAAAAGAAGAAAAAAAAAAACAAAAGAACAACAAAAAAAATAAAGAAAAAAAGAAAAAAAAAGACAAACCACCTGCAGAAATGCCCAGAAGTTACTGCAATGAATCAGTAAGTTTATGTAAACCATGCTGCCAGAAGTGAGGTCTAAAGAAGCATTTAGTAAAGAGAATTAAAAGGGAACACACTATCCCCATCAGGTGCTAGATACAGAGAGCATAAACTCTTTCTTTCCAGTTGTGGCTGAAGGAAACCCTATTTCCCCAAGATGAGCCAAAAGTCTGAAGCACAGAACAAGTAGGGGTCGTCTCTGGAGAAATGAACAGAGCTGAAAGCAGTGCTTGATAATGAGAAGAACTTGTCTCTACCATCTTAAAACTCCTGGACAGCACTTTTATAAAAGATTTTTAAAATATTAAAAATTTATAGAGGGATGCCTTTTCTCTTCTCTCATCTTGTGCTTCAACTGCAAGGCAACTTCATAGGAAGAGAACAGTCACTTTTGGCCACTGATCACTGAGGGAGAAAAAGACAGGCAAGTTTTACACAATCTTCTCTTAAAATATCTCACAAATTCCTATAGTACAGAATACTGATCAAGGATTTGGAATTTGAGTTCTGAACTTCTTTGATTATGACTCAATCCAAATTCACCACATCAAACAAAAATGTTGATCTCTTCACAGGGTATTGATTGACACATTTACTTTGGACTAAGTGCCAGACACCTCAAGAATAAAAGGATCTTGAAAATACTAGTTTACTTGCATCACTTTTTTCATATCCTGAATGCATTACATGACATACATAATAACATGATACCTCATCTGATGGTAGCACTGAAATCTACACAATATTCATCCAAAGACTTGAGCTATTCTTCCCACCACCATCTTAATCAGTTTGAAAATAAATTCTCAAAGTAAAACATGTGAGAATTTTACCACTGTAAACAAACATGACAGATATCACATTCCATATTAACTACATAAAGGAAGAGAACTTGGTCTGACAGATTTCTCAATCAAAAATACTTCTCACATCGTTATCACCCTGGGCTGTGTATAGCAAGCTTATTTCCACTTCCAGTTACACCAAAACAAATTCAGTCTAAGTCCATTAACCAAATTATTTTATAGCCATTGAAAGACAAATCTGGCTGTAGACACGTGCAGATGCCTAACAGCATCTATTTCTGAAACGATAAGACAGATAATCTCTGTGGCATTTATGTCAGAGCCATGACAAAATCCTTTTCCCAGATGAATAAGTGACAGTGAGAAGGCTGTTTTCAATGGGAAGAGGAAGCGAAGAGCTGGCTTGTTTCCATGGAAACACTAGCAGCATCAGGCAGAACAGCTGTAGAGGAAGAGGCGTAAGTTCGGAAGGCAGAAATCTTGCTGATTTTACCTCACTGATGTCAGTACCATCAGAGACCATCTATACTTCACGTAGATCACAGTAGTTTACATTGTATACATCATATATTAAGCTAGAAATTCCAATTAAGACTTTTAAAAGCCAGTATGCCAGAAGTAAATTAATAAAAATTACTTATGTAATTTAGTCAGCCCATGTACACATGACACTACAGAGTATATGAATATCTGTAACAGTGATGCATTATGATTTTTGTCATTAAGAACACATCTTTTGCTGTGTTTAAAAATGACAGCTCCCATAGTCTAAATGCATCGAGCAGAATGACTGGTTTTCACCAATTTAATCTAATGGACTATTTTCCCACTTACAAATAAATTCAGTGCTATGATTACCAAAATGGCAAAAGCAATACCTTCCTTGCAGTTCCTGTATCAACCTTTGCTATTTTCTTTGTATCATTTTCAGACAGAAGACATCTGCCTACCTAATAATTAAATGGTAAAATCTAAAGTGTACCTGCTTTCCTTGTTGGAGAAAAGACAAATATTTCCACATATATTAGAAGGCTTCCTATTACTTAAGAAAGCAAACAACCTTTGCTATTCACAGTTAATCTACAAACATATATTCTGAGATTAACGTATCTTCACCGCTCCATTCACAGTATTTCAGACTATGGCAGCAGTGTTGTTTCCACCAAAAATAAAACCTGTCTTGCATCAGAACAGGCAAAGCCCTAAAAATATAACTCACTTTAGTCATTCACCATAGTGCACGGCAGGCTTCCTAAATCAAGGCTTTCTTGACACGCATCAAAAAAGGTATCTAGGTACCTGGAGAAAACAAAGGTAAGCAAGCCACCAAATAAACACATAAGTTACCTCTGATAAGAATTTTTTCCAATATAATTTCTGTACCTTTAGCCTTTCAAGGGGGTCTATAAAACTGTATTTTTTCCCCCTCCCATCTCACTCATTTCAGCTGATTCTTCACCTCACTGAGCACTCAAAGCTGGAAAAGCTGCTACAGGACACTGAAAGAATCTGAGACAATTTAGCGTCACGTAAAGCAGTACATGGTAGCTTTGTACTTCCCTTCAACAGTACTACCCACTGCTCAAATCCAGCTCCTCATGTCACAATGAAGCAGCGCCAATATTTCTAAGAACACTTGCAATGTATGTATCTTGATGCCTGGACTACGAGGCTTTTGTGGTTTTATGTGCATTGCAGTGAATACTTACTTATACGAAACTAGACAAGTACCTGATAATTAGGTTTTATATTTCGCTTGTAAACCAAGTAATTAAGGATCTTTCCCAGAGATAAAGACCATATAGCAAAGGGGTTGTGTAACTTGCCTTCAACTGCTGCAAATGGCAGTGCCAGCCTGAGTACCCTGGGCCATGCTGACTGCTGCACTACTGAACCACTCAACTTAGCAGATGCTGTCTTCTTATCCATGAACAGATTTACAGTCTTCTTAAAGAGTTAAGGATACATACCTACGAACTTGGTGAATCCCAGGATCGTTTTTGCATTCCTCAACTAAGTATAGGAGTAACACATAATCCTTATGAAAAATCAGTGACAAATACTAATTACTTTTTTCAACAGCATCATGTTTCACGTATTATTCAAAAGTAAAAAGGCCTTACAGGCTTTAATTACTTTGAAATATGAAATCTGAGACAAGCACTGACTTTCTAGTTCCTGCTTGACATCTGCAGACACTCTTTTAAACTCAGTGCTTAATGTTGCCTCTTGTACTTTCTTACAAACTATCTGGATTTATCTCTGCATTTTTACAAAAGCTGGCACTTCTGAGCCATCAAAGGGCACCAAAATCACTTACAGGTATTAACTAGCAAAACTAACAGTGCACATTTGAGTCAGATAAGGATCAGGTGTCTGTTTCAGAGATGTTTAAACCAATGCACAGAAAGATTTAGTTGCCCAGCACTTCCCCTCCTATGACAGTATCTTATGTCAGTAGCTTTCCATATCTACATAACAGCATTCTGTCAAATAGCCTTTTGTGAATGATCAGTCTATTAAGCCTGGAGCGAAAGGAGTATCGCTGTACTCTTTAATTTCATTTCACAGTCTGTGAAATGCAATACAATAAAATGAAAACAAAAACAACATTCAGATCTAACTCCTGAACTTGGGAAACAAAGAAAAGTGTTGCAGGTTTCAAAGCAATCATACGTACATGGATTACATTTTATATTTACAAACTCCATATTTAGTAGATGTCACTATCTGCTTATCAAACTGCATGCACTAAAAGTGGAATTTTTTTTTGAATTGCAAATAAAGTAAACCTTCTTGTCAATAAACTAGTTCCACTATTTATGTAACATCACTGGATGGTCTTGCTAGAATAATCTTGTGCGTGCACTATCCCTGAAGAGGTTACCATGGCAACTTATATTTGAATTTCTATAAATTTCTATTTTTAGAGATCACAGTTTAGGATAAAGAAAATCACAAATATTAAGTATCATTTCATTAATAGAAAATATCCCATTTTTATCACCATCATACCTCCCAAAAAAGACACTGCTGAACTTAAATCAGACAGTAAAGCTAAAAAAAAAAAAATTATCACCATTCTTAGGAAAGTTTACAACTAAGCAACCTCACCATAATCTAAGTGGTGTATGAGTCAGTACCTAACACCAAGAGACAAAGACTGATGTTCACAGAGTTTTGTCTTGATTTCAGTGAGGCCAGGATTTCACTCAAATGTTTTTAGAGTTAGTCATCATATCAGCTGACATAAAACAAGAGGGTATTTGCCAGAATACTCAGAAAAGAGTGGGATTTTTTTTTTTCAGGTGTGGAAAAATGTCGAATTGGCAGCAATGTCTCAGTTCCAAACTAAGGTTACCATCACCTTAAATTATTGTGTTCAAGAATGCTTACTAAGTGCATGCAAGTCCTTAAATACAAATTCAGCTTTAAAACTTGCCAGAAATTCTCAAAGTTGTCTCTCCACCTGAAAGACCAAGCACAGAGTAGTAGCCTTGAGAAAATGAAAACACTGATTTAGATTCTGTTGTTATGGTTCTGACACCGCCTTATTCTGGCTGCCTGGGGTTGAAATCAGAATAAAATGTTCAAAAAATGTTTAAACCAGTTTTCAAGTTATAAAAAAGTAAATACTCTATCTAAGAGATTAACACTGCCATACTGCAATTTTCTGTTACAGTGTTAATTACAGTATTCATTTTGCAAACTTGATATATCTTCACCCAAGCCACCGACAGTTCAGGATGATCTAGGACAAATCGAAAATTTTGAAAGCGAGTGCCGACAGCTTCTGCCAAAGTCTGGACCGAAAACCCAGCTATAACTCCAGGACAGAACTACAATCGACATGCCTATCTTCCTGTTTCTCCTGGTATCTTCCATTCAGTATTTACTCCGTACTTCTCAGTTCTCCAGCAAAGTTGAGCTGAAAGATCCTCTATCGTAAAAGCTGCAGTTTTGACACTGTCAGCAACTTCTCACAAAACACTGGGTGAAAGACAACCTGCAGGGCAATCATCACACGCACTACAGTTTTGTCAGGTAACTGACAGCCAAATTTTCTTTAGGATTCAGATAGTTAAGATGCGAGCAGTGTGGGTATGTCACTGATGAGCAAAGATAGACACTTCTACTAGCTTTTCTTCAGAACCCATCCTTTATTGAAGACATATTTTAAGAATCAGCTGGAGCCAGCTGTCAAGGGAAAACATACTGGTGAGCAGCCTTCAAAAACGTAACATTGGAACTTAGCAAGTGATAGTAATAGCTGGAAGGACTTTTACTTTCTGTTTAACTTACCTTACTAAGCTCATAGGATGAGCTGCCAGAAACTGCATCATGCCACGGGGTCACAATTCCATAAGTCACTAAACCACATACTTATGCACACATCTGTGAGACTGCCAGTGAAATCAGTGGAACTGACCAGGAGATGACACCCACCATAACTGCACTTCCTGCAGGATGAAGCTTAGCTCTGAGAACTTCATGATAAATATGCTGCAAAACACTTATTACCATTTTGTAATCAAACATTTCCAATTTCAAGTTCTTTGTCTGGTATTCCAGGGAGGATTTGCTGGTGGTTGCTTTTCTTGTTTTTAAATTTGAGACACCACTGTATATTTCTTTCAAGGGAATTACAACCATTTGTTTGGTCCAAAGCAAGTTAGACAGCAAACGTGCATCACCCCTGACAACAGCAACTAAAAGACAGAACTAAAATCCAAATCATCCAAGTAGAAAGTAGTCAGCATCAAAATGTAAAATGTTTATCTAAATAACAGAAAGTCAGTATGATCACTTACTGTCTCATCCCATACCCTCAAGTCACAGAGCCAGTGACGGTCACCCTGAGAAATCAATGGAGGCAGAGCCAGGGTGACCCCCTGTCACACTTAACTTTGTTGAACCAGGATTACCTACCAGTGCAGGCAGAGCAAAGTTGAAAAAGGGCTGAGGTCGCTCTCCCACTGTCACCACCTTACCTCAAACCTGAGACTTCAGCCCAGCTGCCTTGGCCCCAAAGGCCCTTTCATGCAGGTGCTCAGGGAGGATAAGGGCACCTTGGGGCTGTTCCTGTTCACACGTACACACAAACAGGTCCCAAGTGAGTACACCTCCACAGCCTCACCCAGGCCAGGAGGGTGACCCTGGCTCCCTTGCAGGCTCCCCAGGGCACAGCTCCCACCTCATCCCATTTGTACTCCCATGGGGAAGATGCTGGCAGAAAGGGACTGGCATGCTCCCCGACACTGCCTGCAGACGTGGAGGAGAAAAGCACCATCTCCTCACGGGGACCGAAGTCCCCCCTGTGCAGTGGCCCACTAAAAGCATCACTCGGCACTCACAACCAGAGCGAGGAGAGCTTCCCCTTGATGCCCCATTTGCCTGCCTCCCCCTCCAGGGGACCCCGGCAGCCTCCCGGCCTCCCCAGCCCCCGAGCGGGAGCGCCGGCCGGCGGCGCTTACCCTGGCGGCTCGAGAGGAGTAGGGGTCCTCGAAGAGCGCCCAGACACGGGGCTGCAGCCGCCGCCAGCGCCCGCCCTTGCCCTCGGCGGCCGCCCCCACGTCCTCGATGCCCAGTCTCTTGGCGGCCAGGTCGTCGTCGTCGCCGTCGGGGGGCGGCTCGCCCGTCAGCAGGTCGGGTGCCTCGAAGATGTCGAGGGCCTCCTCGGCGTCACGGTGCTGGCGGTAGGTCATCCAGCAGCAAGGCTCCACGTCGGTCTCGTCGATGCCCCAAAAGGCCAGCTCCTCCTCGAAGAGGGGCCCGCAGACGTCGGCGGGGCAGTGCAGCTTGCCGGTGCGATAGTAGTTGAGCACATAGGCAAAGACCCCTGGGTGCCGGTCGAAGAAAAACTCGCTGGTGCCGCCGTTGCCCCGGGGGCTGCAGCCGCTGCCGGGCTCCGGGCAGCCGCCCGCCGGCGGCGGCGGCGGGTTGGGGGGCGGCGGCGGCTCCTCGCCGCCCGGGGACTCGCTCTGGGACTCGCAGGCGAGCAGAGCCAAGCGGGTCCCCGGCAGAGTCTTCAGGGTGCTGCGGTAGGTCTCGTGCCGCGTGCCCCCCACGTTGAGGATCACCCTCTCGTTGTCCTCGAGCTTCCCCATCGCTCCGGGTGGGACATGACTGGGGAGAGCACGGGAGGCGGCGGCGGGGAGTGGGTGGGGGCGCCGGTCGCTGGGCGGGGGGCAACCGGTAGCCGGCAGGTCCGCGGGAGACGAGCTTCTGCCTTAAACGCAAACAGAAAAAATAGAGGAGAAGCCCCCCAGGTACCACGTAGGGGGGCTATTCCCCGCCTTCGCGACCTGCCCCAGCGCCCTCCATCCCCAAAATCTCTTGCCGACCCGCATTCCGGGAGAGTCCTGCCGGCCAGCCCCGCCACCCACCCCCGGGCAGCTCTGCACGCTCCTCCGCGGAGGGCTCTGCCGCCCGCCCGCCCCGGGCACTGCTCCGGGCTGTCTCCCGCTTCCCCTGGAAGCAGGCTACCGAAATGGCACTGCTGCTGCTTCTCCCGCGTACGGATCCGCCACCGTCACCACCCCCTTCTCCCTCGCGGGGCTGCGTGAACCGAGCTGATGGAACAGAAAGTGTGCGGTTAATTATTTAATGGGCATCTATCTTTTATTGTCCTAACAGCTTAACGAAGGGGAAAAAAAAGAAGGCTTAGCTATTTTCCTCTTCCCCCGCCCCCACCGCAGGAGGGAGGAAGGGGTTGCTTTTTGGGAAGAAATACCAAGCACTCCATAAGCGCAGGAAGCAGGGAAACACCGGGAGAGGCAGGCTGTGCGGAGCTCGGCTCGCTACTTTCTCAGACAAATCATGACGGCGAGCGCGCATCTCGGGGAAGGGCAGGTGGGATCAGCGCCGCCAGTCCCGCGGGTCCCTCCCGCCGCCCGCCGTTACCTTTGCCGGAGGAGCGACGGCGGCTTCTCTTCCCGGGTGGGCTCCGGCCCCAGCCGCTCTCCGTGCCGCCTTGCCAGGCGAGACTACTTGTTGTGGTTCGGGTGTTTCTCCGCGTTCAGGTGGCTGTTTTACCTCCCTCCACGCTCAACTCCGACAGGCGCAACAGCAGCTCCCGCTGCCCGCGCGGAGATCCCGCTCCCCTCATTTTTACAGGGAGGATACGGCCGTTCCACGTCGGGGCTGGGAGAGGGGATCGCCGGCGGAGCGCAGAGCCATCAGCAGCGAGCCGGGGCGCCTCGGGGACCGGGACGACCGTAATTCCAGCACCGCTCCAGGAAGACGAACCCAAAGGTGAAATCGCACCTCATTTGGGGCCGAAGCTCCTCCCCGGGGCGGGGGCAGGGGCAGCGCAGCCAGCCCTCCACACCCCTTGGCTCCCTGCTTCCAGTCCCGTGGGGCGCAGGGAGGTGACACGGAAAACAAGGACCTCATCTTTCCGAGAGAGGCAACACCACCTCCGCTCCTGGTACATGGACATTTGGTTCGCTTAAGTAAAACACGCGGGAAGGGATCGGGGCTGAGAATAGCTGTTTTTCGGAGGAATGCAGAAAAAGCAGCGCTAGCTACAGGTGACTGCGGAGAGGAGCTGCTCAGCCCCCAGGAGAGGGTCACACAGCGCCCGCACAGCCCTGGTGTGCGGGGCAGGGGATGCGCAGAGTGCCAGCTGACTGCGGCGACGAGGAGCGCACCGGCTTGGGGGAGCCTGTAGCGGGGGGGCTAGGAGTCCGGCTCAAGGAAAGGGGTTCCAACTTTCATATCAGCTGGGAAAAACAGATAAAGAGCAGTGGGTGCTCTCTCATGCTTCGTAAACTGCATAGGTTTGAGGCTGGGAGCGGAGGTGGGGAGGGGGAGAATGGAAGTTGAGAGTCCCCAGTAATATATCAGGGAAACCAATGCCTATGCACTGCAGTACATGCGTGAGACCAATGTGTCTGCCCACAAGCCAGCTGAGTTAATTTCTACAGCCTACACTGATACCTGGTTTCGGTTGGGTTGGTCAAAGGCAAAGAAGCTTCCAGCCCCAAAGAGAAGATACACAACATGAGAGGTTATCACTCTTGCCGCTTCCTCAAAAGAAAAAAAAAAAATCTTCCTCCATACCAAGGGTATTCCCTGGCCTGACACAGGGAAATGAGTGGAATAATGGTGTCTGAAACTTTCTGCATCAGAGCCTTCGGCTGGGCACTTGCTGGCATCTGGAGGGCAAAGCTCTGCTGCAAGCAATGCTCAGAGGACACACTGTTTAGACCAGATTGCTTTAACCCAGATCTGTCTATATGTGGCATCCATGATGTAAACACAGATTCCCCAAGCAGCAGCAACTTTAAGAAATGGGTTTCAGAAGCTTTCTCCAGATGTACGTTTTGAAGTTCCTAAAAAAAGGAGCAAAATATACCCTGCCAAAACAGATATAATCAATTAGTGAAAATCCTGGGAACCACAATTAATATTCAATTACATCGTTGCAAATACAGTGGACTCTGCCATCCTTATGCCACCTATGGCCACTCATGCTATACTAGATTTTCATTGCAGACTGGATTTTTCTGGAAAGGGGACATAGAGAAGGAGGGAGTAAGACAAAGTTTTATTGTCTTATTTATTGTCAAATATTTATTGTCTTCTCTCTGACTTAAAAGAGGTTTCTGGAGAAATGTAACATATTAAAGCTCTGCAGCATTCATCCAATATGGAAAACCATGGGGTGGCAGTAGCTGCCAAAACAGTACTCAAACTGTATCGTCACAGAATACCAGGACTTCCTGCAGAACTGTTACTGTCTGCTCAAGTCCCACATCTGTGCTCAAGTTACAAGACAAGCACTGCCCTCCAGAAAAAAGCCACACAACCAACCACAGAATAAAACAATAACAAAATCAACAAGACCCAGACCCCCTCCAAAAAACCCCGCAATATCCTAACAACCCGCCCAACGTCCTAAGAAACCTAAGACTAATAAGGATGGCATCTCATAAACAAAATCTTTACAGTCATACTGTAATGCCATTGCCATGAAAGAGGCATTTATTATGAGCAACCTGTTTACACTTCGTACCTGTGAAGCACACAGGGGGTTTATTGCATGGGTGAGAGTAAACCACAGAAATAATTTTTCCAGTTGGTAAGAAAAGGAATGGTCTCTTCCAGAATATAACAGTCCTTCAGTCATATTAAAATTTTCATATTCTATAACTTGTCTGTTACTAAATATAATGCTGTTAATTTCTCTGTGTATTATTCTTCCATATTTCAGCATGTGGCAGACTTCTCAGTAAAGGATGAAATTATGTTAGATGTTGACTTTCCAGAGCTGAAATTTTCTTGAATGACAATATTCTACACAGACATAGTGACATTTATGAATTAATTTCCTCCCTACGAGAGCCTGACCTGAATTTTTGCACTCCTCAGTGCTTCCAGTAAGAGCGGAAGCATGAGATGTATGTGAGAGAGAGAAATGTGTCTGCTGAGTGAGTTTTACCATGAAATATGTCTGCAATTGAAAAAAAAACAAACCACACAACAAAACCAAAATCTACTTACACATACTCTCAAAAAATTAATTTAAAAGGCAAATAGAAACATTTCTGTAGCTCAGGATTTGGGACTTTGACTTTCTTTGAACAATGCATAGCAAATTTTCCTTGCTGGATAATAAGTCCTTTACAAAGGGAAAGATCCCTTGTCATTGTTTTAACCAACAAAGAAATAAAATTAAATATGAAGATCGCTATGAGAAACCCAAGCCAAATGAGCATTTTATTAGCAGCAATCATTCTTCTTGCAGGCTTGAATACTGCAATGCAAAGTCGTTGGGCTAATGGCTGTCTAACAATAGAAGTAAATGGAAGAAAGGACTTGTGCAAAAGAAAACCAAATGCAGTGCACCCCAGTTAAAGTCATGCTCTGAATCACCTTCTGGAGGAGCTCTGTCCCTGTTAGCTAATGAGTCCCTGGGAAGGGGATCCTAGCCAGATAACATCTGCCTTCCTGAGGAGGGCATGAGAGGCTGAAGCCACCAAGTTTTCTAGTGCAGATCACCATTTCAGATTTTACATATGATGTTGTAATTGGGAAACAAAAAATAGTCAATTTTATAATGGAAAATTGTAATTGAAGGTAGTGTAACACAGACAAAATATGACCTAGTTAAATCAATGTAATTGATTATTAAATTAACCAATTATTTTAAATATCCACTGTCATCAACATTTTTAAGCTTCTACTTCTTTCATGTACTTTTCTATTCTCTCTTATTATTTATAATCATCTCTATTATTTACAATTACATATATTATTTCATTAGAGATTTTGCAGAACATGACAGTCACATTACACTCAAGTACATTAATGGTAAACTATAATCCTAATTTAAATTGCAAAAAAAACCCAAATTAATTGAATAAGTAAATGTCTCTGAAATACAACTGTGAGGAGACATGGTGTTCATTTGGATGAGGATCAAAACAAAGTCAGCAGAAAGTTGTCATTATTTTTAAATTCCAATGCACGGTTGCATTTTTAGTTAATGCAGTTGAGATATAAGATTGGTTTGATAAATAACACAGAATTGTTGAAAAAAGGTCTTATTGTAGAGAAATATAAATTAAACTAAGATTGGACAAGACAGATGTACAACATGTGAAAGCTGCCATGAAATCAGCATACTCTTAGTCCCACAGTAGCAGGCCAGAGAGGCTGTATATAGACAGATGTGTTTCATCTGCCTTTCCCTCCCACCCCAGATTTCAGGTCCTTGTGAAATTCTGAGGAATATGGTATCTCTCACTAAAAAACTGGAAAAGATCCAGTATCGAGGAAACTAAAAAAAGGGAACCCAAGATTGGGGTCCCCTAAGAAGACATGGTAGAAGAAACAGGTTAGCGCTAATTAGATTGCCTAATTAGTAATCCCCGGTACAACCCATGCTACATGGTTAAGTCTTTGCCTTCCCTGGTGGTGGGGATGGAATTGTAAAATGTATGTACATTAAAATAGGCTTTGGGTTTCTCTCTGTGAAAGAAGGGGAAAGGTTTGCGTGCTTGAGGGTGACTTGAGGGCTGTTTTGCCTGTGATGCTGCAAGAACACACATACCGTGCAAATGGAGCCCTTCCAATGGATCACCTCCTCCAACCAGCTTCATAAATTTTCAGATCCAAAGTACCTGCTCTTACAGGTACCTGCTCTCCAAAGTACATGCTCTCACATGCTTTTCCCTTAGAAACTGTTTCAGTTCACCCTTCATGTTTGATTTCAATGTTCCTCTAAATCAGGAGTAGATTGCAAATGGCCTTTGCCCAAATGTCAACCATACCATAATCTTCCAGGCACTGCCTTTTTCCTTCATGACCCTGGGGTGCCTGTTGGCTCCCACAAATTACCAATGCCAGAGGTGTTAGCAGTGCAAGATGGTGGAAAGAAGGATTACTCACCTGTTTCTGCTGTAATTCAAGTAGCTTTGTCAGTGCTGATTTATGTTTGTGGGATGCCGATTTTCTCAAGAGCTTTTAGGATATTACATTCTGCTTATAAAAGGAGGTATTGCCTCAGGCTGTGTCTACACTTACATTTTTTAGTGCCCAATGCTGAAATAGTTGAAATGAATTTTTGATCTATCTTGAAAAAATTGCTTCAGTTCCAGTTAAAAGTCAGTGATGTGTTTTTCTTATTCACAACTTGCCAGCACATGATGCCACTTCTGAGGGTCTGTCACCTCCCAGCAAGACAGTGTCTTTGTAAAGAAGACTCATTAAACCATGAGAACCGTACTGAGCTCCTCAACAGACATTTACTCTGTAGTTCAAGTAGAATGTAAATACATGGACTGAGCTGCTTCTAGGTGCTCTTTGTACTTATAGAGACTGGAAAAAAAAGTCTTGGAATGTCCTAGTCAAGCAGACAGAATCCCCAGAGACAGGGAAATGAATGCAGTTCCTCTAAACAGCTCTTGGGTTCAAGCTTCCCGTATTCAAAAGGGTCAAAACTTTCAATTTGTATTCAGAAAGTGCAGAGAGATGAAAAATGGGGAAATGCCCAAGCCACATATGTTGTCTTACAGCGGAGCTGAGCTAGCCTCCACTGACTTGGCTTCTGTTTCCTGGCAGCCTTTTGAAAATTTTGGGAAATGCCGTTCCTAAAATTTCTGTGATCTTCTATTTTTTATCCATCTCATTCATTTGACTGAAGTTTTTTGACAACACATGAATAATAAAACTTCAGTGTCAGTGTAATGAGGGCCTTATCTGGTTGCAAGTCTTAAGCACTCCCATAATATAAATAATCGACAATCACCTAGAAGATGCAGGACAGTTAGTTTTCTTCAGCTGCAGAAGAGCATGCCCTGAAAGAACTAAACCTGTCCAAACAGAAGTGCATTATTATTTATTTTAGCAGTCTCTTCAGCAAAGAAAAACAAACAAACGAGCAAACAAATCAACATAAAAACAAACAAACAAAAACATCTACAGCACAGTTTGCTCTGAAACATCTGTCATTTTCATTTCATTGGTAAAGACTGTATTAAGGAACACCCAGTTTACAGGGGGACTGTACATATACCACTAAGCAACCTTGCAAAGAAATTTAAAGCAATATTTAGTTTCTAAGTCTCTAAAGTGATCAAAGTGATTTGGACATAATTTGACTCCTAGGGGGAAAAAAATAAAGAGACCTTTACACTTCTATTTTGGTAAATTATATTATCTATCATTCAGCACACACTCAATCCACTACCTCAACTGATATTTAAACTGTTATTGAATAGCTAGTCTGTGTTTTTAAAAGATTAGGTCCATTCAGTAAAATATCCTGGAAACAGTTTTCAGTTAATGCTAGCTTTTACTAATCTTCTAGAATCAGTTCAAATCTGATACATAATCCACATATGATGGTGATTTATCTGAGGAAGTCTGCAAACCCTCCCTCACATGCCATCAAAATCATTGGAAACACACTAAAAGGACTACAGGGTTTTTCAGATGACTGGTACTGTTCCACCTAGTTTCTGTGTTTCACCGAAGTTTAATTGGAAACCTACCTCAACTGTCATTGCCCTCCATAGCAAACTCCACTCTTTTCATTAATATTTAGGAAGAGACCATAATACACATACCCCAAGAAAGCAAGGATATGCTTTAAAAGATTATCTTTGGAAGATGTTTGCACTGATGATCTTTGAGGCATCCCTGAAGCAACAGCGATTTAATTGATTATCAGTGTATAGAAGATACTTTGTAACAACAGTTAATTTTCTATTGTTTATTCAAAGTGTAACCACCATTTTTTGCAACGGTTTTGTCTTACCACTGTGAGGAGCTATAGTTCACCTGTCAGAAGGGCACCTCCTAGAGTTCAAGGCGGAGAAGTCTCCGACAGAGTCTCACTGGCTGAGGCAGGCAGATTTGAAATCAGATGCCTGAGCTACGTGCAGGAAGCAAAGAGGTTTCTTCACAGTGTCTGCAGTCTCATATAGCAAACCCAATCTCAGTGTATGCAAGCTTGATTAATTTTGACTGCCTCCATTCAGCTGCAGTCAAATTTTTCCTCTCCGAATTTTTTTCATGCTACTTTGCAGACAAGATTGCCCAAATCTGGACTGAGCTGTCTACTGCCATGGAAACAGAACAGTATTCTCAAGAGATAAACACTGCATCTCCTCTGCTTGTGCTTCAGTCTTGCTTGTGAAAGTTACAGGTGCTGGTACAGATTTCTGCTACGACCCGTAATGGACCATTACCCTACCTAGCAGGGGAGAGCCAGACAGGAAATATAAGATCCATCGCAGGTAGCATCATCAGCATTTGCTCTTCAGAGACAAGGTGCCAGCGAGCCTTAAAGAGCTGTGCAAGGTCGTGCTGAGGTAGAGAAGTCTGTGCAAACAGTCTAACTCTCAGTTCGAAGCCCTTCTCAGTATAAGGAAAATAATACAAGGTTGTAAAACTGCAGGTTTCTCCATGTTTTTTAATAAGACAGCTTATACACTTAGTCACAGAGTAAAACCACATTGGTGACGTTGACTGTTACTCTTAGTTGTCAAAGAATGTGCCATGTCCATGCTGATCTTGTAAACATCTCAGCAACATTTGATACCCTTGAGATCTTTTCCCAATCTGTTTTGAGCTGTAGGGCTCTAGTAGCTCTAAGCCTTCCCTAAAGGAAGAAAAAAGGACTGGTCTGGAGCAAGGGAGAAGGTGTGGGCTCAGGGACTACTGTTGCAGCAGATGCTGTTGAGCACACCACCTGAGTGGGGGACAGGAGGTACAACACAGCCAACAAAACGCCAGCCCCAGCCACCTACCTGTCCTGTGCATGTGGGTGTAAATGGAGATGTAGAGAGATGTGTTTGGACTGGAGGAATGGGGCCATTGGGGCATCAGCAGTCTTGTCTGAGGCCTTGCATACTTCTTGTAGTAGAAACTCAGAACAGAGACAAGTGTTAGGTCCTGACTTGATCTGATCTGCCCAACAATAGCAACGGCCATGGGGATCAATCTGTAACATCTATGTCCCACAGGAAAAGTGAATACTCTCCTCACTTCTAGTCACTTTGGCTATGGTGATTTCCCTAAGCTTCTACATATCCAGAATGGGAATGAGACATGCCTTAAAGGTCTGGAAGGCTCTATTTTTTTTCTGCAGAGAATAAGCAGGCAGCCTAAAGAGTGGGACAACAGATACCTAAAGGTGTGCACAACAGAGGTACCTAAAGCACCTGCCTAAAGTTAAGCAGCACACTGCTGCCCGGGACTAACCAAGACCCTGCCACAACCACTTACGACACTGTTTCTTGAGAACGGGTTGCTGTAACACCTTCATCCCCCTACAATTTGAAAGCATGCAGGCTAAAATGGCCTGAGAATTTAATACCCCTTTTAAGATCTCTTCACTTCAAAATCACACCACATATACCACAGCATGGGTATAAGTTTCCTATCAACCTCCTTCGGGAATTCAGGGTGTCAGTTTTGTAACCTTCACCCTTCTGCTTAACTTGCAATTTGGCTGTTAACAGGACTGGCATAGAGACAGAAGTCAATCTGCCATCACTGTATTTAAGTATGCAACACCATTTCAGTATGTAAGACAGCTGCTGGCAAGGCATGCACAAGGAAGTGCCTTAATGTCACTGTGTTCCACTCAGGATCTCATCTGCTTTTCTCAAGATTGAGGTTAACAACAACACGCACACAAACCCAACAAAATCTTTCCTACTGTTTTTTCACAAATGTTGACTGTCAAAATGGAAGAAGCATTCCCATATCATATAACAAACATTTTTTATAAAACTTTAGGCAGCTGGAAAGTATCACATAGGAGATTCAAAGGACCTTTCTAAAAAAGAAGAGATTCTGAAGATCTGCTTAAGAATCACCTAAACAAAGGAAATCCTCATAATATTTTAAACTCCTACCTTCCTAGGGACCTACCTTAGTATTCCAGCTAACCTATGCAGAGATGAAGATTTTTCTCTGACTGCTCAATAATCTTCTCATTCTACAAATTGTTATAGATATTTGTTGAGAAAGATGCAATCTGAGCTATTTGCTGTTACATTAAATGTTAGCTGTTTGTATTAACATAATATTCCCTGTCTCCCATCTTCATCTCTTCCCTCCCTCATACCTTTTCCAACTCGTATTTTACATTTTCTGAGGCAAGGATTGTATCCAAATATAATAGGTTGCATCGTGTTCAACTCAGCCCATGACACATCTTTTAGGCTCTTCAAAGCTAGAAAGCACATTAATGATACAGTAACTGACATGTCCCAGCTCAAAAAGTTTCAGCATCAAAAGGAGAGGCACAGTGGAAGACAAAATGCTAGAGATGCTCTGAGAGTAAAGCTGCCATCGTAAGTGTACATTTAAGCTTCTCCCACTACTGCGACTTAAAGATTGCTACTCCTCCACCAGAAAAGGAAGCTCTAATATAAAATCTAGCAGTATCATAATTAATGTGAATATTACATTAATCTTGCGGGGGAAAAGACCATTGCTTATCAGGTTCATTTACATTTTTTAATAACTTCTTGGCTTAGGCTTTTAATATTAATTTTGACAATTGCTCAGGAGGTTCCACGTATCAGTTCCTGTCCTACAGCCATCCAGCCCTTCCTTTAGGCAAAACACATTTAAGAATAAAGATGGGCAAGAAGGACAATTGTCAATCATTTCTCCTAAAGGAAGAGCATCGCCATGTCCCGTTTTGGCAACAGGACAATCAGCTTTATGGTACAGAGATGACATAAGGACCTTCCAGCAGCACAAAGATATGACACCAGCCTCCATTTATATTTTATTAGATCACTAAACTGACACCTACCATGCCTATTTTTGTTTGATGCTTCTGAACACTTTCTACCAGGACAGATATTAGAAACCAGCAATTAAAACTCTGTCTAAACTGAGTATTGCTATATTGTCATCATTCTGCATTGTTTTTAAGTGTCAGAATCATCTTTTTCCACCTTGAAATCGCTCATAGGTATGACCTATAAATTAACAGCCTACGTTCACTGCTGCTGTCAAATAGCCTCTACAGCTCAAGAGCACAAGTCAATCTAACAAGCTATAAAAAATACTGTCTTTGAAGTCAAAGTGCAAAGGAACAGTTTGAAGTCCATGATTATTTGGAACTAATACAGCTACAGTTTTTACTACTCCTTTCATTTTAGTGAGAGAAAAATGCAATTAAGCCAGAAAGAATAGTAACAAATTAGTAATCTTGACATAATCCTGACTAATGTCTAAAGCAATCCTGTGGACTGCTTGTTCAAGGTGAAAGGCAGTTCATAGCTTTATGTATTATTTATGGTAGATAATTCACTGGGGAGAAGGAAGAAGGCACTTCAGACATTAATACAGGAGTAAGTTGACAAGAGGGTTAAAGAAAAATCTCACCTGGTAACTGAAGTCTTCCACCATGTTTACTGAACAAAACCTTTCAGTTCACCAGACTAGACGCAGGCTGAGTTAAGGAAAAGAACTAAAAATAGAGGAGCAGGAAATAATAGACATCCTACACCTTGAATATGGAAGAGAAGCAAGGTTTTGCTTTGGAATTACAGTAAACTGTAGACTGAAGGTGGTTTACCTGCATTTCTACGCATCACATAGCAGCAGGGATTACTACACATCTCAAAGATATGTTTCAGCCTAGACAAAAGATTTTTCGTATGATATCAAAAATAAGCAATGATAAAACCTATTCTAATAAATACCTGCGTACATAATTATATTACATTTGTTAAATGCCTAAGAGACATTTACATACAGTGTCTGAAAAAAGCTGCTGTTAAATACCTTCCATTTTGCTTCAGATTCCCTTTACCCTCACCTGTGCTCTTAAAAACACATTAATTTAAAAATAATAATTGTTTGATTCCTCTTTATTTTCCATTTTAAGACTCCATGTTGATGCTGTGAATTTCACTGGCATATATCCTACAAAACAAAACTAGGAAGGAGAAATAATACTTCTAGTCTCAGGTAAAGCTGTGGTGAGCCTGTTAGCTGTCCAAAAAGAACCATAAGCACAAGGGTCCTACACAACTGAGACACTCGAGGCCAGGTTTTCCAGCAGGACCATCTCCCCATACCTCGAAGTGTGGCAGAACTTCACTGTTTCATTTCAAATGAAATGATGCAAGAAAAATCAGTTCTTGAGAAGAAAATCTGTGGGTTAAAATTAATCACAACATCAGCAATATTTAATAAAATCAGGTTGTTGTGAAAGAAAAGAGTGAGGAAAGAGAGGAAAGAATTGATAGAGAAAAGAAAGATGAAAGACACACTGATATAAAAATAAGATCTGTAATTTAAGTACCTCATGGGTAAGACCTTAACCAGAGCATCGTGCTTAGTGTAAGTAATGGCCAGTCTTCGTGAACAAAGATCCGGGGAAGGTCTTTACACCTTCCAGCCTGCGCATTGGATTTTTTAGGTGAGACACAGTGTGCGCGG
>JAWMRA010000041.1:36169967-36184515 GCA_035584735.1 Pseudotriccus pelzelni
ATCCCTGGCTGGGATCGAACCCTTGGCCTCCGCTGTGAAGGTCCCGCAATCTAACCACTAGGCCACCAGGGGCTCCCCGTGCTTAGTGTAGGGCATTGCATTCAACACAAGAAAGGCACCAGCTGGCAGTTAGGGGAGAAAAATGAGAATGGTCTTCAATCTGTCCAGTTAATGGAATTTTTGTAAGAGGCATACTTAGCAAACTTCAGATCAAAGGGGATGTAGTAATAATTTTCAAAGCTGTTACATAAGGAAAGGATGGGATAGTGGAAACAGTAATCAGCTTAAACCATAGAGAGATATTCAGGTCAATCAGTAGGCAACTTCTCCTAACATGAAGCACAGTGAAGCAAGAGAACAGATTAGCTGGGAATGTGGTAAAGTCTCTATCACAGATGAGAAAGCAGCACACCCTCTTTTTTTTCCAGATAATATAGGATAATGGAGTAGACTACCTTGTGAAATCTCTTCCAGACTGGTTTCTTTTGACTTTATGTGAAGGAGTATTTACACTGAACAATACACCTACCCAATATACAGTAGGCTTTGCTTCATGGCTGGCATTCCAGAAGGAAGAGGGAAGGGTCAAAAGATATGAATGGACACAAAATACTAATTACTAGGCATGTCATACCACTACTATTTGCTTTTATCTGCCCTGTCTCCTATCCTTTCCCCCACAGATTTGTCTTGTTGGATGTTACGTCATATTTTGATTTATTTCAGAACATTCTTTAGCATTATGGCTGTTCCTGAAGAATCTCATTTCCAAGAAGGATGCTCCCAAAAGAAAATACTTTGGAGGCATACCAAGATAAAACTGGAAAGAGAACTTAGAAATCACATAGTTTCAAATAATGGACAAGGAAACAGAAAAGAAACACAAATAATATGGAAAGTTAATTATCTGGTACTAACAACTGATTCCCTTCTCACTGTGCTGGTTTTAATAAATAAACAAACAAACTTTTCTGAGTGCTTATTTCCCCATGGTTACTTGGATCTATGCAACCATTGTATCTAGAACAGATATTTCTCAAAAGCATATTAAACCCATAAAAAAACAGAGTATAATTTGGTTGAAACTGTTTTGCTGTATCAGGCACTTCCAAAATGATGATTTTAAAGGAAAAACAAAACCATTGGTTTGACCTTTGTTGCTGCTCCCTTTAGTCATGAAACACTGAGAAAGGAGAAGTCAAAAATGTCTAGTGCAGTATTCACAACTGAAACTTGTGGTTAATCACTAGCATCTGCAAGGCAAATGCTATTGTCAAAAGAAATTACTTCAGGGGAATAATTTTACCAGTGTGAGTGCAGGATTTAATTCATGCCAAGACAAATCATAGGATCCCATAATTAGACACAGGAGTCATTAAGCGTTCACTTATTCAACACAGGCTGTAAGAAAAAGGAATATTGTTCTAAGATACGTCCCTGAAGCTGCTATTCAGCTTCCACTGGTATTAACCTATGCTTTCCTATAGTAGAATCCTTTCTCCATGTGAAGTATAAAACTGTGTAAAGCAGGTAACGTCCATGGCATGCTCCTCCTAAAGCAAGTTTTGTGACCCCTAATCTGGGCAACCCAGGGTGCTAAGGACCTCAGCCTTAGCCCCAGGTAACCATTAGGGTTAGGGTTCAGAGAGTCACAAAGCCTACAGCTCCAGGGACACTGCGGCTTCAAAAGACATGTCAAGGAGAGCAAAGAACTACACCAACATTTCTCCCTGCACACCTTTCTAATCTGGGCCACCCATGGTGCTGGAGACATAAGCCAGAACCCCAAACTGCTATTAGGGTTAGGATCCAAAGAAACACAGTGCCTACAGCTCCAGGGACACCATGACTTCAAAATACGTGTCAAGGAGAGCATGGCATGGCACGAGCATTGCTCCTTCCACACATTTCTAATCTTGGCCACCCATGTTACAGGGGTCCTCAGCCTCAAGATGCCACTAGCGTTAAGGTAGGCTGTGGCTGACTGCACTGGAACACATTGCCCAGAGAGATTGTGGAATCTCCCTCACTGGAAATATTCAAGAACCATCTGGACAAAATCCTGTGCCATGTGCTCTGGGGATGACCCTGACTGAACAGAGAGGTTCAACCAGATGACACGCTGTGGTCCCTTCCATCCTTACCCATTCTGTAGCTGCCAACAACCACCCTAGAAATGAGACAGATAAAAACAGGACACCAGAATATCAGCAGCTATCTTTCGAATAGAGACCTTTTGCACCTTAATTAATCAGATCTTGCCAAGTTTCACTTCCAATTTACAACCAAATGTGAGATGTGGCATAAAAGAGAAATATGAGGAAGAGGCTGAAGTGTTTAAGGCCAGGTTGGATGGGGTTTTGAGCATCCTGGTCTAGTGGAAGGTCCATGGCAGGGCTGCTGGAACCAGATGATCTTTAAGGTCCCATCCAACCCTAACTATTCTATGATTTAAAGCCCCACAGATCCCTGGTACAAAGGAGGTCTTTGCAATACGCTGCCATTGGATCTCCATTTTAAGTCTTCTGCCTGTCTTTTCTTCATGTCTTCTCTCGAGTTTGTCTCTGCCCAGTCTCTGCACTCTCCACTACACTTACCTGCAGCTAGACTGTACTATATGATGGATGTTTTGGAAAGCTGTTATAAAGAGCAGCTTTTCCATGAGAAGGACAGTCCTTGTCTTCTACCTTGGCACACTGGTAGGTACCTAAATGTATGCCAGAAGTCTTCTTCCCACAATCCTCTCCCAGCAAGGGCTACAAAAGGAGTCCACCATCTCAGCAGTTACCAAAGCGCCCAGGAGCAAGGCAAGCAGACATCACTCCTGAGACCAAGGCAGGCAACTTTACCTCTGCCAACCACTAGGTTATCCCTTCTCACCAGTGCTTATGCCTCCTGACCTCCACTGTCCAAGAGCAGAACTTTTCAGGTCTTTGTCTACTGGGAAGGAGTCCACCAAAGAGGTCCTTTGAGATACTCACAAGGTCAGTTCGGAAGCAGTGTCAGGTTACCACAGGGAGAATCGAGAATCCTCATTTGTTAAATACCTAGACAGCTCACCCTCTAAATACCATTTTTCCTACCTTTTTCAGAGTCTATCAGGTTCGTAGTTTCTCCTAAAATTGGGAGAGGAAATAACAGCAAAAGGTCAGAAGAGCTAAAAAAAAAATACACCATCCAGCAAAAGATGTTAAAATATTAAACATCTTTCATAAGAATCTAGCCTGCAAAAAAAACAAACCACAAAGAAATGGCTATTACTTTTCTTATCTTTAAGCTGCTTCTCTGGGGATGCTGGACATACAAAATTCTGCCAGTGGCAGCAAACACAGAAGTTTCTGTGCACAAATCCAATTAATTCCATCCAAAATGTAACACATGAGTGAGGAGGGGAAAAAAAAAGCCAGAAGACAAGTAGTCAGATTCTATAAATTACAGGTAAATAGAACAGATGCTCTAATAAACATTAAGAAATCTGTGATAAACAGGTTTAATTTTTCTTCCCTCAAAGGTACTTTATCATCTTTAAGCCTTGAGTTCCTCACAATCAAAAATGAGTGCCAAAAAAGTATAGGAGCCACAAACCAAAATATTTCATAAGGTCATCACGCAGGTAATGTCCTACCACATTTCTTTCCTAAGTACCTTCCAGTTTGCTTAATATTTAGAAATGTTCCCTGTGGAAAAAACAGCCTAAGTAGACCTGGAAGGAAATACTACTCGTCTCTTTCATCACTGGAAATGTCTTATGTTTAGAAGAGTAGCTCTGACTCAGCTTCTCAAAGACAAGATGGCTAAGAAGACGAAATACTGAACTATCTCAGTCTCTAAATTGCTGAGTATGAAGAAGGATAAATTAGAGTAATATCCAGAAAAAGAAATGCATGTGATTTTCACCTTTCCTTTTTCTGCCACAGAAACTTACCTGTTCAGTTTGACATGTCAGAATTCAATTCTAGGCTTTCTTTTTTTTACTATCTAGAGCTAGCATGCTCAAAACTAAAGCAAACCACAAACCTCTAAAAAAACCCAAAACAAAAACAAAAAAAACACACCAAAACAACCCACATCCAAAAGTAAGCAGCACCTCCCTACAAACACACAGTGCTGGATATATTTTTAATCTTTTGGTTGTTCTGGTCACAAAGGCCCACACAATTTGATAACCTGGCAGTAACTCTTACAGAAGACAAATTAGTTTTTGAGTGTGGATCAGTAAGAACATCTCCTCTCAGCAACAAAGGTACCCCAGATGAGGATGCTGTATTTCCATTAGCAGACAGAGTGAAGCTACTGAAGGTTTTGCTCTGTGTGCCCATGTTCTGCTTTTTCAAAGTGCTCTTACACATTCCATCTTACAGTGACAGTGCATATTCTTTTATGAAGTACTTACAGACATTGAGAATAAGGAGTTATATCACTTCACTTAATTTCTACTTGTCTTCTGGGAGCCTGCACATCTAATAGAACAAAATATGTTCACAGCATAATGCACTTCTGATGTTCTCAACTGCAGCAAGTTGCTAAAACTTTTTAGCAGAACTGTAAATCATGGTGGCATGAAGACAATTAGTTCTATTAAGCAGTGAGTTTCAGGGAAGAAGCCAGTTAGCTTCTTTGAGAACCCCACTTTAACTAAGAACACATTCTACTTTGGAAAACATGGGCAATTCTGAGAAAGGTAGCAAATGTAGAAAGTTTTGTTTGAAACACAAGGGCAATAAATCCCAGCAGACATCTCCAGAAAGTTTTAAAGCTACAAAGTATTGATGAAAGAACAGAATTCAGGTTCATCAGATGTTCAAAAGTAAATAAGAGCAAGTCAGACTGCAATTAATCAGGGCATTGAGAGCACTTTTAATGAGAAGTTGGACACCTTGTTTGAAAAGAGTTCATGTGTTATTTTACTGACTGTAAGCATGGTGGACAAGCCGTAGGTAGAAGCTGGTTTGAACTGTTTGCTGCCATCTGAAATTTAGACAATGAAAAGCAGCGCATGGATAAAAGTGACTTTTGTGAAAGCTATTAAAAATTCACCATTGTCACCACACCTGATGTTCTGGAGGCAGTTGATCATAGAATCATTAAGGTTGGAAAATACCTTCAAGATCATGGAGTCCAACTTTTGACCAAGCATCACCATGCCAACTAAACCATAGCATTAAATGCCATGTCCAGTCATTTCTTAAACACTTCCAGGGATGGTTACTCCACCATCTCCCTGGGCAGCTTGTTCCAATGCTTAGTCACCCTTTCAGTGAAAATTTTTTTTCCTGATGTCCAACCTGAACCTCCCCTGGCACAGCCTGAGGCCATTTCCACTTTGCTGGTTGCCTGGGAGAACAGACCAACACCCACATTGCTACAGCCTCCTTTCAGGTAGTTGTAGAGAAGGATAACGTCTCCTCCGAGCCTCCCTTTTTCCAGGCTAAACAACCCCTGTTCCCTGAGCCACTAATCACATTACTCTACAGACCCTTCACCAGCTTCACTGCCCTCTGGACATGCTCCAGCACCTAAGTATCTTTCTTGAAGCGAGGGGCCCAAAACTGAACACAGGATTTGAGGCATGGCCTCACCAGTGCCAAGTACAGAGAGACAATGATTTCCCTAGTCTTGGTGGCCACACTATTTTTGATATAAGCCAGGATGCCATTGGCCTTCTTGGCCACCTGGACACACTGCTGGCCCATGTTCAGTTAGCTGTTGATCAGCACCTCCAGGTCCTTTCCAGCCAGTTTGCCCCCAGCTTGTAGCTCTGCATGGGGTTGTTGTGACCCAAGTGCGGGACTCAGCATTTGGCCTTACTGAACGTCACACCACTGGCCTTGGCCCATAGATCCAGAAATTATATACTTAGGAGGTTTCAAATAATTAGAGTACCTGCTTGTATTTCCAGGCAATTTTTGACCTTTAGAATTTATCTTTGATTACCCTGTTAGGGGATCCATCTTCAGATTAAAAAAAATAATGCATGGCTACCAAAGCTATGTCAATAACATTGTTATAACAGCACCTCATTTCTGTGCTAAGAACAAAATAAAGAACAAGTAATTTGCAGCGGTTGTGACCTACGCAGCTTTGGCTGATAAGCAGGGCCACTTAGGATACATCCACTTGTCATGAATTTTTCCATTCCATAGGAAAATGTGGAATAATCTTCCTAAAAGCTTCACAATAAAATTAAGCATTGCAAAAAGAAAATACCTCACTTCACCATCACTTTCATTCACTAAACTGAGCTACATTTTTATTTGTTGGTACAATTCTTCTAAGTGAGCAAGTCTAAATAGAGCAGATGATTCTTAAAACAATTAATAAAAATCACTTGGTATTTTTCAGTTATTTGAACTGACACATTAACAAACAGATCCCTGTACAACCAGATGAAATTGCCCTTCTCAGAATCACCAGTTCCAAAAACACTAATTAACAAAATCTTTCCATCAAGAGAAAGTCTGGCAGGAATTGTGAACAAGAAAACTGTAATGAGCCACATCAGAATTCCTGCTTAGAATAACCATTGACAAAATCTGCCTTTCCCTGTAAACCAATACACACAGACCTTTGCAGCCTCAAAAGAACCCTCCAAAATCTCTCACTTGAAGATTCAGAGCAGAAACTGAAATTCTTGTTACAATTGAGGGTATGAACAATCAAAAAAAAAATAAAAATGCACAAGCTATTAGAACAAGGAAATACTATTTCTAGAATACATCCATCATCCACAGAGAGACCAAAGTCCCTCATTTCAGCATCCATTCCAGCACTGCCCTTTAATTCCTATGAAATACAAATTCTGTCTCAGAGGAAGGTTCTGTTAACCACAGACTATAAATTCATAACCAGGCAGACAAGCTCTAAGGAAACTAATATATTTTAATTGTATAGGCTTAAGAAATGCAGTTCAACATACAGTTAATTTTAGTGACAGGTCTATTGAAACCAAACGCTATCTCTATCTCTCTCACTGTATAATTAACAACACTTTTTTATTTCTTAACACAAATAATTTTACAGAATTAACAAGATGTATTACATTGAAAAGAGCATCTGTCTGTATATTTGAAGTAGCAAGGAATATTTTATGATCTAATTTTCATGATGACAGAGGTGGTTGTTTTGGTTTGGGTTTTTTTTTAATACTTTTCTGTTTTATACTTTCAGACTAGATATGAAATGCTGCATATCCATTCAAGAAAATATATAATTGCTAAGTTTTAGGTAAAAAAAAAAGAAGATATAAAGAAAACAGGTATTCGAATATAAATTATTTCTTTAGAAAAACAACTTAGCAAAACATAGGAAAGGAAGATATGCATTATAAAATTCATGTGTGTTTTATAAAACCTTTGGGATTCGATGCCCAGCTTTGGATTCCTGACCAAAATGACAAAGTAAGATCAGTCAAGATGGTCCATAGGCCAAGGGGCTAGTTGCTGTGAACGTCTCTGCACTTTCAGTACTGCAAACACCCTAAAAACTGGAAAAGGATGACCTATGCTAAGTGTCATCATAAGAAACAAGAAACAAGACAAAGAATGTTGTAAGAAACTTTCTAAAGAAAAGCCATTGATACTTTATACAGTCAAACCTGAAACTTTTCACAATGGATCATAAAACAAAATTTCCTCTTGCATATACACCTTCATGCATTTTAGTATTCTAATTCCCTCTTATTTTAAAAAATGCCACTTTATACTAATATAAAAAAGGATGGCTTTTGGTGTAAGAAACAGCCTTTATTATTTTCAGTGAAATGAAACAAACAGCGTTTGTATTAGCAGAGTGGCTAGCATAGCTGAACAGACACTCCAAGAAATTTGCCATATATTATTCTGAAAGTATCTAAAATTTTCAGTTCCTGAAAACAGTTTAACACCGTAATTATAAAGTAATGCACATCAAGACTAAATCCTCCCTTATTTAGTCACTCCTTGTTTAGAAAATGTTTCTTCTTCATTTTTGTCATCTTCCACTCTAAATACCCCAAGAGTTCCTTAAGATATTAACAAAATCATCATCACCCACAATTCCAAAACTTAATCCTTCATAGTAATCTTCAAACTCAGAATAGGACACTTCAGTGGGGTTGCTGCAGGTCTCTCCTAATGTTTCTAGAAATGATGATTTAATTTCTTCTTCTGCAGCTTTCCCTATGAAAGCATATTTTTCCATTAAATACATTTTAAAGAACAGTGAATATGTAGCATTTAATATACTTCAGGCAAGAAACTTTCAAATATTTTTTTTAATGAGCAAAGTCAGTATTCTGATTTCAGAATTAAGTCATTGGCTCACTTAGTACCAGCTGTAGAAATCACCCTACTTTGATAGCATGATAGCATTACATATCAGCAGAAACATGGTCAGTCAATTGCAACGAATTATGACATTAGGAAGATTTTTTTTTCTTCAAGTGAATGCAAAAATTGAATAACGCATTTGTAGACTAAAAATTTTGGTGTTTCAGAAGTTATCTTGTAAGAAAGCATGTGTTTAATGTAACACAAGTTCAAAGTTCTAGTAAAACTTTAGGATGCAAATTCGCATTTGAAAAGTGTTCCGCAAGTTATATCTGTGTCCTAGTGACTTTATAAAGATAATACTCAAGATGATTTTGTATCATTAAGAAAAAAAGGCATAAAGTATGCCATTATAGCATTGGAAATATTCACATGTTGTATCCCTGTACCACAGTGTGTCTTCATATGTTACCATTAAAATCACTGGCAATATGAAAACACATCCTCTTCTCTACAGGTAAAACCAAAAGGGTCACGACGCTACGGAGACTTTCACAGTGACTAGTTTAGTACGTGGAGATAGATATTAGTTTAGAAACTGCCATACAAATACTTAAATTCCTACTTTTTCACTGGCAAATTTTAAACATTTTTGAGAATCCTGAAAAAATAATGAATAATGAATGAATAATGAAAAAACAAGCACTTCCTCTGTAAAGGATAACAAACCTGTCCCAGAAATACATTAAGTTCCTTCTGAATAAATTATCCAAGTGCTGAGTACACTCTGTGTCAGCTGGAATCCTTGCATATTTTAATGGAAAACAGTAATGTGAAAATAAGAGTATCCTCTTAAGTGAAAATTATTAATATCATATTTGTCATTGATAACTTACAGATGAAAGCTAAGAAATAACTGCTTACATGTAGCCCTACACTGGCAGGGCAAATAATTACTCTGCATATATGCAGTGTTTGCAGCTTGATAAAGAGCAGTATTAAGACTGTATATATGAACTCCATTCCTATTTATAGTCATGTTCTGGATAGACACATTGTAAGTCATCAGACAAAAAAAGTTCTCCTTAACAGTTCAAGTCTAAGCCAATATGAAAACAGTTTGTATTTCCAACTAGTTTCTGTATCTGGTACTTCTGCTAACTACTTCAGTAGCTACAGATTATTTTGTTTGTTCATATGAATTACCTGCCAATACTAGAGGATGTTTCTTTGCACAGTAACATTTTCTGACATCTACCATAGGCACACTCCCAGTTTTGTTGAAATCTAGTTTCATATAAGCCTACGGGGGAAAAAAAGAGTTAAAGCATGAGCATATAAGGAAAAAAAAGGTGGAAAGATGAAAAGATCAAATATACTTAATTACTTGGCATATACTAACAGATCTTGTGCAGTGGATTATGTCAATTTACCTATTTTATATAAGGCACCAGATACCAAAAAAATATTCTAGATTATGCAGTTTTGTGATTATTTTATCTCAACAGCTTTCACATCAAATGTGGTCCCCTCATCAACTCACAAATTTTTTTTCTCCTTAATTTTTAGCTCATCCTTAGAATCAGAAGTTAAGCTGCCTCCCTTCTGCCTCCTCCATTTACTAAGATTCCTGCATCATTCTGACAGAGCCTCTTCAGCACTGCTAACAGCAGGTTCATTTTCATTTCAGTTTACTCAAATACACATGCTCTATATAAAAGGGTAGAAGAGTCAGCTCCCTCCATGCTTGAAAGTATGAAAGTGTATGTCCTTTTTCTTGATCTCGATATCCAGTCAATACTACTTGTCTGGTTTGTAATCAGTGTTTGATACTGCAAACAGCTCCACGTTACATTTTAGACATAAAACAAGTGGCACTTCAAATACAACAAATCTCACAAATATAATTACTCTAATTGTAGGTCTCAGAGGAGACAAGTATTATTGCCTCCTACTTCAGGCAATGTGGGAAAAAAGTCTACACTGATATAATCATCTGCCAAAATAAGGAAACAGACTTCTGAAAGAGATTGTTTTAGGGTGCCAGATGCATTATACACTAGACTGAACTATAAGAAAAGCATACATAAAATCAAAATAATAAAGAAATTAATTCTAGACTTTAAAATGAACAAATTCAACAATGGAACAGCATGCAATCCTTTAATTTACTTTTATTTTGATAAACTGATCTGAAACTTTAAAAAGTCAATTTCCAGATACACAACTCAGAAAAACAACAAAACTCAACAACCAGAACATGAAAAGTAACTAACTTCAAAGTTAGACTGCAAAATACTTGCATTTAGAATATCTGCAGTAAAACTTACTTTTCTTACAAAGGCTTTCCTATATTCATTCATTTCTCCAAATATGGCACGAGTAAATTCTCCATAGTCGACCTTATCACTCCTGCTATCATCCAGAATAAGCCATAAGGATTCAAAGTCCTGCAATTTAAAAATATTTTGCCAAAGTTCTTCACTATGTCCTAAAATAAAACATTTGCTATAATGGAAAATTACAGGATTATCACGAAAAAACCCACAAACTTCTAAATCCAAACTCACTCAAGATTTGTAAAAATAATGCATATCAGTCACTGATGACCATAATTCACGTTATTTGCAGTTCTGATAGCTGTGGGCTATTTTCAAAACCTAACATATAAAACAAAGAAGAAACATAAGAAAATAGCATAAACTATTCTTTAAAGCCAAAGGAGAAAAAAATAGATTGCAATCACACTTGCTTCTTCATGTCATGATGTAAAAAGATTGCATGCTTTTAAATATATTTTTTTATTATTTTTAAGAATTTCACACAGAACTGAATGCAGAAATGCCAATATACCACAAGGGGAAAAAAAAAACCATAAACCAAAAACACCACCAAAAGAAAATGAGCAAAAATCGGCTATTAAACTACAGATTTAAGCAAAGAAAAAAAATCAATTACATAAATCAAGAAAGATAATAGCCATGATTACAGTTTCAGCTAGACTTACCCCTTCAGGCACTTCCAAATGGAATACTTTTAGAGCTTCTTTAAAGGCTGCCTGCGGGAGAAAACCATTTCTGCTCTTGTCTACTTGCCGGAAGTACTTTCCTAAGCCCGTTATAATCTGAACTCCTCTTTTACTTAGTGTCCCTCTGAATATACCTGAGGATTTAGAGAAATAAGGGACACAATGTTTATGTGATGTTGGCCCCTTGCTATGGAGATAATATAGAAGTAAAGAACACCACATCTACTTATGATAGTGCTGGTTAAAATGACATATCTGTGCATCCAGACTCCCTGATCTTTGATGAAAGAATACCAGTCCAAAACTAAACTATCAGTTACTTAACATTTGAGTGGAAACCATATAAAGCAGCAGCAATATCTCACAAACTTTTAAAGAGACCGCAGAAGGAAAGGAATAATGGCTATTGCCCTCTATATGCTCAGACTATAAAGCTGTTTACTTCTGCTAGAACAGATTGCGTACCATGATTCAACATACAAAGCAACTCTGGAACAATACAAACACTCCATTACGAAACAGAGTTGCCTCTTTATTGTGCAAACATGTTAAATACATGTGGAAACAAGGACAAATATGAGTAATTATGCAAAATCATTCCAGAATTATATGCAGAGAACTATTTCTATGGTAAAAACAACAGCCTTATCAAAATCTTCAGGTAGGAGGTTTACTTTAGGGATGCTCAAGTTCCTCTGTTAACAGAAGTCACCTGCTATTACCTTCAAATTACTTGTATCTACAATTATAAAGCAAAATAGGGGCAAGGTGTATCAGGATGCTGTGTCCTGGAACGTGGACAAGCAACCTGAGCAATTCCCTATTTGCAAAGCTATCAGTGGTGGACTGAGAGAGGGTATGTCTTGCAGTTTTTGGTGTTGAATTATGTTTAAACCGGTCTGACACATCAACCCCAAACTAACATCCTGATAATAAGGCAAACATTTGGCAGATAAGCTGCTAGGCTGACCTGGAGACATGGCAGTCAATCACTTTATACTACAAAAGTCCAGTGCATTTGCATACATTAGGTTCTTCTAACATGACGCTTCTTGGAGTGTGTGTGGAGATTCCTCTGGATGGGGACAGCCCTCAAGGCTGCCCATGGTCGTTTGGATGGGTCACTTACATCAATTTCCACCTTAATAACAGTTTCTTTCTATTTTGCTAGCTTCATATATAATAGCTTTGCTATAGTGCACTATCCTATTCTATCCTAGTAGTTTTAGTTTCTACACTGTGTAGTAAGTAATTCTGATTAAGATCTTCTGTCTAATCGTTTCTCATAATAAATAATTAATTTTATATAAATATACCCAGTTTGCCACCTTTAATCCTGCAGGACAAAGTTGAACAAAGGTTCAATCACACCTCTGTAATTCCTCAGACTTAGAACCATTGACAAAGTCTGGGGCTGAGGTTGGATCCAGCCACACCCAGGCTACTCTCTGAGAAGCAGTTTAGAAAACAAGGGGTTCCTTTCTGCACCTCCTGACTTAACAGGAGGGCTTCTCTAATAAACTTTGTCTGAAGCTTCCACTCCCACCTGTGACATAAGGTGAAAGAAGGAAGTTTTTTCCACTGAAGTTGATACTCAGATGGATGTTAAAAGGTGCTTTGAAGTATACAAACGTAACTTTCTTCCAGGCCACACCAGGAAACCTTTGATGTAGTCAGATAATTGAGAAATCAATTTGTGTCTCTTACGCAAGAGGGGAAAATGGAATAACTAGAAGACTAAAAAATAACCCTAATTTTTGTTTCAAAAATTTTTTGTAAAAGTAAATGTCCAAGCACATTCTAGTGACCAGAGTGCCTACAATAAAACAGGTTAGCAAAAGACAGCAAACATTCACAATTATTCTCTATCTTCTCCACAATCTTTACCCAGACTGTTTACTCAAAGGGACAGCAGAAAGCATTCTTACGACTAACTTGTGCTAGTATCAGATTCCAGTAATATTCTTATAAATATCTAACATTCGTTTATCTTCATTTATACAAATAAAACCTTATATAACATCACTATTGTTCATTGCACTGAGCTGTAAAGACACAGAGATACAGAAATTAAAATAAAATGGCTTCTGGTAGACAAACCTTGAATCTTCTTGAAAACTTTGCGGTCACTGACCACTTGCTTAGACCATTGTTGCTTGAATTCTACAGAAGCAGCTCTAAAGAAATGAAAATTAATGTTGATTGGTGAGATTACACATAATACTACTATATTCAAAACAGCTGTACTAAAAAGGAAAAATATTGAACTTTATATTTAATTCATATACTACCCTTAAAAACACATTATCCAATTGTTTGAGTTTGAGAGAGCACTCACAAAAGTCATTTCTGAACAGCTGCAGATATGCAGAAATTCCTTTCTCACAATATTCCATTATCAGCTCCTCTACTAATTAATTAATTATGGATAATTCCTCCCGTGCATAAGATCTGCAGAAATTTATTTCAAGACAATCCTAATCTTCAGCTCATGCCACTGGAAGAATTTGTTAAAACAAGTACATTTAATCCCCAACAGGAAAATAACATGAAGGCATTACAAATCTTTCTTTAGAAGACAAACAGAAAGGGTGTAAACCAAAAACTGGGTCAGCATATTTAGGAATTCTGGTTAAATTTTGTGTGTTTTTCCTGGCAGGTTCCTTTCTGAGAATGGTTTCCTAATAAGCCTTCATCAAAAATTATTATAAAGTTGATTAAAAAATATTGTGGAACCACTGGAACTGGAAAATCAACAACCACCTACAGAGGACAATGTATTCTCTAAAACATGTGTAAATCAAAAGATTAATGGTTTGTGATAGCAGGGCACAAGTGCTCCTGGAAACCTGAAACAGACCTTTTGGACTTTAGCTGAGCAGGATTCTCTCTCAGTACAGTAATGAAGGTAACAGGACTCAATTCAAGAGTTTTGCACCAGAGAATAGAGCTGTGGTGGGTTGACCTTGTCTGGATGCCAGCCCACCCAGCCGCTCTACCACTTCCTTTTCCAGCCGGACAGAGGAGACAGTAAGATGGAAAACAACTTGTGGGTGTGGATAAGGCACTTTATTAGAGCAGAGGCTAGGAAAAAGCTTGCATGTGCAAAAGTGAAGAAGCGAAAGGTAGCAGAGTTCATTCTCTACTTCCCACGAGCAGCAATAGTCGGCCACTCCCAAGAAGCAGGGCTTCAGCAGGTGTGGTGGTTCCTCAGCAGGCAGCCACTGGAGACAATGAATGCCCCCCTTCCTGCTCCTTGCCTTAGCCTTTACAT
>JAWMRA010000041.1:36184615-36198174 GCA_035584735.1 Pseudotriccus pelzelni
CTTCCTCTCCCCCCCATCCATCCATCCATTCCATCTATCCATCCATCCTTCCTCATTCATTCATTCATTCATTCATTCATTCATTCATTCATTCATTCATTCATTCACTCGCATACACCCCCCCGCTCCATTCCCCCGTGGGACACGACCGCCCCAGCCTAGGAACCTCCAGGGAACGAGGCTTGGAGAAGCCCCCGCCCCGTCCCGCCCCGGGCGTTTTTCCTTAACCGGGAGCATCCCTGCGGAGTCGACAGCACCTGCTGCTGGAAGCGGGGTCTGAGTGCAGGGGAGGAAGGCACGGTCCGTCGCATGCAAACCACGCTTGCTCAGAGCAGTTTCAAACAGCTGCAGACTGCTGTCTTTTCCCCCTCTCCCATAAACCAGCTCCTGGCTCAAAGAAGTTAACGCAGGCACCCAGTTTTGGGACTGGTAGCAGCACTAACGCCCAGACAAAGTTGATCACCCCCTTCCTCTCAGTGGAGACATAATATAGCCCAGTGGGGCTGGTCTTGCTCACGCAAGGAAGCTCAACTTTACAAATTTCTCTCCCGTGGTAAAGAAATCCCAGGAGCGCTGAGCTGACTTCCAGATTCGCTTCCCTAGTCGGGGAGGGTCCATTCCTTTCCGGGGCAGGAGGGTTGCTTGCAGCAGCCCCGGAGTCCTGTGGGCCAGCAGGCTGGGGATGGGGAGAAGCAGCACACTGTACCTGCCCAGCATCCTGCCACGGGTGTGTGTGAAGCAGTCAGGTCCTGCTTTGACATTTTGAATCCCCCAGGAATCACGACAACTGCTAACACCATCCACAGCAATTTCATTTTAAATGCTGTTAGTTCGGCTTCTGCAAAGGGCCTAATAACTAACATCATCCTGGCAGTAGATGCTCTGTAGTACAGGCAAAGCTCTTTTTCCTGACCTTTCAATGCTGTCTCACTGTGACTGATGGGGTACAGAGTGCCTTGCACTGTACTGCACAGACCTCTGAAGAAAGCAAGCAAGCAGTGAGGGAAATGGAATTAAATCCTTCTTTCTGTGAGCTTGAATCTCTCCCTCTGAGGCTGGTATCCAGGAATGCTGGATTCTGGTTCTCTAGGGGATTCTGCTTGTATCACTACACTCTAGGCAAGCATCTGCAGTCCTGTCTGTTTTTGGAGATGGAAAAATTCACAGTAGCAGCTCTTTCGTTACTACTCTGACTGATATAAATGGGGAGATGTAAAGGCCTATATATTCCCTCATAGCATAATGTGTCTGGTCTGTACCCTGGTTCAGGGGATGAAATGGGTTTCCCTGGTCCACCTATGACTAACAGTCATCCAGACTTCTCCCATCCTCATGTACAGGGTCCCTGATTTGTTCCTGACACCTGCATCTCTGATGTCTGTGTCAAGTGATACAAATAACTTATGTCAATAGAAAGCATCATCTGAAGTAGCTTCAGGAATACAGACTTCAGGTCTTGCAAAGGGTGGAAAAAGTTTGTGGGACACAATGGAAAAGAAAGCACAATTTAAAAAATCGAGCCCAGTACAAGAGATTTGGAAAAGTACTCCTTAGATATGTTTTCCAGGAGAATAACTTTTTGGTTAAACAGCTACAAAAAATAATGCAGTAGGGAAAGGGGCAGCAGGACAGAAAGAAACATGTTTTCATAGAAGAATTGAGAATGTTGGCTGCAGAATTTGGGGAAAATTCCTAAAAAACTGAAAAACATAGTCTAGGTTAGAAAGTTTTCCCATACCTAGATACATAATGGAAAAATGTCGGTGAAAAATGTTGGTTAAACTTGTCACTAGAAAAACAAAGCAATTGTAAAAGAGATTCTGCAAATAGACCAGGTGGTCTTGTAATTGCTGTACAATTTCTACAAGGCACTTCACTCAAAATCCTTTTTGGCCTGCTGTAGGGCAAAGAACTATGATACTTCAGAGGTTTTGATCCAAACAATTGATTTTTCATGTGAAAAAAAATAATGGAGCAAAGAATGACTTTTCTCTTTCACTTTTTTCTGCGGAAGGAGCTGAACACTCCAGCAGAACTCTGTACTTAATGACTAGGGGAAAACTCCTGCTCCTAACATTATGCCAGGAGCTCAGAACCTGGCTGGGGGGCAGGCATTACCCATGATAATTTTGTGACCTAGCTCTGGAAAGGGTGAGCACTTCTCACAAGTTCCTGGCTGCCTGTGCTCAAATCTGCTTCCTGCTGCAAAGGGCAGGATGGCAGGGTACCTTCAGGAGTTGCTGACTCCTCTCTTTCATCAGATCTGATTGATTTGAATTTTTAACTGGTCTGTGGTGCTTAAAAATGCAACCCACGCCCTGCTGCCAGATATTGTGTTGTTCATCAAGGAATGTGTTCTTGAGCAACTCAGACTGATTTTAGACTCCACGGGCCGCTGCATGGACAATTAGACTACAATTTCAGTGCAATAGGGAAAAAACCCTATATCTATGCAACAAGAGTATGTTTAGTACGCAAAAGGCTTATATTCTCTTTTTTGTTAGCCGAAAAGACAATTCAGAGTATAATTTTCTGTACTGAAATGATGAAAAGCTGTGAGAATTTTACAACTAAATGCAAATAAGAACCATAAAAGAACTGCTGGAAATTTGTCTGTTTATCCTCTAATTCTCTTGAAAACTAATGAGGAATGATCTGTATTACTAATGGAAGAATGGGAAAGTGAATGCATGTGGACATGTTCAGGAGATGCTGAAGAGTCAAATCAGATTTTTGCAGGTAAAAGAGGAATCTCCCCATTTGCAAGCATATACTGCAATTAGCGGTTTTGAAGGGTGGAATCCACACCACATAACACACTCCTTGAAGTAAGCAGAGCTCAGAACTGCTTCTTTCCCCAGGGAGAATCCATGACTTAATTGACTAGAAGTGAAATCGACAGACCTATTTTCTTTACTCAATTATTGCAATAAATTATTATTATTATTGTAATATATGAAGCATATATTTTAAAAATAATTTCAACTAATTTTTGATAATGAGATTACTTTTAACAAAGAATTTATTTTAAAACATAATCCAACTATCCATTTAATAAGTTTGATTAATTTAAAACTCGGATGAACATTCTAGGTTTATAGGTCCCCATCTAGCAGATGTGTTAAGTACGTGCTTAAATCTCAGCAAGTGCATAATCTGTTTTAAGTAGGGCTATTCCATACACTTAAGTACCCTGTTAGATCAGAGCTATCCAACATGTTGAAGTCTTATTTTTTATCATTGTAACATGAGCTAACATTCTTTTTGCCATTTTAATGGAGCTCTAGATATTCAGTCTATTGTAATACACTATCTACACATCCTAATTGTTATTTTTAAGCCTCTTTATGCTATTACATAGAAGTGTTTGTCAAGATGAGGTCTGCTTCTTTATAAGCAGTCTTTCAGGACATTTATCATGATCTTTCACCTTGCTGTCCCTTCTTTAGGGTCTAGAGGTTGTAATTCAGGTTTTTGGGGTTTCTTTCTTATTGTTTTGGTGTCAGTAGCCTTATTAGAAGAAATTTTCTTGCATTGAACTAAAAATATGGGGGGGAGAGATGTTTGCCCTCAAAATGACATTAAGCTAAGCTTCCTATTTCCTAGTAGGTAGAATTTTAGAAACCAACATTGCCTTATAAAACTTCATATGCATCATGTCAGTTGCCTGAGAAATCAACTATTTTCATGGTATTTTGATATATCCTGGTGCATTACAGCTGGTAGTATGCCAGCCAAGAAACCACAGGACAGGGAGAAGTGGTTCAACAGCACATCCCTGTTTGTGATCTGGCAAAGATCAAGTGTGTAGATCTATAGGGAAGCTAATCCCTTGTGCTTATCTCTGTAAGGGTGCCTGGGACACCTGAAAGGCTTAATGTGTAGAGGACAATTGTTGTGATGGCATGGATTAATGCTGATCAGATCTGCTTTAACATTGTTCTACAAAAGTATTTCAATTATTTTGGTAAGCTAGTGCTAGATGTCACAAAAAGTGAAATCATTTACTAAAGCAGGATGGGAAAAAGTGAAGATGTGCTAATAACCACATGCATTCCTTGGTATGGGACATAAATTTAAATGTAAAATGTGGCCAGCTGTGATGAGAAGAATATGGTAATAGACACCTATGGTAAATACTGGTAGGCAAACACTTTTTAGTAATTTAACTGATGTGATGGAATAGCACTGGGCGCAGTTGTAGACTGATGTCATTGCTCCTTGGTAACAAACTCCTGTGTCTAAGGAACTTTATGTGTCCTTTAGTGACCGGTATGTCATCTCTCTCACACTTTCTTTTTCTTCCCTGCTCAAAAGCCTGACTTCCACCGACAGGCTCAGAGGCAGAATAGTAGGGTGTTCTGTACGTGACAGCTTGTCCCTGGCCAAGTGCCCAGGAAGCCACAGAGCCACTGCCAGAGAGGTGCTGTTTTAAAATCAGAGGTGCATTGGCAGGCATGCGTCTTAAGTCTGTAGCGCTGTAGCACTCCAAGATCCTCCAGATTGAAGTTAATGCTCTCTCAAGAGCTATTGGTTCAGAAGGAAGTTGGCAGACCATCCTTTGGATGAAATCTCAAAGATTCACCATTAGTGAATGCTTCCTTGAAAGAGAGAAATTCCAACAAATGTTGCCACATCTCTTGGGGACTGAGATTAAATCCTTGACCCTCCAGGAGCTCACTGAGTAGCTAAAGCAGAAGTGTCCTAAAGTGGAGCCTTGTTCATGTCAAAGGCTGGCAGCATTATCTGCTCATCTCAGTGCTACTCAGTACAATACTTTGTCATATAAAGATAATTTCTTCCTATTTTTGAGCACCAGTGTACCTTCTGTGATGGACATTTTGCTTGCTGCCTTCACTCTACATTTGTGTTCTTCTTTACATCAAAACCAATCGTAAAGAACCTGTTGAACATATGTCATAGACTTGGCCCTGATTTTACATCCTCGTCAAAGGCAAGAGAAGCAAAGACAAACACAAAGGGAGTGGAGAGGAAGAGAATAGGAGGGTTATCGCTACAAGATGCTGAATACTCTGTCCCACACCAGCAGTTTGTTACTTTGTGGCCTTTTTTTGCAGCACCTATTTTTTGCAATGAGAGAAGGGATTACAACTACCAGGTATGCTGTCTGTTATCTAATTAAGAGAGTAGACGGCAGGAAATACTAGATTTGAAGGATGTTTGATGTGTACAGAGCCCAGAATGCTGTAGGACAGGGATGCTAGAAGGATAGTGGGGTCAATTCCTGGCAGACCAGTCTGTGTTTGTATTCCTTACAAAGGAATACAACTGTGAAATACTCTAAATATATCTTCGACTCTTACTTGATCAAATGAATATTTGGTTGTTTCACTCCCCATTTTCAGTAAAGGGCCCCTAGCAACAGCACCAGTCCTGTCAGGAAGAAGGTTTATGTGTTTCCATTCAGGTTCATGGGGCCATCAAGGTTCCTCTGATGCATCAAGTTTATGAGATTTTTACCGCTTAGTTTTATTGTAAGAGTATTTATAGTCAATGGTGCAAAATTGGAGAAACCCCACAGCTCAGCCCACTCATTTCTCACTGCCATGGAGATTTTCTTCCCTTCTCAACTGCCCAGATGCCTAATTCTCAAGTCCTTGCTCAGTTTTGGCCTGTGTCTTACCCAGGCATGGCTTCGTCTAATGTAACGTAGCTTGGGAAAGGATGTGTCCAAAAGCACATTTATCTTCACTCAATGTCATGTGACCATTCTGCACTCCAGAGAACTTGGTGCCTGTGTTTGTAAAATATCAATAGAGCTCTACTGGCAACAAACAGAGAAGTAGCTGAAAACACACTTGTATGGATTTGCCTCCTGCAGTTGTTTTTTCAGCCTGTCATGCCCTCTCAGACACTGTCTATTACATAAAGCATGAGAGGAAATAGCATCAGAGAGAATGAAATGGTGAGCTGGGAGCTGAAGGATGGCAGACTGGTGCTTCAAACATCACTCAAAATAAGCAACTGTAAGTGAGGAACTATATCACTGAGGGTCAAATGTTATGCAGGTGTAAATATGATGTCAGTGAAAGAAAAATTGGGCACAGAGTTAAAAAGGCTGAGACTTAGCTTAAACAAACTCATCAGCAGTTCCAGCCTCACTGGTGCCAGAGCTGAATTTCACTCCTGGAGGTCAGTAAACACACTTGCTGGATTTCATCTGCAAAAGGGGGAAAAAAACCCCACCCAGCTGGAGAAATTATGGCTGGTTTCCTGCATTTGATGGGAGCTTGCATTTGAGAACCCCAACAAATGAAATGGCAGTGAATCACCAACGAGAGAAAAGGTTATGGCAGTGATGGCTACTGCTACCTCTGAGCATTGTTTTGAACCACAACAAGTAATTACACACCTCATTTTATCAGGGCTCTATACGGGGTGCAATGTGTTGTGTGAGAGTTACATACAGGGAGGGAGCCAAACACCCATTTCCTCTCAGCATTTGGATTTGTTTTGGTCTTGTGCCAATGAAAGTCTCAATCCAGGCACCTTCCACCACAAATCCTCCCCTTAACTCTGCTACCTACTTATCACTGGGGCCTTTTTTGACTATGGTAAACCTTGGCTGCATCTACTAGCACAGCCACTGACTTGCAGTGGGGCTGGCAGCTGTGTTCTCCATTTCCTGCCCAGGCATCTGCTGCCTGATTGGAGGAAAATAGTTCTTAAACCTTCTTCAAAACAGGAAGCTTCTCTTCTCCCTGCTTCCTGAGGTACAGGAACCGTCTCCAAAGCAACCCCTGGACAAAGAAGGCTCCTATTAACCACTGGCGTGCCATAACAGATACAATGGGAGGTCATAATTCAAGTCATAATCAACCTTGAAGGCTGGAAAGTGTCTCTCTGTGCACCACTGCTCCCACTTCTCTGTGGCCACACTGCTGTGTCATGAAACAGTCTGGAGGTTAACTAGCAGATGATAATCCTATCCATTGGAAGCAGTTGTAAACGCTTTTCATCTTCATGATTAACTATTGATCCTGCATTACCAACCTCTGGAACGTAATTTTGTAATATTGCCCATCCTGCACTGGTGAGGTAACTGAACATGTAACACATTACCAATCTCTTTTTTTTTAATGATCACTACTTGTATCATACAAGTATTATTTGCCTAAAAATATTGGCGTCTCATCCTTTGCTCATTGAATAGTTTCCTATTTAATAACCAAGCCTCCTTGAGTGGTCTGAAGTAGAGCTTCAAATTACTCTACTTTACTGTACTAACTGTAAACTGTGAGAGGAATTTTGCTCCTACTTTATGATGTCCTTATACATTCACAAGATGATCCTGGACCCTGAGACCTGCCAGGCTGCTTGCATTAAACAAGAGAAAGATTTAGGCGTTGGCTTTGGCTGAACTGTGGACCTGGTGTATTCTACAGACACCTCCCCCACTGTGGATCCTTTACTCTCCAAACCAGGGACCTTTCTGAGGGCAGTCTGCCAGGACTCCTATTGCTCCAGCTACTCTGAATGGTGTGCACACAGCCTGTCTCTGCCTGTGTGCCCATCCTTGGCTAGGTACTAGCCAATTATTTACAGCACCTGCAGAAATGAGTGGGTCTTTAAATTATCTTCTCTATTGCTTTGGTGACATCTGTTCATGAAGAAGGAAGACTGTGACTGGCCACAAGGCCAAATACACTGGATAGCACTGGAGGTCTCAGTGGCAAAAGACCTCAGTAAAAAAAAAGCACAAAACCAGCAAATAAAAAACATGTTTTCCATTTTTCAGTGGCAGGGATTTCAATCACGCTACATTTTTCAGTGAGAAAAGGACTTATTTGTTTCTGGCTTTTAAAAAGAGAATATTATTTTATGTATGTTTTGCTAATAGCTGATAAATATTTCTGCAGATGGACTTCAAAGAAAAACATGTTTTTATGTTCTACCAGCCTTTTACTTCCTTGTTTTACACAATTGCAGGAGAGAGTGAGCGTTGAGGAATGCAGGGGTAGTTCTGACTATTACTATACGTCTTTTTTTCCCCAGATCCAGTTTTGCTTACAGATATAAGACAAGGTAAAACATGTTTTTCTTCATCAGGAAAGGAAGCTACAGCTATTTTTTTCTGCCAACTTAAAAAAAAATTACTTTTTTTTTTTCCCCTGCTCCAAAGATCAAACTGATGACTTGAATTTTATTCGTAAATTACATTTTGAGACATGCTGGCATTTTTCAGAATGACAGCTGAATGACTGCTTGTGAGGGCTTGTGATTTTGAAGAATAAGCGCCAACAAATATTAAGAACGGTTGTAACTAGACTTCTGTGTATAGCTGAAAACACAGTGTTCTTGCAAGTATTGGTATGTCTGTGTAAATCCATAACCTCGTTCTAAATTCGGAAATGGACCTAAAGTTGTCAGTATGGTAAAAGCTGAGAAACTGTGCAGTATTAGCTCGTTTATATTGCATTTATTGTAGATTATAATTCTAACAAAGTAACTCATAACAAACATCTTGGGTCTTATTTAAACACACAACATTCTTAACCTATTTGATATAGATATATCGAATAGAACTATAATTAGAGATGCTAATTATAGCAGTGCAAGGCCTTTGTGGGTCTTAGTACTGCTCATGACTGCACATGCTCTAGAAAATCAGGTGCTTGCATATAAATATACAAGCATATATTACTGAGTGTGTATAAAATTTTCAGATGCAGTGAGTGTGCCTGAATGCTTTAATTTTGCTGAGTCCAGCCACAGCTCATTTGAACTTGACCTCCAGAAATGCTGTCTACAGCTGTAGCGGCAGCTGGAGGTGTTGTAGATGTTAATGGGCTAAAAACCTTTAATTGGCCTTGCAAAAAACTGAATAATATGAATTTTAGTGGCAACTTTGAAAGTCTCTTTATGGGTGTTTTCTGCTTTTAAAGTCTTACTTGCAGCTTGACTTTACACATTATATCTAATTAAAATATTTTGGCTCCTTGGTGGAGTGATATGAGTGAGCAGAAAAGTACATGACTCTCGACAAAGCTATTGTTTTACATTTCCCTGGAAAGCCATACGACCAACTGAGTGATCTTGTGCAGATGAAATGTGGCTATTTGGAATTTTAACACAGGTGAAAGTGAAATAAAATCTGGGGGCTTAATAGACCTGTTTATAGTGTAGTAAGTGTTGGTAAGATAAAAATACTTGATTTGGCTAGACAGTTTGTCTGGTGAAACATATGTACAAATCAACAGCAATTTTAATGTCACTGAGTACTTTGTCAAATGTCATTCCCTATTGCCTGTAAAGGCAACTGTCACCTGTCTTCTTCAGGTGATTACTTGAGCCAATAATGACAAAATTTAAGGGTTGTTAGTGACATCATGCTGGCCAGTGTGTGGTATGCAAAGGCAAAGCTTGCTTTGTAGGTGGGTATTGCAAGAACCTAAATTTGCGTGGGGACTGTTAGCCTGGAAGGTACTGTAAGTTGCTTCCTATCTAGCTCCACATTGCAAAATGTCTTCCTTCCAGCTGCCAGGGGAATCTCTTGGGATATTGCATAACTGTGCATGGGGCCACTAATGGAATGAGCACAGTTCATAAAAGGCAGGAGATAAATGCCTAGATAGGCCAGCTAGCTCATGACCATCACACATACTGTGCTTTTCAAAAGGGTCTGGCAGGTACCCTGCTTGGTCTGTTGTGTTGGGAATATTACTTTGATGGACAGGTAGACAAATTATTTGTGTCATGCAGTGTGTGGCTGAGCAGGTCATCTATTGTTTTATGTAACTCAGGCCTACGTATCGCATCCTTTCCACCACTGACTGTTGTCTTTGCGGTTCACAGAGCTCATTGTTATTTCTCCAGGGGAAGGTCTGCTGTTCGTTTTAATGTGCCCATTTTCCACAGGAAACATTCCATCTTTTTGCTTATTTTCATTCCTGTTGACTTCCTCCTACTTGTATGCTTGTGGGTGGGCTGGCGGGGTCTATATCCATTCCCTGGTGCATGACTTGCATTAAAGGTAACACATGAACATTTTGGCACTGATTTTTCCACCCAAGAAGTCAACAGGGACAGGCAGAGAGGAACACTCGCTATCTTTTCCCTGACGAAGCACGTGCAGCAGGCCACTTTCAGACACATACTGATTAAATAACTGCTGGTGAGAACCTCAGTAACATAACTGTTCCCTTTGACCACTGACTTAAATGTTGTGCTTTTTTACCTCGGGGGGAGAGTTCTGGGAAAGAAACAGAAGTCTCTTTCCACAAAAACCCAGCACTTCTGTATAATTATTTCCTAGGAAAAATTAGCTTCCTGTTTTCAGCCCCTCTCCAGAAGAGCCTCCTCATCTTCCTGTGAAGCGTTCACTTTGGCAGCCTCATGAGAGCCTGGCAGTATTGCTTTACCCGGGCCTGTGGCCATGGAGGACCCTGGGCCGTGCACACACCCTGGCAGCCACTCCCCGTGGGCACTGAACCCCTCCCCGTGGGCACTGAACCCCTCCCCGTGGGCACTGAACCCCTCCCCGTGGGCACCATCAGCCTGGTGCACTCAGTCCGCCGCGCTTGGCAGCTGTGGAGCAAAGGGCTGCAGCTGCTTCTGGAGCTGCCCCTCAGGTCGAGCCTCCCCTTTTGTACAGCCGAAGGAAACACTGCCTGAGTTAGCATGAATGTTCGAATACAGCTGCTATTTATTGCCTTGTTTTTCAAGGAAAGCCTTCAGTACATTCAGAGGCTTAGGGAATTTCCACTATTTTTCTGAGCACCCCCACCCCCACCCCCCAACCCCTTGGCCTTCAGATACACACATTGTGTTGTTTTGGCGCAATTTTAAGCAAATATTTTGCCACCGAGAGGCAGTGTAGGGTCACAGAGGTCCTCCAGGCTTGGGCTTCAGGCTTTCAGCCCTCCCCAGTAAACAATAGCTCTATAACTCATTAAAACTCCCTTTTGATTACTCTTTCCTGTTTCTGATTGTTTTGGAGCAGCAGGGGTGAATTCCACACTCAACAAACTTCTTTTTCCTGCTGCTAAATTTAAATGTCTCTGAACTGAAAGGATTTGCTAATCTCTTTGACAGTAATTCCATCAAATAGAAATTACAACTGTAAACAAGATTTAGGCTATTTATGAATGCTACAAGGGAATCGTGACTTGGTTTAGCAGAATAATTTTTATGTCTAGGATTTTTTTTAACTGTCTTGTCTTTTCAGATAGAAGAGTTACACAAACTCTAGTAGGTTCTCTGCTGGTTACTGTAGCCTCTTAATTTTCAGATTTAGTAACAGTCACATTCTCCCACTGGGGCCAGCATGAAACCCAGCTGGTAATCACCTTTCTTGCTTGTCTTCTATCCCCTTCAAATTCATGCATTATCACTGATTCAACACTTCTATTTCTGTCTCCATTCTCTGAATACCTTTTCACTGCAAGATTTTCTCCTACTTGTGAGTCACCCAATTTATATGATCTACCTGTAAAATTCCCCTGCCCAGATGAGTTTCTTGACAATTAGCAGATTCCATCTTTTTTTTGTACCAGGAGTAAGCTCCTGATTTTTTTTCAGCAACCTCTATTTTCCTTGTAGGCCAGATACAGACTAATCAAGTAATAATTTTCTTTGATGGACAGCAAGGAGAATTTAGGAAGGTGACTTCCAAAGAGCTGAAATCAAAGGAAAAATATGTGCATGTTTATCCATCCACATTCTTGTATCACGTGCACTGACCACACATGCCTAGACCCTAATCTGCTTAATATGTACTAATCTAGCATAAACCTTCTTGGCAGATATAATGCAAAAAGCGATAAAATAACCAACTGAAATGTAATCTGTATAGCAGGGGTTCACTTGTGGATTTCATTAGCAAGACAATAACTTACTTATGTTATCTTTAAACCTACAACTAGGATCTATGGGGGAATGAAGTATGAATATGTGTACAAATACAGTGTGTCCTGAAGACCTCTTGGGGTCAATCTGCAGTTATTATTTGTTAAGCATGCCAAGAAAAAATATTTTTCCTGCCCAAGGAGCTGCCATCTTAACCAAAAGTGAAACAGACTGCAATAAACAGATAAATATCCAGTGTCCTGTCCCCCACCCCCCATTCCCCATTTAGTTTGGTTTTTGAATTTCTGTTTGTTTGTTTTACTTCTGTGGGTATCATCTGCCCTGAGCTTCACAGAAATCCTTCTGTAAACTCCTGGGAAGATCAGCAGGATGAACTGGTGCCCACCAGAGGCATGAATGTCTGCCACTGAGCAAGTACACAGATTTTGTGTCCTAGTAGGTTTCCAATGGCCTCACCTGGATTACCCAAAGAGAATTTGGCCCTTTGTTTGTCTTCCAACCATCTCCTAGGGCTGTGCTCCCATAATTACATTATTTTGAGTATTATGTAACTTATCTCAGCTAAACTCCTGATGGATAAAGTCATCTTAAGTGACTGATCATGGTAGCTCATAGATAATGTATCTTACCCTATGGTATGTCCTGGCCACCGGGCAACCTCACAACCTTGTTAGTTTACTACAAAGTGAGGGGGGAAAAAAAATTCCTAGTTTTGAAGGTTACGAGCTTTTCATCAGGTTCAGCTGAACTATTAGGCATATAAACTACAATATGCTTATTGTGTTGAGATATTTACATCCAGAATCATAGAATATGCTGAGTTGGGAGGGACCCATCAGGATCATCGAGTCCCGCTCCCAGCCCTGCACAGACACCCCAACAATCCCACTGTGCTGGCCATGTTGGCCAAAGGGGCCTTGAAGTCAGCAAGGCTTTGCCGTGTGACCGCTGCCCTAGGGAGCCTGTTCCAGTGCCCAACCGTGCTCTGGGTGAAAAACTTTTTCCTGATAGCCAACCTAACCCCCCCCAGCTCATATGTATTGTACGTTTTACACACATACACTGATTATTGCGTGAATATATACAGACATACGTACGTTTATACAAATATGCACACACTGGCACTTATTTTAAAGAAGAATTAAAGAAAATAAAATACATATGCTGTCCTAAAGAAAATGAAAAGGAAAATAATTGTGTCAGAGGTTTGAAAAGAGATGCTGAAGTTTTTTCCTAGGGTCCCGTTCCCTCCCCATCTGTTTCTCCCGGGATGGGGGGAGCTGGGGAAAGGAGGATCCGGAACGAATCCGCTCGCGTTGGGCAGCGCGAGAGCGGAGGAAGGGCGGAGGTTCCCTGGAAGTCCGGTTGGTGGGGTGGGGCACAGTTGGGGAGTCTTTTGTTCGGAGGGTTTTGGGGTTTTTTTGTTTATTTGTTTGTGGTTTTGTTGTTGTTTTGTTTTGGGTTTTTTTTGTTTGATTGATTTTTTGTTTGGTTGGTTGGTTTGTTTTGTTTTGTTTTTCCCGAGGGAGGAAGTTTTTTTCCCACGGGGCACCTCGCGGAGGACGACTGAGAGAGAGAGCGACTCATCTCAGAGCGAGGTATTCTGCTTTCGAGAGTCCCTTTGGGAAAAAGGACTCCTTCCTTGCTGGCTGCGAAGCCATCACTACTGCGAGCATATGTTGCTGCGAGCAGCTCTTGAGCTGCCGGGACATTTTGCCTTCCTTCCCTCT
>JAWMRA010000041.1:36198184-36277022 GCA_035584735.1 Pseudotriccus pelzelni
ATTTTGGCGGCCGTCCCGCGCCCCCCCCCCCCCCCCCATCTAGGGAATTGGGACTTTCTTTTTGTTTCTTCTGAAAGTTCTTTATTGCACCATTTATTGTTTATTCAGATTTTGTTAATAAAAAGCTGTTCTTTTCCTTTTACACACTTCCACCTGAAGTTTCTTAATGTCTGAGTTGTAATCTTGTTAAGCTTAGACAGATTGTTTTCCTGGAACAAATATTTCTGTGTTTTGATTTTTTTTTTGGCATATATATATGTACGAATGTGACTCATATTTCTGTGGACTACAATTTAAAATAAACACAAATGAGACAGGCATTTTTACAGCTGAGCTTCAAAACTTAGCACCTTGAAAAGATGAACTAAATATAGGAAGTGTAATTACTCTTTCCCATTTGCTATAGCTTTCCTCTCCAGTTGTACTTTCTATTTTGATTCTGCCATGCTGCATGCAGTGTGACCTTTGAAAGACAGCAGGGAACTTCCTAAGTATGTTGGCGATGTGTGGCCCCACGAGGTGGCCCGATCAGTTGTGAGATCCAGATGTAAAGAACCGAAATGTGGTTTTCTCGGCAACAGCGTTTGGATCTCCCTGCACCTGACTGCTCCATTACGCGTATTTCTCTGCTGACTCTGGCTTGCTTTGGAGCAGCTGTCAGGCTTGTGGTAATTAGGGTTATGTATAGGAGGAAGGTTGTTCCTTCATACTCTTTAGCTAAGGGAGAGCATAGCGAGCTCACTTTTGTTTCTGGAAATCTCTACATTCTGCTGCACTTCAAAGGAGATAAGCACGGGGGATGAGGATGAAGTGACAGCTGGCTGGAACAGGGTTTGTTTTCCATAATGAGATCATTTAGCCAAGGATGGAGGGAAGCTGTCATATGTTTCCAGGTCTTCTGAGACCTTTCAAAACAAGCTTGATAAGATGCAAGCACACTTATAATAGTTTCAGATGGAGTTCCAACTCTGAATTGTCACCTTATCCAACTTAGCTTTTCTATTACCAATTTCTATCAGAGATTTCCCAACATGCATTTTTCTTATTCAGCATCTTGGAAAAAGCATGTACCTACCTTTAAATTAAATTTAGAGACAAAAGTAATCAAGTCTCTCTTGGCTTCTGGTGTTTGTGTATGTAGTAGTCATGAAAAAGTGCAGACAGAATGGGGAATTCTTCCAAATGGTGAAATGGATATTTCATGAAGTAATATAACAACTGCCAAATCATTGGCCCTCTATGTTTTAGCATTTTAGAAATACTTCACCTAGACTCATGATTCCTCAACTCTTTTGAGTCCTCTTTTCAATATGCAAATGACTTTACAAAATAGTCTGTCCATCAAAGCTTTAGTTGGAAAAGCTGTGAAGGTAGTATGACTCCACAGAGAGCTGACCACAGGGCATCATTTCTGTGGCCTCACCAATTACCACTTGGAATCCACTGTCTGAAAATCTTTCTGCTGGAAAACAAACAAAAAGATTCTTTCTGCAAAAGATGTGTTCTTGTGAAAGTTCTGCTTTCTATGATAAGTTTCAAATTTTCAGTTTAAAAAAGTATGAAAATGCTATATGCTTCAACTACCACCAAATATCAGTTCTGTACAGCATACTAATGTCCTGTGAGCACTGTGCATTGGAATAACAAGGTTCCCTGCACCAGCTTCTTGTTTCCTTTATTGTATTCAGATCCTCTTGAGATAAGGATCCTCTCTTCTATGTTTGTGTACAGTATCAAGAGATACTGTACACAAACATCTCTGACTTGGACCAATTTTGTGCTAATGCAATATCAAATAAAAGCTATGATAATGATTATTCACCTCAATTTAGAATAAAGGCAATTTTAAAAATTCCTACAGTAAAGTGTGCCCGTAAGGATGATACTCTCTCTCCTCTCCCCATCGCTTTGGTTTTAGCAAAATTCAGAGGTACATAGTGAATTCTGCATTTGCTTTATTTCCTCTTCTTTCTCTTCTATCTCTTTTAATGCTTTATTATCTCCTTCCTTTTTTCTGACAGAGATGTTTTTTCAGTCAGTTACTGTATAGTGTGGTGTTCTTGTCATGCATACAAAGCTGGACCAAGTGCAGGATTTACTTGTATAATGAGACCAGCAATTTCAGCCCATCTGTTGGGAGGAAGATTAATACGGACACATTAGAGCCAGATGATCAGGAAGCAGGAAAAATGTTCTGAGAAACATTTACAAAATTTTCTTCCCAGAAACCCTTCCTCACTTGCATGTACAATTTCTTCTATGCAGAAATCTTGCTTTGATGGAAAGTTCTTTATCAGTCTAAGAACAGCTGTCAGACTTATAGCCATAATTCTGTTTGTCCTAACACTGATGCCTCCTTTTCTTAAAAAAAAAGAGTAATTCCTGAGTTTTAACAACAGCAAAAGTAAAACAGGGTAGCATTTCACAGTTTGATCGTGTCTCCAGAAAGAGCTGAACACAAAGCCTGAACTGCGACTCCCAATCAAAGGCATTTTCAAAATCCAGATCCAAATTTGCTCCTGTAATCTTGACCTAGAATAACTCTTGCACAGTCCATTTTATTTGTTAAGAGTAATTTGCAACTTTTGGATGGGAGCCCAGTTCTGAGACCAGATGCTCAATATCATAGAACAGGGACTGTATTCCCCTAGATGAAGGTGTGCAGGAGACAGACACAACCAGTTTATTTCAGTTTGTTCACCGAAGCTGTCCAGTTGTAATAAAAAGTCATTAGTACAGTATGGTACACTTTTCTCTCTCTAAGCACAGCAGATTAATCTGTGGAGTAAGAAATTAAAAGGAGAGGCTACCAATATAAACATGGTGGATCAAATCCTCTGCATGGACTAAGCAGTGGAACATTTCTGATTTTATTTCGATGAAATGTGAGCCCATTAAAAAAGGCCTTAGCAACATACAGGGTTTTTTCCCAGGCTTTGATACCATGAAGCTAAACAAACCTCCCATCTATCTCTGCAAGCTGCAATGGTTCTCTTCTCCCCCTGTGGTGCAAAACTCTCTTTTTCCTTCATTGTATCAAATTCAGTCCTCTCTCTTAAGACCTCTCTGGACCATTAAATCATCTCTTCTCCTGCTCTAGTATCTCATTAGCTTATCATACAGCCTCATTTTTGGCATTTGATGTTAATTTCTTCCTTCTTGTCTCTTCTCTGGGTTTTGTTCAAGGATTTCGGTGAAAAGGGGATTTCTTCACTACAAAAATTATCCTTCCTGAGATGACCAGAAAGATTGGAGGAAGAGAAGGAAGTCAAGGTTTGAATTCTTCTACCAAATAGGGAAGAAAAAGGCCTTGTGAAAATTAATTTTTTGCTTCTATAACTAGTTCCCATACAACTGAAATGACTTTCCATACTGTGCTGTTGCCACCAAAGTATCATGAAACATCCTAAAGGTTAACAAACTGTCATATTTTTGTCCTGAAATTTGATAGTGGGATACATGTGTGCAGTTGGTCATTAGAAGAAGTTACTGCATCTCAAAGCTGCGTTTGCTGAACCCCATTGTCTTTTAAGGACCCTTTAGAAACCTGTAAAACTCTGTGGCAAAGCAACTAGAATCTCATAAAGCTGCCTTCCTTAATAGCCACAATTTGGGTATCGCTACAGTTAGCTGATGACTGTCTGGAAATTTGCATTTGCAGTTAGCAATGCCTTGCAAAGTGAGAACTGATATAAGCTGTTGCCACGCTGATCAAAAGAACTGCTTTTCCAGCAGTCAGCGCTGTTTTCCACACACCAGCGAAGCCCATATATTTCATTTTACAGTGAAGAATTCTCTGGCATTTTCATCTTCCATGGCTGGAGCAATTTATTCAAAATAGACCAGAATAGGATTTTGCTTCACTCCCACTCTCACAGGCTGGCTCTGTGGAGCTACGTAAATCAAGCCCTGGACCAAGCAGCTGCTGTACTGCTTGCACTTACTGGACTCTGAATGTCAGCAAGGGAAGAACATCATTACAATTACAGAACTAACAGCATTTTAAGGGGGAATCCAGTGGTTCAATACAATATACCAAGCATGATATTCTATTTAAAAAGTAATAAAGAAGATGGTGCAATTTTCGGCATCATCTCCAGCCTAATTTTTCACTGCCTTCCCTTATTTTCAAGCATGAGTTGTTACCCAGGTCTCCCTGCACTTGTTCCCAGATGCAGAAGGAAAAAAAAAAAAAGAAAAAAGTATATCACTAAAGACTTTGTCAAGTTTTTTGATGATTTCTGTGAAGCACTCAGATACTTTGGGAATGAACAGCGTGTGAGTACTGTGGATAGAACACATGCAAACAGCAATATTTGTGTGAGTGTGAAGGGCTGGGACTCAAGTGCATTCCCTTTACTAGAACACCAGAAACAGGGATTCCAGGTACAGACTTTTTATGGTAATTCTGAAAACATCTCATGTGGGAATTGAAAGATATTGGGAACAGAAAGAGATTAGATCTGGAGTGTCCTGACTTTACATTTGACCTTTTCCATCAAGCAGCTGCAAATCAAAAGCACTTCTGGAAAGGTGAGCTGTTTGTTAGACTTTGCCCAAAGTATCTAGGTGTCCTGTAGGTGCTTAGAGCAGATCTGTGTGTTTGAAGCAAGGGAGATATATGGAGATGTGTTCTTGGATTCGTTGTGCTTTCATTTACCTTAGAAAAACCGTCATTAGAACATTTTATTCCTGAAAGCATCAACTGATAGGAAAAGCAGCTGAGACACTGCATCCTGTAACACCTGCGAGTGCTGACATAAATGATAACCAGTGCACCCAAGTATTGCTTAGTACACACTAAGGGTTTCCTGCTTTTCTGGTGAGTGGCTTAGCAGAGGAGTGTCTATGGAAACTTTTGAGTGTAGGAGACTTTTTAATTATGCAGATTTTCATGTAAGTCTGTCATTTTAGTTTACAAATAGCCAGCAGCATCTTATGCTTGTTAATGCGCACTTTGTTTAGACTTACTCTTTTATGAAATCTTGTAGCTTTCTCCTTCTACTAAGACACTCTTGTGTTGAATACTGTCTGAGAGGATGCAAATGAGCAGTTGATGAATTGATGGCTACTGCTGTTTGAGAACAAATGAGAACACACTTATATTCTCTGCTTTTTCTCCAAATATTTATCACTCAACAGGATAACGAGGTCTTCAAGAGGCTGAAAGAGAGCACTTAACAAAAATGGTAACCCAGCACTAAGAATAATCAGGGAACTTCTTTGAGGGCTATCCCTTTAATTAGATGTATGACATGTGCTTTTAGCAGAACTCTGGTGGTAAAATGTGCTTGTAAAATAAAGGATGTTATTTCATGGACGTTTACAGGGAATAATGTGAAGCCTTCTAAAATGACAAAGACTGCACATTTCTGACCTATCTTCTACTACATTTGTTCTCTATGTGTGGATATTGTGTTAAGGAGATTTGATTCCCCCAACAAGGACGAGACAAGTTACTATGACATTATTTTAGTAATTACAGATTTATGCCATTACAGGGGTAGTGGTACAAAGCAAGCCATCTGCCTTTCTGCTGGACACCAACCAAAAGCATTAATGTGCCTTAGGGAGAAGAGATAACATGGACTCAGTGTCATGAACTGACATGCAGGTACCCTACCAGCAGATGTATAGTGTTTAAATATAAGTTAGCTGATAGGTTAGGGATAAAGTTCATGATTAGAGCTCATCCATTTTAAATAGGTAATTTAAGTACAACTAATGGAGAGAAATGTCTCTCAGTGTAAGTATCAGCAATTCTGCTGACGTCAGTGGTGCTCTGTTGCTCTTCCTGTGCTGCATAGGTATCCAGGCTAGAAATTTAGAGGCCTCTTCTCTAATATTTCTGAGTAGTATCATACAGCACTAACATGAGCACTGTTAAATGCTTGACATTTGCTGCTGACAACTTTGAATGTCTTACAGTGGAGGGAGGCTTCAGTGCAAGGCCTGGGGATGCCATAAGCCCATGGCATAGGTAAAACTTCTAATATCCTTCTGTACTAAAAGCAAAATCTTTATGTCATACTCATCCGAAGTATTATTGATATACAAGGACTTGTGAATTAAACTCTGTAAATACCTTCTATACTCACTAGTTCATCAAACTCTGCCTGAGAAAGGGTGTGTGCCTCCACTGTAAAGGGGGAGCACTTGTCTTCCATATGTGTAGATATTGAGACTGAAGGCTTGGCTTTAGGCTCAGATCAGGAAATAGGGCATGATGCAAAGATCTGTACATTTCAGGTACAGCTAGTTGAGACTGAATGAGTATAGCCGGCCTTCATTGGCAGAAAGATGAGCTTAGGCACAGTGGCTATAGAGAACTTCAGAGCTCCTTCTTACCTTGAGACCAGGCATGGCATGGAGAAAATCTTTAATCCAATTTCAGTGCCTGGATTTTGCTCATTTCAACCCTGTTAAGGAGAGTTCTAATGTAGCATAGCAATTCACATATGACTCAGGTTAGATTTCCAAGCTAAGTTAGCTTAGCTAATTTAGCTTCCCAAGGAGCACCTCACATGCAGGGTGCCACTAACTGATACCCAAATGTCTGTGTACCTCTGCGAAAGGAAAACCTGGTGTGGGGATTAAATAGGAACCTTTCAGTGCCCCCTTGTTTTATCTGGAGTAGATGATGAGGCAAGTTGAAAAGCACAGAGTTTAGCCAACCCAAGTTCAGCACCAAAGATAACTATAAGCTTGAGATATTGGACAGCATTGGCCAGCTTTGTCACTCCTTGCAGTTGAGAACACGCAATCACTGGAGTTCATTTCAGCACTGCTTTCCATAAATGTCGTACATGCTGTATCTAGCATGCCAGCTTGTGTTTGCACAGTGCTGCAGGGTTAGAGGGGAAAGTGTCTGGCTGACATTCCTGCACTTGTCTATAGGGGTATATATCAAAGTGCATACACTCCTAAATCCAAGGAGTTAGTGAGTGCTTTAGTCTTAAAGATGTTATTTCTGTTGCAGCTGTCTTGTTTCTTCTGCTGGGAATCAGTGAGCTTGCTTTTGCATACCTAAGGTGTTCAACGTCTGTATCCAACCTGTCACTGAATGGAAATCCAGCCAACCCTCCTGATTCCCTGACTCCTTTCCTATGCAGCTTTGACCCCATAGTGTCAGGAATGTTTGACTGCTTCCATAAAGATCTTTGGGGGAAAACACTTAAGAAATAAGGTGATCTAAATAATCTGCAACTTACGCATCAAAGCCATAAAGCTGGCTTTGATGTTGGAAAGACAGATCTTCCTGAATATTTGTTTTAGACCAGACTGAAAATCAGATACCTTTGGCCATCATTTATGGCACAGACCAGGCTTTGTGGAAGCAAGATTTGCTCTTGGATTTGCCTTGGCAACTTGCTGTTGAGCCCATGTGCACAAATTAAAGTGCATCTTTCATTAAGTGTTCAGGAATAGACTCTGTGAACAGCTTGTGTTCAAAATAAAGACTGCTCCACTTAAGTCTGTCTTATACAAGTGAGAGTGGATCATGAGGCTTCCCAGGGAAATCCAGATTATGGTTATTTCCTTGAAAATAAACACTGATCTTGATTCCTCCTAGACAGTTCTTGCCAAGGAGTTGAAGTGACTTCTCTCAGAGTAGCAGCTCCCCACGGACACAGTATAGTATTTATGTAGAAGAAAATTGTCGGGAGTTCATAGTGCTTCGGAGCCAGCAGACTGCCTTTGATCATCCTTGCAAAGATGTCCACTGGCCATACGTACAGAAATGCAGCTGCCATCTGCATCCCAGACAGAGAAGGGATGACAACAACAGTCAGTGAGGATGTGTTGTGAAAGATGAAGACGACCAAGCAGCTGAAGATCTTCCTGTGAAGTTTTCTCATTTCTCAGATCTGAATCTGAATTTTATCTCATTCCTAACTGCTTTATGAGGTATCTCAAGCTGTGTAAACAGTAATGCAATAATGGCAGATCACAATGCACTCATCACAGACCATAAAGAATAGCCTACGAGTCAAGCAACATGCTCTCTCTAAATGATATAAATGCTTCTTGCAGACAGGAATATTAATCTCCCCAGGAACTGACAAGATCTGATGGAAGAGACTGTTATTAATATTACCTCCCTTGGAAGCATTTGCCATGGTAATAGTAATTTTAATAATGCTGGAACAAAATAAACTCTGTTGTGGAGTTTTGTAGCAAATGGGAACACTGAGAAAGGCAATACATAAATAGAGGGACTAATTCATGAAGGAAGTGGACCAGATTTCTCTGTTGACAGCTCAGACATGACAAGGAGAGTGGGACGGAACTTTTTGTTTTAAAGGTTGTATTTGCTTCATCAGTTGTCAAAATCTTGTTAAAAGTCTAATTCAGTTATCATGTTCTTGTTGCCGTCCAGAAACTGAATGTATGTGTTAGAGGGAGCTTATATACAATTTTAGCCTCAAGCAATTTACTATGATTTTATTATTCTAATCTGACTGGTTCCCATGGAGTGTCTGAAACAAAATCATGTCAGAAGAAGATGAATATTAACAATTCTATCTCTCTCAGGAGAGCTAATAAAAGAATGGAGATCTGTGCCTTGGTTTAATACAAAGGACTATGAAATGGCCACGGAAATTTTGACATCAGTTGTCAAGATTGCTAGTTCAGTTATTTACTGCTCAGCTTGAGCACAGGCCTTTTCTGTACTATTGCCAAGACCCAGCAAGATTACAGTGGAAATTATGAATTTATAAGGTAAGTAATGAAGCATATGACAGATATTATCAGGCTTTAGTAGGAAAACAAAGAGCCAAAAGGACTGCATTTGATTCCCTCCTTTGTTATATTCTGTTTTGCACAAATGTGAAATCTGCCTCAGGGGATTATATACCCATTAATAATGAAAAAAACCGTACATTGGAGCAGTGTTTTTAGGCAGATGGCAAATTGCTCAACATTTTTAAAAAATATTAAACCAAATAACACTATGAGTTAAGAGTTAGCTCCGAGTATCCAGTATGAGACATTCAAGCTGGGTTGATAGCTGTGACTGGGAGTGAGTCCACCAATGCTATATTACTTTCCCAGTGAGAGTATAATCAGACCTTTGGCTTTAAAACTTCTCAGGCAAAAGGAGGAAAAATAAATTAAACTGTAGAAATCGAGGCATTTTTAAACCTTTCTTTCTGGAGCAATTCCTTTAGTAGAGGTATCAACTAAAGAGAAAATTTAGGCTCCCCTCAATATATTTACGAGATAATAATTTATTTTCACACAGAAAATGATTACCAACATATGAATTATCCCTTCAAAGGGAATGGTAAGACCCTTATTTAGTTGCTTGTGTGACAAGATGCTGATAAGAAATTCTAAGAAACCCCTCTCCCTGGCTACCTCCATTCCAGAGCTGAATTATTTAAGGAGAGAGGTAATGCTACTGCACCTGCACATTGCTGCCTGAGATGGACATCAAGCTCCATTCAAGATGTTAATAGACTTTGGGTTGAGACTTCTTGTTACTATGGCCTGATATCTTACATCTCTATTAACAACAACAGGCACTCAGGACACTTCAGTTAAAAGGGACTTCTATTGGAAAAGGCCAGTTTGTCTGAAATGTTTTGAGAAGGAAGAGGGCAAAAAGGTGGAAATTATTAATTTATGCCTTTTCCAACAAAACAAGCTTCTTTAAAAAATGAAGGATGTGTCAACATTGAGTTTGCAATGCCTACTATGCATCTCTCTTCTGAGCATGAGAAATATTGCATCACTTAAAACAGGCAGCAGTGACTATTCAGTATTTCCTGGTGTCTGCTTGGCTTGTAGCTGACTGTAGATCTAGAAAATTCCCCTTTGCTTTGCTTAACTTTTTCCTGGTCCTCGTTTTAGCCCTACCTTATTCTCCTGCATGGATTCTCATCTAACTTTGTTACTCAGTCAGAAATTGTCAGGACAGGTCCCCAGTAGCTGGTTGTCTAATGTGCTGACTAAATTCTGAAACTGGGATTACTGACCAGAGTGTAATCATATGGATAAAACGAGTAAAGGACTGTGCCAGCTTTGGATGAACAAGCCTCCAGTCAATACTCTTACGTTCAGCACAGCATGCACTTGTGACAAACATATGCACAGTGTTATTTTCACCTTGTAGTTGCTGCCTTCCTCTTCTTTACCAGCATTATCAATAGGCTTGAATTAAAATGTGGGTTCAACTGCTTAACGTGGTAAAATGAGAGGACATGGCAGGCATGAGATATGGACACATTTTCACTTGGAAATAGCATTTTCAGCCTCTCCACCTGTTTTTTTTCTGTCATAGAAGCTACCTCATAAAATGGGAACAACTGACAGACTGCACAGGCATGAGTGCAGTTTTGGGCTGGGGCTCCTGGCACTCTGGTAATTTACTGCAGACAATTATGCAGACTAGCAGAAACTCAGGGACTTTGCTGACATTATATGTGCAATGCATGATCTATCACTACCTGACACATGAACTACATCACACAGTTCCCTAGTCCCAATGGAACTGAAGGGAAGCTGTTCATTGCATGGGGCACATAAAGTAATGCCATTTTCTTTAGTTTCTTGGATGGTGATGCATTAATTGCAGAAATACTTCTGCACCATTAGTACAGTTAAACAAAAAAATGAGATCCTGAATGCTTACAGAGAGCTAGGATACATCTTGAACCTAAGTGTTTGTGGTGACTTGACCCTGGCTGGACACCAAGTGCCCACCCAGCTGCTCTATCACACTCTTCCCAGACAGACGGGAAAGAGTAAGGTGGAAAACAACCAAGGGATAAGGGAGTTTATTTAAAGTGAAAGCAAAGCAGAACCTTGCGTGTGCAAAAGCCAAGCAAAGCAAAAGGTAGCAGGGTTTATTCTCTACTTCCCAGGAGCAGCGATGGGCAGCCACTCCTGTGTGATGGTTTCTCAGCAGGCAGCCATTAGACAATGAATGCCCCCCTTCCTGCTCCTTGCCTCAGCTTTTATATCTGAGCTGAGTCATGTGGTCTGGAATGTCCCTTTGATCAGTTTGGCTCAGCTGGCCTACTTGAGTCCCCTTCCAGGATCTTGCCCTCGACTGAGGAAGGAATTTTACAGTGCTGATGCTGTGCTCAGCAGTAGCCAAAACACCGGTGTGTTATCAACACCCTTCTAGCTACCAATGCAAAGCACAGCACTGTGAGGGCTGCTATGCGGAAATCAACTCCAGTTCAGCCAGACCCAATACAAAAGCATTCAATAACACCCTCATATGAAGAAAAAGACAGACTTCACAGTCTGAAATTTAGTCACTAATGGAAAGAACACTGAAAGAGCATAAAAAAAGAAACAATCTATTCCACCACAGGTAGCCTTTAAAACCAAAATTATAACCCAGTGAGCAGCTAGTCTTCCTGAAACCTGTAAGAGCTAACACTGGATCAACTCCAGATTTCACAGGTATAAGATTAGCAACAAATGAAAGAAAAAGCTGTTTACCTGAATGACAGGCTTCTGGGATGTAAATTTCTTACATAACCTACCTTAAATTAAACTATATGACGTTTTATTCCACGGAGGGAACAATTAGCACTAAGCATCATACAACTATATATGTCTATAACCAATTGTATTTGAATTTACTGTTCTATGCACTGTTAGCTCACTACAGCTCCTTTGCAAAGCTTTCAGTATAAAGAAACATTAAAGTAAATATTACTGTAACTGAGAACAAGCTTCATTTGTATAAGCACTTGCAGAAAAAAAGTAATAGTCAAGTTGTGCTAACAGAAGTAGTCTTTAGATGCTGAACATATTTAATTGAGATTTTGTTATTGCTGTTCCTAATCAAGCAGGGATCAAAGCATCTGATATATGAAGAGAAGCTGGGAGAGATGGAACTGTTTAGCCTGGAGCAGAGAAGGCTTGAGGGATCTTACCAGTGTGTATAAACGCCTGACACGAGGGAGTAAAGAAGACTGAGACAGGCTCTGCTCAGTGGTGCCCGCTGACAAGACAGGAGACAATGGGCACAAACTGAAACACAGGGTTCCCTATGAACAATCAGGAAACACTTTTGTACCATGAGGGTGACTGAAGACTGAATACGTTGCCCACAGAGGTTGCAGAGTCTCCATCCTCGGAGGTATTTAAAAACCCAACTGGATAGAGCCTTGAGCAATCTGCTGCAATAAACCATGCTCTGTGCAGCAAGGATGGGCTAGAGACTCTAGCCCCTTTCCATGATTTTATGAAAATTTCTACCCTATAACATCTGCTGTCAGCTGACACTCCTCACCAAAATCTGAGTAATCAAACCCTGACTGTATTTCCAACACTGTTAAATAACTTCCATGATCAGGCAGGCACAGCAGTGTGATAAATTTTATACTGAGATTTTATTTGTGCTAAGAAGCACTATAATCACAATAAAAGCCAGAAACCACAGAGAAAGATACTTAATTCTCCAGAGAGATGACTTCTGTATAGGTACTGGTATGAGATACATAGTCAAAATTAACCATTTATCTAACCATTTGAAAAAATTCTAAAAGAATTCTTATCTTTCAGACTCTGGGACAACATAATTTACTAAAAACTACTTGGAAGGAATGACTGCAGAAAACTTGCAGTCTTCAACACGTAGCAATGACTGGAAGAATGAGGAGAGGAACGAAAAAGAAAATGAAAAACCAGAGAGATAACCCTCCAATTCTTCTCCTGTGTGTGTTCACATGCTTATATTATTATCATGACTGATACAAACTTGTAACATACATGTCACAAAAGATGCAATAATAATGATCATAAAAACCAGCATTTTTCCCCAAATGTAGTATTTTAGTTCATCACATACGAAAATTTTTAGTATATGATTAGTATATAAAAACATGTAACTTCAAACATAGCAAATAGGACAGCTTCAAATTTTAATTAATTCCTTTATCCTTATCATTCTAGAAAGTTACTGAACTATGCAAAATCCACTAACATCTATTACTAATTTAAACAGCCTAAATACAGATTCTGTTTTTAGCAGTATAAGTAATAAGGTATTAGAAGCTTTTATTAAAAAAATCTCTTTTGCTTAAGGAATGGAAGGTAATCTGAAAAACAGTAGCAGCACTTACTTCAGAAAATCCATAGCTGCTTCATCAATACTTATCACACGAAGGGTGAAGACAGGGTTCTGCTTAACACTTTCTGGAAGGTTATGATCAACACTTCGGAAAGTTAGATTAGCTCCCTGTTGGTAAAGGATACAATGATTTAAAAATAGGTCATGTCTTAGTCCCTGTGCTCTTCAACACCTTCATAAACCACTTGGACACAGGACTGGAAGGGATACTAAGCAAGTTTGCAGGCAACACAAAACTGGGAGGAGCTGTTGACTCCCTCGAAGACAGGGAGGCCCCACAGAGAGACCTCGACAAATTACAAGACCGGACAATCATGAACCAGATGAAGCTCAGCAAGGGAAAGTGCTGGATTCTGTACCTGGGAAGGGGCAACCCTGGATGCACATAGACTGGGGAATAAGATGCTGGAAAGCAATGCCATGGAAAGGGACCTGAGGGTCCTGGTCGATGGCAAGTTGAATGTGAGTCAGCAATGCCCTGGCAGCCAGGAGGGCCAACTGTGTCCTGGGGACATCAGGCAAAGCCGGTCGAGGCGGGGGATTGTCCCGCTCTGCTCTGCACTGGAGCAGCCTCACCTTGAATATTGTGTGCAGTTTTGGGCACCAAAATTTAAAGAGCATCCAAAGGAGGGCAACAAAGACGGTGAAGGGTCTTAAGGGGAAGCCGTATGGGGAGCAGCTGAGGTCACTTGGTCTGTTCCGCCTGGAGGAGACTGAGGGGAGACCTCATTGCAGTTACAACTCCCTTGTGAGGGGAAGAGGAGAGGCAGGCACTGATCTCTTCTCTGTGGTGACCAGTGACAGGACCTGTGGGAATGGCCTGAAGTTGTGTCAGGGGAGGTTTAAGTTGGATATTAGAAAGAGGTTCTTCACCCAAAGGGTGTTCGGGCACTGGAACAGGCTCCCCAGGGAAGTGGTCCCAGCACCAAGCCTGACAGAGTCGAAGAAGCACCTGGATGACACTCTCAGGCACATGGTGTGACATTTGGGGATAGATCTGTGCAGGGCCAGGATTTGGACTTGATGATCCTTGTGGGTCCCTTCCAACTGCGCATATTTGTTAATTTTGTTAATTTTGTTAATCTGTTAATTTTGCAAAGTACATCGCCCAAGACTTTCAAGCATTTGTTAAAAGCATTTCTGAAATGATGAAAAAGTGTAGCTGGCGTGAGTTAACCTTCTAAACAGAGCCTTTCTAATACTAAATAAAAACAGCTGATCTTCAGGCTTCAAGATGGCACATTATCCTCTACATGCAGGTTTGTCTAGTAAGAGGCATACTGTTGCCTAACCTACAGCTGCAAAATGTGAGGCTACAGATTGTTGTTCCCTCAGACAGGCTCTGCTTTTCAATTTTTCTTCTTCCTTCAGCCTCATGAGATCCAAAACTCACTGGACCAGAGAAGAGAGTCACAGAAGGTGCAACACTGATTCCATAAGAGCAAAGCTCTCTCACAAGCAGAAGGAACTCTTCACTTATTTGTTTAACAATAAAGTTATGCTTTAAAAAATCTAGATTTCTCTAAGAAATGGAATAAAAATATGTTGTTAGTAGCATAGAGTTCTACTATCCAATATAGTCTCTTCTGAGTATTACTAATTCCCCTTCTTTCCAAGTTGGGGACAGAGGACACACCTCACATATTCTTCAAACTTAAAGATGCTTTTTGGTTTGATAAAAGAGGAGAAGGGAGAGAAAGAAAAGCAGCAAAATAAAAGCAAAGAATGCTGAGTGTGGAGTTATGAGCAAGTTAATATGGGATATTTATTGTGTAATGGTCGTGGTGTACACTGGGAATTGAAGTCCTCATGGAAGCCCATGAAATGACCAGTTACAGGTGTTCCAGAAAGAAGCTTTGAAGTGACTGGACAGGACTGTGCTCACTCCCCCCACGTTTTGTAACTGCGCCTCTTTTAAATATAGAAACTTGTTTAGTTTTTAATAAAGCAGTCTCTCTGTTTTCACCATCCCAGGAGGGTCATGTTTTTATTCACTGCCACAGCTGAGAAAAATAATTAAAAAAATAGCAGTAGTTTTAACTGTAATACCTGTGCAGGCTTGGGTTACAAAATCTGCAAAACGCAAGAATTCAGAAGGAGGAGAAAGAGGCACTGTTATTGTGCGAGTGTCTAAACTTTTTGGACTTTGTGAGAGATCTGTATATCTTTAATATAAGTTCAGAAAGCAAGATTGCAGATATGGAGATTCACAGATACAGCATCATTCCAAAGAACTACTGAACTTAATTGCAGTAAATTTTCCAGATGACTTTATGATACCTCTTTATTCAGAACCATTTCCATCTGCAGACTACAAAAACACAAATGACAATAAAATAAAATCTCTAACATGTACCTTCAACCTCCGTATCATAAATTTGTCTATTTCATCTTGGAAATTCTTAGACTGTCACAACACACAAGCAGTTCGGATAAACCATATGATGAGACAAAGCATACTAAAAACTAATGTCATCTTCTTTTACTTTCAATACTTTATATTAGCATGGTTTTTGCTCTGAACTTCAGATTTGCTGGAGGATGTGAAGAATTCAGTGGAAACACTCTCTACTTGAAAACCTGATCAAGTATTTATAAACCATGAACATCTAACCCAGTACAGAAGTACAGCAGTACAGAAGATGCAATACAGTTTGTAGTCAGTCATCAGCTCAGATGTCAGATGAAGTTTATCACTGTTTAAAATGCTTGCTCTAAACTGCTGGTGGTGTACATTTCAAACTGCACATTAAAAACAATTAACCGGCAATTTCTTCACGTATAAAAAATAATTAATCATTGCCTCGAGTTAAAAATGCCAGCAGACCTTGCAGAGATTATTTATTTTTAACAAATACTTTGATCTACTTTCTCTTCAGGAGTCTCCTTCCCAAGCAGATAATTTTGCCCACGAAAGGTCCACACTCCCTACAGTCTTGTGCCCTCTAGGGGGAAAATCACAAACTACACCTTAATCAGAAGCCTAAACTGGAATCAATAAAACACGGGACAGCAAAATAATCCTGAAATAATCCTGAAATAATTCTGAAAGTCTTTAATTCACTAATGTTACTGAAGGGAAAGATTTTTGGTCTTCCCAGAAGACCAAACAATTTTCAATTTTCAATTCGAATATCTAAATATTACTTCCAAGTCACGAACAAAATTGCTTTACATTCCGCAGAAGAATACTTACAACATAGAGGTCACTAAGATCATAAGCTTTTCCCTTCCTTTGTCCACGCTGATGCTGATAAACTCCTTTCTGAATGAAAGGCAAGGCATTTGTTCTGTGAAATAATTCAAAACTGGTATTAAAACAATTAAATTTATTTCAGCTTCTTAGATACAGTGAAAGATGTTTTCTAAAATCTTTTTAAAAAGAAATTTATCCTACCTGTTTCTTCCAAACTGTCGAAATTCATACACAGTGAGGGAGCTGTCACATGCAAAAAAAAATCCAATCAACTCTCTACAAGCATCGCGTCCATTTCTAGAAGGAAAATTAAAAAGCACCTTTATGTTTTTCATCTATATAAATCCAATTCAACCCAAACATAAATAATACTTCTTTTGGAATCAGAATGGTTTGGGTTGGATGGGACCTTAAAGATCATCTAGTTCCAATCCTCCTGTCATGGGCAGGGACACCTTCCACGTTGACCAGAGCCCCACGTTGCTCAGAGCCCCATCCAACCTGGCGCTGAACGCTTTCAGGGATCAGGCATCCATCACTTCTCTGGGCAACCTGTTCAGTGCCTCACCACTCTCACAGTAAAGAATTTCCTCCTAATATCTAATCTAAACCTGGCTTCTTTCAGTTTAAAGCCGTTTCCTACCAACACATGCCCTTGTAAAGTCCCTGTCCAGCTTTTTTGCAGCCTTCCTTTAGGCACTGGAAGGCTGCAATAAGGTCTCCCTGGTGCCTTCCCTTCTCCGTACCGAACAATCCCAAATCTCTCAACCTGTTCTGATAGGAGAGGTGCTCCAGTCCCCTGCTCATCTTCATGACCTTCCTTTGGACTCGCTCCAACAGGTACACGTCCTTCCCGTGGTGGGGACCCCAGAGCTGCACGCAGTACACCAGGTGGGGTCTCACGAAAGAGGAGTAGAGGGTGAGAATCATCTCCCTTGACTTGCTGGCCACACTGCTCTTGATGCAGCCCAGAACATGGTTGCCTTTTGGAGCTGCGAGCACACACTGATGAGCCCTGTAGCTTCTCATCCACCAGCACCCAAAAGTTCTTCTCCTCAAGGCTGCTCTCAATACCCATTTGATTTCCAATGTTTCATATTGTACAAATTTTTTTTAAGAGGTATTTCACTCTAACCCACCATGAAATTCAACTTGTGGATTCAATCACATATTTTAATGCAATATTCCATTTCTATGATGTTAAAAACACCTTTCAAGGCTTCCTTTTTTAGTATACAATGTAATTTTCACTCATTACCTAAATGATTAGGTACACCAGCACTACAGCATTCATTGTGGTACATGAAGCTTTGTAGCTGAATCCTCAGCTATGTCTAGTAAGTATATATACAGCTCACAGGTTTAGAAAAGCATCACTTTAAAAGCTGAAAAATATGTTTATACCACAGCTAATTAAATCAGAACAGTTTCAAAGATGTCCTAAAGTTTAATACATAGGGAGCTACAAGTAAGTTGCAAAACCACATCTACAATCGTGACATTCACAATAGTTGCCACATCTAAGATAAGGCTAAAATAAATTTTAATCAACTAGGATGCTACAGCTAAAAGCACTATTTTAAACAGTCCCTCTGCTAACTGTCCTCAGCAGAGCTACAGGCATGATGGTAACATAACATGACTTAGAGATCTCAACACTACAGTGGGACTGTAAAGCCCCTATTCATCAGCTATGTCAGAATTTGTATTATACATGTAAACATATATCTGCAACCACACGGCATGTACTTTTTTTCCTCAGCATAGGCAACAGAAACATTCAGTACAATTAATTAGTTCAAGAGAGTAAATATCATCATTCATAAATTCACAGAATTGAAAAGCTTCACAAAATATGTGACTACCTCGATATAATCCTACTATCAAAGCGTAGCTTGTTGGAGAGCATGTTTTCAGTTAATCCTGATTTGGTCCTTATTCTGTGAAAATAATGCAGCATGTTAACAATACCTATGGGCTCACAGATAAATGTTACATAAAAATCAACCATTTCAAAACAGCAAAAAACATGAAATACGGTATCCTTGGCAACTGGTTGAGGAGACGATCCCTTGTAGTTGAATTAAAAAGCAACTCAGAGTACTAATATGTTCTATTATATAATATGAGAGTACATTCACAGAAGGCAAAAATATGAATGGGATATTTTGTTTACATACACTTTTATAAAGAATTAAACCTCTGCCACTCACCATACTTCCATGAATCACTGTTGTCTTCCAAAAATACCCAAACTGAGGCTTCTTTACCCACCTAAATATTTTATACTGGCCCTATTACTAGTTCCAGAAATGGAGATTTGTCCATGTGATGGGTGTAAGAGACAGAGATTGGTTTTGTTGTCTTTCTTCTTTTTTTAAGATTACAAAGATGGTATTTGATGAGAAAGACTTTAGAGTATGATATTAAAATGCACAAAGCAGAGATGCTTGTCTGAATGTTGAGAAAAATTAACAGAACAAAACTCAGACATGCAGATTCATTGCATTTTACAGATCACGCTGTTTTTTCATTTTTTCTTAAGCCCTTGCAGCTACTGTTTCAATGCTCACAGTCCAGGAATGTAATTTAAATGCCAGTAGGGTTAATTATTGCAGCAGAAATCAAAACATGAAAGAAAAGTAAGATTATATTTAGCATTTACAGATGCATATTTATGCAATTTATGCACCTCACGATAGGAATCTCTAAAAGGATTGCAAGCATCCAACTTGCTTGGAAAAGGCTGGCAAAACCTTGTGATGAATAATATCAATATAAGCTTAAGAATGTTCTCCCAGGTTTTATAAATTCTATAAATTAATCATTATACACAAAGAATGAACATAAAAAGGCAATAATAAGCACAGGAAGACTATAAAAAAAGACCTCACTGGAAGCTGGTGAATCCTAACCAGAAATAAACACCTGGAAAGGCAAACAAACTTCACAGAGTCAAAAAAAAAAAAACTCCAACAAAAAACAAACCATTTGCACCATTATTTCTATAAACTTACTTCGTTTCATGCAGTGTTCTGTTTCTAAAACGCACTGCCGCTCTCCCAAATCCCAGAAGTCCTTGAGCTTCCTTGCAAACATCAGAACGCGTAGACTGCTCTGGGTCACTTATAACAGCTCTGACCACAAGGAGCAGGGAGAAGCCCTCTGACTATTAGTATGTTTCAATTTCGGGTCTTACATATTTTTACTCAGGAAAGAAAACACCAAAGAATAACACAGCAGTAAAATCTCGGAATTATCCATTAAGTTTGCATAAATTTGTGACCGTCATTTTTTGTTTGCTTTTACAAATTCTTAAGCTTATTTACTTAAAATCAAATATATGCAATAATACTCCGGCAGTGCACTACTATGTGGTAACTTTACATGTATATATGTATTATTTAAAGTACATTTTATATATTCTGATATTAAAAAAAAAATCTTAGTATTATGAAGGTTTGTGGGTTTTTTCATGATTTCCACTATTTCTGTAAATATTCCATCAGTGATACTCTTTATCCATGGCTCCTGCCAAGATCAGTGACAGCAGTTTTCTAACAGTGGCCAGTGATATCAGCAAAGAGTCACAGAATGGCCTGGGTTGGAAGGGACCTTAAAGACCATTTAGTTCCAACCCCCCTGCTGTGGACAAGGACATCTTTCACTAGATCAGGTTGCTCAGAGCCCCATCCAATCTGTCATCCAACAAAAACATTGGCACTTCCTCCCTCAAAGCACTGACTACAGAGCTGATAGGATCTCAAAGTCCCATCCAGCAGAAAAGAAATAAATGAACCGGGTTTTGAACATTTTGATATTTTCTCTATCAGTTCAGCAAGTAAACAAAAGATCTTTTAAAAATAAATGAGATGCTTGTTATGTTATTGAAATAGTTATTAGAATAAAAAAAACAATTTTGCACAGCTATTATGGTTTTCTAAACTTGCTCTCTGATCTATACAGATCCATCTTTGCACACACCAGTTACACTGATTTAAGTGCAAAATTGGCTCTACTAAAAAAAAATATTCAAAACACCTTTGTGTTTCCTTTAATAGGTTTTTTTTCATTCAACAGTTTTGAACTACTCTTCTCCAATTAACATCCTGCTACCTGGTATCAATTTGTTTGGCAGTACTGGCACAGTTATACTTGGAACATAAACAGAGAGATTTTTACAATTAGAACTTCATCCTGATGCAACTGTAGCACTACTGAACATTGGTTTGACATTATCAGTAGAAGGGTTCAGAGTAGAAGGAATATATGGGAAAAATAAAGCAAAGCAGCCGAAGGAGGTTAAACACAGAATGAGCATTCTTGATCTAAAATGTACAAAGCTGTACATTTAATGCAACATCAGTACTAGTGAAACACTTCAACATAACCAGTGTATTTTTAAGATCATCTCTGTAACAATCTTTAAAGAGGTATGACACAGGCCAAGCATTTCTTTGAATAGTGGGGATTTCTACACTGAATAGTTGCCTAATTTTAATCCTGCTACAATGACACTTGTAATTTATCATTATGCTTCATGACAATCTTGTTTCCCTTAGGCAACCTTCCTGTTATCTCAGCTTTTAAATAGCATGAAAGCATTAACAGACTTTTAAACAATATAGGTCATTTAAACAGTCATCATAATGGAAACAAAGAAAAAATAAAACGGTGAAGTGCGACAACATTTCAACCTTCAAGTTCTCAGATATGATGGGCTAAAATACCAATGTAGATGACTACAGAGACTGTAAAACAGGCATAGAATGCAACATACTATAGATATATTCTTAGCATCATTGATAATTCTTAGCAAGAACAAAGTAAAATGGAACTATATTAAACTAGCTTGCATCTTCCGATATTGTCATAACTAGACAGCTCGCATAAAGCCCTGAATTATTAAAGCATGCTTAAAATAGGGGGATCTTTCCATACAGAAGCTTTCTCGTAGCTAAAGGGATAGGAATGAATTTAGGAAAGCCTTACTGTACAATTTTTATCAACTTGATTTACAGTGTCTTTTTTTCCTACCTGCCCAACACTGGTATAATACTACTTTATGTCTGAAATATGTTATGTCAGTATTATTAAAGGAGTATTAATAAAGCTAAGATTCTAAGAAAAGACAATAAATTCTGAAGAACGGTAATTTGTAACATCAGGCATCCATGTATTTTGTTGCAGTGCAGGAGGGTTATTTCTGCAAGCTAGCACTATTGTAAATCCCTTAAAATAGGTTCAAGTATAAAATTAAAAATTATTCTCAGAAAAAAAAATAACATACACATAGCACTTTATAGCAATGTCTTAAGTTACATTAAAAAGACTTTAAATGTAACAAATTTTTGCAAAGAATACTACTACATATGACTGCATAAGACTTGGAACAAGATGACCAAAACACCTCTTAAGCAAGAAAAGCCACACACAGATCTAAATTCTTGCGTAGGGAAAAATGCAATTTTACATCATAAATTCACTTACCTACATAACTGATCCACCATCACTTGTTCTACTACAGCCTGTTTTCTCCTTTCTGCAGCAACATCCTCCTGCAATGAAAAACTGACTGAGAGAGCAAATGAAACATATAACACCAGACACTTCAAATAATAAATTACTCTTTAACCATTCAGAAGTCACAATCTTACCAATGTCACAATTAATACTTTTCCCATCCTTTTTTAATAGAGTTCTATTTGCATAACAAATATACATTAATATTCTCTGCTACACACTAAATTTGTCTATGCATAATAGTTGTCAATAAATATGACAATTCTACTATTTCAACTGACAGACAGAATCCTTATTTCTGTATTGTTTCCAAGATATTATGTAAGTACAATAGAGCCTGAGGAAACTCACGCTATTCCAGGTTTCATGGTTGACACAGATTCCAACTCTAAGAATGAAACTTTACCTCTGGCAATATTTAGTCAAAAAAATTCTTTTAAGACTTAGTCGCAGTGCAAGATTTTACTCTCCTAAATGCCACAGTAATTTTCTGCTGAGACAGGCCAATCTGAAAAGCCTTTCAGGAAATATCATCCTAAGGGGGAAGGGGATTTAACATGAACTTATTATTTTTATTAAAATAACACTGAACCATAACCTTGTGCTGCTCACTGTGAAGTGTGCAGATGTTGACCATCACCCCGTACAGAAAGAAACCAAAGCATAAGGGGATACCCCAGAATACTATAGAGGCCACCAGCACAACCAGACCTCAGCATCTCTCTTTATCTTCCAGATTTCTGAACTTTTTCACTGCACTTAAATTTACCCTTTTTTTCCCAAAAACAATGTTTATAGATAAGAAAACAGAGATTATTGTTACTTATGGGGTTTATGCAACCTTTCTGATATTTTTTAGGTATTCTGAAACTAAAGAATTAAGATGTTTTTCTTAAATGGTAATTTTTTCTTCACAGTTTTTGTGTGCAAACCAAATTCTAGAGAGATCAAGTCTTTCCACAGATCAAGAACTGAAAGGTTATTCCCAGACATCAGGTAGTCATAACAGATAATTCCCAATTCCACAGAGATGTTATGGGTAGAATTCACATAATTCAAAATAAATACTGCTTGGCACTAGTCAAAAAAAAGCCAAAGCCAAAAAACCCAAATAACTAATGTTATACCAGACCGGCTGTTGGTTATTCCAAGCTGATTTTAGGCCTTAAAAGATTTCTGAATTATAAGAGATAGGGGGCATTTTAGTTTGTTTTCGTATTTCATTTTTGTACCTATCAGAACTACGGCGTGCCTTATTCTGAGTTATTGATTCTGCCCATTAATTGTCACAACAGATATATTAAAAAGCATGATGTAAAGGAAGACACAGGGATAATATAGAACAGTGTTTGTTAAAACAACATGGACATCGGCTTATAGGCCCAAACCAGTTAGCATGCTGAAAAGAGTCTGATTTTTAAAAAAAAGAAAGAAAAAGAAAGCTTACACCTTGAATTTCAATGAATAGTAGGTCACTAAATGTACTTTTCCATGGAACATCCTCCATTCTTAGACAAAAGCTCTACTATGATTTTACAAAAATGCAGAAGGCAGAGGCAAATATTGAACTTGCAGCAACTCTCACTGATCAGCAAGCAGTAACTGTTGTTCTCTAAATATAACAATTCAGAGAAAACCATCCTTTTTCAAGGGTTATTAATTATCTATTTTCAAAGGTAACTGCCATCTATTGGCAATTACACATGTACTATAAACTTTCATCTCAGACTCTAGAAAATTAAGAGAAATTCTACTTTAACATTTGGCTTTTTGGTAATGATTATAGTAAAAGGACGTGTTAACACTGTGTATTCTTAAGCAAAATTTTAAAGCACTTTAAAATCAAATGGCAGCAATTGAGGCAACATTTACACAATGGAAATAATATGCATGCAGTTACTTCTGCTGAATTTTTCCATTATTCCTACCACTATCAGAAGCATGAACCTGGGAGAACCCAAGAGATGCTCCTAGAAAAAGTGAGCTAATCTATGTAACCATGAGTGCTAATCAATAACAAAAGGACTTCTGTAGGTCCCAGTAACACCTTGCTCAGACACCTCCTGACTTCTTTTTAGAGCATGCCAGCTGCAGAGTACCTGATATCTTGTGGTCCTGCACTGCTCCCTTTCTCAGTATTTTCATCTTATTTGATTTTATACTAAGTAGTTATTCTAGTGAAGCTCAAGGCTTTTTTTCATTATCTCCGGGCTATAGTACAGATTTTAAAATTTACTTTGAAAATAACAGCTTCTTCAAGTTCTTCATAAAAGCACTTTCTCAAAAGATTTCTTAACCTGAAAATTAATAGTAACCTCAGTAGTGAAACATCTGGATTCACTCTGACAAGACTAGAAATCAAATAAAGACTTGTAATGATGCAAATTTCAGTGCACAGTCATAAGCAAAAAAAATAAATTAAAATTACTATTTACTTTTAAAAATCATAAAATTTCTCATGGATTAATATTCCATGAGAAAGTTAGAATACTTTCAAAAACTAGTTATGAAAGCTATCACTTTGCATACACAAATACTGAATCATGCAAGATCAAATCAAGGTTCTTCATCATTGTAAATGATCCTAAATTCAAGAGCTAACCTTAGATGGGCAAGAAATCCTAATGGCTCAGTCCTAAAAAGAGTAGAATGTATATCTATGTAAGGAATTAAAGAAACACACTGGGTACATAGGATCTGACAGAGGATCAGAACCAAAGCAATTGAAATGAGAGTCTAACGGAGTTTGGGTTTGTTTAGTTTGCAAAAACAGCAGCTATGAGGCATTCTGAAAACATCCTGTGACAAAAGAGAAGTTACAAAGAAGATATAACCAAACTTTTTTTGACAGTAGACAACAGTATAACAGGAAGTGAAGGTTACACATTGAGCCTTGGGACGCTCGGTATGGACAACAGGAAGAACTTCTCAAGGACAGTAGTGTATGGCATTAAGATGTTGCCTAGAGATGCTGTAGAAGCTCCATCCCTGGAGCTTGAAGACTTGGTCAAAGCCATTGCTGACTCAATCTAATACTAGCATCAGAGCTGATGGAATCATGGAATCCATGGATAATGGAACACAGGCTCAGCTAAAAGCTACAGAACAGAGGAAATCATAGAATATCCTGAGCTGGAAGAGACCCACAAGGATCATCAAAGTCCACCTTCTGGCACTGAGTGTAACACTGTGTTCAGGTTCAGTCAAATCACTCAGTTATTCTTAGTTGTATGAATATATCTGTATTTATTATTCATAATTTTCATTCTCAGTTATATACAGTACTGCATAAAATAAAAGCATTGCAGATAAGATTTAAAAAATGCTCACTGGATTGCTCAGTTCAGCTCCCATTGAAAGAAATGTTTAAACTCATATGATTTCAATGGGTGCAATTACATATTAGAACCAAATCACCACAGGCATAACTTCTGTTGAATATCTGGGAAGTCATTCTCCACATCTAGACTGTTAACAGCATAATACCAGTCAAAATACTTACAGCTTCCAATTTCCTTATACTGTGCTGCATATTATAGGGCTTGTTTGTGTAGCATTGTTGCAGGAAAGCTTTCTCATCAAGGGCTACATGATCATCATTATGTCCATCTTCAAGCTGTGTACTCTACACAAAAAATACAATATTTTCATAAATCAAATTTAACGAATTATGAGAAAAACAAATAAAAAACTCCACGCACCTTTTCCTCAACAATTCATTTAAAAGTCCTTCTCTTTCTTCTTTACTTTTTACATTATCTACTTCTTCTATGTCACGCTAATTAAAAAAGAATTTTTTAAGCATAGCTTTCAACAGAAACTGAACTTCTAAATCGCGCTCTCCAGTCTTTCCTTCTCTCTTTCCAGCTTTCATTTACACTGAAATAAATTTTTAAAAAAGCTCAAAACTACTGCGTTCCTACAAGCTTTATGAAAAAACAGCAACAAGTCAGAGAAAGCAGACTGTGTAGTACATCTGAGAAGACAGGAGCTCATCCTTTTTCTGTTCTGCTCAAGAAAAGCCAAGAGAAAGCAGTGGATTTGCTGTTAGGCATATAGCTCAAAGTTCACAACTGCAGTGAGGCTGCTTTGTGACCAGCAAAGAAGTTACGTATTATCTGGACAGGGAAAAGCCAAAGCATGCTGCTGAATGGTTCTAAGAGACTTGTAAATCAGTCCCAGGGTGTTACAGAAATCATCTCCTAAGTGAAGAATATGAAGAAAACGGACAAAGGAGACTGCGTACAGAAGTCACAAAGGAGGTAACAAGGGAATGAAATCGAAAGAGTAGGTTTGTTAGCAGTGCTCCTCCACAAGCGGCTTCTTCCAAGAAAAGAAAAAGTATTACAACTTCCACTAATCAATTAAAATAAGTGTATTGCAATCTAAAGAGGTTTTGATTCGTTAATCTAACCAGGGAGTGATAATGTCTAACACAAAAAATTGTTCTGATAGACATTATATTAAAATCTGTGATAAGAACTGGCACACATACTTTCAGTGCTTAGCAAGAATCTTTCTGGAACCAAAATTACCAGAAAAGGCCAGTCCTGCTTTTTCTCTCCCAGTCTACACTTGCCGTTTATTTCTTCATTTTCAGAGTAACTCGGCTGCTCTCATCTGCCACCAAACATAAAACTAGACCACAAAATAATAGATCCTTTTTTCGTTCACTTCTTATTCATGGAATATTAATAGGGTTTTGCAGGTTCTCCAATTTTTTCTGAACACTAAAAGCCTGACTCTGAGAGGACAAAGCTCTTCTAAAGCTATCAACGATGTGTGTAAAAAAATAACAACAATATGTGAAACATAATCTTTGTCTTACGTAAGACCCTCCCTTTTCATTCCACTGAACGCTAAGCAAATAAAATCAGTAAACTCATTGTTATTCACCACAAATCTTTTCTCTGAAAAGCCACGAGCACAATATGTTCCCTCAACATCTGCATACTTAACTTCTCATTAAGATTCTTAAATGGTCATCTACCCTCACAGCAGAGTTCAGCATTTGCCCAGTCCTCACAGCTGTTGCTTATTTATGTTTCCTGCTTCCTTACACCTACAGTGATGTATCTTTCCCTGTTCAACCACCCTTCTCTGCTACATCTTCCTGAGCAAGAGGAAAGTTGGTTTTTTTCACCCCTTTGTTTTCCCGTTGCTGTCCATTGATCTTCCCTTCTTTACATCTTACTTTTAATTTAAAAGCACAAAACAAACCTGGCAGAATTAATACAGCTTTCAGTCCAACTGCAGCGTATCTTATATAACACCAAAGCAAAAAGTATAGATAATATCTTTCATTATTTTAACCCCCATATTCCTTTCCATTTTCAGTGTTAATAGTTCCCTCAGGGACAGATTACATCTTTCATTTCTCCTTTTTAAAGTCCTATTTACAGTCACAATTTAATACAGTAATAATTATAATACTTCTATATTTAAAAAATAAAAAAGCTTTAATTAATTTTACCAAGATCCTCCTGCTGTCTGTTATCTTCTGAGGTTGTAAGTTCTTCCCTAACAGTCATGCTAATCCTCATGCTCAGGCTACAGGTGTCCTGTGAGGGCAATACATTACTTTTCTTACCAGAGAATACAAACATATTTAAAATCTCACAGCACCTCACTTTCTTGCTCTGGAACAACTGAAACAAGCTTCCTATGTTTTATTTCCTCTTCAACATTAAATACTGAAGTGTCACATTTTTGTTTCTTTACTATAAAAACATGGAAGAAATTAATTACACACACATGCAAACCTCTCCAAACAGTGTAACTAAATACTAATGTGCATTTGCAATTTAAAAATGCAATTACTACTTTGCCAGCTACCTTTATTGATGCATCTGGACACTGGAGGTGGTCCTTCCTCTTTTCTGCAATTCTCTGAGGATACTGCTTATATTCTTCCTTCATATCTGCTTCATACTGACGATGCTTCAGTTTGTACCTGTCTGTTGGGGATGGCAGATTTTCTGGTCTTGTCTTCTGCTCCAAAACAGAATGTCAAAGTAAAGAGTAATCAATATAGAAGTCTTATATTGATCTATTGAATGAGAACAGCATTATTATTATTCCTATCCAACATAACTTTGGAAACTTCTTGACACAATGCTTCAAATTAGGAAGAAATGCAAACATTACTGCACAACTGCACATTCAAGCTTAATTTTCATTGAATTTTTCAAATTCTACCATTTTTAAATATAAAAAATATGCAGTCAAGTGGTTTTACTTTGTTCTTTCTTTAAAGAAAGAAGCCAGATTCAGTGATTCCACCCTATAAGATGCTGCTGCAGATCACTGAAATGGACACTTGACTTTGGATGGCTGTAAATGGGCAAATGGATGTTTTCCAGTCCAAGGTTCTAATATTCTTGTATGGCAGATGAGTATGAGCACTTCAAGAAGAAGGGAACAAGAGCAGCTGAAAAGACTAAGTACCTTTACGACCATTTCAGGGCTCCACACAATGGAGGCTGGGATCAACAGAAACTGCAGCAGTGCCAGAAGGTCAAGATACCATTCTTGTTTCTCTACCTCAATAATTAACACCTTCAATGTTTAAGTTACATTCCTTCAGTGCCAACAAAAATAAGGTGACCGTATCTAGCATCTCTACTTGATAAAATTCATCTTGCAACAGCAGTGTAACAGTCCTGCTCTAGAAAGCCATTTCTCAAAACCCCAAAAGATTTGTTTTTGAAAGGCCAACTTTCTCTTTTCAAGAGAGGATTCACATCCTTTAACTGGTTAATTCCTAAATGATAAGACTATATTTAAATTACTCTTCCAAAAGTGGCCTATTTTGGAAGATTTACTTACACAATTACTGAAGAAGCTGGAATGTATCTTGTTAAAGGAAACCTTGGTCAGGGCCCCAGAAGCAAGCAATGCAGAAAAAAGGTTGCTTGGAGGAATACATTAAAGTGTTCTAGAACAGCTTGAAAATCTTCTCAACAAAACAGAAGTGGGTAGCAAGTCAGGCAAAAAAAGAGAGACAGAGTGCAAGAAAGGGTAAGTGAGCAGAAGATACATTCCAGCACACTGAGCACTCAGTATTTAAGACAAAATGAAGGCAGAAAGAAAGAAAAAAAGAGACAAAGGGAAGCAGAGAAGAAAGGGAGAAAGACCCTGAGAAACTGACAAAGCCATGCCAACCTTCCATTAGCACTCCTGCAGCTAAGACAGAATCGTATGTATGAACATCGTTTTTAAAAACATGGTAAAGTATCCAGACCTAAAAAGGCTATAGCAACTCAAGTGTGTTTGCACTGCACATTTACAATGCAGTACAGAGGAAAACAATCTATATGTAGTTCCATGTTTACCGTTACATCTTAAGACATCCATAAATACCTATGTTGGGCACACATTCTACCAAGTAATACATTTTTAGTCCATTATTTAAAAAGGGCCAAAAACCACTTAGCCATTTGAGTTTTTATTTAAATGCCTTTTTTTTTTTCAAATTGAGAAACTATTTGGCTTTACAGGGAAACATACAGAACTGTGATCTTGGCAGATTCACACTGAACTCCAGCCAATTTGGAGTCTTGCCCTGCAAGTAACTGTATTATTTGTTTGAAGGGGCGCAGGTTATGTACAAATTAATTCCAAATTGGTTTTCCCTCCAGTTACACTCCAGGTTTTTTTTAATACACTCATTAGAATATTTCTGAGGTTTACATATGTTAAATAATGAATTTTTAATAAGTGTATTTTCAAAGTCTTCCAAAAAGAGAGAAAATTGTTATTTCCTGCATTCTGTGCTGGTTTTGGCTGAGGTAGAGTTAACTGTCTTCACAGTGGCTAGTATGGAACTATGTTTTGAATTTATGCTGAACACTGATGATAATGCAGAGATGTTTTTGTTATTGCTGAGCAGTGCTTACACGGAGCCAAGGCCCCTTCTGCTTCTTGTACCACCGCCCCAGTGAGGAGGCGGGGGGTGCATGGGAAATTGGGAGGGGACACAGATGGGAGCTGACCCCAACTGACCAAAGGGATATTCCATATCATATGACATCATGCTCAGCATATAAAATAGGTAGAAGGAAGAAAGGGGGGGATGTTTGGAGTGATGGCTTTTGTCTTCCCAAGTAACTGTCACATGTTCTGCTGTCCTGAAGATGGCTGAACACCTGCCTGCCCATGGGAAGAAGTGAATTAATTCCTTGTTGTGCTTTGGTTTTGTGCCTTTGCGTTGCATACTCAACTGTCTTTATATCAACCCAGATGTATTTTTTCACTTTTACTCTTCCAATCTCTCCCCAGTCCCACTGGTGGGGCAATGAACAAACGGCACTTAGTTGCTGGCTGGGGTTAAACCATGACACACTCAAACCAAAAACATACTACTACTTGTGAGACTTTTGCCATGATTATATACAGTGCATGATTATGACAAAAAATAACCACGTAGGTAGCATTCTTTCTGAATTAAAGTTTTATGTATCAAATCTCTTGAATATATATAATAGCAGAAAATATGTACAAGCAGAATACGGTTTGTAGTACTTCAACAATTTTCCCTTTAATTATCACATATGAAACACTCAAAATACTGAAGGACTGACTGTAGATTAAAAGGTTTCTCCTATAAGCTAGTTCCAGTCACATAAAAGACATTAAAACACACTACATTTTGAGAGCATATACTACAGTACTGAACTGCTAATGTTTTCTGTCAGTCTATATTTTTTCAGCTACTTTACCTCCATGTTGTTATGACAAAATTGTCTAGACACCTGTTTAAACAAAAACAAATTAATATGTATCGTGATCAAATAAAAACCCGTCATATTCATTTTTTCAAATTTAATTTACATATGAGAGTTCAAAGGAAAATTTTTCCTTTATTCAGGGAACTGTAAAAACTGAGTAATTAGATTAATTCTTCAAATTGTTACAGCAGATATTGATTCTGAACAATGCTTTACTGTAGTATAAACCAAAATGTCAGCATCTGGGCTACTGATTTTCATTATAAAGAACTTAAGATTAGTGGTGATTACGTTTCTTAGTCATCCAGGGGAAAAAATGCTAATGTGATCACGAAATTTTAACAAATAAAAGAGCTATGACAAATTGCACATAATTCCAAAGTTTATGTCACAGTTCTGGTTTAGACAACGGCCTTAAGAAAAATCCTATGAAATGTCTGCAAGTAACTCCAAAGTTTTCTTTTCACCAGACCTAGCTATTCTTCCATAGAAGTAATACTCAGTGCTTGTAAACATGGGTTTTGTCTTCAATCATACGCTTACGGACTGCTACCAATCTTATCTTTATTTTTTTTAAGTACCACTTTGTTTGAAAAGACAAACCAAAGTTACCTACTATCTGAAAAGTATTATATTTTTCAGTTCCTTTGACAAATTGTTAATAAAGCTAGCTATTAATACATCTCTTAAAAATAATTACAACAAAATGATAAGTTATCTACCAACAAAGAAAATCTAAGGTATACAAGAAAATCGGTTTTTTTGAAATATCCTAGAGGCTTCTCATTAAAAAGTACTCTGCCAAAAATATTTTTGACCAATAGTAGCTGGAGATATGTGTTTAACCAGAAGGAAAAAAGAGAGAACTTGTATTAAAAAAGGTAGGTAGGCTTTTCAAAATTACTACTAAAGGGGCATATTATAAAGATATTTGTAGTGACAGACTGACATGCTGATGTTGTGCACATGGCGTTCGTAATGACGTCCTCCAATTTGAAGATGAATCTAGCTGGCATGTATGAGGACAGCTTCCACTGTATGGTATGTAAGAGTCCCCATCCTAAAATTACAGGAAAAAAATGAAAAGCAGTCACAATTGTTTACATTCAGAGTGGTATTTTTACAAACTCTGGCAACACGTGAATTCTAAAAACTATTCAGCACAGAATTAATTTATAATTACCTCTTCATCAGAATCTCCCAGCTTCCCTAGATCTAGGCACGGCACCCTGCAGGAAGTTAAAACGATTTTAACAGCAATACGGTCTCTTATTTTTAATTACAGTAAAAGCAAACTGCCTATTAGTTACTATTATCTCCTTCACAAAAATTACCCTGCAACTGGATATGGCCTGCTGGGCAAATCCCTATTGGCCCCCTTTGGCTTCATCTCAACAACTGGCCACAGAGCTTCTCTTCCTCAGCAGCAGAGTACCTTGGCTCTACTACAAAAAGGACCCTTCTTCACTCCCAGCACAGCCATCTTGCCTTCTCTTCACTCTCCAACAGGAGCTGCTGCAACAAGGTTGTTATTCTTGTCTTCCAGAGGAGGTTTCTGTCAATGTTCCTTTGTAATCAGTCAACAGAGAAGCAACAAAGTGATCCCTCCTTGGGATGCAAACCTTCCAAATTTTTGTAAGTGATTAACACAGTGGAAGACAACTATACTTCAGTACTTTGTACTGCTTAAAGAAATGAAAACATCTCCAATTCATCAAAACATCTCCATGCCTTCTTTACTCCAGATATACTGCAAAGTACCATTATATTTTACCACCAATATTTCCAAGTAACCCTATTATAAGTTCTTGGAATAAGAGAGGTCCTTATTTTATAGTCTTTTTTTCATTAGATAATGACTGACAGTACACAAAAATTGAAGTTCTTTGACTCTGGTATGAACAATCCAAGGTCATGGTCACACATACTTGTACAATAATGTGGAAAGATACATTGGCTGTAAGGCATTCCAGCAAACAAAACTGCCTAAACTATCAAACATGGTCCTTGAAATAGTGCATATTGCTTATGCCAAAGTCATAATAAGGTTTTCACTTTAAAAGCACAAACAAAATTTCCTGTTGCTTGTAAAAGCCCTTCTCAACACTTTCTCTGTAATTTTACTGTAACACCTGAAAAAGTGGTCAGTAGTTAAAATAAATTTTTTCTCATTTTGCAGACATATTAAAATTATTCAAGCAAAATAATTTATAGACATGAAAGCTCTGAGAAACACCCTCTGAGGAGGATGTCAAGAGGATGGAATCAGGTTTTTCTTCGTGGTTCAAAGCAATAAGACAAGTGCCAATGGGCAGAAACTGATGCACAGGAAGTTCACCTGAATATGAGAAAGAACATCTTTACTGTGCAGATGACCACACGTTGGAACAGATTGTCCAGAGAGGTTGTGGAGTCTCCCTCACTGGAGATATTCCATAACCATCTGGACATAATCCTGTGCCGTGTGCTCCAGGATGACCCTGCTTGAGCAGGGAGGTTGGATCAGATGGAACAGTGGGTCAGATCCACTGTGGTATCTTCAAACCTTACCCATTCTGTCATTCTGTGATTACAGCCCCACTGTTAATCTCAACCAAACATAAATCAACTTAATTCCAATGTAAAGAATGCATCAAATATTCTACTCCAAAAGCAAATCACAGAAAACAAACCTATGATGACAAATTTCATGGAACAGTGAGTTGCACATCAATACAAATGCAAATGCAATGTGTTAATAATGCACAATTAAACAAAGGGATCAGAAATAGAAGCAGACTTACTCTGGTGGGCGGGGACTATGACTAGCCCGTGTATCTGGTCTCCAGCCCTAGAAGAATGACACATGATTACATAGCCAGGGGATAAGGATTAAAATACATAGTTCTCTCTTTCAATTCGCCCTTGAATATTTAAAACCAATGGCTCTATCTGTCTGACATACCTGATGAAGTTGCTACAAAGAAGAAGAAAAAGAACTCATTGAAAGCTGATTCTTACAGATCATCAGACTAAAAGACTGAATATTCATCATGAGAGCAAGATTCCCAGCCATTAAGAATCCAGATAGCATACACATCAGCTATAAATAATACATTAAAAATAATCCATCTTCCTGAGGCTTTATACCATCACTAGTCATAGGGCTTTAGGTCACACTGTCCTTGTTGCCTGGGAAGCTACTCTTAAACCAAAAGCACAATACCAACAACCAGCTGGCTCACAAAGAGCTACCTCAGACACCAAAGAATCCCTGATATTTGGTGTAACCGTTTCATCTCAGCTTTAGTATAGAAGTACGTGATGATGACTAGGCAGCTCACACTGTTTATTTTGTTGTGTACCTCATAGATATCCAAATTCAACTGAGAAAGAACACAGCAAGAAAAAAAGACTCAAGCCAAAGCTTCATCTACCTACCCCCCTAGGGCTTTCTGAAAACAGCTCACAGTAAATCCCAAGGGAAGGCTGTTTGACAGTGGCAAGCACACCGTAACAATTCCCCAAACTGGCCTCGCACTGTGAAAAAAAATGTGGTTCGGGAATGTTCAAAACCAGGGCCAAGATCTCTTTTCACACCTCTGAGCTCAGAGATCTCAGCATCACAACCTGAACTGAGCAAACATGCTATTTCCAGCGATGCCCGAACATCTTTCACGATTTGAGAGCAGCCACATAACTCACAAAACTGTAACTCCATTTTTTCCATACACCCTTGTGGCCTGCTCCCGAAAAAGAAGTTCAGCAACACTACTCAAGTGCCTTCAAAATATTATTCAGCGTATTCAGGTTTAAAAGAGAGTTTCTCTGCAGTAATGTAATGACACTGCCACCCTGTGGTCATGTCCGTAAAACTGTGAAGGGGTCAAACACAATTTAGTCTTCATTCTTACAACTAAATGCAATGCAAGAAATCTCAAGTTTGTATTTTTTCTGTACCATCACAACTGTGATGAGTTAAAGAACAGACCACATTCTAGATGTTACAGCCTTAATGTAATTCCTTTTCCAGAAGTCATCAAATCAGGAAGAAAGCAAACAAAAATCATCCTGAAGACTGGGGTGAAGCACACGGTTTCAATATAACTTTAATTTAAGATTTATTTTTTTAAACTACCAAGAATCACACGGACTAGGGAGTCTAAATTTGTAAACTTAGTTGAATGAGAAAGTAGAAAGAAAAGGGATGAGAGATTAGAGAAAAATTAACATTTCTTTTCTTTTACAACCTACTCTAACTGCCCCAAATGTTCTTGTTGTACACAGGTATTTAGATTTCAAAACCTTGGTTAAAAGTTAACATTATAAAACTGATAACATTTACAAAAGGTTCTTTTTCATTCCAAATGAAAAGAAAAAAACAGCAATTTGGCAGTCTAACTCCAAGAATTCCTGACGGGGCCATCCAGCAAATAAGGAAGTTAAATGGGTGCTTGGGGGCTGAGGGAGGATTAGCGATTAACTTTAGTTCATGGACATAGAGTACATAGATGTGAGAAACATCAACTGTTAATAACAATATTAATATTTACCTTAGCTATAAGAAAAACAATGGCCATCAGAATCCAAGATCCTATTTGTACTGACTTTCGAAAGTTAGCCTAAAAGTTTCTGCTGTAGTGATCTTGCAGGGGTTGCACACCTGCCTTATCTCAAAGCGTATTAGGAATATCCAGAAAACAAAATTCCCCTTCATTCTGAATGCAGAGAACTGATTCATTTTACCTACTAATCTGAAATCATGCCTTTTCAAATTATGTTTTTGGGGTTGCTTTACTTTCCTGCTGTCTTGAAAAACAAAAACAGACACATCTGTTACCAATTTCATCAGCAGTCTGAGACAGCACACAGGGTTCAAGCCTCTGTTACTCTTAATTGCAAGTACTAGTTAATTCTTAAAATCTCCATACCTCAATTAAGTACTTAGAGTATCAGTTACTTTAGGACAACTGTTTTTATTGGAATTTCTCACCTTCATTTGAGAAGTTGTCATATTAAACTACCCCTTTCTGACAAGAATATCTTTAGAAGTTTTCTTCTCCACAGAATGGATAATAGCCTCAAACTAAGAAAGTTTTTAAGTATGGTTAAAATATTTGTTAAAATGTCAAAGTAAGGAAGGAAAACAACCACAAGCTTCCCACTAACATACCTGACGTTTCTTTCCCGTCAATGACAGCTCAGCCTTCCTTCGAGGGAATGCAGCAATGCCTTTCACTTCCAAATCCATGCAAGTTCAGTAACAGCTTTCAGAACAAACTAAAACCAGAAAGGACTACTGAGAAAAGCATATTTTTTAGAGTACTTCTGGGAAAAACCCACGTTATTGCATTGGAAAGAATTTGGATACTGTCTTCAGCAAGCTATGAAATGTTGCTGGCTTCCCTTTTTCACCACTTCTTAATTTCAGTCTTTTAATGCTTAACAAGATTCCTGTTCAAATTTGTCTTTGTCTCACTCTTAACTCCCTCTTTCCCTTACACTTCTTGATACCCTCTCATACGAGCATGACTAATTTGCTACCCCTCGGCAACATCAAACCTTTTGTACTCTTCACTTACAGCTGCTGGTTCTCCTCTGCACCATGCTCTGTGAACAGGTGATTTCATAAAGACGTAAGGGCACTCCCGACACACAGCCAGCCTCCGAGCGCTGCAGAGTGACACTTAATCTTCATGCCATCTCCTGCTCTGCGGGATTCTCCTTCCACCCAGCCCGTTTTGAACTTAAAGCCCACCATTTAGTTCCCAGCAATCGGATGCTCCCTTTCCAAACCACTACCCCCCCACCAGAAGATGACCGACCGCATTTCTAACTACATGCAGCGTTTCAATCCCCAAGCGCCCACGCGTTTACCGAGCGGCGGCACGGCCGCAAGGCCCGCTCGGATGGGCACAGCCGCTCTGCCCCCGCCGAACGCCATCGCACGGCCCGCAGGCTCTCCTGAAATGGAACATCCTCCCACCTGGAGGCACGGAGGGCAGAGAGCGCTGCTGTACTTAACGGTTCACACGCTGAAACAACTTTTATCACAAACAAGAGCGCTCTAAGAGGCGAAATAAACAGCACGGGCTGCTCGGCGGCTCCACGGAACCGATGCGTTTTCCCAGGAGAGGCGCGGGGCCCCGGGCTGCTCCCCCCGGAGCGCTCCCCCCGCGCTCGGCCGCGGAGCGGGCGCGGCCCCCGCGCGTCTCCAGGGTGCCCGCACCCCACCTGCCGCCGGGGGCCAATCCCAGCCGCGCTTCGGGGGCACGTCGTCGGAATGGGGAAACGGAATTCCCGGTTGCTCCTGCGGAAACACCCTGCCCGGGGCACGGCTGCGTGCCCGGCCCTCCCTGCCTGCACTGCCCCGGCGGCCCCCGCAGCCCCGCCGCGAAAGCCGGGCGTTTACACGCCGGAGTCGTGCCCTTCACAAACCCCGGCAGCCGGAGTCGGAGACTTCAAAATTGCAGCGAAAGGGGTCCCGGTGCATGTTTGTAGCCCTGGGTCCGAAATAGAGCGATTACCCCAAAGTAGCCCAAACCTTTTCGAGTAAGGGCTCCAAGCATCAGCAGCATCCCAAGAATAGGGGAGGTGAAAGCCACGACAGCGATGATTCAGTCACTGCCGCGGGCGGGGAAACTCTGCGGGAAAGAACACCAGCACAGCGCCTGGAAGGCAGCTGGACTGACCTGCATCCTGCGAACACTTCGGCAGCGCAGCACGCCTGGCTCCCATTCCCACATTCCCCTTGACCAATGGTTTTGAAATTAGTTTCGGTTCACTTTATTAGGCATCTCGGAGAAAAGCCGGTATGCAACTATGACTTTTTCAAACAGTTCTAGTTGTCCTGAATGACCAGACCAGTATCAGGTATTTTTAAAAATTCACTTGTGTGCAAGTACCACTTCTGATTCATCCGTTCTGTCCTGGAGAAAAATCTGTCCCCTCTTAAGAAACCCTGGCTTTGTACTCAATCAGTTTTCCAAAGTTAGGCAAAATCTCACTTACTGCAAAACTACTAGCACACTGACTGATGTATTTCTGGGTGCTGCTACTTCCAAGCCTGTGATTCAGTTTTAGAACGAACGACATACCATGTTTATACACCAGAATGAACAATTCATTCCATTCCAGTGAGTGACACAGTAATGGATTTAGTCCCTTTTAATACAGTACATTTCCTCCACAAAAACAAATCCACATGCTATCTTCCTGTAAGAATAAGGATGGCAAAAGAGTTCAGGCATCATAACTGGCCTACTTAAAAGCTATGCAATTATAACACAGAAAATTTAATAGCTTTGTACTGTCAAACATACCTCTAAGGCAATGCCTGTCATCAAAGGCTGGCAGTCCAATAGGCAAGTGTGTTAAGTGAACAAAAAAATAGTAAAAAATTAAGGTATGGATAAAGATGATTCTGGCAAATGAAAACAAATGTTTTTCTTAACACTGACCTAAAAAGGCCGCTATCAAGTTGGCATAATATATTGAAAAAGGAAACCCCTATACCCACAGTTCTTGAATGATACATAGCCATACATCTGTTAATTCTGATGTAAGAAAAATTGTATTGCAACGAATCAAAAGGCAAGATTCTATTGTGTTAAAATAAATGTGAAACAGAGATGTAGTACTAATGGGTTAATCAGTTATTAGACAGCTGCTGAGTTTAACCAGTGACAGGTACCGAAGAATTTCAGTGATCCAATGTAATTCATTGTGGTTTAAATTGACATACAAAACTACACATAATTAGCAAGGAGACTGCAAACTCAGACATAATTACGTTCACATAGTGTCCATAGCTACATTTTTCTCTCCAAATAAATTAACTATGAATTGATCTCGAAGCCTTAACCCATACTTTCTGTACCACCCCAAAGAAATGTTTTCCACAAAGAGCTAAATTCATCAGTGCATGCTCTTTAATGAACTCAAGAAAGTCACAGTTCAGGTGGCATCATGCTTACTAGTTACAAAACATTCATGAAACATCTCTACTTTATAGTCTCAATTAGAAGACATTCTAATATTTCAGTGAAGCATCAGATGTAGTTACAGTGCATTATATACAGATTACAGAAATATTCCGATAGGGAAAAATAAATAGCAAAAAGTATGTAAACATCCTGAGTAAAATTCTGCTGCCACTGAAGTCAGTTACAGAATTGTCATAGATATGAGCACAGGCAGTATTTCACCGCTCTTTTTAAAGCATGTAACAGTGCATGTAAGTTGATTTAAAACAGTTTAAAGTGCCTATAACATTATAAAAAAAGCAAAAGCAAAAGCTTTTTAAAGTTTTACATATGCAGATTCCATTCATATCTATTGCGTCTCCTCAGTCCCATCTCTTCTGATTCAACAGCATCTTTGTTTATCGTTTCTTGGTCTTCTACGACATCTGGCTCCAACTGATGTATTTCACACTCATCATGTAATTCATGCTCTTCTATTTTGTAATCATTATTATAATCCTCAAGCAAATCTTCATAACAATCATCTTCTCTGTTGTCCATTTCTTTCTCTTGAGAATGTTCAGCAAATGACTGAATGAGATCTTCAAGTTTCTCATTACAAATGTGGCCAAGATCTTAGAATACACAAAAAATAATCAAAATGAATCTTTACTGGAAAGGCTCTAAATTTCGGGGTCAGTTTAGATGTAGAATATTTTTTCTATTTGTTTTTTTTCTCTTTTATTAAGACTCAAATAATGCAAAAATTCCCCAAATTTCTAGTAAACCATTTCTTAACATTTTTTCACTTGGCCTACTATGCAGCTCTTGGAAGTCTTCAGTTGAAGTGTTTTATGCAAGCGTTACCCACAGCCTCAGAGGTCCCCATTTGGGAATCCTCACACTAAAGTTTGTCCAATACTAACAGACTGCTTAGGAACTGACATTCAGAAGTCTGTTTTAACAGAGGAGAATACAACTGTATGGTCCATCCCAGTTCAATGTCTCTTAGCACCTATTCTTAAAAAAATCATAATATATAAAAAATTCAAAATTGGATATATCTCAAACAGTAAGAATGGTACTCCTCCAAAATAAAACTAATTCCGCACAAATTACCTAAGGTGCAGGAGCTGAACAGTATTATGGTAAGATCTACTTATCCTGCTAAAATATAAAATAGTTATCTACCCATCTGAAAATTAAAGTACCTTTCATCTTGTTTTCTGATTTATCCAATCCACTTTCTTTCATCAGTTGTCTAATTGACTGGAGCTGTGTCATTATTTCATCTTTCTGCTCACAAGCTAAAGCATTAACACTAGAAAAAAAGACAAATGTTAACAGCTGAAAGATTATCTTGGAAGTGAGTGCTTGATAAAAATGCACAAGACTGAAATACTTCCTTCCACAGATAAATACCCTAGTTAACTTTGTGACACATTTAGGTCAAACTTTCCTTGAAGAACTGTCTCTTGAGAAGTGGGGAGCCCATCACATACACCCACTGAATAATCTAGTCCCTGAGTTCTAACATTGGAGCCCCAATGGCCAAGGTTGAGTAATGACTACTGAAAGAAACAATTAACCAAAGTAATTTTAGTACAACAATGCCTAATACAGAACTTTGCAGTTTAGAGGCTCTTCTCATTTAATTCAGACTTTCTTTACTCTTCTAGTCATCACTACTAGAAATTTGTTAGGCAAATTGCAGTTGCTTTGCTGCTTAACATTTTCAGCACATACTAAGTTTGGACCTACACAATCATGAAATTCTGCTTGTTTTAACCTGGGTTTCATAAAGGATGTCAGTCCACAAAATGGACTGCATGCATATTATTTCTTGTAGATAAGTAGATAAGTAAGGCTCTAGTTCCTTAAGAAAGGAACTTCTCTAAAACTACAAGGAGTATATATTACTGATTCTCTTGTCACACTACAACAGAGAAGTTATATTTCACTGAAATACGCACACACTTTACAGATTCATTTCAAAACACAAAAATAAGCAGCTATACCTTGATAACTATTTTTTTCTTCTACTTGTATCTAAAGGAAGAAACTCTTTCTGCTACCAGAAATGTAATTCTCACAATGGCTTTCAAATGCTACTGAGGTTAAGTATATTTTCAGGATTAGTCTCCTTGGTCAATATTAAAGTTTAACTCATTAAGCCACAGTAACACAATTTTAAGTCTGAACTTTTGCATTAATGTTTGGTGAACAAGAGATGGGAGGTGTCTGCAGAAAAGATAACAAACTGCAGAAGAGGTATTACCTGCAAAAGGCTACAGAAGCAGTAGTTAATTAAAAAAGGTTCCTAAAAACTGTTCCTTACCATATATATATGGATCATTTTAAGAACTTTGTTAACATTTTGGCAAATTTCAATTTACAGGAAACAACACTAACTGAGAAGTTTCAGAAACACTCACCAGTTTGAAAGTGGATCCAACTGAGTCAATAAAGAATTTAACATTTTCTCTGTCTGTGCTAGATGCCGCTCCAGTTCTAAAAGCTGATGCTCTAATAAAAAAGATAAAAAGGAAAAAAAATTTTAAAAAAAGAAGGGAGGTGGGGAGAGGATAAAAAACAGAAAGGGGGGAGCAGGAGAAAGAACTTTGTTAGAAATGTCTTTACAATACCAGGATACAAATTAATATTTTGGTTGGGCAGATTCAAAAACAGGAAGTTTCTTTTATCTATAAAATTCTAGAATGTGAAAAGGGAGTGGTGGGGAAAGAACAGAAGCCTTACTATGTGTGAACAAAATCCTTACCATCCAATAACTTACCTCCAATAGTCCCCAACAGAAGATACCTTTACGGAAACTGAATCAGAATGTGAAGCTCACTTTCCTAGTCACAAAAAACTATGTAGTTCCAAGACTTCCTGAGGTGTAACTACTGTATTTATACTTAATATAGTGTCATGAAGTTCTCCACTCACACTTCACAAATATATTTAACGCTTAATGCACTAGAATCAAGAGGAGTAACTCCTCCTAAAGCTGTACTGAACTTCGAAGAAAGAAGAATACAACACGCAAGATTGCTAAGTAGGCAGTGTAACAAATCACTGCCTGAACCTCATTACAGACAGTGGACAGAGACACTGGAAGAGGCTGATAGTTGTTTAATTCACTAAAAATGGGTCTGTACAAGAGGGGCAAACATATGAAAACAGCTCAACTTTGATGTGCTATAAATTTTTCTCAAAAGAAAAGAAACGTCTCTTCATGTGCAGATTAGAGTGAAACAGTCAACAATACCCTGCATCATGAAGTAAAAGATGTTATAATTTATTCTGTCTCTTCTTATAAACATTTAATGTTTTTCACAGGTTTCTAATTTGGCCTAGAAATCAGTCTCTATAATTGTTTAGCCATGCTGCACTACTATCACTACAGTTCAATTCTAAACCAGATGGTTATATTCTTTTTAAATACCCTATGAATCTGAAGATAATTATAACTTACTTAAACTGAAGAAAACCCAACAGATCTTAAGTGAGAAAAACATCAGACATTAAAAGGCATTAGAATCAGACATTAAAATCATATGATATTACTATAGCTGGTTTTTTAAAGAGTATTACCATCTGTAGTATTTAAACAAACCTAAAACAAGTGTTTGAAATACAAAGAATAATAAAGTGGTTTTTTGTAGGTTGCCAATTGCTCTTAAGTAACTTAAAAGATTGGTCTTATTCAGCTGGACTGCATCAACAAAAACATGTAGCTTTGTTCCAGCAGGAAATAAGCGTATGAAAATATGCATTCTGAATGAGTATCTTACCTGTTTCCTTTGCCTTGTCTTCTGTACTTTTTTCCTTTTTGGAGTGACTTTCTTCATGTGACTTCATCTTTAATAAATACAGTGTTATACAGACTTCATTAAGAACAAAAATGCATTGAAAATTTTACTGAAAATAAACAGCAATCAGAAGAATGTACTACAGTAATGAAACTTTTCTTCTGTGATGCCTGCTTCCTGTCTTAAACTAACACATCTGATTTTATGCAATGACAACATGACTGACTAAGCAGTTGCTATTTCAACTTCAGTTTTCCCAAAGGAACAGAAAAAATCTTCTAGGTTACTGGATCCAGTCTCCTACCATTAACTAGGAGATAAACGTCTTTCTTATGTTAATAAACACATTAATATAAAAATATGTACGTTTTAATCCCACAAGCCCAAGTGTAAAGAGTTGTAACCACCAAAAATTTTCATCATTTTAAAATATTAAACTGAGCATCCTCTACACTCATTTTGCTAACCTGTGGTATTTTTCTCATATGTGACATAAAAAATTAACTATGGAAATGAAGATGCCATCTCCAGTCCTATTTCTGTTCATTTTTACTTCCCCTGAAGGCAAGCAACAATATTCCAGGTGCACTCTCATTATTGCAACTGCTGTAGTATCTCTTCCTATAAATAATACATATCAAGACTGGTTTTTTTAAAAAACAACTCATCATGTGTTCTCCTTTTTTAATTTACAAATGGTAGAAAAGGCATCCCATTACATGAATAAAACATACTTTGCAGATGCATGATCAAATGAGAAGTCCAAAGAAAAGGTTGAGTCCAGTCACTATTCTATCTAATAGCTAATCTAAGACTATTGTTCTGCAGGAATTGTTCACTTCCTTCCCATACTCAATCTCATTATGAAGAGTGAGAAGGAAGGGAAGTACTGGAGGCTTAAGTTACAGCCTCAGGTAGCAGCACTGTTTAGCTTCTCAGATTCTTATTTGAGGCTGCAGGGTGGATAAGATTCTCACTTCTTCAAGTGTCTAAAAACAGGTAAGTCAGAAGGCTTCATAAGTAAGAATTAGATACACTAAAATTTCAACTTTGGACTTCATATTCAAAGTCAAACAGAGCAAGAAATGGCTGACACTCATATACATGGTCTCAGAAATGGAAAAACAAACAAGCAAGCCAAGCAGTTACATTTCCTTCTAATTTCAATAATTTAATGCTTTTCCTGTGGCTTACCTTAAGAAGTTTGTATGCTGCAAACATTCCCACTCCAAGAGCGTACAATGGCATGAGGGTGAATGCTAACTCTCTACCATTTCCTCTTGTTCTCTCACTTTTTATCTCTTTTTCCATTGCATTTCTCATCTGTTGAATACTCTGGTAAGTACTACTGTCAGAATTTCCTGGATTCCGATGAACTTGATAAACTGTCTGAGGACTACCTTAAAAATTGAGAGAAAAACAACAAAGTAAGAAAGGAAATTAGAAGCCCACAACTGCAATTAAATTGTTTTCTTCTTGTGTAATCATCTTTGTTCATCACTCTTCTAAGATAAGAGTGGGCAGCCCTGCTGCCCTCCATATAAAAAAATTAAAAATCACTCTTACATTGACAGGATACACAGTTGAATCTAGGTAGCAAAGACTCTCAAACCAAGCCTGGTTTCTAGAATATAAAAGTTTTAAGCTTTTTCCTTCACAGTAATGTTGGCAAACCTTCACCAAACCACGGAAAGGTAGGTGTAAAACAGAAACAATTTAAGTCTTGAAAGTAAAGCAAATTCAGAGAAACTATTGATAATGCTGAAAACAGTTATAAGTCAGTATTTTCCCTCCATAATAAAAGAGTTATTTACAAACTGCATTGTCTGGTTGCAGAAAAAAATTTGTTGAAATACATATGCTGTGTTGCTACTTTCACTATTTTGACAGTAAATTCAGTGTTACACGCATATTCCCACAGGAGTAGAAGTACTGTACCTCTGCAAATCAAAATGAAAAGATTACACAATAGTAAAGACATGCAACATTGGAAGTCTGAAGTATTTGTGCATGTAATTTGCCTGCCAGAACAAGGAGCAGATGAAAGCATAGCCAGCGTCATTGTTCAGCTTAGGCATTAGGTTATTTGGTAGTGAAGTCAAGGGTTCATGGGACATGCACATAAGAAACAGTACTATCAGCTAACAATGCAGATGCTTGCAGAGACAGATAGCAGGTGTTTGAGAGATTGTGAAGTTTTACACTGATGTCTCAACTGACTGCCTAGACTTACACTTTCAAATTGAACTGAGTATGGGTTTAACAAGATTCACATTCTATAAAAACTCCCAAACAAAAGACCATTGTGCAAATCACTTGTCAATTAATACTGTAACAGTGGCATTTTGAGAACTCATAGTACCCGAATTCAGGTGTACAAAATATAGCCACAATCAAGCAGAGGAAAAAAATTAAGTTATACCTATCAGTGAAACAACTGTTTGGCTACAGCTTCTGCCAACTACAAGAGAAAAAAATTCATCTAATTCTGATAACCTAAGCTGGTATTTTATGTAAGAGAACTTGAACAGTGTTTAGAATTGCCTAAAATGAGTTAGCAAGGAAAGTTAAAAATTTCCACTCATTTTTTCCCCCCTAAGTTCTGTCTGTTTTTAATGTAAAAGAGAAGCGTTACCTAATATAACCGATTAAAAAAAAAAATTTCTACAAGTCATACAAATGAAAGTGGCAAGAGAAACACCTTGTGGGCACTGAGGAGGAATGTTGAATCCTAACGGAGTCCAGTGCATTGTGACAAGTTCATTCCACAGCAGAAACACCAAAGGGAGTTACTACTAGCCAAACAACAGAAAAGAAGATCCCAGAGGGGTGAGAATGGCAGATCTGTCTGAAATTTATTTTACTCAGTGCTGGGCCAATACATCAGCGGAATCACAGGCATGTGAAGTGCTGCCTTTTTTGTAAGGATTGTTTTCAATCATAGCCAGACAGATTTTATATCAGTGCGCATATATTTTACTAACAGTAACACCGCGCTTCCTAACTGCACCTCTAACACGGGAGTTTTTCCCTGTGAAACCTCCCAGCTGCCCATCGGTCCGACTGTGCCCCGTGGGTACCTCTCGTCATAGTGCCCCCCCCCCCATACGACACACTTCCCATTACTGGGTGTTTCCTGCATTTAAAAGTAGTTTTCTTACGACAGCACGGCCGAAAATCAAAGCACTGATGAACCAGAAAAGCAGACCGTAGGAGGGGGTGGGGGTGCTTAAGGCGCACACAGGCCAGCTCGGAGCTGTCTGACCAGGCCTCCCCGTCCGCAGCCCGGGTACAACCCCCGGCGCCTCCCGCCGGACGAGGGCACAGCCCCCTCGGTGCCCGGGGTTCCCCTCCAGCCGCCCGAGCTCAGGGCGGCTCCTGCACGGAGCGGCCCCGGGCACGGCCGCGGCTCCTACCTCTGCCCTGCTGCCGGGGATCGTAGTGGCCCGGCCCGGCCCTGCCGCCCCGCGGAGCCCGGCCCGGCCGCCCGCCGCCTCCTCCCCCGAACATCCTGGGCATGACGACGAAGACGCAGAGCACCAGCACGGCCGAGACCACCACCTGCTGCACTGCCGACAGCACCATGGCCGCCTCCTGCCGCCTTCCCGCGGCCGAGCCGCCCCCGGCGCCGGGGCAGCCGCGCACAGCGACCCCCGGCGGCTCCCCGAGGCGCTCCAGCCGAACATGTCCGCATTCCCCCGAGGAATTCCTCCTTCGGAACGAGCGAACGTCCAGCAGCGGGACTGCTCCAGAACAGTCAGGCTCTCCAGCAAAAGCAAGGATATGAACTGCAGTATTGAGGCTGAGGGGATTTCTGGTGGCGAGGATGAATCTTTGCTTGTCGCAGCTGAAACAAATTGCACTAGAAATTTTGTTTGCTGGAAAGGGTTAAACAGAAGCGAAGAAGATACAGAAAAAGCAGATGTGTGATGTTTAGTCCTCTCCGCACCACAAGAGGAACAGGTTATGAGCAACGGGCAGCTAAAGGATGAGCATCCTGAACATGCATGTACGCGGATGGCAAAGTATGCCCTTTGCTTCGATGGGGTTTAAGCCGGATTGGCAGATACGGAGGTACGACTTAAGAAGTGAGGAAGTTAGGGAAAAACACCACACTCAGTTTTAACACCAGCAAAACAGGAAAACCAGAAAAAAGTTATCACTACAAGGATACAGGTAGAAATATGGTGAGCAAAAACTAAAGGCCTTGGGGAAAAAGATGATCAGCAGCCAGTGGAGTTAATTGTAATCGCCACAAAGAAATTAAGAGTAAACTGAAGCACACAAACATTACTAAACATAGGCAATAAACCATAGCATCTTTTGTTGACACATAAAATTATGTACTCTAATGGTAGAAGAAACTTGCTGAAAAACAGTCATGACTGGAAGACAAATACCAAAAATCATTTGCGTTCCAGAATCAGAAGCTGCAAATAAGAAGGAGGAAGCAGAATGAGTTACTGGCCAAGTGTTGGCATGTTTACCTCATGAAGCAGCTTTGCAAAATGTTGTGATGTGTATTTAAAGCTTTACACCATAGGAGGACCAAATATTCATTTCCACAGGCTCATTTAAAAACCCTCAAAATATTTATACAGTCAAATCTATAGTATCTGTGTATTTTTACTTTGAATTAATTTCTATTAATAAAATAGAAATCCTTAATGACCTGTTCAACAACAAAAAACAAAACCAAAGTCTCATGTTTAATGAAAGTGACAGTAATTCCTTACTTGAAGATAAAAGTGCCTTTCAAACATATTTTCAGTTGCAAGCAAGTGTTCTTACAAAGTTAATTGTCAACAGTGAAGGGAGGAAAACTTGTCCAGTGAAATTTTTGTGCTGCAACAGGAAAAGTCAATTAAAATAAAACATAGATACTTGCCTAAATACGGGAAAGCATTTCTTTATCAAACTCCAGTGTATGTCTTTACTGCTGACTGCATTTATCTGATTATTTAAGACCTGGTTGTAACTTAACATTATGCAACTATTTCCCCTTTCATGTTTTGCAGACTTGGGATGCAGCTTTGGCACATACTGCAAGAGCACAGACAAATAAATGCATTTTTGAACATAACATATGCTTAAGTAAGAAACGTCAATGCCATCCTAATTTCACACCTGTTGGAGAGAATATTTGGGTTGGAAGTCGTGAAGCATGCAATGTTGCTGATGCCATTAAACTGTGGTATGATGAGGTCAGATTCTAAATTTTCACAGTACAAAATCGTACAAAGGTTGTGGTCATTACATTCAAGTAAGTTACCTTCAGTAAAATGTCCTGTATGGTGCCTACCAGATAAATCAGCAGTGGCTGTAAATAACACAGAACTGCATATGTGATCAGTAGCCACTGAGAGCTTACTGTCTTTTGTAATCTCAAAAAATGACTGTACTGTGTACACTCCTGCCCTGGTTCACCTCCCTATCTTGTCCACAATATTGACCTCAATGAAAGCTTCATTCCTCATTTTATTGTATCAGTACTACATGAACTTCATAAAATAATATTTTCCGGTTCTCTAGTCGCCAAGCCACGCAGTTCGGAATTCTTTAAATCTGGAGATGCTGTTGAAAGTAATCACAACCACTGCAGAATGTCTGTGGGTATTCCTCAGTAGAAATGTTGGCAGAAGAGAAAATCCAGCCAAAGTAAATGTATTCTTTACAAATCTCGTAATAAAGAAAAAGAAAAAAAAAAGTTCATCGGCAACAAAATTTATTATTTCTGATTTTTCAGGGTAATTCTGAGACACTTAACTCTGCTGAGACAGTAAAGCTTTCCTTTGAACACTTAGTATTTTAAATTTAAGTATTCATTCCCGTGTTCAAAAAATAAGCTTTGCAGTAGAATTAGTCTCATCTATAAGCAAACACACATAATATTTCACTGATCTAAAACAGATGATAATTTCAATGTCAAGTAGATCTTGTGTGATAAAAGCAACTCTTAAATTTCTTATCTCAGTGTTCAAAGATGCTTAGACTGCTGTCTGTGTAAATGATGGATAGACTAGCACTGTACTTATATATTGTACATTGTACATATACTAGCAATGTACTTAAAGAGAAACTGCTACCAGACACAATGGTAGCTGTGAGATTCCTTTTTAGTAGACTCTGGATTTTGAAATGAAAGTACTTAAAGTTATTAAAATCATTTACAGAGTGTTTTCTTTGCAGCTCTTTTTGTATCTTTTCTCACCCTTTTCTTTTCAAGTGTTAATTCTTGTTTCCTGCCCTTGGTTCTGCCTGTAACAAACCCAAAAGCAAGACTAAAGGTTTTAAGTTTTGCTCTTTATTGGGCAGTTAATCTTTAGAAGACTAAAACTAGACAGTATCTTGGGACAGTATTTCTCTTTTTTTTTTTTTTGGTGACACAGTAACCTATGAAAAGTTACTTAGCAAGGTATGTTTTAAAATTTAGTAATTGCAATTCAACTGTGTCTATATAGAATTCTGGAGGGTTTTGCACATTTCTCTTGGACTCATGTTCATTTCTAAAGTTTCTTTCCTCTGATTAATATTGCTTGCTCCTTTCTTATATGTAGTTAAGTCAAAAAGTTCATGCATTTCAGGGAATATTTCAGGGAAAATCACAAAGGAAACGAATAATTGAAAAAACAAGCAGCGTACATGAGTTAAACAGCAATGAAAGTTTAAAAGTACCCATGTCATCAGAATTGATAAGGATCCAGGAGCCATTATGTTCTTGAAGGCTGAGCCACAAAACTGAAAATGGGTAACATCTATGAATCAAATGGATAGGCTGTGCAGACCTTTCTAAAAGAGCCACAACACTATCATCTCAAAATGGTGAAAATCTCAAAAACTTATGTGAATTTGTTACATAAAGGCCCCTGAAATGCTTAGTCCTTAATCTAGGAGTCAGATAACACCACATTAAACATTAAGATCCGTATCAAAAAAAAAAAAAAAGGTTATGTTTGAAGAACACAACCACTTCTTGCAGTTATAATTGAAGAGGTGGAACTTTTGGGGATGTTCAAGTCAGTTTGTCTGTCTGAGGCCTGTACCCTTGGTACTGGAGAGATACTGAGTAAAGACACTACATCTGTATGTTTTCCAGATCTTCTAGTATATAATTAAACATTTTTTACCTGAATTCAGTAGTTTGGTTAGTCGTGTGCAAAAGGTACAAGAAGAATCTCCCAAGAAAAAGCAGAAGCCCAAACTGTAAGTAATAATAAACCATCTTCTCTTAAGTATGGCAGATAACACTTGTTAGTCTAAAAATATGCAGTGCCAAAGCTTTCCATCTTGAGTTTACAGGAGTACTCAGCCAGATCACTTCAAAATTACAGTAAAAGTATCTCCAGTCCAGTGACATACCTCCTCTGTTAATTGTGAGGCTGTTTACAGCCTCATTATTACAAAGTAATTGTAAGGTTTTTTAGCTTTTAATAATTGCAAAGTAGTTTATTACTAAATAATTTTTGTGGAAATCCAATACCACCACCATCCTTTCACGTAGTCTGTTTTCTGCCCTGAGGTGACACTGTGTAATAGAAGCAGCAATGCATGTCAGAGTATTAGTTGATTCACAGGTCTGGAAGGCCAAGTGATCTTGCAGCTGCCTAATCCTGTGGACAGAATAAAAAACCCCCAGCAGATCCACCCCATTTGTTCAGCTGAACCTAGTATAAAGCAAGGTCAGACATTCTCTCCCCAACACAACACTTCTCTGTGAGGAAGTTGATGATTTGAAGACAAAATTAAATGTAATTTCACAGATTCCCAGACATCTTGGATATCTGTAATAGACTTAAAAGCCCATCAGCTTTTAGTCCTCTGTCTAAATAGAATATTAAGGGAAAAACTAAGACTCTGACATTTTTCCAGCCATTTTAAACTGAAAGCAGGTGAGAAAGTGGGATGTAAACATGAGGCATTTTTCAAAATCATGGGGCTGTACAGCTTCCTGTCCATACCCAGCTCACTGTGCTAAATTTCAGTTGAGATCTATGCAAGGATAAGAAATGTTTGTATTGTCCAGACAAATATATTGTGACCCAAAACCTAATTTTCATGATCCACTGCTTAATGCTGGAAAAGATTAATACTCTCTTTCGGAAGACATCATAGATGCTCAAGGGCAGGCTGGACTTCTGATGTAATTATAGATAGAATCACTAGATGGAGCCAGAGTCAGCGCTGCAGGAAAGCATTTTATAATCTGGAGTATCCTGGATATGTCAAAATTTCCTACTACATGAAGATCTCAGTTCATTTTCCAAGCTCAAATTTTCAACCACATGCATGTATAACTACAAGATCACTGAACTGTTAAATTAATGGTTCAGTTTTTTGTGCAAATTGCATGTAGTTGTAATATAATCATGGTTTTACATTAAGTCTAGCTGACAGATTGCATGGGTATTTTTAGAAAAGGGAACAGGAAAAAGAGAGGAGAGGATATAATTTCTAGTTTCAAGGTAATTTTCAGCTGGAGAAATGCTCACAAGCAGTTTCTGGTACAGAGAAACAGGTCAAGCGATTAGAGCTGTCTGCACTGCAAGTGCGCTGACCACCTTGGACTGGAGTTGTGACAGGGTGTGTGCTTCACCTCCTCCTTCTCTTTAATTGTCAAGGGAGATGAGTTTGAGGTGATTTGTAGGGCCTCATGCATCTTTTCATCAAGGACGTGACAGGACCAGAAGCACCTTAACGCAGCTTGCTATGCCCATGGAGAAAGGTAGAGTGGCCAGTCTCCTCCCACTTTGGCTTGGTCTTTTTAAAGCAGTTTAGAAAATTATGATCTTATTGGGAGAATTTCAAAGCACAAGAAAGCACTGTAAATGAAAAGCACATGCTAGTACATGTTCACTTTCGTCTCTGTCCAGCATTCTTGTGCCTCTGAGGGCTGCTTATAAGTAAGGGCTGTGTTAAGCCTGTCCAGCAAGAATAATTGTAGGCAACCTTTTTATTTCTCCCCCAGAGGATCCAAAAACACCAGAAGCCCATACACGCTTTTTTGCCTCCTATCGTAATGAAATAGGTCAACAAATCCTGACGGGACTAAGAGGAGAATATGGAGACGTGGTAATGCATGGACATCCATAAACACATCCACACAGAGAAATATGTAATTATATGCCTGCTATTAATAGCCTAAATAGGTATAGCTGTGATGGTGGTTGAGGGCTACAGCTCCTTCAGCCTATCTGAATTAGGTGTATGAATTGTGACAATGCTCTCTGAAGCAAATCAAGGATATTATTTAAGAGGCAAAAGCCCTCATGCAAACAGGGAAGGCAAGACCAGAATGATACTTTCCAGAAGTGTTCAGCAGGATAAGGCCTGACCTGCAAAACTGAGCAGGAAATGAGACCCATTAAAATATTTTACAATTTATTTGAAAGAAGTTTTCTCTGTAAACCTACCTAAAACCATGTTACAAGACATTAACCTATGCTCTTGCATGTTTGCACAATTTGGTTTAGGTTTGAAATTTAAAAGAAATAATCTACCAGCTCGTAGAGCAATTGGTGAGACAATACAAATTCCAACACATACTATCCTACAGCCCCAATAAGAGATCAGTCTTGGAATGTTACACCAGGAATGCTAACTGCTCTCCGGGAGCACAGAAAGCTCCTCTAGTGATTTCAGGCTAGCAGGTAATGGCAAATAGCTAAGGAACACATGCTCACATGTACCAACACATACTCAAGCTTGGGATTTCCAAATTGTACTTTTGTTATGCACCAAACCAGGTCAGGAAGGTCTGTTCTGCAGAAAGCTGCTGTTCAGGAACCTTTTTTTTCTCCTGCTGGAGCGCAGATTTCCTAATTCTGCTTATTCCTTGAATAATTTTGACATGGAAGCACTGCACTGCAACATAATTTTAACTAGGCTGATATGACTAAGCAATACTAAAATCAGCTGAACGGCAGATTTGTATTTTGTCAAAGCTACAATTTTTCTGGTTGACGCAGGTTTCTGCAGCATCTCCTCAGATAAGACCTACAATCACAGAACGCTTTGGCAGTCAACCCGGATGGCTCACACTCAAAGAAAAGGCAGAAGTATACTTGGAGTGTTGCTCCATGCTAATATGCATGGCAGGTGCCTGTTTCATGCTTTATCCTTTGACAGCCAGCTATGATGTCAGACAGAGCTGTACTTGATGAAGCAATTTCAATTCACTTCCTGTTATTTTGACACTTTCAAGTGCTTCCACACCCAGAGGACAACCTCTGAAGAACTGTTTGCTGGTATCATCTCCATCTAAGAGATTTTTCATATAAAAACTTATTAAAAATTTGAAGAATTATGAAAATCACATTTTTATTTGCAGCATTGTTTTTATTGGATTTCTTCGCTTGGTTTCATGCTTATCTACAATATCCCTTGCCTGACACAGAGGACGCAAAGTTCATTAAAGACTGTGTGACAGCTCACAACACACTTCGATCCAAAGTGAATCCAGCAGCCAGCAATATGTTTCGCATGGTAAGATGGTGCCTGTGATCTGCTTGAAATTACTATAGATTGGGCTGCTGATTTAGCCCATCTTACTCTTCATTTGCATTGTGCTATTCTTTCCCTTTCAGTTAATGATTTCTGTACTATATGAGTTAATTTTTTGTTGGAAATAGAAAAGACATTGTCACAGTATTGTTCAGTTTTAAAAATGTTAAAGGAATTTCTTGTTTAGCAAAAGACTGCTACTCTCAACTTCAACTAGAGCAAAGGGCTGTATTGCAAAAAACAGTGTTCAGTTCAGTTCAGCTTTATCTACCCCTTTGTAAGAGAGACAGTAATCTGTTTTATGTCAGGTCAGGTTTCATACAGGAAAGCTGTTTGGTATTAAGAAGTTCCAGAGTAGGCAATCTGCAGAACAGGACTGGTCCGAAATCTGTCATCTCCTGCTTCTTCCAATCTAGAACATGTATTGAATATAGGGATTTGCCAAGACATCTGTTTAGATATCTGATCTCCATTTGCTGTAGCAGGATTTGAAGAGCAGGGACAGGAATACCTGGGCTTGAAAGCAGATCTGCCTGCAAATACAATGGCTATCAGAACAAGCTATGGGGGAGGTCTCAGCTTGTTCAGTGGAATACATAAGGAAGAAGGTGTATAGCTAGCTGAGGGAGGTAACCCCAGTCAGTTCATGTCATTTCTCCAAGCCCTCCAGCAGTGCTGCATAGCTGGAAAGGAAGTTAATGTATAACCACATGCACAATATGAATCATTTCTATAAATGGAAGTTCACAGTAAAGGGGTAAAATTCAGAGTACCAGTGTTTTAATGTCTTGCCATTTTAAAAACAATGTTTAATTAAAAAAGCTAGCACACAAGAACAAACTTATTTGCTCAGGCCAAAGATCTAGCACACTGGAGTAACAGCAGAACAAATATAGAGAAACCTCTTGAATCAAAGGTGTTCCGTGATAGTTAAAAGCTCTTAATGGATTTTTCTGGACTGCATTCCAGCTCTAAATATTTTAACAAGTCAGATACAATAGGACAGTGGATAGATACTGCGTGTCCTGCAATAACTAAGGCAGAAATAAGAAAAAAGAAATTGCTATAGGAGTAGGAATTTCAAGTCAAGAGAAAGAAACTGAATGTAGGGAGAAAAGCAGAAAAAGGGAAAAGAATCCTTACAATTTTCTGTTTAAAAATGTTTGAATTCAGCTAAGTCACTGCAGCACAGGTTATAGTAAGTTTTCTCCCTTTTCTACAGTCCTGGGATGCTGCTTTAGCTAAGACTGCCAAAGCATGGGCAAAGAAGTGCAAGTTTAAACACAATACCAACCTTAAAATACCAGGGAAGATTCACCCCACCTTCCCACTTGTTGGAGAAAACATCTGGACTGGCACAGCCACCACCTTCTCTGTGGGTGCAGCTCTCAGTGACTGGTTTAATGAAGGCAGCAGCTATGATTTCAGCACCAATAGCTGTACTGGCATGTGTGGTCACTACACTCAGGTGAGCCTTACGTGGCCAAAGGTTTATAATCTAATAGTTTCACTGAAAATCTGAATACCGTCTTGGAACAGACTGCTTTGGAACAGGAATTACAGCAGGCTTTTCACCCCCCAGTTTATTGCTGCAAGAGATTGGAAATAAATATTCCAAACCCCAGGGTTTGTAATAAAAATTAGTATTTGTAATAAAAATAAATAATATGAAGCCCAAGTTCTAGTTCCACTAAGGGTGGAAAGGGGTTACCCCCTGACAATTTCACATTTACAGGGGTGCTAGATAGTAAATGCAAAAACGCCTGTCAATCAGTCGTTTGTCTCAACTGCCCTTTGGGTTGTTGATCTTGCTCCTGTGTCAGATATTTTACATTTCTATGAAATACTTCTCTTCTCCTTCCTAACTTAATGCTGTTGCTTTGTCAGTCTTTGAAAAGCGTGTTATGTACTTCCCTTTGTCCTGCAGGTCGTTTGGGCAGAGAGTTACAAAGTTGGCTGCGCAGTTCACTTCTGCAATACAGTTGAACATTTTTCACAAGTGTCCGAAGCAGCACACTTCATTTGTAACTATGGGCCAGCGTAAGTTAATTACTGCATTTGGGTTTTTTTTTATTATTTTAAAAATATCATATATATAAATATATAAATATATACAGATTATAAATATCCTATAGCTGACCTATATCAAATGCCAACAGTCATGGGAGCAGTTGTAACAGATTTCAGAATAAGCTACACCCTCATGTCACTGGTCTAAGGGGAACTTCCCCTGGCTGTTAAGAATAGAAGCTGCAGGACTTAGCTGGACCTGCAGAATACCTTTCTAAAAGCGCAGGAAAGCAGATCATAACTGAGAGCACTCATCATCATGCAGATGGTGGAATAAAATCTGGTTTGACTTCAGTCTCTGCAGGAAAACTGGTAAAGATGCAAGCTTTCTGCTTGAGGAGGATTATATATTTGTATGGCCCCATCCAAACTTCAAACAACACATTTTAGTTGAGGAAATAAAAGGAAGACAGTCCTCTAGTTTACCTTGTACCTGGCAATATTTTGATTTACCTTTTACAGGTTTTTTTATAATCCAGGGACTAGAAGCAGATTCTTGTATATTTACACTGAATAATACAGTATTGCCTGAGAAGTCTCATTAATTTCCAGTGGCAAGAGTCACTAGGTAACTGCTCTCCATGCTACCGAAAGCTTTAATCTGATCTAAAAGGAATTTCAAACAATTGCAATGATGAGTTTTTTGATAAAGGGATTCCCTCCCCCCAACACCATTACGATAACAGCTAACAAAATACCGTTCTGCTTTGCAGGGGGAATTACCCAAGAAAACCATATAAAGCAGGACAACCATGCAGTGGATGCAGTAATGAGAAGTGTGTAGACAAGCTCTGTGGTAAGACCAAAGTGATCAACTAAGAAAACTGCATGGGAATAAAAGTGGCATAATTAGTAGTAGAAATATAACGAGTCAATTTCCACCAAGTGCATAGTGGGTCTGTAGCCCACTACACAAAAGAAGTACCAGACCCTGGTAAGAGAAGTGTAAGAAGGAATTCATTGCAACCCTTTGCTGTTGAAGGCTCTCAGAAGTAGAAGCCAGAGTTTCTGATGCAGGGAAGTATCAATTAGACTATTTTCTCCCTTTTGTCTGATCAGGAAGTAAAATCTAAAACTTCAGCCCCAACAAATATTCACCGTCTGTTTCTTCTCTCCCAACAGAAATAGGAAATGTAACTTCTGCTTTCTTGCTTATTTAGCATGTCCTAACACATTTTCCAGACAACTCTACTTCTGAACCAATAATAAGATGATACTGAAAAGCACACATATTTCTAAGTTCCACAGTTTTCTAAAAAAACAGCAAGGAGAGCTAGTTTTTCCACAGCAGTCTGCAGCTGTAGACCATTATGTCATTAAACCTATTCCCAAATTAGTCAATGTTTTAAATAAACTGAGATGAAAGGACATGCAACAATGTCTTAAATCAAATACAAATTTTATACAGAGGTTTAATAGGGATGGTCTTTACTAGACAGCTCTAGACAGCTTCAGCGGTAGAAATTACTGAGCATTTGCTACTCTTATCTTCTTCCATGATATCCTGGCAGACTCAGCTTAAAGTCTCAGCCTGATGCATCACAGGATATCTCAGAGACTGGAGGGGGAGGAGGAACAGAACGCTTAAAAATTAAGTGCTAGATCCTACAACCCATTTTACCATATTCTCCCATAGGCCAAATGAGCAATTTCAATAGCATGTAGGCAATCCTGCAAATGTGTCAAAACTTCACTAAAAATGTACTTCTGTGATAAATTTAGTAGTTATATTTCTCTGTCCATAACTACCTAAATTTGGTATGTGTAACAATTTGAAATATATTCTTTATTTTGTTGTTATTTGATATTCCTTCATCCCCAATACACAGATTCTTCCTGATACAGCTGAGAGTTTTTTGCTTCACATTCAATTAAAGAAAAAATATAAGCTCCACACCAATTGGGAACCTGCTCTTGTTGGCCTGCTTCCCCCTTGCAGGATGTTTTAGGCACTGACTGGAATCATCAGTGCAATCAGCCAGGCACCAGCAAAGATTTACCTCTTTACATTAAGAACTATCACTGAATGATACTCACATTTCTTTCCTCTTCTCATCTCTTTCCAGAAAATACAGACCGGGAAAAGCTGATAAGTATGTATAAAATTGTTCTTAATTGCTTTCCTATGTCTAAGTTTGATGAGTCTTAACACCTGTTTCTTCACTGACTTCTAGCTTATGCCAACTGGTATCCGGACTGGGATGCACAGCCCCAGCCAGCGTGGCCCCGCACCCCCCGTCCTCCTGTGCCAAAATATGTCCCACCTGCTGAGCATCCACGTTCCTCTTGTGACCAATACTGTCTTACTGTTTTAATTTTAAGGCCACTGTTTCTGGTACTGAGTGCTAGTGCTGTTCTTTTAGTACAACAGGGATTTCCACACACATTTTTTTATGAATAATCATCAATTATAATACTGATAGCAATCCTACTGCTGTATTACTATCAGACAATTGCATACCTTTCAAAAAAACACTTGGTCATCTCTCCATTATCCCTGTAATGTTTATCCAGCATAGGAAAGGCTGCTTCCTCACTCAAGGCAAGATATAAGTGGCTGTGCATAGAGCTTATATTATTAATTTACTGGCAATAGCTGCAACACGTTCCCATGTCTGTACGAGCCTGTTAGCTCTGGCTCCAGGCTAGCTCACTGCTGGAGGGACCACAGAGACTAGCTACTACTACATACGCTAACAAGCCTCCTGGAAACTTGGCCATCACAAAGACATGTCTGAAGTAGCACACTGTATCCAAAAGATGTAATAACTCATCTTCATTAACCTTCAGTTATCCCAGACACAATTCTTCCCAGATAACAGAGATTTAACTGTATGTATTACTTTTTACCAACAAGAGTAAAGCTTGTCCTTTACTATATTTAGCCTACGTGTGTCAGTGTCCATTAAAGTTACTCTATTGTCAGTTGTACTATTCTGTTCTTCTCTCAGAGTTAAGCTTTGCTCTCCACAGCTAGAAGAATACCAGGGAAAGTTGATGGAGCAAGAATTAAGGTGGGGTGTCAATGGGGAGAGCTTAATTTTAGGATGTGAGATGGTGACAAAATCCTGAGCTTTCATGAAGGGGAAGATGGGGGGAGCAGGGAGCAAAACAGGAAACAGAAGATGAAATGGATCCAGGACAGATTCTGATTTAGAAATGGAACATCTCAGCCTCATTTTAAAAGCCTGATTCAGTTTAAGAGACATTTAGCCCTTGACCCCTATTGTTCCAATATACATTTGTCAGAAAGGGAAAGAAACCCATCTTTCAAGCTAAGAGATACTAACCAATATTAGCAATACATTATTGTGCTATCAATATTTAAAGCTGTTTCTCCTCCTTTATCTTTGTCCTTATGTTTTAAGAACACAGTGGCTGAATTTCTGAGCCACACTGCAGCTCTGAATGCTCATGGCATCCCACAGAATAAAAATGAGCCCCAACCGAGATTCTTGTTAATAGATCCCTTGGAATGTAATAGAATGAAACAACATTGCATGACTGATGTAAAGAAGGAAGGAAAGAAGAAAATGGAGAGAAAAGAAGAGGGAGGAAGGAAGGAAGGGAAAGGAAGGAAAAAGAAAGAAAAAGAAGTGGCAGCTTTATTTTAGAACCATTTGGTTGCAATGGGAAGGAGGTAGGTAGCTGCTTGGATTATCTATAGAAATAAAACAATATAAAAGTATAAAAACATAACTAAGAAAATATATAAGAAAGAAACACCAACAGCCTTAACAGCATCTGTTTTCATCAAAAGCAGAAAATTTAACCAAAACTCTTCTGCAATCCGTAATTGTTGCTATGAAATGGATGACTGGGGCCAAACAAACAGTAACAAGGAAGCCCAAAGGACATGAGAGAAGCTTGCCCACCACAGTTAAAGAAGAAAACAAGAGAGAGGCACGGCTGCCACAGCTTTGATGTGAGCTTGTGGTTTAGTTTCCTTATTCTCATAGCAGAGTTCTAGAAATGATTCGTTTCCTGTGACTAATGCCATATTCAGTTACCATGCCTATGATATGTCCAGCCCACAAGCCTTCCAAAGCAAAACGCTGCTGATGGAGCTAAAACCACCTCTGCAACACTCCGACTTTAAAGCTGGAAGACCAGATGCCGAGACGCACGACTGTAAGGAAAGGGTTAGTCACATTTGCAGTATATGCCCTAAATAAGCGCTCGGTGGCGCAGCTTGCAGAAACCTTCACGGGCGCGAAGGAGCCAAGTCTCGGTGCTGGCCCTGCGGGGGCAGGCTTGACACCGATACTGCTCACCGCAGCGTCCCACTGGGCTGTGTTACACAGCGAACCGAATGACTGCACAAGCGCAGGGGCTGGGCTCACAAACAGGACGCTTGGCTTAGGGGGTACTTGCCTCCTACGACTCCCACAGAAGACCCCCGAGTTGGGGCCCGAGCCGCGCCTGCCCTCACAGATGGTGCTACCGAGGCACTGAAACCACGCCTTCCCTCCCCTCCCATGCTAATGAGGGACTGCCTAAAACATACTGAGGGAAAGCACGGGCTTGTACTTCGCCACCACTGCGAAGGCCAAGGCAGAGCGGTGGGTGCTGGACCCACGGCAGTGACTTACTGCTTGCACCATATGTCTTCTCCCTCTCTCTCAATGAGAACCAGATTTTCTGCTTGTGTGCTGGCCTTACTGCTCTTCTGCCCTTTCTCTGACTCTTATGAACCATCGACATTGCCTGATATTGAAGATCCGAAGTTTATTGAGGAATGTGTGCAAACCCACAACAGTTTCCGGTCTGGAGTGAACCCACCAGCCAGCAACATGCTCTACATGGTAAGGGGATCTTCATAACTTCTGTGTAAGCGTGAGGCATTGTGATAGTGCTCATGATTCTCAAAGATTATTTTCTGATCAAATGCAAAAAATAAGGGGAAAAAGCCAACCTCCTGGGATCATATGAGTGACTACTTTTTAAAGCAGAGGGGAAAGGCTCTGATTATCAGGTATGCGCGTGGTTTTGCCATGACTTAAAGTCCTAATTCGAAACCCAGGATTTCAGCCCTCAACCTAACATTGTTTTGTGCTGTGAAAAGCCTCCTCATTCCAAGACACCTCACACAGCTCAACAGCCCAAGGTGTGATTTCTGTACGGACCTAAGCACACCCTTACATGCTTCAGTCAGCAGGGACAGAGACTTGTGTTGCCAAACAACGCTTTTCTCTGCAAAGCTCTCAAGTGCCGAGCTCACGGAGCTGTTCCTTGGTGCTGGGGCTGCAGGGAAAGCCCAAAAGCAATAGTGCAGCAGGAGCAAGCGGTGGGGGCATCGGGTTCCAGGCTGCTCTGCGCCCTCCCTGCTCCCTGGACACATAAGGGAGTGATATCAGCAGCTACCATGCAAAAGACAGTCTTTCTCCTTGGGATAAGCTCCACGGATCTCTCAAGTGGACCATAGCCATTATCCTAATTGTGCTCTTTTGTGTTGCTCCTCTTGCATACTGTCTCACTTGGTCACCACCAGAAGAGGACATAGCCACAGCTGTAATTAGCAACACCCCAACCGACATTAAAAAAAAAGTTCATTTTCCGTTTCTGGTTGTCAAACACTAAAAGACAGGTGCCCATTAGGGAGGGGTAAGTGAGCAGCAATCAAGCTCGGATTTCAAACCTGACAGGAAATAATTTAGTTTATCTTCTAGATGCATCTTTTACTTCAGCTTTCTTCAGCTGGGCATGCTGGACTTCCAGTACATGTTGCTTTGGACTCTTTATTTTCTGCGTTTCTTCACTGGCCCTACACCAACAAAATCTTGCTAGGATGTGTTAAAGAGCAGTATTCATCTTTCTAAATTTGGCTTACTTTCTCCCTTTGATAAAGAACTGAAATCTGGGGAAAAAAAAAAAGGCAGCTTAAGAAACAGATAAATAAATTATATCTAAAACAAGAACTAACTCATGGTAAGTTTCCTTTAAAACATGGCTAAAACCACTAGTCTTTAATATGACCTTTCCCAGGAACAATTTAATGTCAAGAATGCAGTACAAGACATGATAACATCTATAATGAAAGTAAAAGCATTGGAAGAGAAAACCGTGTATTTCTTCATTTTTTAGTGGCCTTTAGCATTTCAAAAAAGAGGAAAAGGAGGTGGCTCCTTTATTTCACAGGGAACTTCTGTTTGCTGTAGATAACTGCTCATCTAGATATGTAAAAAAGCAAGACTGTGAATTCAGGGCATTTCCATCTTTTGGAAAACTAGTTTTTGAAAGAAAATACAAGACAGAAATTTCTTTAACTGCAAGTAACAAAGCCCAACCATCAATATCTGTAATGCATGTATTATAAAATGAGAATGTTGATCTGAAAAATTTTTTTACTTGACAAATGTGAGCCCTTTCTCATCCACCCAAAGCATGGCTTAGGGCTGTTCTGAGGCTCCTTAAAATCAATACAAAGAGTTCATCAGGACTTCACAACAGTCTCCTTTGACTTACTGCTGCCTTTCATCACTTTTCATATATTATACGTTAAATTTTTCCTCCCTAAATCAGCAAGAAACTCATTAAAAAACTAAAATTGAAGAGTAGTTCATGAGTGAAAATAATTGTAAGTACTGCTTCCTCAAACAGTGAGACCTCTATGCAAATCTCCTTGTCCTGTGCATTTTTTCCCAGGCTGTTTAGTCCAATCTTTTTGCATAAGTGCAGTATTGTAAGCAAATACGGAGTATAACTGCAGTTAAACTAAAGATCATTCTGAACTATTAGTTTCTGTGCACTGCTTTTCAACTGTCAGGCAGTTTAAGCATTCATACACGCACAAAAAATATAGTTAAATGTAAATATTTACATTATATATTTATATAATATTTATATTGTATATTTATATAATATAATATTTATATATAAATAAAAAATATTAACGTACGCTTAAGCTTATTAACTTACCTTTATACATGTATACCTTTATGGAACTTTAAACTTTTTACAGGATGAAGGAGAAAAGAGATGTGTAGGCTCTTAAAAGGCAGAACATGAAAAAAAAAAATACATCCAACAGGATGTACCTTGCTTGTTTAATCATACATCTTCTATCATGATCTTGAAAGTTATCATCTAAGGAAATACCGACTGCTGACTTGAAATAAGAGACCCTGCCCCAATTTTACTTTTAGTATTTGTTACATTGATTTGCTAGGCAAATTATTTATGTGTTAGTTTTGTGGGTGTATTTGGATTGCATGGCAAGGTAGCGAGGAGGCTACAGGGTGGCTTCTGTGAAAAGATGCCAGAAGCTTCACCCTTGTCCAACAGAGCCAATGCCAGCCAGCTCCAAGACGGACCAAGCCCATCAGCCACTGTGGTAGCGCCTCTGGGATAATACACTTAAGAAGGGAAGAAGCTGTTGTGCACAAGCAATTGCAGCCAGAAAAGAGAGGAGTGAGAACATGTGAGGAGAGCAACCCAACAAGACACTAAGGTCAGCAGAGAAGGAGGGCAAGGAAATGCTCCGGGTGCCAGAGCAGAGATTCCCCTGCAGCCCATGGTGAGACAGCTGTGCCCCTGCAGCTCATGGAGGTCCACAGTGGAGCAGAGATCCACCCATAGCCCCTGCAGGACCCCACACTGGAGCAGGTGGATGTCTGGAGTCTGTGACTTAGGGGGAAGCCCACGCTAGAACAGGGTCCTGGCAAGACCTGTGGCCCCATGGAGAGAAGAGCCCTCACTTGAGTAGCTTTGCTGGCAGGACTTGTGACCCCACAGGGGACCCATGCTGGAGCAGTCTGTTTCTGAAGGACTGCAGCCTGTAGGAGGGACCCACACTGGGGCAGTTCATGAAGAATTGCAGCCCATGGGAAGGATTCACATTGGAGAAGTTTGTGGAGGACTGTCTCCTGTGGGGGAGACCCCATGTAGCAGGGGAAGAGTGTGAGGAGTCCTTCCCCTGAGGAGGAAGGAGTGGGAGAGACAACATACAATGAACCGACTGCAACACCCGTTCCCTGTCCCCCTGTGCTGCTGGAGGGGAGGAAGGAGAGCGAAAATCAGGAGTGAAGTTAAGCCTTGGAAGAAGGGAGGGGTAGGGGAAAGGTGTTTCAGGATTTGGTTTTATTTCTCATTACTCTACTCTGATTTGATTTGTTATAAATTCAGTTAATTTGCCCAAGTTGAATCTGTTTTGCCCACGATGGTAACTGGTTCTTACTTTTACTCCCTGTTCTTACTTTGACCCATGACCCTTTTGTTGCATTTTCTCTCACCTGCCTACTTAAAGGAGGGCATTGACAGGGTGACATCCAGCCAGGGTCAACCCAACACAGTGAGAAAAAACAAATGTTAGCCATAGGAAGAAATGGGTTACAGAATATTTTCAAATCTCTGTAGATGCATTTTGGTGTGATCATGTGATTTTTTTAAATACTGATTGGTAACATAAAAAATACACGTTGTTTCTGACTTATCTGTGGTACAAAGAAAGTTATTTATGTAAAACATTGCCATAAAATCTAACAACCTACCTTTGTTGGATTCCTACCAAAAAAAAATCTACCAGTTACAAACTCGCAATATACCTTTTCCCTTTTCATGGTTGCTGATCAGTTCAAAACAATTACAGTTCCATAATTTTCAGAAGCAAGTGACATATTTTAATTAATTCAGAGAAGGACAAATAAAAAAGTTTTATTTTTTAAAAAGCCCTTCAAAATAGTTCAGCAGTGCTGGACTACTTTATTTCTGTAACACAAAGTATAATTAGAACTACAGGCATACACTTGCGGTACTGTATCTTCCAGGAGGTACAATGCTGTAATCACTTAAGCAAGTTGTGTGCACAAGAAAATCCAGCAAGAGCAGACACCACCTCCAGTGCAAACAAAAGACATTTATATAACTCAGTTGCTCAAATAATCACTTTCTGTAGGATTGACTAGCAAGTGAATGAGTCATTCCACAAATATGAATTCGGCACTAACATTTGAAGCTGCCAAACACAAAGATGCTAACCAAGGGGTTGAGTTTATACTGTCCCCAAAATCCCAGTGTGCTTGTGAAGTAACCTGCAAGCAGTGGCCTTAATGTATGAGGCTGCACAAGACTCCTGCCTGATTGGTACAGTAAGCATAACCCTCATTCTCCAGATTTCATGTAAATTCATTCTTTAATTTAGATTAATGTTCTCTCATGGCTGGCACAGTCCTGAAATGTACATTGTGCCCCTAACACTGTATTTGACTGACATAGCTCTCGGTATCCAACAAACCAGTCAGCCAATATCATACACCACCCCAAAAACTTCCCCAAGTTTAATGAGTAACTGAGTAAGTGCAAATCCAAAATGAACCTACATGGCCAATTTACCATGCAGCTCTATGAGTCTCAACAGAAGCAAAAAACAAATGAACTAAAAGCACATACACTACTAAGACACAGCTTTTCCTGGAAGTTGCTCTGAATTACTGCATTGCTAATATAACCAAGATTTCTAAATCTCTTTATTTTGCAGAGTTGGGATCCAGATTTGGCAAAGACTGCAAAAGGTTGGGCAAAGAAATGCTTGTTTAAACATAATATATACCTCAAAGTGCCAGGGAAAGTGCACCCCAAATTTAGCCATGCTGGAGAAAACCTCTGGAGTGGCTCACTTTCTGCCTTTTCCGTGAAAAGAGCCATCACCTCATGGTACAACGAGGTCGGATTGTACACTTATGACACCAATGAGTGCAAAAAAGTATGCGGCCACTATACACAGGTAGGCATTGCATTTCTCCATCTAAACCATGATCAGCATTGTCATTTTGACACGGAAACCGTGTTTTTCTGTTCCAAGTGCTGTAGTCTTACTTTGTGTGCACAAGATGTTCTTATGTTCTCATTTATGGGAAGAAAAGAGTCACTGTATTATAATTTTAAGTATGGAAGCTGTATTTTTTTTTTCAGGAAGAAAACTACAGCCATCAAGCAGTCAGATTTAGCCAAGCAGTGGCCAAAAAACAGGCAATGGCTGTGCGCTTCAGTGCATAGTGGGATGAGGTCCCAGCTCTGGCAAGCAGCCTCCACATGCCAAGGGTTGGGGAAATACCATCATGAAAAGAGATATCTGCAGTCTGCAAGTATCATATGCACATGTTTCTTAACCACTATTACCAAAGAAGGCATAGTGAGGGAGAGGAGTGCTACTGCATGCAACCATGCAATCACTACCCACAGCTGTAGGGGAGCAGGACAGCAGCAGTCCTAGGGTTAGATTTTCACCTGAGGCTATTTAATATTTTCTGCAAGGATAGGTATCTGCATTTAGAACTTGTGTAGATGAGGTGAAGCTGGTGGGCTGTCTGAACAATACGTGCAGGTACTTGTGTGCAGAAAAGATATTTAGACGCAGAACCCGTGAGAGGTGACAGCGTGTTGCTTTTTGACCTTGCTCACAAGGACGTGGCAAGATTCAGCATCTGGGAACTGCAGTGAAATGCACTTTATCTGGCAGTAAGGCACAGTGTAGAGGAGCAGTTCCAGGCAGTTTTATGGGGGAGAGTGAAAAAATAAGATTATTCCCCCTTGAAGTCAGTGGTGATACTGGCCATAGCTAGAAGATGTGTGTGTCTGCCAGGTTTGGGAGGTATCCTTTGGTCTTTACTTTTAGGGAACTCCTCATTCCTCCTCCTCCTTCCCAGCTGTGGAGAAGAGAATTTTTCCTGGGCACAATTACCGCAGTTACCACAACTACATCCCCAGCATATGCCTCAGCCAGTGGCCACCTGAGATGGGGAAGGTTGTGTGATTCAGTCCTTCACAGTTCTTGGGGATGCGGTTGTCTATGGCTGGTATCAGGAGCAGCCTCTGGTCTGCCACTGCACTGCAAACATCCTCAACAGCCTGAGCATTGTCCCCTCTTCCAAATCTGACACCAAAGAGGCACAAACAAAGCCATGCCTTCCCTTCGAGGCAGGGGCATGAATGTGTTTATCTCCCGTGGTGCCAGGATCTTTCACATCAGTCAACGCTGCTGTTGTATCACCCTCAGGTACCACTGCACCCTTGTTTCACCTCTACTGCTGTCGTGGGATTTATTTTTCCAGGACTGCAGCATTTGATCTGATCTTGCAGCTGGATGTAGGATGCTGGATTGCACAAAAGGACTTCTGGTAGACAGAGGATCACTAAATGATGTAATACACTTGCCTTTATGTTATCTCAGTCGTGGCTGTGATGTTAAAAGGCAGGACCGCAGTCTGGACACAATCCTCTTCCCTGCTCCTCCCATAACACCAGTGCCTTCTGTGTTGCCTGTTTGTCCTTGCAGAATTTAGTACAGCAGCAGTCAGTCCTCATAGGAGCTGTATCAGATCATGCAGCCTTTTCTCCTCAGGTTTGAACTGATCTCCCTCGGCAGAAAAGGCAGAAAGCTAATGGATTAGCTTGAAGCCAATGAGATGAACTTCTCCTTTGTAAGAAAGGAAAACAACCTGTTACAGCCAGTTATTCCTTTTTTCAGCATTGTTTCAACAAATATGTGGCAAATTGAGTGTAAAAACAATCAGTCATTTTTCAGACCAAACCATGAGTTTGAGATCCGTCACTGCTGCTTTTCCTCATGAAGCCTGCCCAAGGAGTGCTCCTCAGCCCATTTGGATGGTGTAAAGCGGAGGGCAGGTCTTCTCCTAATGCTTCAGATGCTGAATCAAAGCCTTTGTCACCAGTGTTCCTGTCTGTCTTTGCAGGTGGTTTGGGCTACAAGCTACAAGGTTGGCTGTGCTGTCCACTTCTGTCCCAGGGTGGCATATTCCTCCATAACCAACGCTGGACACTTCATCTGCAACTATGGGCCGCCGTAAGGTTTTTCGCAATGAATATTTCACAGGGCCCTACCCCTTCCATCCCACAACGTGCAACTTTATTGTATTTGTCATATCTCTTCATGTCTTTTGTGGAAGGAAATGTTTGCCAAAATGTCTGTCCAACCATCTTTTTTTTTTTTTTTTTTTGGTGGATGAGGGCTATGTATTGAAGCCAAAAAAGCAGTGGAAATGGTAAAAAGGGTAAAATGTTAGATGCTGATGTGAAAATACTTAAGTGATCATCTGAAAATCAGTCCCTTTCTCCTGAGTCCGAAGATAGCCCCAGATGGTTGCCAAGGTGCAAGCCCAAAGTCTGAAGATACTCCCACACATGCCTGCATAATTAACCCTCTAGGTTGATGGCTTGATAAATTTTGAAGTTTTCAATGCTTGCAGCTGCAGTCTTAGCAAGTGAGGGCTGCACATGAGGCTGGGGCTGCTCAAAATTTGATCTAGAGGGCCTTCATACACAGTCAGTAGGGTATCCAGCTGAGATGGATGTATTTTACTCTTCTCCAGCTAATTAATGCCACCACAGTCTAAATACATCTTTAAAAGCTTTACATGCATAGAGTGTTGGGCCAAGACCAGGCCAACCCTTGATCTCAAACTTTGGCATTCCTTTTTGCCATGCTTCATCCTTGAAAGAATATGTACTGCTGACCAGATCCCTTGAAGTGACATAGCAGCTGCTTTTCCAGAAGCCCCACACTCAAATGTGTTGTGCAGAAGACCAAAATCACACTGGGTTTTTTGCCCTGCGTTGGCAGGGACCCCGTGGGGAAGAAGAGTGATGCCCTCACCAGCACCCAGCAAAACAGGCAGGGTGCTCTCTGGGGAGACAAGGGGCTCTAGAGAGGACTTTGAGGCTGGGCCCTTCTCTGCTGGGTGAGGACACTGCAAACAGGCTGTTGTATGCTAACAAGTGGAATAATGTCACATCCAGCTCTTGCTTTTCAGAAGCAGCAGCTTCACTTCTTTCTTTATGTAATCCTGAACTCTTCTCAGCTTTGCCAAGTGTACAAGCAAGATGCATACACAATTTCAGTTCCTAAAGTGAATGTACTCTTCAGCTTAGATTGAGCAATGAAAGCCTCACCTTGCTGAAAGTAATTGAGGTCTTACGATGAAGTTTGGCACTGCTGAAATTGCACACTTAAAAAATCCTTCTGTCTGTGTTTATGGGAACTCTGAGGCATGCTGTAAGTATTGCTTTGGTCATAGTCCAAGCAAAGTGAAGCACTGTGCTGTGTTTGGTGCAGTATCAGACATAAGGGCAAGTATAATCAAGCCAAGAGCCTGGGCAGGGGTTTTTGGTGCCACTCCGCCAGTGGCAGAGGGAGGGAGCAGGAGAGAGACCCATATCACTCCTGAAGTATTTACAAACAAATGGATGAAATCACTACCTATGGGAGATTTCCTGACACCAGGGATTCCCTCTTCCACCTTAAATACACATGTACACACACAGTAACTGAATGTGCTCTTGTTTCTGTAGCTGGAGTGAGCTTTGAGATCCCACAGTCTCCATGCACACTAGTTACTAGCTTGAGCCTGTTGAATTCCCAGCTTTGCAATACTGTCTCCAGGTTCCTAAGCAACAGGCTGCCCCATTACACTTAACCTCTTCTGCTTCACTGCCTGTCCTAGGCACAGGACACAGACAGGACTGTGCAAAAACCATCACTCTGTCAACACAAGTGAAGGAAAACTCAGGTTAAATTCTAATTAGCGGTAGATTCTCCTCCCAAGGGCTGTTTGAGAGCAGTGTTACTTCCCTTTGCAGTGGGAATTACCCAGTGCACCCGTACAAGACAGGAACAGCATGCAGTGACTGCGGTGGTGAGCGCTGTGCCGACAATCTCTGTCGTAAGTAGAGGACAACCAGTCCTCCTCCCTAAGCACATGTAGAAAGAGCACACAAAAGATACCAACAGGAGGCAGGCACAGTACTCTATTGTTCTTAAATATAGACTGAAAAACTGCAGTCAGAAGCCAAGTGGGCAATGATGCACAGAGAGGAGGGAGGAGGGTGGAAGGAGCCTGTTTTCTACCCTGTGGAATGATGGGGTGGGGTCTTCTTTCCACGTGCTACAGGCTATAATGCAGGAGATACGGGGGCTGCAGTTTAAGGTACTACCACCTCCACACCCACCAAGTTACCGCTTGCAGAAATGGGAAGCAGATAATGGGGTACGTGTCCTGTCCTGGGGGGCTCCAGGTTATTATCTTATGCGTGAGCTGTGGCTTGAGCTGGTGCGGGTCCAAGCAAGCCTTTCACTTGCCGTGCTGCTGCAGGTGGGGAGAGCATCTCCAGCACTGACAAAGCTGCTCACTCCAGTGAACATCAGCCAGGCCATCTGCTTTCCCCTAAGCACCAGGACAGAGCAAGGCTGACATGCAAGAACCCTTCATGGGGATATGATGCTCAGCCTGAGTCTGACAGACTACCTGATTCACCTGCACTTGGCTTTGTAATGGCTGCGTGGTGTCAGGAGGGAAGTTCCTGTAAGGACAAGGCACTGTGCTATGGACATCTGCTTGAGGAGAGCTGAGGGTATGGTCACACTTTTCCCCAGCACTCGATCTTTGATGAACCAAAGGAGTGGGAAGGTGGTGTTAAAACACCAGCACTGCAGGAACATCAGGGAGTCCCAGATTTATAGGGCTTTTTAACGTTAGCTTCAGGCTGAGGATCTTAAGCACAAGGTATGGGGCAGAAGCCAAAGTAATCTTGGGAAGCATACCTATATTTGTGAGCCCGTTGTGTGGCTTACACTTCACTCCCTTTTAGTTAGAGTCAAATGGTTTCTAACTTAAAAGTCTGCTTACATTCACTTGTTTTCTCTCTCTAGGAAATGAAGAGCGCGACAAAGTCGTTGGTAAGTACTGCCACAATTACTGCTTCCATTTGTTGTCCTTGATGCAGTAATACTTGAAAACAAGTGAATTGTATTGTTCACAGGTGATTCCAAGTGGCGTCCAGACTGGGACAGACCTGCATGTGACGAGTTCTGCATCTCTGTTATTGCTTTAAGGTCATTATTCCTTATACTGACAATTCTGGCCACCTGGCTCATACCCAAATACTGGTCTCTAGCACCTGGTAGTGGGTGATGCACATGTAGAAGACCAGACAAGTGCCTGGCTTGGCTCAACTCATCCCTTCCCTTCACATAAGTTACTGGCAGCAGAAAGATTGGTGGAGACACTGTTTGCATCCACGAGTGATTTAGAAATACAGAAATGCTATCTTCATTGCAGGCAGCAGCTATGAGAGCTGATAGGCAGCTTTCTCATTGCTCAGAACCAGTTAAAAAGTTAAAATGGCTTTAGATGTTAAAATGACTTTCAAAGTTAAAAAGTTAAACTTTATTTGAAGTGGAGCAGTGTGTGTGGGATCTGGTGGGTAAGGGAGCATGCTGTTCAGGCAGCACACTAAGGTGCAGGCAGCAGCCCAACACACTTACTTTAGGAAGGGCTAGGGGGTGTCTAGTTCACCAGCCTGGCCCCAACCCCCAGCCAAGGTCCAGGGAGAGCACTCACCTCTTTTGTTCCTATTGCTCTCTTTCCTTGGATGCTCCTACAGCAATGTGCAGAATATCCTGTATCATTTACATTTTTTTTTTAACGAATTTTTGGATCCCTGTCAGCTCTGGCATTTGCATCCTGTGGCAGGCAGTGTGTTTCCCAGTCTCACAGTGCACTTGAGCCATTGGTACTTCGCTTTGCTTACAATTTGTTTTTAAACACACATAATCTATGCCAAAACAGTTTCAGCTGTTTACGTGTTTATGTATCACTACAGTCTTACCTGGTCATTTTTTTTTCCTGAGCCTAGGGGTTTTACGGCTGTTTCAAACAATAAATTGTTATTTCCTGTTTCCCATGTATGGCAATTGTGTATTTGTAACATGAGCTAAAGCTTAACTGCTGGTGCACAAAATAACCCCACAATCATCTCCAGATTACACAACACTGAGAAACAAAATGCTGGCAAAGATAGAACTCCAGATAAAATCACACTGTACCCATAGTTAAAACTTTGGTTCAACAGCTACCAAAGAATGAGTCTCCTGGAACTTGCACATCTGAAGCAGGCACAAAGTTGTGGGAACAGCTGCTGAGTTCAGCTGGGTGTGACCTCTGCCAACTGCAGTTGCTTAGCTCAAGCAAAGCCTTGAAGAGGCAGAGCTGCACGAACTCACAGCTGGACTGCAGTGACTTGTATCTATACATGTGGAAACTTCTGCACCATGTCCCTCTTCAGGGCACTGACTCACGCTGCTGTAAAGGAAGTTCCCCTTCACCCCTTCATTTCTGGGATACTGTCACCACAGTGACACCTTTCAGTGTTTCTGCATACCTCCTCCTGATCCCACTATTGGCATAGATTTTAAACTGGAAACACTGGAATTGGGATTCAACATTTCTCATACTGCTCCTCTAGGTAGTTTACCTGCTTGCACTGGAATAATTTTGGCATCACAGCATTCCCTGAATAAATCACTCATGCAGTCTGTGCACTCTTGTGTAAAACCCAGGCCTCAAACACCATGTACTGCAATGTCCCTTCAAAAACAAGCCAGCAAGTGGCACATGGACAGCAGGATTTTCTCTCTCTGTGCGCTCTCTTGCACGGGGTTCCTGCCCCAGCACGGAGTCCACCAGTATCTGCTCCTATGAAGCCCTGTGCGATTAGATCCTACTATTAGGAATGCAGGAAAGGGAAGCACATACACTGCTGTTTCCAGGGAGCTTAAAATGAGGTCAGCAGGAATTCCCCCCTGCTTAGTTTTATCTATGCTCAGTCTCCAGGAGAAGAAACAAGAAACAAGGAACACAGGGACCTTACAGTTCAAAACATTCACAGCACTGACATTTAACTATATACTTCAGCAGCTCTTATGAAATACCATAGAAAAAGCTTCCTTAAAAAACCTGTAAATCACAGGGGCTTAGGGTAATTAAAACCCCAAACTTTACAACGTGGCATCTTTCATACAAAAAAAAGCCTGAAGGTCAAGGAGTCAAAGATAAACAAGTCGCTTTGTCATCTTAGGGACATCCAAAAATCCAGGTATTTAGCTCTGGGTGATCAAACCACTTTGAACTGTGCACATTTATGGCATATGCCAATGAATTCCATATGATAAATGCAAAACACTGATATATAAATCAGCTTATGGAGATAATTTGCAATAGTTCAAGCTGTTCTGAAAATACGAATAAACCTTTTTTACCCTTCCAAATCCACTATATTTTCTGTTGTTTGCTTTTTATAGAAGTTTTATAACTGTATACCCATACTCTCAAAAAACAGGTTCAAAAAGCACCAACAATGACACTACGCAGCCAGTTACTATTCAGATGTGGACTCTTGGGCAGACAAATCCTTTGGTTTAACTTTCCTACAGGAATGAGTAAACTTTCTTGATTTTCCAGTCTAACTAAATAGATGTCCAACCAACAGTCCTCAAAACCTGTCCACAATAAACAAAAAATATTAAACAAAATCTGACACCCTTCCACCTCATAACAACAGGATGAGACTGTCTGAAGGCTGCTAAGAATTCCACTACAGATGTAAAAGCTAAAAATTTAGGAGTCAGTTGTGAGGCCTAAATTAAAAAAGCACACTTCCACAGAAGTAAGTATAATTTAAAGCCAGGCTGCCACCAAGGTGGGCTGTGTTTTCCTGCACTGCAATTCAGGTAACCAAGCATTTAGCTGATGCAGCTGGAAAACACTTTTTTGTAGGATTCTTTCACAGCCAGATCAGGTTCCTGAAATGATATGTCAGCTTGCAAGACCATTATCGGGCAACCAGCCCTACACTTGTTTTTAACTTTTTAAACAACAAACAGGAACATTTATGCCACTCCCCCATCATGAGAGGGGCCTCATGGAGTTCAGATTAGAGCCAAGGACTCTCCCTTCTCTAAGACACTCGTGTTCCTTCCCTGGGTACAGTCAGGCTCCTCCTTACTGGATTCTCTGCAGACTCCTCTGCTGAAGCACGTTTGTGGGGGCACTCTCTCAGAACTGGCATTTAAATTCACATACTGCAGTGCCTCCTGTAGAAATTAGTCCTTGTGCCCTGTGAGAGGTCTGAACTAGCTGACAAGCTCTGAACGTTGGGACCCTTTGCGCTGTGAAGTGCCAAATGCCGGTTGGGGTTTCTAAAAAAGCTTTTCATAGTGCTGGTATCACTGACCCATCAGTTCACTACAGTTTCTCAGTGTGGTGGCTTGTGACTTATGAAATCATAATCTCAGTAAAATATGCTTAAATAGTATTTTCCTGATTGATCACACAAGAAACTGCCACTGATAAACAATGCAGTCCCTAAAATGTTTTTTCCCCTTAACAACAAACTGCTAAGAAATGATCACACAATTGAAAGGCATGTTAAGGCTCACGTTGTGCCCTACCCTAAAAGGCAAACACCTTCACTATGTCTCAACACACATGTACTAGCTATCTAACCACATATATTCTAAATCCTTATTTATATGTGTAAGAAAAAAAAAAATTGCTGTTTTCACCTACTAGTTTCAAATAAAAGGTTACCAACCAAAAAAGCAGTAAGTGGCACCATTCTAGCATAATCATTTCCACTGCATCTGCAGGTGATCAAGATTTCAAAACATGACAAAACCACTCTAACACAGTCAGGAAATTAGTGTGGCTCTACCTCCTCACTACATTTGTTTCTTTAATCTCAAACATAGGAAATAAGCAACAGTTGCTCTGCTGGTGCACTTTATTTCATCACACTTTGCATTTTCAGGAAATGAAAACCCTCTAAACTTCCTTCAAAATAGGAGAAGGGCTTCAAAAAAAAAAAAAAAAAGAGGAACAGAATTTTTTAAGACATTCTTGCAAGCAGGAAATAAATTAAAAATATATGTAAAGGTAGATTAAATGATTTTATGCTTTCCCAGCAGCACACTCCCTGTGTAAAGACACTTACTTTGTACCATATTCTGTCTAAAAAACCATAAAGATAATGCTAATAAATGACAGTTTATTAATGGTAATCAATGAAGATTATGGTTTGTCTAATTCTCATATGAAGCTGTGAATTTGTTTCCTGGAAAACGACATATAGGTTGGGTAGTAGAATATTAATTAAAGGATTTAAGAACAATGTATTAAAATAGTTTATTAACATCAAGACAACACACACAAAAATAATCAGCTTTTACAGAAACAAAAGCATAATACAGTAAAAAATCTTGCCCGTTTAGCAAAACTTATCACCACAACTGAGGCTGCATATTGTCTGGTAGTCTTTCACGGAAGAATTACCTTGAACTTTCACCTTTTTAGAGTTCTCTGACCCTAAAGTTTAACACGCCACATCAAACTCCTAATGTTTCTATTATGAAACCTTACCTTTAGGTAGATGGGGTATTATCCAAACTCTTACTTTCTCAAACACCACAGTGGCACAGATTTTCTTCACTAACCTTGGCAAATCTGCACAGCTGCTTTAGGTCCACTAATTAAACTGTACTTGTGAAACTAGATGACCTTTCTACCTACTCTTTTCTTGTCCAGATTATACTGACAACAAAAAGTCTTCAATCTTCCAAGGGTGAAAATGTTCATTACTGGAGGAGAAAAGTGAGCATCTTGGATGGTTAATTACTTCTTTTTCTTTTTTTTCTTTTCATCTGCTGCCATTTTTAACTTTACTTCTTCCTCAGGAAGTGCTCCCAATTTCTTCTTCTTTGCATTCTTTACCTTTTCCTTGATGGCTTCGATATCAATTTTTTTCTCAGTGGAGGCTACATAGTAAGAAATACAAAGGTAACAGACAGGAATTTTACTTCTTAAAAATTTTAACAGTCTACGAGATGACTTCATATATAAACACAGTAAACCGCATCCTGTGGCTTTGGTTAGGACTCATTTTATGTTCACTAATGTTTTTATAGCTTGTTCAACTACTCATTTTGGTTGAAACTCGTATTATCTACAAATCTTATTCAGCAGAATTCAAAGGAGAACAATCATATAAAAAATCCCATACAACTGCATTTGGACACAGATGCCACAATACCAACTATTATCTCCCACTCCTCAGAACACAACTGTACTCCTCTGAAAGTAATACATACACACTGTCTTAGACATAGGTCTACTGGTGTGTGTGATTGACCTCACATAAGAAGAGGATAACCGAGTGCTTATTTCCAGAAAATCTTTCATGCTGTTTTGTCTTTCTGCGAGTAACTAAAGTGGTAAGATCCCAAACATGGCTGTCCCTGGCCACCCATGGCCGTGACCGCTAGAATTTTTTGTGTGACCTTTTTTATCTAGGCTGTATCTGCAAAGTCAGCCTAGGAATTGACAATAGAAGGTTTTAGAACAGGAAAAAAAATTGTTACCTTTCTTTGTTTTCACAGCTGGCTTTTCCTTTGGTGGGATAAAAGCTTTATTTCTTTCTTCTTGTCTTTTCTTGATTGCATCTGCTTGCTTTGCCTAAAGTTACCAATAAAAAGGTCAAGTAGCAGTAGAGCAGAGCAAAAAGGACCAAAAAAAATCAAATTCAAGTCAGAAGTCAAATGCTTTTTAACTGGACAGTGCACTAGTACAATTTTACCTTTATCTCTTCCATTTTCTTGCGTTTCTTCTGTCTTTCTTTCAAGAAGTATTCACCACTTGCCAATTCTTTATCGATCTGTGTACGACAAGTATCAAGAAACTTATGAACTACAAGCCAGAAAATCAAGATCTTGACAGAAAAGCCTCCCGCTCTTTTTACAAAGAACACGATTTCAAGTCATGCTATATTCCTGCATAACCAAATGAAGTTTCAGCTGACCTGGCTTTCTGGCTGTGGAGGTGGGAACGGTGTGTACTCCTTCTTCGTATTCTTCTTCTTGGGCTCCTTGCGTTTTTTCAAGTTCTTCCGCTTAAACTTAGGCAAAAATCTTTCCCAACTTTGTGTCCTCAGTTCAGGATCTTTTGCTAATTCCCTTTTGATCATCAAAGTCTTCAGTAGTTTCAGAATGTCATAAAAAAGTTATTAAAAACAGTGTTACAGTAGCAGTGAAGAGATTCAAAATACAAATTTTACTAGACTGTCTTACAGTGAATATGCTACATCCAAACCTTCCACCTCTCATTTTAGTGAGAGCAGTGGGGCTTAATTATGAACAGCAGGACAAGAAAGATGCATAGATCTCAAAGTGGGGACAGAATGCACTGGAGAAGGTGCCTCAGTGTAAATGAGCAAGTATCAAGAAAACAATTGAAGGGTGGAAAGTTTATACACACTTCCTTTGATACTTTTTCAGATACTGTTAATGATAGTATGGCAATATATCCTAATAAAATGGAGGATGTCAAAGTCAGGATTTTTTAAAGCAGCACACTGCAGAAATTCTCAAAAACAGACTACTACACAGAAACATATAAATTATTAACACACAATTATCTGGGAAGAAATAGTATTTTCTTGTAAACAAAGATGCACAGTGGACTATGCTAACCTTGATGTTATATATGGGATGTATATTCTTCATTGTGTCCAGAACAACTTTTCTAACCTGTATTTAACACAAAATGAAGAACAGGAAACTCAGCAAGTATTTCATATTCTAATAATTTAAAATACCAGCCATATTACCTTGCTTCCTCTCCCCGCCTCTATCTCCCCAAAGTAGCAAGATATATACATTACGTTGTAAAAGACCTCCAAGATCATCGAATTCAGCCTTTAAAAAGCTAACACACACGGTTAATTGGAAGGCACAGCATTTTAGAAATATCAGTAATACTGCCACGTTTCTAAAAGACTCCAGCAGGCCCCAAAGAATATATTACTGTCATGTTCCCAGGGATCCTATGATGTTATGAGGAACTTGCTTTTGACAAGCATTCTTCTATATAGGTATTAAAACATATACAAATATTTTTTCTTCCAAGACACAATGACCTCAGAGTCTAAACAAAATTCGGCAGCTAAAACAGTAAGACTACAGATATTCCTGTATCTTACTAACATACAGCTGAAAAGTTAGTGAAATACTTGAGGTTGCCAGATTTTGCCTAGCACCTGCCCTTGAGCTGGGCACAGAAGTTTGCATTTGCTATACAAAACAGCTCATCTACCTCCCCTTACCTCTTTTAGCCCACTAAAGGGTCCAAGAGCTGAAACAGTGTTGCCTTGAACCATAATATAACAGTTTGTTAACAGTTCCAGGGCCTACAAAAAAAAAAAGGAATTAATTAAGTATGAAGACCTGACACAAATTTGGGTGTAAGAATTTTCTGGTTACTATGCTTAGAGGAAATACCTTCAGAGTAGATCCTTTTGGCCCAAGAAGCCGTGCTCTTCTTTTTATAAAAGTCTCTCTCTTCCTCACCAGAGAGCCTATCTTAATGATGTCACATGCAACATCATCCTGAAGGATACGAACTGCCTAAGAAGAAAAAGTGCAGTAAATATCATCTGAATGCAAGTGTATTTTTCATAAGAGTCAAGAGAATATTTCGGTTTATTCTTCTCACTTTGCTTTCAGATATATTTATTTTAAATATGTATTTTATTTTACTTGACTCACTTGAAAATCCCACATTTTCAAAATGTACTCTTTTATAGGACAGAATTTGAGTAGGATATAGAATAGAATTTAAAATAGAATATAAGCATTATGATAGATACAAACCTCCAGGATTTAATACAGACCTGCTCAAATGGAACACTTCTTGCCAGAAGTTTTATTAAATCTCTAGCCCTGATGATTGCATATGGATCAAAAGTCTTCTTAGTGGTAGTGACAGTCATGCTTCCTTCAATTAGATCCAGCGCTGCATTCACATACTGCAGTATTTGAAAAGAAACAGTGCATCAATCTCTAAATGAGAACCTCACACTTCAGCTTTAGCAATATGCAGGTAACAAACAGAATGCCATACACTGAATGCAGATCTGTGTTCCAAAATTTCTTAAGCGACTTTTAGCTTAAGGAAATTCACAGACATGGACAAAACCCAGACTGAATATATGTCACAAGGCCCAAAGCATCTCCCTCATCTCCCTGAATTTAAGTGCTGATCAAAGCTGTCCGGGTCTGAATGAGAAGACCAGCAGAGAGCTTTGCTAACAGCATCTTTAAAGGACTGCAAGTCTGGCTACACAGTTCCTCACTGATTTTGATGCCAACAAAAAATGACACTGCTAATTCTAAATGCAAGCACAGTAGAAATTTACAAACACAGTATCAGAAAAGCAACTTCTACTGTTTTTATAAGCTTAGTTAAGACATGTGTGTCCCAAATGATAAAATGCAGCATCACAATTATTAAGAATTCATACGTGTTCACCCAAGGCTTTCTGGACAAGTGGCCAGCACTCTTTCAAGTATGCTTCTCTATACTTTGGGAATAATGTTGCAAAACTGCTTTCTTCCAGCAGGCCTTTGGGATTATCCTCTCTTGTAAAGGCCGGTTCTTTCCATCCATCTGGCACCGTGAGAAGTTCCGATTCATCAACTGTTATAGGTATAACAAAAAAGAAAAAAAAAAAGGCTGTTGAGTTTTTTTCCCCTCCTATTGCACAAATAACTATTGCACATCTCCTGCCCGTTTAACGACAAAAGACAGGGTAACTGAAAGCAGAGGGACGAAGTTTGGCTTAATACTCTCTTGAATGTGGTTTGCATCTCTACTGACCTTAATGAAGTCGCTCCTTTAAGCTACTTATACTTCAAACAAACCAACCAACCCAAGGCTGAGATATGCGCTGTTGATGTTATATATGTACATATATATATAAAAGATTACTATGCAAGTATATTACATAAGCATAAGGCACAGACTGAGGCAAGGAACCCGAGTACCTTGAGGGCGGGCGCACCACAAGCCCCAAGCACCCAGGAGCCTTCTCTACCCTCCCCAGCGCCGCACGGAGAGGACCCGCAGCCCCAGGGCTTCTCGACGCGCCGGCCACTAGCCCCGCACTGACCCGGCCCCCGCCCACACCTGGCGCCGCTTTCTTCTTGCTCTTGTTCTTTTGTTTTTCTCTCTGCCTCGGCTCCGGCTCGGGCCCGGCCGCCCCGGCCGCAGCCGCCATGTCCGCCCGCGCGCCGGACGGGGCGGAGGAAGCGAGGCATGGCGGGAGCGGCCGGACGGGGCGGG
>JAWMRA010000041.1:36277122-36294320 GCA_035584735.1 Pseudotriccus pelzelni
ATACACTTTTAATTGGTTTATAACAGCTGTCCAGGCAGAATGAGATAATTATTTACTTTATCAAACCTCACCTTCTTCTTGGCACCGAATTCCTTTTGTTCTAGCTAGAAAACTCGCAGCCATGTTGGCATTACAATTTACGATGTCTATAAAGCTATAATAAAGCAAAGTGTATAAAACTACAGAACACAATATGAATTGCTCATTTATCCATCGTGTTCCTTCCACAGAATTCCCAGGTGCACTATCTGTGAAACTGAAAACCCAGAGTTATAGCCTCTTGTGATTCCATGGTCATGAAAGTGGGTATTGCTTGTGCTGACATCTGTTGTGTTCTGCTGCAGTGAAGTAAAGGAAGATAAAAAAAGAAAACCTTTATGGCAGCAATGTTGAGATTAGTGTTTTGAATAGGAAACAACAACATCTAATTTAACACATTGGTGTATCTCCTCTGATGGCTCCTCAGCACCCAGTGTCCAGCATGGAAGTAAGTGAGCACACAACAAAGGAAGCAAAACAGGATCAGGTTAAATTGCACAGGGTGACGTGGAGCACTCTTAAAATGACAATATCCATGCATTGCCAACTGGATATCAGCTGGTAGTGGTACCTCCAACATGATGGAGCTTGAAGATGGGCCTCCAACAGTAGGACTGTAGGAAATTTAGATGGTATTTGTATGTCTTCCATCTGGGTATTCCTGTGAAGAGAAGCAGAACATCCGTACACTGGCTGCACAGTGATCTGTAGCTCTGACACAACTCAGCCCTTGGCCTGAAGCAGCCAGAGCAGAGGGAGCTTGGGCACTGAAAGCAGCATAGATGACAATTTGATCCGGACAAGGAACTTTTTCTCCCTTTCTTCCCTGAAGGGCACAAACACAGACTGGCTCCAAACACATCAGCCCTGCAAAGGCACTGCAGAAAAGAGGATTTGGCTTCCATGTGCAAGAACTTCAGGTGATATTTGGCATCTGTTGGGTAAAACTGTCCTCCTCAGAGGCAGATGAGCCCTTGGAGGGTGGAGGTACCATGCAGAAAAATGCCACTGGAGGGGTCCCAGGAGTGTCCTTCCCTGATGCAGTGGGTGCTGCCCAGTGTGCCACATTGGGCAAAGCAGCACCAGGGCAGATGCCAAGCCGATAGCGCACCCGCTGCTGGCTGCTCCACAGCAGTAATCTGGAAGTAAAGACAGGACAACTGGCCTTTAATTAGAGCCCAAAGTAGAAGAAACTGCATTGATTCTAATGGAGTTCAACACGGGGCTGAATTTCACCCATTGTCCACCATGCTTGAGATACAAACAGGCTTTTCTTGAACATCCATAATTTCTTATGCCAGTGAATTGTAAATATGTTTATTGTGTGCAACAGTAAGAAAACAAGTCTTTATTCATAATCGAATTTCCTCCTATCCCATTTGCTGTAACAACCTAAGGTATTCATGGGCTGGGACATGTACAGTGCATGCTTACATCTTTGTTCTTGCAAGGCAGTAAGGCCATGCCACAGCTGGTAGGACTTGTGCTATGTTGTGCCAGTAATTGGGCCTCCCTGGAAAAGCCTCTCCTACTGTCCACCAGCAACAGAAAGGTCCAAGTACAACAATTACTTGTCATTTACTGTTTTGTTATAAAATGTTTCAAACAAGAAGCTCCTCTACTGTATTAGAAGGGGGTGGAGGGGTATGCTATGTATTTTTTAACAGAGGGGCTATACATACATGTGGTCAAGATAGAGATATTGAAAGACTGGGAAAGTATAAATGCACTAGGGACCGAAAGAAAAAAAGAAAATGTAATTTGAGAAGAGATAAAGTCTGAATAGAGACATGAAAAACTAAAGTTATTCCAATTGATGGAAGCACATGGAGATCAACAGAAGAAAAGAAAGATCAAATTTAGTCATATAGATGCTTTTGTCCTTGGGGACAAGAAAAAAGCACCTACACTGAACACAGCTTTTTAACCTACCTAGGGAGTATCAAATTTGAAATTTAAAGCAAACCACCCAGTTCCTTCTGAAAGGCAGAGGGCAATACTTTACTGTCTTTGTCAATATTCTTCTGTGTGTGTAGCTCTCATTAGATTGATAGCTCAAATTAATATTGTGGTACAAACTGCTCAGGAGTCACATCAATATTTTTCAAACTTTCCATTTGAAAACTACTCATATTTCAGTGTTCACTGATTTTTAAGACTGATGACATTTCAGTTGTTGAGAAAATAAATGGGGTTCATTTGGGGTTATGTTGTTAATCCCTGCATGTAACTGATATCTGGCTTCTGCAGCTTCTTCCCTCAATGCAGAGATAAGCAATGTAACTTAGCTTTATCTAATTGCTACTGCAGCCCAGGGAACCAGAGAAGTAACACGTATGCTTTCTTAAAGGAGTTCTTATACATGAATGGTCTCAAACGCCTCAACTTGCAAATATTGCACTCGGAAAAGATAGTGGGTAAGTGGAAAAGGTTTCTGGAGGTGTTATGTTTGCTGAGTGGATTGAGTACATCCCCTTGCTTCATGCTGGCTATAGTGAAGAAACATAGAGGCACGGCTATGGCATAATCTGACCTCTCCTTGCTTCCTAGTGCTCTCCATTCCTGTCAGCCAGCCCCATGAAGAATCAGCAGGATAATAGGCTCTCCCCAGACTCAAATCCTCTGTGCTCCACACAGAGGGATGTCAGCTGGGTGTAGACCTGTTACACACTTTGCAGATGCAGAGTTGCTGTCCAACGATGGTGGATTTCAGTTTGATACTGTGGATGGATGTAAGGAAAAATGATTTTAAAAAAAAAGCCCAAAACACTTGCAATCATATACTTCTGGTTATAAGTCTGTAGTTTTGATGGGTTTCTGGAAAGAGCTCTATAAACCACCGTTAGGGAAGAGTAGATGACATTTCTGAATCAGGGAGCCTTCTTTCAGTTCCCTAAAGCACTTCTATGAGCTCAAATTTGATTTTCAGACATGGTGAGGCTTGCCTAATATTATGTAAATTAATCTGAGTGGCAGGTAACCTGCATCCTTATTTAGGTTCGTAATGTAGTTCTCCAAAGTTGTCATTCTTGAGCAATATGGAAGAGCTCCACTGAGCCTCATCGTAGCAAATTACAATTGTGCTCAGATTTCAAGGTTTATTATCCTGAGCTTGTTCCTCCCTAGGACCAGCTGCTTCTCTTAGGCCACTGGAAAGACCTTCCTCAGCAGAAAAGTGCCAGGCAGAGCACATAAAGACTCTTTTCTTTAAGGTTAGACCAGTTAGGGAAAACCAAACTTTTCTACTTCTTGCTGTAGGTATGTTTGAGGAGGGAAATAATTTCCTAGCACTCTTAATCTCTTACCAGGTCTTGTTCTTTAAATGTTTGTGCTGCCATCTTCCTAAAAACCCAAATTATGCCAGGAGTACTGTGCTAGAGGCAGGAGGTTTTAAAGGTAGCCAGCTGCCTAGAAGAATACAATTTTAGATTACACTGAGAAATAAGAGTTGGGAAAACAAGACCGACATGAAGAAACAGAGGGACGCTGGCATGATTTCCATGGATTGGCTGTATACACAGTTTTAGGTATGTTTGTAAGTATCTTAACAAATACACAGTTCAACAAGAAGGGTGAGAAATCCGATTGAACTGCGTAAATACACAGTCAGATACTGTGTCTAGAGAAGCAAGTGATTTCTGATGGAAGCATTCACGCACAATTTTGAGTAATGACTGATTTTCATGTTATGTAAATCAGATCTTCTAGGTTTTACTCTCTGGATAAGACTAAATTAAATAAGATTAAATTTCATGTCAAAACCTAAAAGTACTCACAAAGCTTTTGGTTAGATAGCTGTTTACATGGTGATTCATTATGCTCATAAAGGCATGACTACTACTGTTCTGCTGGTTTCTTTCAGTGTTCTGGCTATGGAGAAAATTAATATTTCTGCATTGCTAAAATGTTTTATAATCCATACTCAAAGAAGTAGCAAGCAGGTAGATGTGCTAGACTCATGCTCATAAAGAACAATACAGTTTTCATCTCTTGAATTTTGTGCAAATTGTTCAAAATAAGACAACATGAGCTTCCTCAGCCAGTCTTCTACTCACTGCTGAGAAGGTCTTGGTGGTCAGGACAAATAAAGCCAGGTGAAATTGTGAAGTCTGCATTCAGAGGCCTGTCAGATCAGCTAAGTGGACACCTACACAGAAACAGTAACCTAATTTTACCAAACTATGACCCGGCACTTACAAATCCTAAAAGTATGAAAGAGGTGAGAAAAATGCATAACTTATACCAAAACTAGTGACGCTGCAAAATCAGAAGACTGGAAGGGCAGAACTGAGGGACCTACATTTCTGCAAAAATTACTGGCTTTCAAAGCATTTGTTGTGGTGTATAGTGTAAAAAGGTTTCAAAAATAGCAAAAATATGGAATACAGAAGGCAAAACTATGATAAACAGCAAGTGTATTAGCAAGTGAACTGAAGTATTCATAATCGATGAAAATGTTCCTTCTGCACAGAATCATAGATGTTGGAAAAGACCTCTAAGATGGTTTGTTCTCATTTTTCCTCTAGTCACGGCAGTCGTGACTGTCCTCAGTGTATGTGGTGTGTCTATCTCCAAAAAAGAAGAGCAAGGGTGTACATTTCAGTCTTACAGCTCAGCACAAGGAGCTTGAATGACCTCCAGCTTTGAAAGTTCACCTCAAGTTCCAGGAAGTTCCACCTGAACATGAGGAACAACTTCTTTACTTTGATGGTGATCAAGCACCAGCACAGGTTGCCCAGAGAGGCTGTGGAGTCTCCTTCCCTGGAGATACTCAAAAGCGATCTGGCCACAGTCCTAAGTAACATGCTTTAGGTGACCCTGCTTGAGCAGGGTGGTTGAACCAGATGACTTCCAGTGGATCCCTTTAAACCTTACCCATTCTGTGATTCTGTGAAAGAAAGCAGGAGTTAGGATGTAGCTTTGGAAGTACTCATCAGGAAAAGTGCAACTTAACCCTCTTGAACACGGCACATGTTTGTATGGTCAAAATATTCTTCAAAAGGAAGCTTTCTGAGCAATCAACAGCCTCTGTGAAGGACAGCAGCATTCAGTCAGCCAGGACCCGTTATCCCTGATGTCAAGTCTCAGAAATCCCTCTCAGCATCATGATAGGGCAGCATTAGCTCTGTGCAGCTGGGGAGGCTTATGTTCAAAAATCCTGCACACAGGGAAGCGCTTTGTCTTCTGCAAGTTTTGAATTGTCAAAGTACTTGAAGAAATAAAATGGTCCCTTAATATCAAATCAAAGTCAAATCAGTTGATACTTTGCTTTTTTAATACCAAAAATGAAGGGTGCTTCAGGGCTCTATGCTTATGCACATTATTATGGTATATTCCCTCCAGCCTCATTGTACGTTTGAATTATTCATGAAAACATACCTTCTACAACTGTGGATATGGAAGATGACACATTTTCAAATGAAAGGTCTACTTTGTAATGCAAAAACACGATTGTGGCAGAGAGAATGAATAAGCAGTCAGGGTGGGGTTGGCATAGGCAACAAAATCTGTTCTAGAGACTGCAACTGGTCTGATAGAGGGATTTTGCATGCCAGGCTAGAAGACCATTCGAAGAGCAGTGAAAAACAGAGAAGGTTTAGTAGAGCTGGTCTGGCTTAGCACTCGGGATAAGGCATGTGATTATTACATACAAACAGTAAAGTATGAAGCAGTAGCATAGGTACTGAGCTGTGTTCGTGGAGTGTTTGTGTGGCTTGTCAATCAGGCTGTATTTGAGCTTAAAAATATCCTCTAAATCATGGATGATAAACAGCAAGTTGTAAGCAGAGATCACTGGAGCCTTTACCCCGCAGTCTCCTTCCTACTCCCACTGCCCAGTTCTTAGCGTACCACCCAGCAGTCAGTGAGCTCACAGCTGTCCAGATGTTGAGCTGTGGGAACTCTCATTTCAGGTCCTCACTGGGCTGAGGATCACTTAGATATCAGGTCTCTGCCCTTGGAGGTGTTTGGCCACCAGCCTGCTCTGCAATGCATCAGCACTCCTGTTGTGCCCAGATAAAGATACGGTTAGGGTCAGACCTAACATTTTGGGCTTCTCCAGGAGCTCTGTGGACAGCAGGTGGGGACGTCCCTCCCTGCATGTGTTGGGAGTAGCAGTTCCATTCTCATCTCCCTGCCATCCTCTGAATGTGCTAACAGTTTGTAATGTGACCTAGGTGAAGTCCCCTAATTTGGGGAGAGAGAATAAGAAGCAGGAGTTGGAGTCCCCTGGGGAAGGAAGGTTGCTTGACTGCTGAAATTAGGCCCTGCAATTAGAAAATAGGACACACTGCCAGGGATTCCAGGCTGATGTGAATTCATCTGAAAATGGTGACTTTTTTTGAGTTTTACACATATATAAAAGCCCATATAAGATATAATTACAAGCTGTGCAAAGAGTAAGTTTGTGAATAAGTTTGTACAAGGGCAAATGTAGCTTTGGGCTATGTTTAGAGGCCTGAGCCCTTCAGGCAGCTCCTCAAATTACTTCCAACCTGCAAAACAATAGAAAACCATGTGCTGTGCATGCAGAAGTGAGCATGTGAAGGCCAAAGAAGACACAAAACCACATGGAAGTCACAGTAGTTATAATCACAGGAGGCTGATGGAATGCTGCAGGCATTGTTCAGCTCTGTCATAGCTGAACTTGAGCCTGAGGACACTAACTTGGCATGAAGGTCCTGGCGGACATACAACCCCACAAACAACAGCACTTCACCATCCTTAATCACATTCCCACTGAACTTTGGTCTCCTGCCTCTGCCTTTCCTTTAGTATGTGTTAAGCAATTTGAGGCAAAAGATGCACAAATTACCATCATCTGGACACATTTTTCAGACTGTATCAGTTTAAAAATATTCTTCATTTGCTCTCAAAACGCTCCTATATCTTATTAAACACAGTGAAGGAGATTGCTCTCTCACCTAGGAGCCTGCCAGTGCATGGAGAGCAAACTGTACGTTAACATGTTATGAAATCCATGGCCCTGCAGTATAAGGACCACTGCCTTCATAAAATACTCATTTACTCAGCTCTGAAATCATGCTTTCCTCTGAATCCTTCAGTCTCTCTATCTCTCCTCCTGACTCACACATGTCCACACTGAAAAAAAAGAAGTTGAAAAAAGCAGTGCAAAGACACTACAGATGATTTATGACAGGCTGGGTGCATCAGAACTCACTGGAGCAAAAAGGCTCTGGATCAGGAAGAGGTCAACCCACTATTTCAAGTGCTGTCATTGATCCCAGAGACATATTATGACTGGTGACACCAGCGAAGTGCATTCATGCATGTATAATTTTATGCAGCAGAACCAGAGGCAGCAAGGCCCCTAATTCCACGTAAGCTGCGATGGGATTTGGGCACCTTACCCTGTTAAATCCTTTTGTAAATCCCAGTGTAAATGTCTTTGATGCAAAGTAAGAAAAATCTCTCCTGTCAATAGAGCACATCTGTAGTGGTTCTTAGACTGTGCCAATACTGGGCAACATAACACCTCTAATTAACACCAAACCCCTCTCCCTCTCAGACCCTGGAGTGTGCTATGCCTGTCTGTGTGTGTGTGACAGAAAAGAAGGCTGAGTGAAAGCCTGTCTTGAATTTTGCCCTGTAAGTGCAAAAAAAAAGAGTTTTGTTTTGTTTTGTGTCTTTTTTTATCACTAGCATTTAGAAACCCACTAAAAATTAATAAGACAGAACTGAGGGTGTACTAAATCAGCATAGTAAGGCATTTGTGCTGCTGGATGCCTTGCATCATCCATGTCCTCCTTTCATTAATATGACTCAGAAGCAATGTTACTTTTTACTTCTGAAATTAGTTTTAGAACCCAAAGCAATTTTACAAGTATTAGTCTGATGGCAGTTCTGGATACAGGTCAATGATCAAGCAGGGAACTAGTGACAGGACTGGGTAAAGACTTGTTTTTCCCCTTGAGGTAGGACTACCCTGGAATACCACCATCAGCCTCTCCCCATGCCTCAAAAATGAGGATTTTACATGTTGTTTTGAGCTCCTACCTCTTATTAAATCACCCTGGAAGAATACAGATAGCTCCACAGTTGCTCGAAGCCACAAGATTGTTTTGTTCTCTCCACTATAAGACACAATGACCATTTGGAAGAGCCAGAAAATAATCTTGATAGAACAAAGAAAGAAAAGCAAATATTTCTCTTGATGACATCAAAACCAGTAGCTAGTGAAGTGTGAGCCCTGAAGCAGATGAACAAGTGCAGCAGCAATAGAGCTCTTAGCAGTGCCTTGATCTGCCTGAGCTACAGCAGTCACCATTAGCAACCGCTGCAGTGACGGCTGCATGTCACCAGCGACAGGGGAAAACAGGGGAGATGCTGGCTGATTTAATACAGCTACAGACAGTGGAATACAGAAGCCCATATAGATCATAGTATTGCTGGCTTTCAACTTCTTTTAATATAGGGTGCTGTGATTCATATTTTATAACTTTTAGAAAATAGGAGCTAGTGCTTTGTGCACACTGAAAAAGAGAGATTTCCTACCTCTCACTGCTTGAAGTACAGCTGACCTCTGACCCATCTGCCTGGATCCTTCTGCTCTTCTGGGAACAAATCCTGCATTTTGCCAAGCCAGCATGGCAAGGGGTTTGACACAACCAGCAGGAGCTTCCAGTCACCAACATAAATCAGACTTCATAAGGAGAAGGGCTGCTGATTTAGCTCAACCCTACTTCTCTGGCTTTACTTTCTGTTATAAATGGTGCATTCACGTCTCTGAGACTAAGGCTTGGTACCAGTGAAGTGATGAACTTCTTTATATACAGCAGCAAGTAACAGCCACAGCTCTTGTCAAAAGAAGTTGATTTAGTTACAGAGCCTGGAAAACATTTCTTCTAGAGATTCTTGTCCCTTTTCCCAGATCTAGGAGAGTCTGGTAAATATTCAGATTTCTGGATGCTTATGTTGATAGATATAAGCTGTTAGCTTCTATATATACTCGTTTTTAATTTTTCTTTTACTAGAAGAGACATAATGAGGATGCCAGAGGAAAATATATCCCCCTAAAAGGAATATTCTTCTAGAAGAACAAAGTATATTAACATATAATTTAAAAATATTCCTCCATAATGACTCTAGCATAGAAAATTCTACATTTTTGCCCAACCTCAGATGTACCAGACACATATCCTTAAATGTTTAGGTTTAAGAAGAAACTGAAATATTGATTGTTTTTTAATTCAAATGCTTTACTAAATATGTAGACTGATCAGTTTGACACACTTGGAAATAAATTCTGGACAAGAGCCAATAGGAGCCCCAGGTTGTCTTTTCTAGTTACAATTTTTTCGTTGTACTACCAGATTAATTTTGACTGTGAATCTACCTTAGCTTTTTCTATCTTTTTTGTCTTCCTCTTCTTCTGACATTCAAGAGATTCTTCTTTTTCATGCCTCTCTGCTTTTAGTTTATACGAATATGAGCAGAACTGGTGTTGGTAGATTTTGTGCTCTGCCCCATCACCTGAAGGAGGAGATGTTCAGCTTTTTAGATGGCATGCACATACCACCTTGCATTACCTTGAATATCACTAGTGTAGTGTGACCATTTCTTCAAAAACATGTTCTGCGTAGTGGAAATTACCTGCATGAAATGGATTCTTAGGTTAGTGCTAAAGCCCTTATTTTGTTGCTTTAAAAAATACTGAACAAAGTGTTTCATCCCTCCCCTCCCTCCCTTCCCCTCTCCTCTTTCCTCTTTTATTTCTAAAACTGAGCTGTACTGTTGCCAAAAACTTTGCTTTCACACTTATTTAATGTCAATTTCTTCTGCAAATCAAGTAACCAAATTGTGTAGAGGGTGGAGGGAACCTCAGCACACACAGTTGCAGTTGCTTCTGCTGCTTGGTGTGTTTCAGATGGGTAAGGAGAAATAAAATTTTAAGTGTAATTCCACTGCCTGTTTTCTGAGCAGAGCAAACACCAGTGCCTATGTTCTTCCAGGCAGAAAAAGAATTCAAAGCTCCTGAAACAGGCTTTTTTTCCCCCCCAAGTCATTGAAGTCAGTGGGATTTGGTTACATGAAAGTCACTTACTTGGTTCAAAATATCTAGTGACATGGCAGACCACATTGGCTGAACAAGGTTTAATGCCAGACTATGCTGAAAAAATGCAAGGATCTGCTCCTTGTTCCAGCAAAATATCACTGATTTGGACATGGTCCTTGCCTGAATTAGCTCTGCAAATAGTGCTTTCTGGCTTCATATTCTCCAAGCATGCCCTCAGAACCTGGCATTTTGGCCATTTTGTCAGAGAAACAAGTCATGCAGAGATGTGTACTTTTTTCCCTTTGTCAGTGGAGATCTTTTTTAAAGCACCTTGCTACTGGCCAAGCTGGTCACAAAATTAGAAACACCATAAAAGAAGGGAGTGATTACAAGAATATAAGGAAAGAAATCATTTGTCTAAAATAGTGAAACTTCTTTCTAGGGCCTGTGTCAAAAGATGCTCATGGCAAGCAGGTAGAAGCTCAGCATGACAGAATGGTTGAGGTTGGAAGTCATCTGGGTCTAAGCACCCTCTGATCGAACAGGAACAGCTAGAGCAGTTTGCTCCAGGAAATGTTCAGTTGGATTTTGAATTTCTCCTAGGATGGAGACTTCACAACCCCTATGGGCAACCTGTGTCACTGTTTGACCACCCTCACAGTAAAAAAGTGTTTTCTTGAGTTCAAATGGAATTTCATGTATAATTTGTGCCCATTGCCTCCTGCCCTGTCTCTGGGCACTGCTGAGAAGAGGCTGTCTCCCTTATTTTCAATCTCTTCGATCAGGTATTTATACACATGGATGAGATCTCTCTTCCTGAGCTTTCTCTTCTCCAGTGAGAAGCTGGAGAGCTGGGACTGTTCAGCCTCTCCTTAGAGGATAGGTGTTCTAGTATAAGAGTCCTCTTAGTGGCCCTTCACTGGACTCTGCCCAGTATGTCCATGCCTCTCTTGTACTGGGGGAGCCCTGAACTGGACACAGCACTTCAGGAGTGGCCTCACCAGCACTAAGCAGAGGGGAAAGATCAATTCCCTCAACCTGCTGGCAAGGCTTTTCCTAATGCAGCCCAGGGCACCACTGGCGTTTTTTATTTGTTTGGTTTTTTTTTCTGTGATGGCATGCTGAATGTTCACATTTTCCACCAGAATGCCAAGGTACTTCTCGGAGAGGCTGCTTGGCCCCCAGCACATTGTGGTGCATGGGAATGTTATCTCCCCACACATGCGGAACTTGGCATTTTCCCTTATTGAAGAAGTAACTTTTGCTTTCAGTCCCCCAGATGTTTTCCAGTATGCACAAGGGATATACTGTAGTTGTATATCTAGAGTACTTTTCATGTGCCATTGTCATCAGCAAAGCATAATTTTCCCTGGCAATGATCTGACTCATATGCCGGACTGGAATAACTTTTGCCTGTCCCAAGCCTGCATTTGGCTCTGCACAGCTCCTCCTCATGATGAATGTAAGTAATACATATCCTTGCACTGGCAATAGCTGCCTTGTTGAGAGGGTGGTAACTAGTATCATTATACCCCCAAAAGGAGATTAAAAACAAAACAGGGAGATTAGAAACAGCTGTTGGGGGAGTGGTGATGATGGGGTGGAAAGAGGACACTCCCAAGGCAAATATGACTTCTGCATCATGGTTCAAACCAAAATAAACCAAACTAATAATAGAGAGAACTAAAGGGATAGTCACTGGATATAAAATGTGACTCAGACTGTACTGAAGGGCAGGACAGGTGTTGCAGGATACTGGACAAAAGTCTGTTTACCTCTTGCAGAGAGGAACTGTGAAGGCTCTGATGGTCCCAGGAGAGCTTCTCCCCTGCATTCCTGAACAGCATCTCCACCTGACACCCCAGAGTGAGGAGCAGGCTGGGAGGGACAGTTTCTAGCTCCACTCACATTTTTCCAGCCCCCTGGAAGCTGCTCGCTCCGGGTCACAACTGAAACAAGGCAATATAAACCAAAACAAGGCTGCCGAAACAAGGGCAGTATAAACCTCCTCCAGACTCTATTTTTTGTCTGCTCCCCAACCATGCCAACACAACCCCTTACTGCCCGCTGCCACCCAGCATGGCCTCGGCCACTCGCCTGCCTGCCGTTGCCCTTCTTTTTTCTGGGAGCTGCTGCTGTGCCGCTCCCAGCCAGCAGCAGAGCCAGGTTAGATCGAGAGGCCACACCAACGCCAGGGACTCACACTCAGCTTGGTCCAGTAACTGCAGCACTCCATTGACCAAACTTTTGGCTACAGGCAAGATGAGGAGAGAGAAGGACTACTAGGGTAAGTCACATCTAGGAAGAACCTCTGACCAGGCATCACTTGCTCATAGAGGAGAGCAAGAAAATAGGAAGCATCTCTAAAAATGGGCTCAACATAACAAGAATCAATCCCTGTATAGGCAAAGGGGAAGCAGAAGAGAAAGTTATCAATCTGGTCCTCTGGTGTAGACAGCTTACTGTGGAATTAACCTCAGCAGAGCCTCTGTCTCCCAATTCCAGACAACAACAATTGACTGCTGTGGGAAAATTCACAGGTCCTGAGTCTTTGAGCAGGAGGAACGCAAAGTCATCACTTTGCTTTTGTTTTCTGAAGAGACACCTTCATTAAGTGCACATGTGGGTATGCATTAGATGAAGATAGGTTCCCAAACATAAACACCAAGGTGCCATCAAGCTAGTCATTAACTTCTGAATTAAAAAATAACATTATACAAAAGCTACTACATTGATTGAGTCACTGCAGGGGAAAGCTTGTATTGGTACAAATGCTATGTTGCTTTGGGCATTTCATGTCAATGGCTCTTCTCTGTCAATGGGCTCAGGGCAACTACCATATGAGCCATTGCTGCTTATACTGAAAGGAAGCTGGCTCCACCATAAACCCTCTGAAAACAAACTAATACACCACCACTGCTTCTAGTGTTAACTTCACAATATGATTTCATTTCATGCTTGATGAATTTAGTGGCTAGATAATCTGAACCAATTGATTCATAGATTCTGGCTTAATTATAACCTTAACTTTATCATTGCATTGGTTTGTTTTCAATTAGTCCGGTAAGACTGCAGTCAGTGAGCCTGACAGTCAGGTCTATGTGTTTATTTGCCTGTTTGTACTTAGTAAAAAAATGCAGAAAAAAGTGTGTGCTAATAGCTATATAGAATCCCAAACACTGGGAAGGAAAGCCATAGCAGATGCTAATTTGTTTGGCCTTTTTCCCCTAAGTAACTCACTTAGAAGCAGAAGATACCGCAGGCAGAAGATACTACCTCTCCCACACAGATAATGAGCCACACTGACCAAAGAATTAAATGACAAATTATTGACAAACCATTACAATTTCACGTTTTATCAAAGTGGCACTGATTTTCCCAGGATAAGAGATAATTTAAAAATAAGGAAAATGAAGTAGAAGAATCATAAGAAGACAATATTATCAGGCAAAAAGTGCGAAAATCAGTCCACACTCAGAGAAGTACTATTAAAAAAAAAAAAAAGACACTAGTTTTTGAGAATTTTCAGGGATTTTCTTTGCTTCAGGTCTTGACAAAGGAGGAGAGGATCTGGACACAGAAAGGGAGAAGGACATGAAGTAAGAAAAACCGTTTTAGATGTGCAGCTGTGTTGCAAGAGGTCCCTGCACAGCACTCAGCACTCTCCCACATCAGGGAGAGTGTTCCTATTTCCCTGACAATGCACAGAAGGCTATATCCTCTGACCTTGTGCCTCTGTACCATTTATTGCTGGTTGCTTTTGTTTACTACAGTGCCAGTGACAACTGCTTGAAATTACTCTGCTGCTCTTTGTGCAGGTCTCTGTGCAGAGAGGAGGCTGGTGCCCCCCTCCAGCTGTCGTCACAGGAATCAAATATTGCAAAGTGATTGCCTTGCATACTGCACAAACTGGGGAAGTTCATGGCACTGCTTTGATCTTTTCATTATTCCACAGTCGTTGCCTGCCTATTCAATCCCTGCTTGACAGCTTGGATCATTAGAAAGAGGAACGTTAATGCATTTAATATATACACATGATCAGAGTGCTGACTGTTGACAAGGTCAAAGAAAAATAATGAAATGCCATAATTAACAAAATATATTGGCCATTAAAATATGATGCCTCATTCTCTTGACAGAGACACTAACAAGAAAAAATGACCTTATTAAAAGTCTTCATGTCCCTCTAAATCAAAGGCACGGTTTTTACAGTGCCGCTGGCCACAGGTTCTAACCAGCGAAACCTCTGGGAGATCTGGCGATGTGAAGCATCAGGAGGGAGTGTCATGCTGAATTAGAGATGGAGAACATTGCTGAAAGGTCTGTACCAGCACTTGTCTTTGCTTTAAAACCACACCAACCCACAGGCCTCTGAGTTAAAGTACTACAGCATGTATAAAGTGAGCTCTTTATGTGTGCTGCAGCAAAAAATGATGGAAGGAGCTGAATGTAGCTGAAAGTACCCATTAGTAAGCAGCATTGTCCAGTAGATCCCAGGGCAAAAGTTTTGGTTTTCTCCATTTAATTTACGGCAGGCTGTTTCCAGTTTTAATTCTTTCCATTATTCATTCTTCCTAAGTGCAGAAGAGGGAATTCATTTACTCATTTATAGCCCTATTTGAATTCTGGAAAAGGCTGATGATATGCAAGCTGTTATTCTTATTGGCAGTTGGTGGCTTCTGGTATTTTGGCCTAAAATCTGAAAGCCCCTTAGAGGGTGTACCAACATCACAGCTACAAATAAATCTTTAAGATTCAAAAAATATTTCTTCTGTGGCTGCAGAAAACCAAGCTGCTGTAACATTAGGAGGAGGTTGAACTAATTGGGACTGCTTAATGCATGCTCAGCAACAGCTGGAATAACAGAAAGCTGTGTCTGACTAGGAACAGCAGATGTTATAAATTTCATCTGGTCAGATACGATGGCTGATAGGGAGGTCCTGCTCCACATCTGTGAAATATTCACCAGATTCCACATACAAACTTTCTGAAGCAGGCATTACCGGAGTGTTTGGAAATAGAGGAGCACATTTGCTCCAGAAGTGTTGACAAAGAAATGTGTAGCCCTCAGGCAGCCTTCAGAGTAGGACAAAAAAACAGTAACAGTGTAGAAACGCTTTATAAATGCCAAGAGTAAACACCAATATGATTACAAAAAGCGTGCTCCAAAACATCACAATATGCGATTTTACAGCCAGAGATTAAGAAATATTAGAATTAGAAACAAGTATAGGAATTTTATTACAGTAATTATGCCACTGCAGTTTCTGGCACGGGTGACATTAATTATACCCTGTAAAAATGTCTCCTGCATCTTATGTGTTCATGAAAGACAAAACCCACCGATGTTATCAAAGCCATGCAGATAACAAGGACAGAACTCAAAGAGCACTTACATGTCAGTTAGGTGGGATACAGGTATCTGAGTATTGACTGTGACCAACCTTACTCACCTGACATGCACCCACAACAGCTTAGATGCAGTTTCTGACAGATCTCCCCAAAATGTGTTATCCTCTAGGCTTCCAAGACATTCTGTTGCTGCAGGAGGAGCAGGAGGAGGTGAGCAAGATGGAGTCAGGAGCAGAGAGCAGACATAAGCCAGACTTCTGCAATCTGAAAGAGGAGACAATAAGAACTCCACTCTTCCACTGTTCCCCAGTTTGTTGCAATCATGTTTTTTCATTCATGCCATCAGTTTATTTCTGTGAGGACCACTGACTCCAGTTTTTGATCCAATGGCATGACTGCATATCAGTCCTGTGCTCTTTTCATACAGGGGAACAGCAAGGAAAGCTCCTTTCAACCAATTTTATAATGAAAAAGTAAACAAAATTTTTCAAGCCAGGCCTTATGCTTCATTTTTTTTGTGTGTGACAGACATGTAGAAGAAACAACTTTCTCATTCCCAAGTTAGTCAGAATTGGAACTGGATATTGAATGAAGTACCTTTCATGTTTTCAAAAATATTTCGCTTCTGTTCCCACTTTTCTCTTCTTGATGGCTGCATGCGAGGAAGGAAATTACCCTTGACAACAAGAACAAAACCAGCTTCTTTCAGCAAGGAAGCCATCTTATACCAGGTTTAAGTGCCCAGTGAGTTTCAGCCTTAGACATTCCAGGCATTAAAATACTAGGAAGCACCTTGTGGACATTTCAGACAAGTTGGATTTGGTGCTGCCTACAGTCACATCCTGCTTTTATGACTTCTTACGCCACTTTCTTTGCTTTGGCTTCACGAGTGGCCCTCTGCCATTATTTCCTGGGTCTCCTGCCCCTTTTCTCTTTCACAGTAACAGCAAATCCGGTATATGGGTGTCAAAAATTCCTTGGGCTTGCAAGAAGACAAAGCAAGTCACTGGTATTAACAGCAAAAAAAAACCCAAAACAATGCAAAACAAAACCTTTGATGTGCATCTCATTATATCATTATATGTGTGAAGCCTTCAGAGGCAGGAGTATACTCAAAGCCAGTGTTCTACAGGCTCCATAACCCTCTTCTTACCCTAGCAGTCTTGTTCTTTAATAACCTTCTGTCCTTCTCTTTCCAGGCTGAAAAAAAAGTGAAACAACCAACTTGCTTAAAAAAAGATGTAAACATATAAAGAATACTGGTAAACAAACCTCATATGCATGACTTTATGTTTCTTGTTCAGTTGTCTTGATGTCTTTTTCTTCTTTGTTTCCCCCTGTGGCTATTTAATCCAGAATCAAGAGTGATTTTTTTATCCTTCAGGAGATGTATTGCTGCAATCACTTAACCTTCATTTATTTCTTATCCTGACTCTGTCCTGGTTATGGGAGAGGGGTAGATCCCGAGACCAGCAGGGGTCTTTTTCCTGAGTTGCAGCTCCACGTGTTTGGTCCCAGAGGAACCGGACACAGATACAACGTGCAGGGTGAAGGTCAAAGCTGATCTGGTTTATTGGTACAACATGGTGGGTTTATAAGGGCAGAAAAGGGGAAGTCTGGGACAGGGGGACACCTGGACCTAAGATTGGCCAGGTAACACGATCCACAGGAGAAGGGGAAGGTGATCCCATTGCCAGGACCCAGGGGATTGGTCGAGGGCAGCAATTTCCCAGGTAGCCAGTCCTGCAGGGGGCTGCCAGCATCTCTCCAGAGGGAGAGATGTGTGTCCTTG
>JAWMRA010000041.1:36294369-36317477 GCA_035584735.1 Pseudotriccus pelzelni
GAAGATTCAAGGAGGATGTCTTTGGTTTCCTTCCACTCTCTGAATTCTTCTGCAGTCCTGAGCCTACCCCCAACATGACTCTTCACTGTTTTTTTTTCTCCCTGCCTTTCCTCCCTTGGATCTGGCTGATGGGCCCGTTTGCTCGCTTGTTTGTACCCTGCCTTGTAGCAAGAACTCAATCCTCTTTACATCAAATGTTCAATTCTCTGAAGTTTGAATGGATTCCAATCACTTGAAGGAAGACAAAAAGTACAAACTTTGCAGTTGGGGCACAAGTGGAAAAAGAGGAAAGACAATGGGGTTATGAGGTGCCTGGCTGTCAAGTGCAGCTCTGCATATTATCAATCAAAATACCATGGCAAATAAATAGAAGCACATGAGAGAATTGTCCACAGATATTAAAACGACACAAACAGCCATCTACTTGTTAAAGAAACATACTGCATACCACAAGTGGCTGGCATGCTTGCACCTGCTAAATATTTTTTGGCACTGGCGCTGCCTGCCTGCCAGCTTGAGGTCAGTTTGACAAATGTATTTATGGAGCCACATCTTTGTCTTTGACTCCGTAAATAATTTCTCACACCCATGCTGTAATTACAGTGAAGCAGCGGAATTTGACAAGTTCGTGGTTTGTTGACATAACATGAAAAGAGCAAAAAACCTTCCTTAGGAGAATGGAAATTGGGCACTGATGCTCTGCAGTGACTGAATGAGTCAAATTCCAACATGCAATCATCCTCTGAAAAAGGTTATTGCTTCAGTTGAAAATGTCTACAACATCAGACTGAGGCTTAACAGGTAGCTTGTCCACCACATAGACAATCATTCTGGGTCAGTTAAAAGGAATTGTTTTGCCTGTCTGAATCCAGGTCTTCTATAATCTAGGAAGGAGGTGACAGCATCACCTAGTGCTGGAGAGATACAGAACATTGTGAATGCAGCAGGGATCAGACCTGACATAGTCTATAAGCTTCTTGTATGTATTAATCCCAGTTTCTGTTCCACTCAGTTAGAGCTGACTTCAGCTGGAGTTCTGGGTGCTAAACACCTCCTAAAATTGCCTCTAGGTCCCAAAACAGCAAAGTTTGTGAAAATGCTAGCCTAATGGCAAATACAGGCAAGGATATAGAGTAAAGACAAAATGCAGGTTGAGACAGTTTGGCAAAAGAGACCTTTAGAAAAGTCAAGAGCAAACCACCACTGCTTGGTGAAATGGGTATCCAAAATAAAATCTAGTGCATCCAAAATAAAATCTTTAGAAACGGGATTCCTACATCAGCATAGAACCGCACAGAAAAGCAACCTCACTGCATGTGAATAGCAGGTGGGTTGCCTGGAGGCTCACATGGACCAGACATACATATGTACTGAAGAGGAAGAGAGTGAAGGTGGTTGGAGTCTCCCCTTCCCACATTAGCATCACTGCTGCATCCTGCACAGCCCCCCTCAGCTGCACAGAGTAGCTGTGGCCATTCAACTGCACAGCTCACCCTGTTTCTCTGTCCCCCCTTTCTTCCATCCACTGGCACAGCTGGATCTGTCCCCAGTAAGGAGAATTAGATTCCTTCCATCTAAAATGGATGTTTAATGTTGAACAACAAAATTATTTTGTTAGGCGAATAAAACACAGACAGATTCACTGATAACCAAAATCTCCCTGTTGCTGTCAGTGCATTTGAAAATGTCTGCACTGCAATGGGAAGATGCACTTTATTTAGACTGAATCCACAGCCTAAAAGGAAACAGTAAGCTTTTCAAATTAGTGCTGTTCTTTAAAAGCTTCTCTTTGGTAGTGTTAGAAAAAGACTTCTTCCATAAAAGGAAATTTCTAAATTAATTCTCCAGCTGGTAGTACTTCGCTGTCCTCATAAGGATGCTGCTTACATTGAGGAAAGAGAGATTTTAACAACCACTCCTCAGCCCCACCCCCAGAACTGCTTTTATTTTGCTTGAAGAGATGAAGAAATGATCCTGAGGAAGTCGAGCCTCATGATGGAGAGGAGCTACACTGTCCACCGTGTGCTCTGCCAAAAAGTCTCAAAGGCCACCATGTGCACATGGACAGTATGCGCAGTGTTTGACCACCCTAAACTAAAATGCAGGCTTTGCGCTTGGGCAAATCACTCTTTCTGACAACTAGGGAAATGTGGGAGTGGGGGTGATAGGTATATATGTTCTGGCAAAGATTAGAGAAGCTAGCAAGAAAAACTGTCATTACTGAAAAAATTGCTCTTTTTCTGACAATTATTCCAAACTCTCGGTTATATGTGTTGGTTCACCATAAAATGGGTGAGATCACAGATTCCTAGAATATAGGATTGAAAACATTCATTATTTAAAATTGTCAGCGATTAAAGCTCCTTGGTCTCCTGAAGTACTCTGCAGCTTAAACATCTGTGCTGTATTTCCTCTACTGTAATCTCACACCTAAGGCAGAATATGGGTGGAGCATGAAATCAGCCACCACCCTCTTTATGAGGAACTTCTACATATTTGAAGACTGCAGCCTACATTTTCTTCAGATTTTCCTTCTCTGGACTACGCAGTCCCGGTTCTTTTTTTTTTTTTTTTTTTTTTTTAATGGGTTATTTTTTCTGAAGTATCTTTGTTTCTTTCTTTGAGGCTCCTTCCACCTCTCTTCAAGGGTGGTATATAACACAGTACTCCAGTGAAGTAGAACAACTGTATTAGCTGTTTTACATCAAAAGCCTCCTATTTAAGTGTCCTCACTTGGTGATTGATTGTTTTTTTCATCAGTATAGCACTTACTTCAGTTTTGATGCATTATCAACTCCTTCACATGTTTTTCATCAGAATTGATTCCAACATATTCATTTCTATACCTGCAATGGATTACTCCTAAGCCTATGTCCTCACTTAACTCCATACTGGCTACTTAAGACTAGTCCTTTATTTAAAACTAGTCCTTTGAGACTAGCCCCTTAAAAATGGAATTGTCATAATCCCTTGAAATTGCACTCATCTCGCGAGTGTGGTTCCCGTCCCTTCCAGGCTCTCAGCCCCTAACTAAATAAATATACAGTTTATTTCATCATCCAGATCCCTAGGACAGACTCATGTCAAATCTCACACAACCTAACCTTCACTTAGACACCGAACCGTTGGTAACTACCATCTGACTTCACTTTTCTAAGGTATTCTGGTACCCATCTTACCACAGCTTGTTCTAGACAATATTTCAGTGGCCTGTGATGTCAGACTATGTCAAAGCCTTACTGACACCAAGATACATGATTAAAATTTTCTGATATTGCTTTTGATGAACAGGACAAAAAATGTTTTCTTAAAAACACCTGTACACTGTACAAAGGCTAATAAAGGAACCAAGTGCTAACACATGACAGAGCAGGAGTACATGTTACTCTTTGAGAGTGCTCCAGCTACAGCTCTTAACCCAGCTACAGTGATAAGGGAGACAAGGCTGGCACTCACTGTCACTTAAATTTTTTCACCTAAAAATGAGGCATTTGGTCTATGTCAGTCAAGCAGGCCCCTCTCTCCTGTGAGTGAAGAGGCAAAAACACTGGTCTTCAACACTGATATAAAATAAAGGCAAATCACCATCAAAAAAGCTAATTTCTTTGACTAGCCAAACTAGGTAGCTCATATGAGGTAAGCTAATTCCTCCTCCATGTGGTTTGGTTCCTTCATCCTGAAGAATTTCACTAATATGAATATTAATGCTCTCACTGGCCATCAGCTTGAAGCTCTTCACAAGAGAGATGGGTTCTCACTATTCATTTGTGCAGTGGCTCCTGTCAGCTGCAGTCTTTGAATACCGTTCTAATACTGAGAATAAATAAAGTTTGGGTTTGTTCTCGTTGCTACACCACAGTGACTGGAAGTTTATTGTGTTTGAAGGCAATCAGGCCATTTCTCTTCTCTAGGTCCATCCCTCAAGGCCCAGAGCCCAGAGAAAGGCCTGAGTAAACTAAGTTTTGGATTGAATTTTCAAAAAATGGACTGGACATATGTTTCTAATTATTAGAAAGACTCTTTCTAAAGCACATGGAACTTCTTTGAAGCTTATCCATCAGGCACAGATTTTAGGTCATAACCTAGCTGTCAGACTGACAGACACAAGGACAATCAGACCAAAGAAAAGAAACACCTTTGCTCAAGCAGGTGTAGCAGAGCATCCTCTTCTGCTTCTGCAGGAAAACTTCATTCCTGGTTTCAGGTTGACTCACAAGCAATGGTACATGGTGCAAGGACACCAAAAGTATCCCTGAAGGTTTCATCAGAAAGAGATGAAAGGGATGTGAATCAGCTCCTAAGCAGCTGCAGTTTACGGTACAGCCTAACAGTATGACCCCGGGTCAATGGCAGTTCCCATTATACACTGGGCTGAGGGCTCCGGTGCTTTGGGAGCTGACTCATGAGCCTTCCTGTCACCCCTGCTTTGGGGACATGACTCCTTGAAGGAAAACAGGGCAAACAACTATGGAGATCAATCTCAAGCTGCCGCCATGGTGTGTCAACATCTCTGAATTATCCAACCAGCTTCACTTGCCCTCCCCAAACACTTCTGCACCAGCAGGCTGACTCCACACATGTGCCAGGGACAGAGCACCCTGCACCCTTCAGGAGTCACCCAACCACAGTGCAGGAGGCCTCTCCCAGGAGACCCATACCAAGCTTTGGTGTGCATTTCTGGTGGTAGGGCTGGTGGGGCCAGGAGGGTACTGGCCTTAACAAGGTAGCTGAATTCAGCCATTCCACAGCCCTGGTGTAAAGCTGCCTGGATTCTGTCCTGAATTAGAGAAAATTCTCCAGGAGTTTATACATCTGTGCTCACACTGCCCAGGCATGTGCGTGATGGCATGCAGGATAAATACTCATGTTCAAGACTTTACTCTGTATTAAACGAGCAATGTTTGCCTGTCCTGGGTCACTGCTACAGACCCTACTCTTGCCAAATCTTTAGGCAGTGGTATGCCATGAGTGTAAAAGCACAGTCCAGTGTTCAGTTTTACAAAAGCAACATGCTTAACCTCACCAGATTTGAGTCAGAAGCCAAAAATTCTTTCTATAAATTGCCACAAAAGCACAAAAAAGCCAGGGGGATTGCCCAGCATCCTGGTACCTGCAGACCCCTTTTCTGTTCTCCATCCCTCTTCTTATCTGATGCTGCAGTCACTTTTGCGTAGTGGAAAGGGGACACTGAAAAGATCATGTGGTGGTGTATCCCTCCACCCCTACAGGCCACACTATGATCTGAGAAGATCACACAGTTATCACAATTACCTTTGCTGGCGAACGTGAACTACTGAGTTCAGTCTGCCCGAGTTGCTCCTCAAAAGGTCCACAATACAGGTATGGGTTCAAAACCACATGGCAGTGCACAAAAAATGAACTCTAAGGCCCAAACACCAGATTTCCCAGAAAGTGCGGGGGTGAGTAACACTCCAGCTCCTGTGGGACTCATCCAACAGATTCTCCCTGTACTGCCAGCTGAATGAGGAGCACTAACCAAAACCTATCTGGGAAACTAGTGCCTTTAAAGGCAGTCACTTGTTATGTGAGCTCCTGTAGCACACCATTGTTCCAGCCAGAGGGATGAGTGCCCAGCTATTTGTCACTTCCCAGTCTCAGACCTTTTATGTGAAAAACTGTTTGCACCAAGCCAGTGATACTAAGGCTTCCCCACACTGCGCAGAGGGGGAAAAGAAGGAAGGGAGAAAAAGTTAGCAAAGGTTTACTGAGTCATCCTGGTTCAGGTTGTGGCAAAAGGCTGCCCTGAATCTAAGAAGGGTCTAGGGGGAGAAAGGCAATTATCATTTTAATAGGAATTAAATCCAATTCCATTTGGATCCTTACCTGGTCCTTTCTTTTTTCCTTTTTTTTTTCTTCTTTTTTTTTTTTTTAATCTCTCTAATTTACTAGGAATTTATATATGATTAGTACTGTCATTATTATTATGCAAGACAATAGATTTTCAGACAGTGCCGAGAGGACTTGACCATGATGAAGATCACATCTCTTCCAATGTTTAAGACAGTGATTTGGGTGCAAGTCTGTAGAACAGTGGAGAGTCATTTCCAGCTCTCTTGCTTCTCAGTTAGGATTATATTAATCAGAGTAATTACAATTACAAGTATAGCTTTACTGTGGAAGAAAGAGATGCTGTAGAGCCCCAGAACAGATCTGCAGGACTTCCATGCAAGGGGAGGTAATATGTGCCATATCCAGCTCAACCTAGCACTTAGCATAGGTCCAGTTACAGACCTTCTGCCTTATCGTATTACATTTGTAGGCTCTTGTGACATGAAATAATGAAGGAAAATCAGTCAAAAACTGAATAGCTGCCTTCCTCACTGCATAAAACCGAGTGGGAAAATGTAAATCTATTCTCTCACATAGTATAACTTAGCTAAGATTACAAAGAAATGAAAAGCAACGTATCCAGTGTCCAAAGCAAGCCTTTTCAGGAGGACACTATTCATTAGTAAGCCTTCTCCCCATACAAGCTGCTCTTCTTCTCCCTTACATGCTTTCTGTCTTCTCACACCTGTTAGTTTCAAAGTTAGGATAATGGAGTGCATATCCCCAAGGAACCAACAAAATGGATATGGAGTATTTTACTTTCCAGAAAGAATGAGCTCAGTTCAGACAGACTGTTTACACAGACAGACCTCCCCAAACACTCATAGCCTGGATGAGGTTTACTTGTAGTCTACAGGTTTATCTGATCCTACAAGTGATTTCATTTTACTGTAATACCTCAGCTTAACGGGACACATCTTTTGCAGATCCCTTCTGAGAGTGTGCGCTGGTGCTCCACAAATAACACCGGTAATGATGTCGGTGATGGTCAGCAGGGCAGGCATTTGCATTCTGCTCCAGTTTTAAGGAACAGAGGCCTATTTTCTAGATGAGTCAACTCATTTTATGCCAAGAACAGCTGGCAGCAGTGTTACTAAAGCATGTATGTTGCCACATTGTGTTCAGTCATTTTAGTTTTGCAATCAGAGAGCCAAAAAACAGGATGTGAGTTAATGCACCTTTGATTAAAGCTCAGGCTTCTTTTAGCTATTAATGAGCATCAAAGCTTATTGGCTACCCAAGAATGTGGTGACCTTGGAAGGAAGTTCATATTATTTTAGTAAAAAGATTCCAACAACATTCAGTCCTTCTAGAAATTTACTAGAGAATTCAGTAGTGATGATGTGGCTAAAGACCACATTTCAGGGTGAAATTAGTAGCATATTTCACTTTCCTGAAACAACTTCACACTTGCATTGTAACTGAGCACAGATGAAGTAGATAAACTAAGAACAATAATAAAACAGTATAGGTTTATTATAAAAGCATAAAACCATAATAGGACTTGGCACTCTTCATTTCTGATGGTGTCTGGGTATATTGGGCCCTGAACTGCCTCTTCAGTGAAGCTGGAATGTTTGTTAGAATAAGCAGTGAGGGAGGGATCAGGAGCTAAATTATTTTCGCAATGAAGTTGAAAGTGTGTTCACAATAAAGAGAAAATATGGCCGTTAAGAAATGATGGTCCAAATGGCTCGCAATGCCCGTTTAAAAAAAAAAAAAGGAAAAAGAAAGAACTGATATCACAGGGAAAAGATCATTTCTCCAGTTGCTTATGCTTCTTCCTAGACATCTGGACCTGGACACTGACAGACTGAGGCTAGGGGGACCCATGGTAAGGACCTGTTGTCCGTTCTTACAGAAGGACTGTCTCCACAGCGGTCTCCCTTATGTCTTTGCTGATACGATAGTGCTAATCACAACAGTGACTGTATTAACTGTGGAAAGGGTTGCTCTGAATAACAACAGGGCTTTTTCTCAGCAGGCCCGATACTATTGCACACATTGACTTAAACCTGTACTTCTCTACCACGGGAGCTGTTCACTTTATAGTCTGCACAGCTGGCTGAAACCTTGCATAAAAAACACTGGAACAGAGGCTAATTAGCTTCAGCAGAAACAAATTTTACTTCCATAAAGAAGCTGCAGCGAGTGCTTTGACACAGTCTGTACTACTTTCATTTAATGAGCTAAATAGAGGTTTCCTAGGTTTGACCTTGTCTTGCTTTATGACTACAGGAGAAACAGTTTTGCTTCCCTGTCTCAGAATGGCTTGAGTCATAGTTTTAGTCTTGCCTTGACACCACTTGCATGTGTGCCTATAGGCAGAGTGGTAAGAACTTTCTGTAATTCAGCTTTGGTTATTCCCTACTATAAATTGGATGCTCAAGGCTGTACTTAACATGTAGGGAAGGAAAGAGCTTTCTAGCAGCTCTTTGAAGGGATTTGTTTTTTTGATTTTGGTTTGGTTTGGGTTTTTGTTGTTGTTTTTTGTTTATTTTGTGTCGTGGCTTTCATTTGTGTTTTTCTGGTTTGGGTTTTTATTTTTATTCTGTTTACATTTCTTTCTCCTCCATTCTCCCTTGAACAGTACTGCAGGGAAATGTCAGCCAAACCAGAATGGGACAACTACCTCTTGTACAGGTGCTCTTTACTCCAGGGGAATTCAAGCAGTGCAAGCTAATGCCTGCCTGACAGTAAAAGGTGAAATATAGAGGGCCCTCATCACCACACATCATCTTGTTGCAGGAACGCCATTAAGCAGCCTGGTGTGAGTTATGTTTCATCCATAATTAAATCAGCCTGCTACATTTCCTCTGAGAATGAAGTAGCAATAAGCAGAAGCAGTCCCTCTCCTACCCAAAATTTACTGAAATTATGCAAAGAACTCACCACTTTGAAATCTAAAAGAAACTTCACGTCCTTCTCAGCAGGACAAACTCAATTAAACAGAAAAAACAGAACAGCTGCTTTTTCAAAGAGACAGATGACCTTATGGTGTAATTTTCACACTCGGTCAATCAAAGCTTCTGGTGTGATTCATTGACCATGAGAATGAAACTAGAAGAGAGACAGAGTTAAAAGGTCATTCCCTCATACGGATATAGGAGGCTCAAGTAAAATATTACAAGGTCACATGGCCCTCTTTAAAGAGACGATGGCCATACCTCCACCTGCAGTCAAACAAAGAAGTCAAAAGAAGAAAGCAAACATTGTGCAATAATGCCTCACACTGTGCACAAACATTAATGTTTTTCCTGTGCCCCTAGGATCTGTGGTGCAGGTTTCCTAACCCTGAGCTTTTCTAGGGACATTGGACCTGGCCAATAAAGCCACCGAGAATTTATGTGTTGATTACAATGGACGGGCCTGTTGTGAAGGAGAATGGAGAACAGCTGAACAGAGATGACAGCTACAGCTTAAGAAAGCAGGTGTTGGGATTTATCTTCAACTGTTACCATTTGCCTCATTTAAACCAATATTCCAAGCCTGGGGACCTATAAATACAATAAAGGAATAAAAGCCCATATGGAAGAATGTGGAAATACAGGGAAGAAGGCTTTTTCAGTATATAATGATGTCTCTTGCTTTGTCAGTGCAGGCAGCATGGTAGGTAGAGGTAGGACCAGAGCAGCACTTTCCCCTACAGCTTTGGCTTTGGGGGATTTCATCTCTCCTGAGCAGAAAGTACCAGGAGGCAATGGGTTTGGGGATTATATCTCCAAAGGAAAAGGTGATCCCAGTCATACCATCTCACCAGTGAAGACAAGGTGGTGATGAACAGGCCACTGTTTGGCACCAGGAGAAATTACCTGAGAAAGGGGGAGCCCTTAGAAACTGTGCTGGAGAGAGAGGGTTGGCTTGAGACAATGATCTGAAGAGCAGAAGGAAGTGTCCACCACGCACTGAGCACATACATGGAATGACCCATGGCCTGGATCTGAGAGACTGTGGGGAGGGATGGAGGAACATTTCACACGGGAACATGGGGCATTGCTGCTGGCAGTGACACTTTCTGGAGAGGAGTCCTGTGCTGCACCCTGGCAGTGGGGTGTTAGCACGCAGTTAGGTGTTGGCCACATTTCTGGGTATCCAATCAATGCTGAAAGGCTAGCTGTCCTCTGCAATGCTGAGTAAACAGGTGGCTAACTCTGTGCAGAGCTGCTCAGCTCTTGTATTCACCTACAGGAAATGCACAGGCCAAAAGATCCTAATCCTCGCTTCTATTGTTGTCGCTTGTTTGCATCTTTCTCCAGCCCATATTGGGTCACTGCTCTCAATGGGCTGTTGAGAAACCTCCCTACACAGTTTCTGTCCTGTGCCCTATGATTCCCTTTCATAACTTCCAGCCGGGCATGCAAAACACCCCTCCTATTAATAAATCATCTGCTGGGCTGGAGAAAAGTTTTGACTGGAACCTTTTCTCTGTACAAAACCCACCAGTTTGGGTACACACATACATTTAGTGATTTTGATTTTATCAAATCCTATTGGTTTAGGATTTTATCAATAACCCATAGAATTTTATCAAATCCTATTGGTTTAAAGATGTAGCATGGTTATCCCTCTAAATACTCCTCAGCTTCTTTTATTTTTACATTTTTGGGGGACAAAAAAGAAAAAATAATGGCATTAACAAACATATAGTTAAAAATGCAGAAATGTTACCTCAAACCCCAAATTAACTGCAGTTCTTTTTCAGCTTTCTGATACTGTTTCCCAGCTGTACTGGTTGTCCATGCAGGTCTTCCTCTTCTTGCTCTAAATTGCCTCTGGAAGTCCAGTATACAACACATGCAACCAGGAAGGCAGACAGACTCCACGGTATTCATATATTACCCTTGTTTGATTCATCTGGAATTACCCTTGTTTGACTCTCCTACAAGTCTGTTGACTTTGACTGAATAGAGATTTACATAATTTCCTCATGGGAATTTTGAAAGCTGATAACACACTGTGCTGAGAGTGTTATTTTCCTGGTTTATTTCTACAGCAGAATAAATCTGGATATACTGCTGCATATTGCTGCACCTGATGTTTTTTCTATCCACTTTTGATTCAAGCAAAAATCACATAACAAAAATGGATCTACAGTCATTACTTGGCTATGGTTAAAAAAGAAAGAACACCCGGATCCCCATATCCTTTTCTTACCTTCCTCAAAGATGAAAGAAATATTAATCAAGCTATTTGACAAGGTTTTCCCACTTTATACAGTGCCAGGAAAAGGTAATTGAGTGCATATGTGACTAGAGGCAGCAACACAGCTATGGCAGCAGCACAACTATGACAGGCTGCAGTCTCAATACAAGACTCATAACATTAACTGCTCCTGATTGACCTAAGACTCTGCATTGTACATGGTGCTCATTATATACCAGATGAATGACAGAAACTGGGATCAGCAGACTCATGAGAGGACAAAGATGGAGGCAGATTTAATGATTGCTTGTTTGGGGAAGCTAGATATAAGAGTAGCCACGGACGTAATGAATATGAATGATCTGCAGTCATGTCTTCGGTAATGAAAATGAAGTTTCTGTATTTGAAAATCTCATTTAAAGTCGTTTTGAAACGTCTCCATGAATAAATAATGGCACGGACTGGGAAGTACTTCTGTAGATGCACAAACACAGAGGAAGGAGTTCACCATTAGGCATATGTGGTCTTCAGCTCTTGTTTTTCCTATTTGTACATCAGGAATAGAAGACTAACTCAAAGCCAGGTTCCAAGATGCCTTATGCAAGAACAAAGAAAACCAAGTGCTGCACTAGGAGCTGGGAGACTTTACATACCCAAAAGTTTGGTCCAATACATGATAAACTCATTTTCTACGTTTCCATAATCTTCAAAGTGTGTGTAATCACCAGCCTCTAAACATTGCAGTTTTCCTCCTATGACAAATTTAGTCTGATATTTGACATTTTGCACCAGGGGTCTGGCTTTTTGCTCATGACTTAAGGAAATTAACTGGTAGGAGTTTGGCATACATTTTCATGGGGAAAAAGGTTACCAAATTCATGAAGCACTGTTTTACACTGCTACTGTGCGAGGTGAGCCCTAGCAACAAAAAGCACAGCAATTTTATAACACAGTGGTCATCATTCGGATCCACAGAACATGCACAATTTTACCTTTTCCTATCCTTTTTGCCAAAGAGCTCAGTGGATTGTCATTGTGCCAGTATCATGGTTCATTTATTTTCCAGTGCAACCTACTTTCAGTAGAACCTAAGATATGTAAAATGCTGTACTAGCAATTTCAATATTTTCTTAATTGATACATTCCCTTAGAGTCATTCTGCACCACTGGAGCAGATCAAAGAAGATTGGCTTTCATTCTCAGTTCTGCAGCAGAGCCAAAAGCATCCTAATTTCAAGCAACACAGGAAGATTTCTTAAACACCATCATTTGAATTTTCCTGAGTGCTTGGTTATCAGTACACACTGTTCCCTTTGCTCTCTCTTTTCCCTGTTTCCTCGTGAGCCATTCTTTTGTCCTTTTGCTTTACCTGTTCTATTCCACAGGTTAATAGGCATCTTTCTTTTTTTTTTTTTTTTGTGTTTATTTTTTGCCACTGTGCTATTGCTTCATTTTCTCTTCTTCCTACATGCAACACCCTTTTTTCTATTTGCTATTCTTGTCCCGGGTCATTCTTTTGTTACTTCTCCCTCCTTTCAGCATCTCTCTCCTTTTTTTAACCCCCTGCTCTTCCAATTTTCATGGTCAACCTCTGTTCTTCTTTCTCATGAGCATATAAAAGGAGGATTATCATGACAACTCTGTAGCTTTGCACAAACACCTGAAGGCCTGATGAAAACCAGAGCCCTTTGGTGTCACAGCCTTGCAATCACAATGGCACACAGTCCCTGCTCAGGGCATTTGCAGGCCTTTTCCCCAGGGAAGGATTTCAAAGACCTTCCTTCTCTTGAAAATCTCAGGCTGAACAAACAAAGGGATGGAGGGGTGATCTGACTTGCTTGGAGACATGGACCGAAGTTGTAGAACAAGGAATAGGAATCACTTTCTCACGTCCCCATCTGGTACATGAATGATGCGACAGGAAAGAGAGAGGAACCGCATAAGATTTGTAACCCCTATGAAAAATAAACCAAGAAACTGAAGCAGCATTTGCAATTAGCCTCACAACATCACAGAATCATAGAATCACGGAATCACAGAATATGATGAGTTGGAAGGGACCCATCAAGTCCAGCTCCTGGCCCTGCACAGGACCATCCCCAAGAGTCACACCATGTGCCCGAGCATATCGTCCAAATGCTTCTTGAACTCTGTCAGGCTTGGTGCTGTGACCACTTCCCTGGGGAGCCTGTTCTAGTACCTAATCACCCTCTTGATTAAAAATCTTTCTCTAATATCTAGACTAAACTTCCTGTGACACAACTTCAGGCCATTCCCTCGCGTTCTGTCACTGGTCACCACCGAGAAGAGATCCGTGTCTGCCGCTCCTCTTCCTCTCATGAGGATGTTGTAACTGCAGTGAGGTCTCCCCTCAGTCTCCTCTTCTCCAGGCTGAACAGACCAAGTGACCGCAGCCACTCCTCGCACAGCTTCCCCTCATGGCCCTTCACCATCTTTGTTGCCCTCCTTTGGCCACCCTTTATCTAATAGTTTAATACCTTCCTTATATTGCAATGCCCAAAAGTGGACACAATATTCAAGGTGAGGCCTCACCAGTGCAGAGCAGAGCAGGACAATCCCCTCCCTTGACCGGCTGGCGATGCTTTGCCTGATGCTCCCCAGGACACGGTTGGCCCTCCTGGCTGCCAGGGCACTGCTGACTCATATTCAATTTGCTGTTGACCAGGTCCCTTTCCATGGCACTGCTTTCCAGCATCTCATTCCCCAGTCTGTGCGAACACGCAGGGTTGCCCCTTCCCAGGTGCAGAATCTGACACTTTCCATGTTGAACCTCCTATGGTTGGTGATTGCCCAGTCCTCTGATTTGTCAAGGTCTCTCTGCAGGGCCTGCCTGCCTTGGAGGGAGTCAACAGCTCCTCCCAGTTTTGTGTCATCTTCAAACTTGCGTAGTCTCCCTTCCAGTCCTGCATCCAAGTCATTTATGAAGATGTTGAAGAGCACAGAGCCCAAGATGGAGCCCTGTTGAACCCCACTAGTGACAGGTCACCAGTCTGATGTCACCCCATTCACTGTCACCCTCTGTGCTCGACCCCTGAGCCAATTGCTCGCCCACCACATGATGTGTTTATCCAGCTGTGCTGGGCATTTTGTCCAGGAGGATCCTGTGAGAGACAGCATTGAAAGCTTTATTGAAATTCAATAAGATGACATCACCTGGCTTCCCTTGATCAGCTAAGGTGGGTACTTTGTCATAAAAGGAAATCAGGTTGGAAAAGCAGGACTTGCGTCTCATGAAGCCATGCTGGCTGTGACCAGTGACTGCATTATCTTTTAGGTGTTTTTCAATACTTCCCATAATAATCTTGTCCATAACTTTACCAGGCACTGAAGTGAGACTGAAAGGCCTGTAGTTTCTGGGCTTTCCCTCTCGCCCTTCTTGAAAATTGAGACAATGTTTGCCAGTTTCCAGTCAGCTGGGACCTTTTCAGACTCCCAAGACTGCTCAAAAATCATCGAGAGAGGTTTTGTGATAACATCAGAAACCTCTGTGAGGATTCTTGGATAAATCCCATCAGGCCCCACAGATTTTTAGGGATCCAGCTGGAGCAGCAGATCCTGCACAATTTCAGGGTCAGGTGGGAGTTGCTCGTTCTTGCAGCCATGGTCCTCCAGCTCAAGGCACTGAGAACTGTGGTCAATTAACAGCTGTCCCTAATAATTCTGAAGAAGTCTGCAGAAAATGATGCCACTTCAGACAGGGACCGAAGCCACTCAGGCAACAGACCCTGAGTAGCCTCTGAGTAGCTCTGTCATGTTCTTTGCAGCATGGAAATCTGAGCAGTGATTAGCATTTCTCTTCTAGTGTATTTTTATTGTTAATGATTCCCTAAAAATAAAATGCTGGACTGACTGTATCCAACTACAAGGCTGTGATGCTTGATCTCTCCAAGTGCCTTTTCAGCACAGTGGGGCTGCCTTTGAACTCCCCTCTGGCTTTCCCTTCTGCTAATACAAACAGTAAGGAAGCAAACCTGCATGACTGAATCATACTTGTGTATATTCCAGGCAGCTCCTGAATCCCAGAGCCTGCTCAGAACAGAAATGTCAGGCGCAGCAGGACTTAGTCTGACGTGTGGGTGGATTTATTGAAGCATAGAAATGAAATCTGGGCCCAGGAAACAATGCTTGATGGCAATGGGACAGGGTTCAGCCTGCAGCTGGAGTTGAGGTTCAGCCTTCCAGAGTGGCACTTCATTGATGGGAAGGCAAGGACCCTACCCACTTTTGGTTGTTTGGGTTTTTTCACTCCTGCACTGAACATCCTGGGAAGTTGACTTTAAGCCTTCACAAAATTAAAGTGGCATAAATTAACAATATAAAAAATACCTTGAAAAGATACAAAATAAGTGAATGTCTCATAATTTAACTCCTGTCAAACTAGGAAGAAATCATATTTGTATATTTGAATTTTAAAATGTGCATAAGCACTCTGGCTCTTGGTATTTCACTGCTATTTATTTTTAATAATGAAAGCAAACAAGAAAAGGGAAGCATCTGTCAAGCATATGAGCACCTTTTGGATATGTTTCATACATCTGTGAGAAAAAGACAGGCAACTTCTCCCTGCTCTCAAAACCAGAAGGGAAATACACTCTGGAGCAGGCTAAATCCAAACAGCCTATACTGTGCTCCTATCCTCACACTTCTCTCTCTGCCCAGAGGGAGGAAAAGGCAATATGTGGGCTTTAGAATTTAGCAAGAGATTCCTGTTGCACCAACACTGTTTCCCTCAGATAAATGAAGAGAATGGAACAAAAGGGTACATGGGAAAGGAAGGGGAGAACTCAGGGCCACCAGTATTAATCCCTTCTCACTGGCTCTCCGGCTAGAGCACTTCTGTCAAAACTTGCAAATGTTTCTCCAGGAACTTCACAAGCAAATGTGATGTACACTTTCCAAAAACAGCAAGTCAAAAACTTACTGGTTTGTATAAAAATCTACCTCTGTTTCATCTTTGTTTGTCAGCACATCTCTGTGCATCATTTCATGTCAAATCTAATCTGTCAAAACTCTTCTGAACTAATGCTGTGCCTTTTTGCTCCTTCTAATGGGCCAGGACTGGCTATGGGTCTTATATGCAAGTATTTTGATAACAAAGATTGCCATAGACATCAGAGATTACATAGGAATATAAAATTTCTTGATTATGGTTTCATATGGCTTCACACAAGAAGATAAATCCACCTTTAGGCGAGTGCTGTGTAGCCAAATGATGGCAAAACACTGTAAGGCAAGCAACAGCAGTATGAATCAGCAGCAGCCATTTTATTGACTATAGCCTAGATAGATAAAATTGTTCCTCGATAGATAAAATTGTTCCTCGACTATTACCTACACCCACCTAGATGAATTACTGGGCACACCACTGATAATATCTTGGCATACATCAAAAGGCAATGTTGACTTTATACCTTTAGCTGGCAAATGCAGCAAGAGGCAAAAAAGTCTTTTAAGTCAAAAACTAAAGATCATTTGGCAGCCTGCCTCCTTTCCCTTTCATGTAATCAGTGGCCTTCCCAGAGGACTTCATGGAAAGCTATAATTTGATCTGGAAGTGTTCCCTTCTTCCCAGGTTTCTCAGAACATCATTATAACCAAGGAACCATTGCCAGCTTTCTGCAGCTTTCCTGGGGTTCTCTCTCCCTGGGCTGTGTTACCGTCGGATTTCAGCAGCGTCCATTCTGCATGTGATTCAGAACCACAGTCTGCCCATATGTATCTCTATGTAACCACACAATCCTGTTTTTGTTATCCCTGCTGTTCCTCCCACCTGCCCTCCTATTCCTTGTGTCATTGATTTATTGCACTTCAGCCATAAGTAGACTATAAATTCTTAAGGACTTCTTATGCTTGGTATCTTCTTGCCTAATTGGAACTACAGGAACACAAATAGTCATTTCAAAACAAACACAGACTTCAACAGCTGGGACAAATAATGCATACATGTTTGTAATTTTAGCCTCTAAGGTCTGTTTGACCTAGAAACCTATATTCACTTCAAGCAATTCCTCTTGTGCTTTCTGCTTTAGGTCAGAGTTGAAGCTGAATCAAACTGTAAGGAAAGGCAATAAATAAACATAACCATTTAATGATGTGAAAGACTGGTATGTTTTCAATCAGTTTCCTAGTCAGTTGACAGATGGATAAAATCCAAGTATCAAAAGATATGAAGAAAAATTGAAGGAAAATTCACTACCAGTAGAACATCCCAAAAGAAAAGTGTTTCATGTATTACTGCTGCTTGTAACACAGTATTCCACAAATGGAGAAAACTACTGATGAGTTGCCAGCAACACACACAGTGTTCCCCAGCATCAGCTTTGCAACACAAAAGAATGAGTGGCTAGTCAGAGGAGAGTAATCCAAGGAAATAGAAGTGGGTATGTCTACGTAGTAGGTGAGACTGGAGTCTGTTACCAGAGCTCCATGCACCCACCCAACAGGCTGGGTTGAGGACATGTGTACCGAGTCGCACACACCCACACCAACGTGAGCGAACCTATTTCAGCCTCCTGCTGAACAAAACACAGTGCTGCTCCTCTGCAGGAGCTGCAGCCTGTTTCCCCATTGTGGGCCATGGGGCCTTCACCACTCTATAGGGCACTATGAGGCTGATGGCAGAGGACTTAGACCAGATGCATGCCCAGATTTGTAACCCTATCACCTATGCAGTACAGAGGAAGTTCTTTGCCTGACATTGAATAGTACAACACTAAAGTAAAAAGAATATTAAATTAAACAGTTGAACCCAAAAGTCTGCAGGAGTGCCACCCTGACCCAATCCCGGGCTCCCCACTCGCTGCAAAGATGTTTCCATGCCTAAAATGTCCTCTACAAAGATCTTCCTAAGGCCAGGATTAGTGAAGAAGGTGCTTGGACACCCCAAATCACCTGAGGTCCGATCCGTGGCTCAACCTCCTGATGGGATCATAGAATCATAGAATCATAGAATGGTTTGGGTTGGAAGGAATCTTAAAGACCATCTAGTTCCAAGCTCCTTGCCATGGGCAGGGATACCTTCCACTTGACCAGGTTGCTCAAAGTCCTGTTCTACCTAATCTTGAACACTTCCAGGAATGAAGCACCCACAATTTCTCTGGGCAACCTGTTCCAGTGTCTTACCACCCTCTCAGTAAAGGATTTCTTCCTAATATCTGAGATAAACCTACCCTCCTTCAATTGGAAGCCATTACCCCTTGTCCAATCACTACATGCCCTGGCAAAAAGTCCCTTTCCAGCTCTCTTGCAAGCCCAGTTTAGGTACTGGAAGTTGTCCCAGAAGCCTTCTCTTCCCCAGGCTGAACAGCCCCAACCCTCTAAGCATCTTCATGGCCCTCCATGTTCTTCTTATGTTTAGGACCCCAAAGCCAGACACAGTACTCCATCTCAGGTCTCTCAAGAGCAGAGTAGAGGAGGAGAATCACCTCCCTCGACCTGCTGGCCATTCTGCTTTTCATGCAGTCCAGGACATGGTTGGCTTTCTGGGCTGCAAGCACGCTTCGTTGAGTCATGTCAAGCTTCTGGGCAACCAACACCCCCAACAAGTCCTTCTCCTCAGGGTGCTCACAATCTAGTCTATTCCCAGCCTGTATTTGTGGCTGGGCTATCCTTGACCCTCCCCCAGGAGCTGATGGGATTTGTGTTTCCAAATGAGATTACAGCTGTGTTTACAGCAGTGTCACAGTCAAAGAGGCTTGGGAGCTAGGGTCACCCTAGCTGATGGATGGGCAGTCTCACACTTCTTTTATAAAAGGATACCCTAGTTGTCAGGCCAAGGGTGGATTTTGAAGAAATCTCACACATATATCAAAATAAACTTGCACTCAAAGGTCAACAGGATGAGGAAGCTTATTATCAAGCATATTGGTGCTTGCAGCAATCTGCAGATCGATTTGAATGCGGTCTGAAACAAGCTCTAGACATTAAGAAAACTACTCTGTAGCAGCCCTTTGTCTAAATTTCAGCAGAGGAATAAGTTATCAAAGCCAGTATGCCTTTGGCATGGATTTATTTTCTTCTTTGCTCAACATTTTTTTCTCTGCTCAGCATACTTACCCAACCAGCTGCAAACTTCCCCAGAGCTGCAAACATAGTGATGAGTCAGTCTAACACAGTCTCCAGCTCTTTGCCTGAAAATCTGGTATGCCTGCTGATCCTACGACATCAGATCAGATTTTGTTCTTTCTTTGGTTTCCTTTAGCCCGTTTAGCTCTGGTTTATACTCAGAAATTATTTCTCATAAATGATTTGCAAAAATGGAAATGATGGAAAAAGATTATAGTAGAAGAGCAAGGAAGCAAAACAAATGGAAAAGCCCAGACCTGCCCTGTGCTGATGGGTCAGCTTTAATACTCAGGGAAGGTCTACAAGGCAGTTACAGCTGCTGAGCTGCCCTTGCTGGTTGTCTGTGCCAGTCCCAGCATGGACTCCCGAGCTGCTCACCCAGCAGCCGCCCAACTGCCACGGCTTCCACAGCGGCACTTCACAGCCAGTGATCCCTCAGCAGCTTGTGGGCAGCACCCATCCAGCTGTCCTTATGCCAGAGGCAGGGCAGAGAGCTGGGGCAGCAGCACTGGCAGCCCCCTGAGCTCCTGCATTGTGGTTCAGACCCCCCACAGAGAGTTATCCCACTCATCCTGCCAGCAGGGCAGGGAAGCAAGCTAAAGGTCCCAGTTTGCCATGGAAATCAGAAGAACAGGGAGGGCAACATCTGCACCAGGAACTTCTTTTTTTTCACATAGGTCAGAAGTATAACTTGCTGTAAATTGACCTCCAGCAACACTGTCTTGAGCACTCTGTGCTGAAGGAGGAGACCCATATGTCAAAATAAACCTGTGCTCAAGGGTCAACAGGATGATAAAATTCATTATCTGGAGAGCAGATGCAGGCAGTTATAATATTGTTTGCCACGTGGCTTACTATAATGTGTGCTCAAGAACAGCATCAAGTATCTGCTTTACCATATTTTAAAGAGAAGAGTTTTTGCTCCCCCAGTGTGCTTGTGCAATGAACAAGCATACTGGAGCTTGCAGCATTCTGCATGTTTAACTGAATGTGGTTTGGCAAAGGGGACAAGCGGAGGAGGAGGGACAGCCAGATAAGGAGGGGGGCAGCACCCTCCCCTCTGTCCAGATCTGCTGAGGGGTTCTCAGTGGAACACCTCACAGCTTTCTGTCCTTCCATGCTTAATGGGATGAGAAGATCCCTGAAGGTTGGATTTCAGCTGAACAGCAATTGGAAATCAAGTTAGGCCAAATACAGGATGTCTGCAGCTCTCATCCTGAAGGCATCTATGGTTCAAAAAGACCTTGTGCTGGCTTTCAGCACAGGATGAACTTCAATCCTCTAGGGAAGAAAAGGTTTCAGTAAAGGTAAACAAACTCTTACTGATATTAAGCTTCCAGGAGTTAGACTCACAACTCCTATGCTCATAAATGTGACTCACAAACATTTCTCATTTTCTCATTTTTTTCTGACATCCCCCAAAGTCCAACATCTACTCTGGAGGAAGGAGAGTTGTGCACTGCTCCTTCATCACCCACCCCAGCACTGATGATGCCATGGTACCCGTAATGTCACCGTACTGCACATGCCCACTCAGCAGGGCCACTGCTGCCATATTAAACCCTGTGCTTAACGTTTATAGGTAATTTTGTCCTTATCCACATTAGAATTTTGTTGCGCATCATAAATGAAAAATGAGTTTCATTTCTTCTCCCTACACCCTTGGTTTATTGCATTTACATAAAGCTGTCAAACATTTATGAGGATTTTTATACCTTTATGAAATTAATTTCTTCAAACACCAAGGAGATGACATTTCTGAATAATACTGTTATTTCCCAAAACCTATTTTCTGGTATCTTTGGCCTCACTGAAGTGGCACATTTTTCATTAAACTTAGCAGTACATGAAGTCATTAAGGTGACAATAGTTTGCCATTATAGCTGTTGTAGCAATGATGGTAGTGACTTCACCCTTGGGTCATCTGAGGCAATTATTAAGTAAAGTGTCAAAAGACATTGAGTAACTTAGAAAACTTAGAACTGCCTTGCCGTAAGTATCTCTTCTATGCAAAGAGCACAGAAAGCTGACCTTTGTAGCTCAACTCATCTGGAAAAAGAGAGCTATAGAACACAGCAGCCATCACAGCCAAAAATACTATGACATCCTGCCTTTTCTCTCTAGTGTTCATTGTGAACTGAATCTTTTTTTACTCACAGCAACATGTTTTCAATTTGATATTCATCTGCTTCAGTGATTAAACTTGCCTGCTAACCCTGAGGACTCTGCTGATCTTCCTGCATGTCACAACCTATCATCAGAGTAAGAATTACTCTCATGAAGTGGACGCAGAAGCAATAAATAACCTAGAGAAGTATGAAGCAGCCTGCTAACAATATAAAGCCTGCCTGTTTCCTTCCCTGTACAGCATTTAAAACTTACTGGATGAATGAAAACCTTCTAAAGAGATATGAGTCTTATCTGTGAACCAGTAAGCTGTGGATGTATTTTTCAGACAAAAGTCCAAAACCACTTTGCAAGTGAGAGAAAAATAATTTTAAATTTGCTTCCCAAAGGGTCTGAACAAGCCTGGATCAATACAGAGCTACTGATATCTCTTAATACTGTTTGAACTGGTCACAGAAATTACAGGACAAATTGTCTAGCAATGTGTCTCAAGGCAAAGAGTGAGACCTCACTTTAAATATTGTATGCAGTTTTAATCACCACAATATAAGAAAGATACTAAGCTATTACAGAGTGTCCAAAGGAGGGCAATGAAGATGAGGAGACCTTGAGAGGAAGCTATATGAGGAGCAGCTGAGGTCACCTGGTCTGTTCAGCCTGGAGGAGACTGAGGAGAGACCTCATTGCAGTTACAACTTCCTGGTGAGAGGAAGAGGAGGGACAGACACTGATCTCTTCTCTCTGGTGACCAGTGACAGGACCCGAGGGAATGGCCTGAAGTTGTGTCAGGGGAGGTTTAGGCTGGATATTAGAAAAAGGTTCTTCACCCAGAGGGTGCTCGGGCCCTGGAACAGGCTGCCCAGGGAAGTGGTCACAGCACCAAGGCTGACAGAGTTCAAGAAGCATTTGGATGATACTCTCAGGTACATGGTGTGACTCTTGGGGAAGGTCCTCTGCAGGGCCAGGAGCTGGACTTGATCCTTGAGGGTCCCTTCCAATTCATCATATTCTGTGATTCTGTGACCTTGGCTTAAAAGGATGCTAACTGTTATCATATTGGAAAAATAACAGTTTAGAACCACTTTATATGAGTTGCACAACAAATAAATGGCAACCCAGTATCAACAACACCGTAAAATTTATATGACATAATCCTGTAGTTTTGTGTACAATAAACTTCTAAAAATTATTAAAGTCAATATAAGTTAGGATTTTCAAGATCGAATCTTAAAGTTTACAGGGGTTCATTGCAGAGTTTTTTTTCTAGAAGCATTCCTGAATCATTTATTGCTTCTTATATTTTGGGTTTGCTGAAGAACTCCATTTTTGCATATCACTTACATGCTAAGAAGTACTACCTGCGACAAGCACATAAGACAGATGAAACTGTAAACTCTGCAGGACAGGAATGACGAGTGCTGTACAATAAGTAAATGAGTTTAGGCAAGTTCTGGTAATTCATCAGTTTAGGTAGGGATGATGGCAGGCTTCTGTATACTTTTATACACACACTCCCTTGTCCCCCCGCCCCAATCCTCACCCGTCCATAACAGTAAGGATAAAAATCTTTTATTCTGGAAGAGAATATACTACCTATAGCTGAAATTCAGTGGAAAATTGCAGTCAAATGGCTTGGCCATTTCCAAATCCCACTTTCATCTGCTTGTGTTAGCACTTCCAGAAATGGTTTGTTTGAACAGCTGCAGCATATCCCTTCTGTTCCACAGAGACTTGAAATGCGACTGGTGATAGAGGAGGGAGGCAATATCCTTAGGATTTTGGGACTAAAGCAAAAAATGTGTTCAAGCTTGGCCATATTATGAACTTTGCAGCTGATTTAAGCATTTGTGAGTGGGGGAATAGGGAAGTGTGGAAGGAAGGGAAGGGAAGGGAAGGGAAGGGAA
>JAWMRA010000041.1:36317577-36414476 GCA_035584735.1 Pseudotriccus pelzelni
GAAGGGAAGAAGGAAGAAGAAAGGGAAGAAGGAAGAAGAAAGGGAAGAAGGAAGGGAAGAGGGAAGAAGGAAGGGAAGAAGGAAGGGAAGAAGGAAGGGAAGAAGGAAGGGAAGAAGGAAGGGAAGGGAAGAAGGAAGGGAAGAAGGAAGGGAAGAAGGAAGGGAAGAAGGAAGGGAAGAAGGAAGGGAAGGAAAGAAGGAACGGAAAGAAAGGAAAGAAGGAACGGAAAGAAAGGAAAGAAGGAATGGAAAGAAAGGAAAGAAGGAATGGAAAGAAAGGAAAGAAGGAATGGAAAGAAAGGAAAGAAGAAATTGAAAGAAAGGAAAGAAGCAGGGAAAGGAACAAGAAAGAAAGGAAAGGAAGAATGCAATAAAGAACCATATCGTGCCTATTGGCTGACATCTACTTGCCAGAGACGAGAAAAGCAAGGGAAGGAGACACATTGCCAGATGATCCAGTGTTGCCAAAAGTAAACATCCACACTTACCTGCCACAACTGGCAGAGTAATGAAAGAATATGTGTCCCATGAAGATGTACACCCAGTCAGGGAGGTGCATCCAGTCACAGAAACTTGCTTGAGAGCTTACGCAAAGGTGGGGCACAGTGAGTCATGCTAGAGGAGTCCTTCCTCATGTCAATTCTCCGGGGTAAGTGTGCTGGGAGTCTTAAGGACAGCTGGTGTCACTTTCTGCACCATGCAGGTGTAACCTCCTGTGTCAGTCAACAGCACTGACTGCACCTTTGCTTCTTTCCACCACCAATTGGTGCTGTCTTTTGGGTGCAGGAAGCCACACATTTCTGCCACTTGGAGCTGCAGTGCCACAGTTTTGTGACGGTGGTGAGGCATGGATTTGCACTGTGGCTTTGCACAAAGATTAGGGTTTCATGTTTATGTCTTTGAACAGAGACCAGACACGGCAGTCACAGCTCAGGAATGGCTGTCCTCCAAGAGTCAGGTGACATACCTGTTGTGACTAATGTAGGAGCTTGCTCTTCCTGGAAGAAAAAAGAAGAAACTGGAAGAGGGTGTATGTCCCACAAGACAAATGAGATTTCCCCCACCTTCTCTTCTGCTCTCCTCAAGTCTGAGAAGTGCCAAAGTGCTGGGGGTTGCTCTGGGTGGCTCCCAGTACAGGAGCAGGCTGCAGAAGTGCGGATGTCTAAGGAGGTGGGGTGGCTTCTCCCGAGTGCTGACAGGCCATGGGGGCAAATGTAGTGATGCAGTTAATGTGGGGAAGACCTGGGCTCTTCCAGAGGGCAGCCAAAGAATCAGAGACATATAGCATACAAGTCAACCAGTGGATTTCACTTAAGCCAGTTTTCATTTTAATTGTAATTTTACAGCCAGGAAAAAATTCATTTAAAGCAATGGAGAACACTCAAAACTTGTGAAGATGGGGGTTGCTAACATGACTGTCACTACGAATGTAAGAGTAATTGATCTTTCAGCTTCTTGCTTAATAAAAATGGTGGTTCCTTTTCTCTCCCATGAGTCTTCTCAGTTACTTCTTCCCCCAAATCTCTTGAAGCTCTTGCTCTTATTGCCTCACAGTGATATTCTTCAGGCTATTTTATCCCATGCATGCACAGCTATATGTGTACACATCTATATATGCTATTTAGATATCTATATATAGCACACAGCTACATGCATACATATCTATAGATAGAGGAGTCAAGGACAGAGACTTATGTCTTCTACAGAGCTGGCAATGTTTACGGTGATCCCTGTGATGCCTATCTGTTTGGACACCTTATATGTCCTTTGCGTAAGCTGCACTGCCATCATAACTGCTCCCTTCAGCTGGTTCAACCATGGGACAACTTGCTAGAGGTTGTAGTTTTTAATCAGAAGCTCCACATTTTTGGATGATTGAACTTTCCTTGCCTTCCCTTCCTTTCTCTTCCTTTCCCTGTAAGCCTCAAGCTTTGTAGCTACAAAAACGTGGACTGTACAAAAGACCTCAGACACCAAATAGCAGTTGAAGTTCTTACTATCTTTATAAGATCTCATGGGCTTGATACACCCAATTCATAATTTTTCAATGTTTCAGATGAGCAAAACTAGAAGTGTCTTATTGGCAGTTTTCTGTTTAGAGAACCTTGTTTCCTATCTACCAATTGCTTGGTAATTTCTTCTGCATTCTTCATTAGCAACAATAAATGTCCATTTTTCTGCCTGTTTGGCAAGACTGGTTTAATAATTTCCTCAGGCTATTATTTTACTGGTAACCACTTCTCCAGCTTTGCATATTATTTAATTCAACCTTTTCATTTGGTATATAGTTATTGGTATTGCCAGAAATGAGTAGTTTTTAAAGGTGTCAATTAATCTAAGAGCCTCTCTGTACCCATCCACTTCAAATCAGATCTTCTGCATATTTTCTACCTTTTCTAATTTTCTATGTGTTTTTAAGTGAAAGTAGATAGCCTCTTCCATGGACATCAGGCTTTTTGGTTTGTTTGTTTTGATGTGCCCATTCTTTCAAAAAGCAGTCACATATAAGAGCAAGACTTATTCTGATGCATAGAGTGTAGTCTATCTCCTATGTTGAGATTAATTCAGCTAATTTATTGCTTCTTGTTTTCAGTCTGAAAGAGTAAAAGATCTTTTTCCATCAATCTCCCCAGCAGTCTCTAAAATGCACAATTTATTGCTCTCAAATTTCTGGTTAAATAATATTCAGTCACCTGTGCAGCAATTTCAGATGGAGAACATCTCTGAGGACAGTTAGGAGTCAGAAATGTCTTTTCATTGTATGGGGTGCCATAAATGACAAATGACAAGTGAAGACACCATTAAGTGTCATAATGTCTTTAGATGAGTTTGCCTCACAGATGTTTAAATTGAACACCAGCATTTGCAGAGTGAATACCAATTCTTGCCACAAGCCTTCAGATGGATTTTACATGGAAAAGAGTATTTTGATTGCACAATTAAAAAATTCCAGAAGAAAATGTCAATTAGTGTTATGCGTAAACTGTGAGAAATCATTGCATAAAACCAGCCTTAAATGCTCTGCAAATATGCAACCAGAGTAACCAAGGCACAGTAAAAGCAGCAATGGGCGATTTAGTGTACCCGGGACACAACCTGTAGGTTTCGGTACACCGCACCAGTGACCAGCAAGATATTTCAGTTCAAAGCCATGCTGACCTCATCTGATCACAAACAAGCTGGTTCCCCTCTCAGATGAAGAGGACTTTAATGACAGATCCCTAATCACCTCTAGCTCATTAGTGCACTGCAGAAGTGATGGTTAGGTTATGGGGCAGTTGTACATTGCCAGATCCAGCTGCACCTTTCCCAGTGTGGCCCAGATGGTCACTGCTGCCCTCAGGCTTAAGGTCTCCTCCATTCCTTTGACATTTCCAGCGCAGGGGCTCCTAACCCAATTCAGTCAAAGCAAACCAGAAACCAGCAATTTAAAATGTGCCCTTGAAGAACATCTGAAATGACCAAAAGAAGCAAAAAAGTATAATTTCAAATACACCTTACAGCCATAAACCTAACCAAAATTTTTCACTCTCCAGGTTCCATATGAGGCCACAAAAAGCCACACTGTTAAATCAGGCTTCCACCCAAAGGTCAAGGTTATCTGACAGATTGCTATCATGATTAAATTGGGTCTGATATCTCAAATATTTATTCTAATTTTAGACACCACTCACATTGCTCAGATGGGTACATACTTTTAGAGAATTCTCTTATTCAATAGACTGCCTCATGTTTCAGTGTCCTCAATGGTAATACAGTCTGAGGGGTGTACATATGAGTGTAATTTGGCTTCCAAAATACTTATTGGTAAGAACAAGTGAGAAAAGAAGAAAACAAAACAAAACCAGAGGCTGAATTATCAGAGAAAGCTTAAAAAACCTCTTGCTTCTTCCAACTCTGTTGTGAATTAGCAGAACATTATAGATAATGAAATCCATGCACGTTACCTCCATCCTGTCCCTTGTGAGCAGTACAATTAATTAAAACATTTTCTAATGCTCTGCAGCTGGATAAGTGCATACTGGTTACCTGTGCAGAGCCTAAAAAAGCACAGAGCCGAATCTCACACACCTGCTGCATACAGAACTCCTGCCTGAGGTAGAAGCTCCTTGCCTGAAGAACAGTGGGCTAAGAGGTGTGAAATAAATGCCTCAAAATGTAGTGGTATCAGTCACACTTGTGATCGGTGCCATCCTTAGGAGTCCTATTGATTCTCAGTCTTTATGTTTACTTAAAATACATGAGTGTCTCACTGTTGTAAAGAAAAGTCGATTGAAGGGGTGAATCATCTGTTTAAAGTATTTTCTATTTTCAAAATTCCTAGAAGGTGAAATATGTGCCCCTACTCAGATAAACTTTTTTCTAGTCATTTAGCTATATGTGCCCCTATTCAAACTGCACTTATATACAAAGGGGTGTCCTTCAAGAAGTTTCTGATCTCTGTAGTTCCAGAGAAGCCAGGAAATTTCTTTCTGCAAATATGTTCCAGATTGGTCTCTCAGGAGCCAAGATTCAACAAAAATGAGTTGCCAGCTGCATGGAAGTTTTACATATGTAGCAAGAAGAGTACTGGAATGAGAGCAACAGTTTATTTGTAGAAGTAGAAACAAGCAGTCTAAATAAATGAAGCAACTGATAATTGTTTAGACATTCAGATGTTTTGTAAACGTTTCATTAAATTGATGGGATCTAATGCATCCTTCCAGCTTTTTGCGACATAGAAATTCATGTGGATAGGCCCTTTAGCACATCTCTCTTCAGCAGTTTTTTTCCAAGCAAGTGATGGCATGGGGACACCTATATCTCAAATAGCCACAGATCTATGACTTTTGTGACCTTCAGTTTTGAAATTCCTAACCAAGGAACCCAAACCATCTCACAGCTATGCTACACAGTGTATGCACCAGTAAAACTTCTGCCATGTCAAACTGTAATCATTTATTGTTCTTCAGCGTTCTTCAGGAGAGCCTAACCTAAAGGAAACACAAAGGTACCAGAAATAGGAATGTCTATATCCAAAGCAAACCAAAGCAAAGGCAATCACTGCCTTTGACTGTTCCTACTTTAAGGTGGCTGCAACACCTATCACTGCCATTCAGGGCAAGATCAGATCAAATGAAGTCACACCTGCTACAGCAATACAAAACCTGTGCAAAATCAGACATTGCTCTTCCACCTCTACTTTTCTCCAGGGAAATCTTTTGGGGTGATTTCTTCTGCCCTCAATGTTGGCAAAAGCTGAACTATGCTGGTGGCACTGAACAGCCAGCAGAAAACAATGAATAATTCTCTTTAGCAAAGAAAATTGATCCTGAGTAGATCTGTTTGGTTTATTCAGTATGGTTGGAAAAAAAAAGAGAAAAATGCATCCTCTAATTATCTGGCTAGAGTTGCCAGCACAAGCTCAGGTGATCAAGACCAGTAATGTGAGCTTCTATGAAAACAATGCAAAACTTCAGAAAAGGATCTGTACATTCTTCTGCCTCTGCCTTGGTTAGGTTCATGTTCTATGTTCCTGCTGCTGGTGCTTGCTCCAGAAACATGCAGAGCTCAGAAGTGAAGCAAGTGCTGGCTGGGTATATCCCAGTATCTGTATAGTGCCTGTTTCCCTTATGTTCAGTTTTCAGCTGGGATCTAAATGGTCCACAAACCTAATGGGATACATATCCACAGAAGGGAGCTAGATGAGCAAAACCTCACTATCATCTTCAGGTTCAAGCTGTGGTTCAAACTTTGTGCTACTGGGATCACCTGAGATCTGAATTCTGTTTGATTTCTTAGAAAACCATGGACAACATGAAGACTCCCTTATAGAGACCATATTTTCTGAAAAAATCTGAAATCACAGGAAGATAAAAAGATGGTTTACCTTCACATTTAAAAGACAGTGCAAACAGTAAGTTGGATTGCATAAGAAAAATTGTGAAACAAATCTGAAAGAGTGCCTTTTCCCTCACCTGCTCAGTTTAATTCCCTTGGGTTTAAGTCAGAGAACTCAGAGCAATATTTTTCCAGAAAGACCAGTTGGCCAATACTGATCAGTTGACACCCTAGAAGGTTCCTCTTTCAGTCACATGACAAGCCAAACGACATCATTATGATAAAGCTTCCCTGTAAGTCAAGGATGTATAGAAGCACACTGACTGCGCACTGCCATAGAATGTAACAAAAGCAGGCGTAGAGCTGACACATGTATTACAACCAAATGCTGAAGACAAGGAAGAAAAGGAGGCAGGGCATGTTCGTTGTGCTTCTCTGGGGGGGTGAAATGAAGATGACACAGGACAAAAGAGGATTCTCAGACTATAAGAGTCATACCTCTGCTAAGCAACACTGTCAAATGTCTAATTATTGAAACATGAGAGAAACAAAAAACAACATCAAAATGCACATTTGCCAGCCTGCTATATCAGTAGCCTCGTAAATGTAAAAAACAAGAAAAGAAACTGTTGTGAGAGGCCAAGGTAATATCATAGTCCCATCATTTGTTTAAAAATCTGCTTGATCCATTCACTACTAAGAGACAGCAGTACTGAAAGAAAGTGAGGATTGGTCAGGCAATGGGGGAGTTATATAATTTCCCAGTATGGGCTATACCTAAAGTCATATAATGTGGTGGTAGGAGTTCAAATGTCCATCTTTGCACTACGTAAGAGCTATACCTGCCTCTCTAGTGACCAAATAGAAAAACATATTCTTAAATACATGCTAAAATAACCATTTTCATTCTCTTTATGGCCAGGGCTGACAAATTCCCAGCAGTTATACAATACATGTGATGCCTCACAAGCAGTATTTCTGTAGCCCTGTTAGCTCTGTAGTACACACAGCACAAAACACAGGAGATTAGACTTTTAATACACAATTTCTAATAGCTGACAAATAATAATCTTTGGCATTCAAAGCTTTGGCAGGGAGCCATTTAAGAATTATAGGCTAAGCTTTGAAAGAAAAATGTGGCTTGAAATCCCATCTTTATTAGTTAAGCTATCATTATTACTATTCAATTATAGTACAAATCTGCAACTTTCATAATGCAAAATACCACTTCAAAGTCTTTTGACAGGATTAGATGCAATTGGACTTTCTTTATTCAGATCCAATCCCTCAAGATACCAACATGCCTCAAATCCCCTTGAACCTACTAACAAGGCAAGCTGGAAGGGATGAGACATCTAAGAAGTGAACAAATGATCAGACTAGCCTTCCTTTCAATTAACAGTGCCAACAATTAATAGCAGTCAAAAATACCATTTCTGCTGGGTTGTTGCTTGAAGAAAGACAAGCCAACAGGACAGGCTCACTCTTTTACGCGAATAAAAAAGAAAAACAGTTAGAAAATATTAATCCCTGATAAGAATGCTGAGGAGGAGAAGAGGTGGGAAAAGAATTAAGAAGGAATCCTCTGTTTCAGTAATACTGCCTTGTTGATCTTCCCTCCCTCCACCATGTGGTTTCTATTTTCTTGTATTAATCCGTGCTTCCCCTCCCAACATTTTTTCATGCGGTTGCCAATTTGAGGTCAACAAGTACTAAGAATGGACTGAAAAGAATTTCCAGGATGTTTTTTAAGACTATTAATAACTTTAGCAGCTCTTCAAGCAAACAGCACTCCATGTTCATTGTACTCCAGGGCATAAGCTCATTTGAGGAGGCTGAATCAGAATTTACTTATGTTACAGGTTGCACAGACAGTCAGGTATGGTGTGGGGTGTTGGAGACAAGATGTCATTTCCAGTGGGATGCTGAAAAATAAGTAGCCAGTACTGTACCCATCAATGGGGACGTCCTCCAAAGGCAAGAAAATTCCAGAGAAGGTCTCACAGGGAATTTTTAAGTGCTGCCACTTACTGTACTGCACTTCTTAATTTCACACCACCCCACATGCAGGCATCCTCAAAGCCCTAAGAGATGTGAGGTATTCCTTGAAAATGTACAGCAACACTGAACTACTTGTGAGATCTGTCAGAAGACAGCCAGGCCAGCAGACTGTCAGAGTCTACAGGGAGAGGTGGCACATCTGGAAATCTGTGATTAAGTTTCATTGGTGCTGTGTCATGAAAGCCCTGAGCAGCATCCCTCACCAGAGTGATGGAGAGGAATTCATCTGGGACTTGAAGGAGAAAGGCAGTGTGAAGCCCACAATGCAGTGAATCATTCAAAGTAAAAGAGATCTGATACATGATGTTCAGGACAACACACCTCAAAATTACACCAAAGCCTTCTGTAGGGCAGACTGCCAACCAGATGATGATCTGTGCCTCAAACAGGGCAGAACACCTCAGCTTCACATACCCCAGTGCACTGCTTTAACAGATAGAACGGGCAAATTGGAAAGACACAGCCAGTATAATTCCTAGCTGTCTTCTGTCTGAGGCCTGACCTGGGACATATGCTCTGAGAATGCCTTTAAAAAAATAAATAGAAAAAAATAAGACCTGGAATATGAGAGATGCTGTGGAGGAGATGATCTGAGAACCTCTCAGAGGCTCAGGCATGAGGCAGCCTGAAGATGCCAGGTGTGGCTGCTTACACATGAACAGTTGGCTCTGTTTATGTGTAATCCCCTCTGCTTCCAAGGGGATTAAACATCTGACCTTGAAATACCTCAAAACAGGGCCCAAAGTCTATTTTAAAACTGATTTTTATAAATTAGCAAATCATGTTTATTAAAAAAAAAAGATCTTAAAACTTACACAGGAGGAAAAGGAGCACTATGCCAAATTTCAGAGTGATGTATGAGTATGAGGGCATAAATCGCTTGTCAGAAGGAGAATATCAGGTGATGAATTCGAACACAGAAGAATGTCTGCTTAATTAAATGTGCTATATTCTTCTCCTCCTACAGACAGCAGCTTTTGGGCGCTCAGGGCTTTGCAGCATCCTAAGAAACTATGCAAATTATTTATTTTTTTCCCCGAGGCCTTGTGTTTCCTTATTGTATTTGTATTTCAGAGGATAAATGAAAAAAGCAAACAAATACTTAGAAGGGATACTGTTTTCTTTCTTGCCTCCCCCCAAGAGGACACAGTTTAGCAGAAGAAAGATTGCAGACATATATGGATTTATTTTTGAGATGAAAAGCTAGGTTTGATATTTATATAAGCCCTAACACACCTAGTCTGAGTTTCAGAAGTTTCCAACACTCATTCACAAGGATAGGCAGAGAGGAGGAATGACCCAAACCTGCATCTGACATGGCTAGAACTGAAGGGCAGTGAACTGGGGCTCCCACAGAGAGAAGGAAAACACTCAATAAATAATGTGTTTAAAGATACAGTTGAATTGTTCCTTCTCTGTAGGAACTGCAGCCCTTTCTCTTTTCCACTTTTTCTGCCACTTATGGCTCTGAAGAAGTCTTTCAAGCTAAGATCCTGATCCAAGCAAAGAGAAACAATGGAGAAATTTGTCTGGTCAATGGCCATAGAAACAGAAGACAGAATCATAGAATCATTCAAGTTGGAAAGGACCTCTAAAGTCATCAAGTCCAACCGCTAACCCTGCACTGCCAAATCCACCACAAAACCACAGAAAGCACTACATCTACATATCTTTTAAATACCTCCAGGGACAGTGACTCCACTGCTTCCCTTGGCAGTGTGTTCCAGTGCTTGACAACCATTTTGGTGAAGAAATTTTTCCATTTTTTTGTCCAATCTAAACTAAGACTAGTTCCTCTTGTCTTATTGCTGGTTACCTGGGAGAAGAGGCCAACCGCCACCTGGCTACAACCTCCTTTCAGGTAGCTGAAAGAGTGATAAGGTCTCCCCTGAGCCTCCTTTTCCCCCTCAGCCGCTCCTCATAGGACTTGTGCTCTAGCTGGCAATACTACACCATACGGCAATGCCATGGGGAGCTGCTTACTCTTTATGTTGAACATTACAGCTGTCTTTGCTGCCCATTGCCTCAGCAACTCACATTTACTGGACTTTGCTAACCTCAGGAGTGAATATGATAAACAAATGTGGTTCACTCCTTCACCCAATATCTCCAGCATCAGAACTTCCTGGGACAGCCTTCCTGGGGCAGAGCACAGGGAGCAACTGAGCTGAGGCAATGAGGGTTGGCCGAGGCACAGAGCCCAGACATCCCTGCAGAATGGGAACAGATACGGCACTGCACAGGGGTGGGGATTTTGGTTGCTGGGCTTTCCTCCAGGCTAATTTATTACCTTGGGCAAGTTATTTAACCAGTGTCCTGAGGGCCCAACTTAAAAGGAAAGCGCTGGTAATCCTTTTCAGCAATGGTGCCTCTCTGGCTTTTCTAAACGTCCCTGAGACCAGGGACTTTTTCTCACCAGAGCTTGTTCCAGCCATGATCCAAACTGGGAGCTGAATACCTGTGTGGTTCTTACCTAATGTACTGGGCAACACACTCCCACACAGAGGAGGGCCCATTCCCCTCTCCTGGTTAACTGTCCTTTATTTCTCTGTGTATCTATGCAATGACTACTCCAATGCATTTGCATTTCAGCTGGTCCAACATTCCCAACATTATTTCCTCGTGTCGTTGGAAATCTAATGACATTTTTCCTGGTGCACAGATATGTTTTCATTAACTGTGGTTAAATTCCAGCTAACGCCTTTACACGATCCCTACCTTCACTGGCAATGGCAGAGGAGTTAATATTGGATTTTTACTTCCCGCCTTTAAAAAGGAGACAACTGTATTGTTTGAAATTGCTCTGACTATAGCACATTCCTTTCATAGTTTTGGAAAATCTGGGAAAGCCTGTGAGATATTATAAAGGTCAACAGAAATCTTTTCCCCATTGGATATCCCTAGAACAGTGTCTCCATTGAAATCTTTGTGGTGAAGCTTTGGGCTCTCGTGTGTATATGAGCGTGAGTGTGCAGAGGAAGGCTGGCAAGAGACATCCCGTTCTGGGAGGAGGAAAGGGACAAAGGGGCACTGGTACTGTTGAAAGTGGACCTGAAATAGATTTTATATCCTCTGAGCTAAACCAGTAAGAGGAGTCTTGGGGGACACAGCACACAAATTTTGCTCACCTCTGAAAAGCCAAACGTTATTGCCGAACTGGATGTAACTAAGCCTGGACATATGCATGGTGTGCTGTTCTCGTAGTTGTACAACATCTCTATACCTACCCCTTACCACAAAGGGGCTACACATCTGCACCTGCCCCTTAGCAACATCACACTATCTTTGCAGGCAAGCCCTGCCCAGTGCCTCTCTCCAGGCTGGATCTCTCCAAAAGCTCAGTCCCTGCAGCCTCCACCTACCTCCAGGAAGCAGAGATGAAGGTCCTTATTTGGGGAACAGAAAGGCCAAAATAGAGAGTTCACCTCAAGCAGTCCTTTACACAGCCCATCCATCCCCACAGAAGCCCAGATTGTATGCAGGAAGTATGGGGTGTAACCCTCCACCCTCCTTCCAGTAAATCCACTCCTGGTTATCACAAACAATTTTTTGTAGGAGGTCATAAAGAGTGGAACAGATTTTGGTGAAGGGCACCACATTTTCAGATCAAAATGCATTTATATCCTGAGTAGGTTAGATTAGGATTCAAGTGGATATGGATCTGCAGTTCATGATGCCCTTTCCCTTTGATTTTTTCTAACTCTTTGCAAGGCAGAAGTTGGATATGTGCTGTAGATAGTGAGTTTCCTGGTGGCATGCTATAATCTTTGCCATATAGATGATGGAATCAAGATGCCTAACATGAGAGCTAGAACGGTGCATCATCCATGATGGCTAATCCTTTCTGAGGATTGTGAACTCAGATAGGTACATTTGCTGAGCTGGTCTGATTCACAGCTGCAGTTAATTTTATTTTAGGCAGGTGATTGCTCATTCTGTTTCACTGACTTTCCATTCCCAGATTTTGGAAGACCACAATGGCTTTTTTATGTTAATTGGACTCCACTTCCTGAGATTCTCACACAAACATTCAGCACAAAGCACGGACTGCTCTTTCCTCAGCCATCTGGCAGAGAAGCTGAAACCAACAATTTTCCAAGTCAAAAATCAAACGTCTGAAAATAATGTTAATGTATTCTAACCCCTTTATATATACTGAACAAGTCAATAGGCAAGTTGGAATATGGAGAAGAGGATGTCAGAAGCACACACCGATCATCTTGCCCTTCAGCATTCCTAAGCAGTCAGAGTAAGGCTGTAAGATTAAGAACACAAATCCACTATCTTCTAAAAAGGCATTATTTCCTACAGCTCAGCATCTGCTACACTGAAGATCAGGCAAAGAAACTGGTTTTTTAATGGACTTATGCTGATAAACAGAAGTAAACATGTCTATTTAAATATACAAATGCATAGACAATTTTATGCCCGAGATGTGGATCATGATTTGCAATCACATTAAATCTTACTTGCCTTGGCAATAAAGTCTTTCTAGCTAAAATAATTTGTAATGTCTATAGTCTACAGTCTTTTTCAGTCAGGGCTGGAGAGCCTGTCTTGCTCATGTAACAGACTCCAGTTTCCTGGAAGACAGAGAGTTTAGATAAAGCTGGTAGGAATGAGAATGGTAAGACAAATTACTGACCTGTGAAATGATTGCTTTTTCCATGTGACACAGCTAACAGAGGAAACAGAGAACCTCATTTCAGCTTTCTGGAGCCCTCAGCCATCCCAATGCACAGTGACACAGGACGAGGAAGCCACCACCTCTATGTTTAATACCAGTGGCAGTCCAAGGAGTGAACAAAACCACACTCTGCATTCAAGGCACTCAACTGGAAAAGATGTATACAAAATGGACAAAATAAGCCTATACTGTATGTGTGTTTGTGCTTTTCATATTTACCTGCATAGTACAATATAGTTCCCCTCTAGTCCACGAATGTCAACTGAGTGTCTATTGGGAACTCTGCTTTTGCAGGACCATTCCAAAGAGGAATAGCCATATGAAACAGTTAATGGGAGAATAAGAGTAGGACTGAATGATGAGGACTAAGAAACTGTCCAGGAGCACGAGAACTGACATTTGGTAGAATCTTTCTCATTCTAGACCAGTTTTTAAATGAAAGACGATCGTTACACAGAGAATCAGTGAAGCAGAAAGATATGAAAACTCTGCTTCTCTCTCCAAGAAAGAAAGAAATTATTTTTTCTCTTTGTGAAATTTAAACAAACACTTTTCAAAAAAGTTTTCCTAGCACAGCTTTTCTAAAACACCTACTACAAAATCAGTGCTTAATACTGTCATTCACAATATGTGGCACTTTTCCCCATGCATTCCCACTGCCATCAAAACCCCCAAACAACTATGGGTGGAGCAGCAAGTACTTCACTTTTACCCAGCCTGTGACAAAACACCTCTGTGTTTATCCCCAGTTTCTGTATGTGGCCATCCAAAAGGCTCATGAACAAACAGCTAGAGACAGTAGTTTTTGCATTTTCAGCTTCCGTTCTCTGCACTCTGAATGTGTCAAACCAGCACCACGATGTGCTGGCTGGAGCATGCAATCTCCAAAGTCAATCTGAAGGGTTAAATCCCCACTGAAGATGGTGGGCATTTCAGTGTGCTGGGGACATACTGGTACCTCTCCATTATCTCTGTACCCCTTATTTGGTAACAATAACATAACTATTGAAAGGAAACGCCCTCTTTTGCTGTTAGTGTGCTTTTTATATCTTAAAAAATGCTGGGCAAAATTGATCTCAGAGGAGGATATTATGCTTGTCCAGCCAGCAAGGATAAATTACCATCAGCTTTCAAAAGCAGCAGTCTATCTTTCCAGCCCTGTGAGCCAAGCAGATGGATGCCTGGATGGACGGTGTGTGGGTAGCCATAGTAACCATCACCCCGTGAAGCTCCTGCTTACATCTCTCTATCTATCACTGCTGGGGAATAAAGCCAACAGCTCGTCGCTGGGGTGCAGATATCCGGTCAGACCTTTGCCTCCTGGCTCCAGCTGGGGTTTCCATTTCTATTCAGCAATTTTCTAATCTCACCTTGTCTGGCTTCACTTTATGGACTGTGAGTAAAATACAGTCCCAGGGGAAGATGTCTTGAGCAAAATGCTTCCCAGCTGCTGCAGCCCACATCATGGATGGATGCATTGGTGCCTTTTACCTCTCGCTGGGAGTAGGAAGCCCCTAAACTCACCTGGAATACTGCATAGCCCACAAAGAGAGATCAGGGTTGACCAAGCTTCCAGCTGGTGGACCTACCCAGCCTGGGTGTAGCCCGTCAGCATTTGCCAAGAAGCACACAGCTACAAGCACCTTTGTGCTGTACTGGTTCCTAAGGGAGCTGGCTAGAGGGAATAATAGCCCTGAAAGGCAGCTGCTAGGCCTGGATGTAGGAGAAGGCTGCTCTGCCAATAACCAGTGGTGTTATCCACCTCGTTTTCACTTAAGGTTTTATCGTCATTTTCGTCAAGGGAAAAAGTCTTTTCTCAAAGCAAAATTTAGTGATATCTGAGGCAATTCTTTGCATCATCATGATGCACTCAGAACATGTTTGCTGAAAAGCACATATAATCACTTGTATTAAGCTGGAAGACCAAAGCCTGCTCCTGTTTTGGAACCAGAGAATAGCTGAGGCTGGAACTGACCTCTGTAGACCACCTAGTCCCATCCTTTCAACCTCTTCTGTTGTCTGAGAGGGCATTATGGGAGGTAGTGTTGAAAGCCTTGCTAAAGTCAAGATAATGTACTGCTCTCTGCTTATCCACTGAGCCAATCAGTTCACTGTAGGAGGCTATTGGGACAGCTAGGCGTGATCTTCCCTTTGTAAATCCCCACTCACTACTCCCAGTTACCTTCTTGTTCTCCACACATTTGGAAATGCTTCCCAGAAGGATTTGCTGCATCACTTTCCCAGAGATAAGGCAAAGCTGACTGGCCTGTAATTCCCTGCATCTTTCTTCTTGGCCTTCTTGAAGAAAGCACGACATCTGCTTTCTTCCAGTCCTCAGGAGCCTCCCCCAGTGGCTGTGACCCTTGAAAGATAAGAGGGACCTCACAATGGCATTGTCAGCTCTGGCTCCATCTGTCAGGTCCCACAGATTCTTTTGTGCCCAGTTATATATTCCCTGTCCTGATTCTCCTCCACCAAGGTAAGTCTTTCTTATTCTACACTTTCCATCAGTTTCAGGGACCTGGAATTCCTGAAGGCAAATCTTATCTGAGAAGAACAAGAGGGAAAATATATGTAGACCCGTGAGTGTCTGTAGCCTCACACTGCAAACTTGCTTGAATCAACATGTGTTTGCTTTGTTTGAAGATGCTCTGAAAATCAGACCTAAGCCATAATCATATTAAGTGACTGCCAGCTACTGCTGGTGACCTGATCAGGAGCTTAATTTGCACAGCAGTCACCTGGAGTCAGTCCGTATCACTCTCTGCAGCTCCACTCTTCAAACAGTCCTTGGACCTCAGCCAAAACAAAATCAAACCACTTCCAATTCACAAATTCTTTGTGAACTGCAAGAATTTGTTAATTTTAAAGCTTAATGACAATGAGTAGATTAGGTTAAACAGCCTGTATTGAACAGCCTAAGTTTTCCCTGCACACAGCTTTAAATACCTCTGACTTTAGTAACATGCACTGAAAGGCAGCCACAAATTACTGAATGTTTGTCACCACCTTCCCTCTCACTCTTGTGAAGATTTGGAACTGGCTAAAACACGCCAGGTTTATGAGCAGAAGAGAGCAGGTAAAGAGGGTTGGAAGCCACCCATGGTTACCTTGCAGCACAGCAGGCACCCCATTCAAGGGCAAGGGCCTGGGCTGTGCAGCCCTGCTTACCCCTCAGTGCTGCAGCTGCCTCCAACCCTTCTGCTGCCAGCCCCTAGATCCTGCTGCGTGCTGTCCCTCACAGACCTTTCATTAGATAATGTTTAGATTTATTTTACCTTTACTTTGCAAGGCACACATCTGAAAGCTAATTCCTCATATTAGTGAAATGCCTTCTTTTGCCTTCCTCTTTGTTTCTCCTTTCTCCTCCTCACCTGAGCCTTGCAAGATTACATTTGTGAAGCACAGAGGTGCTAAAAAAAAGCTTACAAATAAATTAATAATTCTGTATTCATAGCAGGATTTGCATAATGGTCCCTAGAACCACACACTGTGAAAGGAGGAGAAAACCAAATATTGAACAGCTGCTCATTAGAAAAGCACCAGCCATCCCCAGCCTTGAAAGACACAGGAGTTCTGTGAGGAAAAAACACTGCATGGCCATGTAATTAAAGGCTCTGACACAGTGTCATAGCGGGCTGCAGCAAGGCTACACTGGCTTTGCAAGCCAGGCACTCTCAAAACACAACCACTTGTCATTTTCGGGGGTCAAAAAACAGGAATCAGACCCCCAGGCCACAAACTGTGCTGTGTGTGGTTCCCAGGAACACCTTCCAGGGGGGAGTCAAGAGCTCAAATGAAGGGATCTCTGCCAGTTGAGCCTACAGGAGAACTGGCAGCAGCATGTTTGACATCCTCTCACTTGTACGCAGAGTCAGGGAGAGACACTTTGTGCTGGCACGTTTCTGGGCTCCTCTGGCATTTGCCAGCACTAAAAAGGACCCTGAAGTGACAGACACTGGTGCAACTCCCTGGGTGTGTTTGTGAGGCCAGTGTTGAGTCTCCGTGTGCCTTACCTGCGCAAGTATACAATTCTGCCACTGTATTTTAACACAGGTGAAATAATGCATTCCTCTCTGGCTCCATTTTTGAAAACAGTGGAACTACTCTGAAAGCAATTTAGGAATGAAAGTCAGCTTCAGACAGACACTCAGCATGAAAAATTTCATGTCTGATGGGTATATCTGGCACAGCCATCACTAGCTTACAACAGAGGTGCATAACAAGCATTGAGCAAACCAGCCCTGCCCTAAAATACTAATGTTCAGATTGAGAAGCCATGATTTTATTGTCGTTTTTGTGGAACACAGGTGCTTAGAGGGCATGACTGGTCTCCAGATGTGCTTGAGAAGCAAAAGCAATTGCTGTTGGACTGTAATCTTTCGCAAATCTTTCTGCAGAGAAACACTAGGAAAGAAGGCATTTTTGTATTCCAGTGAGATATAAAAATACCACAAACATGGACCATTAGGACTGACTTTCTGAGCCTGTAGTTACCCTGCGACACTTTTGACTCAGGTTAATGGAAAATAAGCCTTGTAAGTTAATGAAGGCAAAATGCAGAAGAAGCCACTGTGAAATTGTCAGGAATTAAAAGCCCATGAAGCTTCTGTTGTTATTTTTTGTGTTTAGTTTTACTCCTTAAAGCTCTGCACTGCTCTTTCCAAGCTATACAAATCATTGACACCTCTGTCACACCTAATTCCATCTTCTTTTGCTTCATAGCTTTTAGCCCATGGCATGAGCTAGGGAAGGTGCAAAGCCACCTTTCTGCAGCGGTGAGTAGTAGGGAAATTATTCTTTGGAGATTTCCCCTCTCCAGCATGTGACATTTATTTCCCACTTCCCCAGGTCTTCCCAGGAGGTACCCCTGTGCCTGTCAAAGGCTCTAGGGATTTTTGCCGTAGCACTGCACTCATCTTGCCTCCAGATATATCCAGTCAGCTCCCACCTGTGTCAACTTGGTTATCCACTCTGAGCCAAATCCTTGTCTTCTGCAGCTCTCCTCTGAGTCACCCTCGCAGTACTGACACCTTTTGTCAAAGGCAACAGATTTAATGCAAAAAATCCTGGGGTTTTTTTTTCTTCCTTTTGCCTCCTCCCTTCCCTTTGTTTCCTTTATCAGCATGAATTATGAACCTGCAGAGATGTTCTGCGCCTATGGATTTCCTATGTGACTAGTTTTAATATAAGGAAGTAAATACTGCAGGTCTGCCTATTAATATGAGTAAGTAAATGTGTGTGTGTGTATATATATATATACGCACACACCAATATAATTATATGTGTATATATAGAGGGAGTGCAATATAAGTACACATAATTACGAGTATGTAAATATAATAGAACAGCTTGAATCTAGTGGAAAATTTCCTTTTTTAACAAATTTTAAGCTTCCAGTTTTCACTAATGCATTGAGCATCTGCAAAACCAGCCAAATGCTCATTTTAATAGCAAAGTAAAAAACCTCAGGCTTCCTATTTGATTCACATAACTGCGTGAAGAAATTTCCTCAAGATAAGGTTATTTGCTTTTGGAAAGAAAAGCTTCTGTTTGCGTTGAACGTGAGTGCGGTCGCTTTCTCCTGGGCAGCTGATGCCACAGCCTCGGCAGAAGCAGATGGCAGATGGTGTTCCCAGGAACAGCTTTGATCTGTGCCGACTGGTCCCCCCAAAATTGCCTTGCGCCTTGCTTCTGCGTGGAGTGAGGATATTCTGGGATGCCACAGGAGACCAGCTCGCTTTCACAACCCCGCCCGCACCCCATGGGAGCCAGGTGTCTCTATGTGCCGGCAAGAAGAGGGATACATTGGCAAACCGAAGCAGAGGGGGAAGATGTGCTGCACAGAGTGAGAGACTTACAGAGGGACACATGATTTCATAGACCCTTGCAGACTGAGTACCCCCACTCATTTATCTTCTCCACCAGCCCATGGTTTACCTTAGCCATGCAAGATACCAGTGAGATCCAGCCCCAAGTACAGCTCTATAACTAGTGCAACACAAACCACACTAGACAGACAACACTTATCTCAGGAACAGACCCCAGCAGGCCAGGGTGCCCACTAGTCTGCAGCAGGTCTAGGAGTCACCAGGCTGCTGTATTTATGCCAGGTGAGAACCAAATGCAATAATTAGCAGTGAGCTTCCAATTTACCACGCAAAAAAAAACTATTTGAGCCCAAATTTTGAATAAATTACTTCTCAGTATGTGAACCAGTGGAAAATAAATACGGAGATTTTTTGAGGTTTTCCTAGAGTCATCCAAAAAGAGAAGGAATATCCATGTTATGGTATAAAAAACCACCACCAAAATTCCCATTATTACCAAGCTCTTAACTTCAGGGACCCAAGATCCAATCCCTTTTGAAAGTCTAAGAGAACATGAGCTGCCCACTGCTTCACAGCATTTACACCTGGATTTTTCTTCCCTTCAAAAGAGATGAAAGAGCAACATACCAAGAAAAGGCGTATACAGAGACACCTCTCCTTCAAACCATACGCTACTCTCAGAATTGCAAGTGGTGCTGGACTCATTTTGTAATTGCTACTTTGTGTCAACAAGGCAGCTGGATGTAGATAGAGGTTGGTGTATTGATTAGCCTTTAAATATGAAGCTCACTCACATTTGACCGGAACATTTTGCTCCAGTCTCTTGTTGCTGTCCCTTTGAGGTGCAATCTGGCTTCCAGAGAGCTGCACTTACTCATATGAGGGCTGCATTTTGTCCTGCAGAGAATGAGAAGGTGCAGTTTTGAACTTTGAGTATTGAAAGGATGGAGGCATTGCCATAATTCTGCCCTGGGAAAGGGCCAGGAGGGAAAATCCAACCAAGTAACAGTTGTTGACATGCCTTCCCTTCAGTCCCCATACAAATACTGACTTCCTAAGCATAAGCCAGGTAATATTTAAGTGACTACTGCCATCTTACCTCCATCTTACCATACTTGCATACCTCTTGTACACGGAATAAAATGGCAAGTCGAGAATGGGGAAGACCCTATGGCTGCCTATGTCACCATCTTCGTGTCATCTTGGAAGAAAGAGATGTTTTCTGAATTTGCAGCTGTATTTCACTGTTTGTAACTTAATTTCCCCTTTCCTACCTTCACAACAACAACAACAAAAATAAAAGGTGCACCGTTTTCAACCCAGCTGCAAATATGAATGCAGCCTATTTATACCACCTGTTTCTCAGGTGAGAAAGCAAATGCTGGTTATCTGTCTGATCCCAGCCTTGAAGTTCACTGGAGTGCTTGATAACCCAAAGCCTGGCCCTGTTGCACACCCCAGAGTAATTCCCGCTGACTTCAAAAGGTCCCAGGTCTGGCGCAATGACTCCCACAGGCTTGGCACCAGGCTTTGAATCACTGTACAGAGTCACTTGAGAAGCTGTCGGCAGTCAGAAATGAGTCATTAGTATGCTGCCAACACAGTATTCAGTGACAAAACCCAGCTGCCAGTGTAGTCAAGAATGCAGTTTCTTTAGCACTACTGTAAGTCTTATTAGCATAGAAATCAAGTGTATGTATGTAATTGAATTTCTTTGTCACATCCTACTATGAGATTTTCCATCAATCCTGATTGTTACTAAATTTGAACTAACAGCCCATATTTGCACTTAAGCAACATCTGAAAGAGGACTACACAAAGAACAACTTTCCTAAGTCAACACATCCTAGGAAACAGCAGCTGCTCAAAGGCAGAGGCAAGCAGTATTTCATTTTCCTCTCCATAGCACCCTATCTCTTGGCACCTCCACTTTAAATCTGGGTTCTGCTGGCAGCTTTGCATTTTCTCTTTGCAGAAAAGAGATGTGACACAGCGGGTGAGAGAAGGGGCTGTCCCCAGCAGGGGAGTCTGTCTGCGGATCCGTCAGGATGTTGTGATGCTGGTTACTGCTGATTAGGAAGTGAGATAATGCTGGAGGTAAAGTTCATTTTAAGTCATGACTCAATTCAGCTTCTAGAAAAGAAAGAGGGAGTAAAGCCAAGAGGGGAATAGCAGAAGTGTTGAGGAGCATAATTTCAGGATTGACTTCATTAACATAGAAATGGCTGTTCAGAGGTAAAATGAGTCTCAGAAACAGACACATGGGTTGTATCTGAAGGTTTGGGTTGTGCTGGGGTAGGAAAGACTGACTAATATAGCCTGGACTAAGAATGCGTCCACCATCATTGTGGCTGCCTTTTCAGTGGTGATTTCTCATTTCTGTATTGATCCAGATGAGGCACACAGCCATATTTTCCTATATTTTCCAAGCATAACTGTGGTCAAAACCACAGATACCTGATGAGGTGGAAAAAAGATGGTGAACAGAGAAACTAAAACTCCCTGTACAGATGGTCATTGCATATCTTGATTGGGTTGTCTTGCCAACAACTGTGTTGTGTACACATCCCTCCAGCTTTGCTGCTAAAACAATACTTTGCCAAGGTCACTGTCCCAGCAATCTACAAAGCCATCAGCCCTTACCCATGAACTCAAGGAACCAAGTCTCATAACCCCTAGGCAGCCTAGTACCAGAGTGGGGCAGGAGCCAGGGCATAAGATGGATCCAAAGATCAAAGATAGAGTCACTCTGCAAAATTGCACAGTTCAGTCTATTGTAAGATCTTGACATAATCCAGTTTCCCTCTGATGGCCACCAAAGCCCAGAAAACATGACTGTTCCTCCCACAGCTCCCAGGACATTTGTAAAGCAGGATTTTGCTCCTGGATCTATTTATTAATTTAATTACTTGTGATAACTGCAACTAAGTAGAGACAACAGGGACATAATAAATCCTAATGCTGGATGCTCTGTAAGTGGCAGATCATAGTCAGATTTTTCCCAGTATGTCACAATGCCATGTAATACTAGTATTACGAAATGGATGTCATCACCCAGTGATGGGAGTGGGCAGACACAGAGTTCACTTCAGGGTCCAAAAGTTCCCACTGAACCTTTTCTTCCTCGAGCAATAAGCCCCAAGATCAGGAGTCTTCTAAATCATTTGTAATGAAGGAATGAGCTCCTTCCTCCCCTCCCGCAATGCCACAGTACAACAGAAACCAAGAAACATTCAGGAGCAGCTAATTCCCACCATGAGCCACAACCCTTAGCCTTGCCTTCCACTGGGCAACCCTGGGATGAGGCCAGGCTTGACCTTCCCTCCAGGGAATCACGGAGAAGGAAGGGAGTGGGTGGGTTGTGTGTGGGTACCATTAGCTTTTCACTGGAGTTTGCATCCATGCTGCTTAATTAGTCCACCTTGGTCAAATTATGTCACTCTGCCTCCCTTTGGACTGCTGTAAAATTGACTTTTGTTCCAGGCTTGATTTATCATTATTTCATTTTTCACTTTCACTCCTGGGAATTTCTTTTGCTACTGTGATTTCAGTTATTGTGGGCTCACTCCCTTTTCAATTTTACACAAAATCTCAGGTGTAGAAGGTAATAATCTAGATAAAGGTAAGGATTTCAGAGAAAGGAAGCTGTGAGCTGACTGTTACTGCAGGGCTCCATCAGCCAGGGCTGGGAGACCTCCCACTCTACGCTATGGCTTCCTTTGCCTTCACAGCTCAACAATGTCAAGCAGGTACTGTCTACACACTGAAAAGAAGTGTGAATTTTGGAGGCATGAAGTAACTTCAGTTAGCATCTCTGTTAGCATTAGAGTGGTCTCTGCAACAGGACCTTACCAGGCATTTCTGCAGGAGTACGATCCAAACCCTGTCACTGAGTTGGTCTTTTTGGCACTAAGTGATATAAACTGGGGGTTCCTCTGATGTCACCATTGCATTTGTCAGATCCTGTTGCAGATACTAATTATCCCTAAGGACATGGAGTGCATTTGCTCCAGCAAAACACTTAGCACTAACTGATATTGCTGCCAGCCTGTCTCTCTTGGGGAGGTTTGTTTTTTTTTTCTTTTTTGGCTAGTCTGTTAATTTAGTAAATATTTAGAAATCCATGTTCTTATAAAACTGCAACACTAGATACCATTCCTTTTTGTTCAAAATTGTTTACAGAAATAGGCACAATTATATCAAGATTCCTGGTTAATAGTCACTGGGCTGAAGGCAAGAGATCCTAAGTAATAAAAGGGTGGGAGGAAAAATAGGAATTTGCTACAGCAGAGTTCAACAGTGTCTTGAAGCCCACCTAGCCAAAGCTCTAACAGAAAACCTGTTCCTAAAGAGAAAATAGAGTTCAAAAATAAGGCAGAAAAAATGAAGGTTCAAGATAGAATATCAGATGTTAACCTTCAAAAGGTGACAGAAAGGTGGGAAAGTGCTTCTGCTGAGCACGGGCCTCTGGCTTTCCTACCCACTGATGCTTCTTTTGCTGCACCCCATTGCACACTGATGCTCACCAGTCTTCTCCCACTCTGCAGGGGTGGTGTCCCTGACCCAAGCATGCATATCCAAGGGAGTCAGCAAACTAGGGGAGCAGTCACCCAGTGGGCAGAGGTCTCCAAACCAAAGGAAATACAGCTGACATCAGACAGTCCAGTTGCAAAGTCCAGACTTTTTAAGGAGAAAACTCCCAATTCCCCCCAAATCTTTAGCAGGCCCGAAGTTTAAATAAATAGATGCCAAAATATAACCCAAAATGTCAACAGGGACCTGTGGTGCCCTTGAGGAAACAAAACCCACCTTTTGACAACAGACATTCTGGGCTTAACTTTTGCCTACCCAGGAACTTTCTGGTGGTCACTGATGCATGGTTTTTTCTACCAGGAGGAAAAAAAACCAAACAAACCAGGAAGGCTTCCCAGTCTCTGTACCTGCTGTGGCCATGCTGTGAGCAACACCCATTGTGGATGGTTAAAAATGGGTTCAGCTGTGTCCATAGGAGTTGCAGCCATCTGTAGCTGCCTAGTGATTGACCCTGGAGCTGCTACACCAACAGCACCTCCCCCTACCTCTCTTCTTTTATTAAAGAAATGCACTGCTATTTAGCCAACCTCTGGAGCTAGCTGAAGCAAAAGAGGTTGGGGACAATGCAGAAACAACCCTGCTTGGCAAAATCCAGTTAGGAAGGTTTGCCCTGAGCAGACATAATGCAGTGGGACAGTATGAATCTGTGTTGCCTTAGACAGCAGGCAGGTTTGCACGCTCCAACATAGAGAGGCAGCTCAAATTATTCAGCCAGCCCACAGGCAGAACTTGAGTTCTACCCTCAAGTGTCAAGGCAGAGGTCAGCAACTGTACACCCTGGAATTACCTTAATTATGGGATAATCACTTTCTAGTGTATTGAATAACCACCTATTTTAGACAGGACCAGCCCCAGGGAGTCAGCTCCACTTTAAAAGGAAGGCTAATAGCAAGGCTTACAAAGCACACACATGGCTTCTTTGAGCCAGCTTATCAAGATGGTTCTTTACGGTAGCATAATTTACCTTCTCACAATGCATGAGGCTCTCAGTGGAGAGACTTCCTCACAGGTAGTGGACTGGTGAGGCAATCTTCTTGCTGACTTTGATAAGGATGGAAAACAGAGAGTTAGGAATTCACATTACTGTGTGTTAAAACCCCCTTTCACCTGCCACTGCAAGCAGCGAGGGCAGGACAATGAGCAAAGGGATGGAAGCACAGCACTTCTGCACAGTGTTACACCACATCCCCAACGCAAAGTGCTCCCAGGTGTACTGGGTTGGTGTGGCCAGGTTTTGGTAGTGGGCAGGGGGGCTACAGAGCTGGCTTCTGTGAGAAGCTGCTGGAAGTTTCCCCCATGTCTGGTAGAGCCAATGCCAGACAGCTCCAGGACAGACCTACCTCTGGCCAAGGCTGAGCCAATCAGGAACGATTGTAAGACCTCTGTGATAACATATTTAAGAAGGAAAAAGTGATTGTGCAGATGAAAATTGTAGCCAGAAAAGAGCAGAGTGAGAACACATGAACAGCAATGCAGACTCCAAGGCCATGGAGAAGGAGTGGGAGGAGGTGCTCCAGGCACTGGAACAGAGGTTCCCCTGCAGCCCGTGGTGCAGACCATGGTGGGGCAGCTTTGCCCCTGCAGCCCATGGAGGTTACTGGGAATGCAGAAATCCACCTGCAGCCCATGGAAGAGACCCACACCAGAGCAGGTGGGTGCCCAAAAGAGGCTGTGACCCCATGGGAGGCCCATGCTGGAGCAGGGTCCTCGCAGGGACCTGCTGATCCGTGGAGAGATGACCACACACTGGAGCAGGTTTCTGGGTAGGACTCGTGGCCCTGTGGGAGACCATGATGGAGCAGCCTGTGCCTGAAGGACTGCTCCCTATGGAAAAGTGACCCATGTTGTAGCAGTTGTGCAGAACTGTTGCCCGTGGGATTGACTCACATTGGAGATGTCCCTCCCGTGGAAGGGACCCCACACTGGAGCAGGGGAAGGACTCCCCTCTCGGAGCAGCGGCAGAAACAACCTCTAACAACTGACCATAACTCTAATTTCCTATCTCCTTGAACCACTGACAGGGAGGAGGTAGAACCTGGGAAGGAGGAAAAGATGGCAGGAAAGCGATTTATTTTACTTCTCATTGTCCTGCTCTGATTCTGCTAGTAATAAATTAATTAACAAATTAATTAATATTCCCCACTCTGAGTCTGTTTTGCCAGTGACAGTAATCACTGAGTGATCTCTGCCAGTTGCAGAGGGGAGTGATAAAGTGGCTTTGGTGGGTATCCGGTGTGCCCCCAGTATGAACCCACTCCAGTGCTCTGAAGCAATAAGCAGTATTTATCCTCTCTTCTGTCAGCAGTCATGGGACAATCCATGGGGTTTGTCTCTCAGTAGATCTTCTTTCACGGTGCAAAAATCTCCACGTGTGAATGGAGCCTTCATGGCTAACAACACCCCATCATATGCTTTTTCTCTTTAATATTTCCCATCAAATCTTTGCATTCTTCCTCTCTTAATAAATACAGTTCAGTAAGATTCAAACTCTTCCACCATGACAGGGTGTAGCTGTCTCCTTTGTAGGGGGCTGAAGGGACAGAGAAAGGATACTTTAGGATGCACACACATGTCTTTGGTTCCTCTCACGTGTGAAAATAAAGCATGACAGACCCATGTCACACGGCACCAGGTATCCAGTAATCAACAGTGTAATTACATGAGGCCCAGTACAGCATCCCAATGTACATTACCATGTGTGCATCAAAGCAACATGGAGAGTTGAAATGCATAGGACAGCGGCTGTACCTGAATCTGCTGATTCAACTCTCAAAGCTGCATTAAGCAGCTGTACTCTTTGAGCCCTGCAGATGTCTATTTTAATCATCTGTCTTAAAATATCAGCTGGTTTTATGCCCTATTCTGAAGCTTTCCATCAGTCACAGAGGCTGAGTTGATTTCTCTAAGCACTGCCATCCAATCAAAATTGCAAATAGGCAGGAAGGAGGGGAAATAGGAGCAAGTTACGTTTGTTTGTAGTTATTCCCACACACCTTGCACAGCTTGAAGCTGAAACATCTTGGGAGGGTGTAGCTGCAGAACCTGAGCCTGCCATCTGGATGAGACCAGAGAGAATCTTTTACTGGAGATCTGAAACATGGACAGTTGAGGCAAAATCCTCATCAAAAGCAAAGATTCAAGTCGGCAGAGATGTCCCTTATCTAAGCCTTCCTTCTTCTATTCTGACCTACTGGCTAAGAAACATGGCCCTGTACAGCAGAAAGGCTATTCCTGTATGTGGTAAAACATCCTTCCATAAAACAAACTCGAGAGCCCTTCCTAAGCCACACTCACAGCACCAGCTCACTGATTTCTCCACTACCCTTTTAGGTTATTTTTTAGAAAAAACAAAACAAAACAAACAAACAAACAAAAAACCCAACAAAAAACAAACAAACAAAAACCAAAACATAGTATTGTTTTTCTCTCGAAGGCTCTTCTCCCTCTCACTGCTGTGCTTATTCACAGCCTGACTGTCCAAGGTGTGCTGTGCTCATGTGGTCTAAGTGTTTTAGCTATCCCCAGTGCACCTGCAAGTTGTGCAGACACGAGCCTAAGATCATCTGTAATCTTATTAATTATTATAATGATGGTCATTAAGGACATATTACAGAGTTTACTGTTAACAGGAGCTTCCATAGACTCTTGCAGCCCAAGCAGCCAAGGCCAACTCTCCATATACAACTCCTCATGACTTCCAAAGGAGGATGATTGTGAAGTGTGCAGTCTCATGGTCCTCTGCCCTACGCTCTCAACCATGGAGCTTTGCTCATCCATGGCCCTTGTCTGTTACTCATCATTACAAAGCCAAGCATGTCTCCTCATGGCTATAATAAGGAGGAAACACCTAGGAGGAAAGGAAATTGTAGGGAGGTTGGAATCAATCTCTTCTCTCAAGTAACAAGGGACAGGACAAGAGGAAATGGCCTCAGGTTGCACCAGGGGAGGTTTATTGGATATTAGCAAAAATTTCCTCACAGAAAGGGCTGTTAAGCATTGGAACAAGCTGCTCAGGGAAGTGGTTGAGTCACTACCCTCAGAGATATTTAAAAGATACACAGATGTGGTACTTGGGGACATGATATAGTGGTGGACTTGGCAGTGTTGGGTTGCTGACTGGACTCATGATCTTAGAGATCTTTTCCAACGGAAACAATTCTATGATTTTGTGATTCTAAAAGGTGAATATGATGCCTGTGAGGGTGGATCAAAGCCCAGCAGCTAGAAGTGGGAGAGGTGTGAGTGGCCTGTTGACTGATGGCCCGTTCTAACAACCATAAAGAGAAGCTGTTCTTTGGCCTCTGACATTAGCTTGTTTCACACTTGCCCTGGCCAGAACTGATGCCTATCTTTCATATTGCAAGAGTGGATGAGGTGGCTCCAACTCTTGTGCCACAGTCTGCCCTAGGAGGTAGTCAGCCTTGCTCCCCAGGGCAGCAACCGCAGGTAAAGCCAGGTGAATCATTCGCTTGACTCACAGCAATTCTTTTTACTACAATTACGCCCTTCAGGATGGAGTTTTGGCTCTTGCCGTGGTCAGCCAGGCTTTGCAGACACCAAGCCAGACCTTTGTAAGGCACCTGTGTTTAGAAGGATGGGAGGAGACTTGCCCTCCAGAGACAGCAGCCTCTCATCACAGCAAAACAGCTTGAGTGAGTTACGGTTTCACATGCAGCGTCATGTAAAAATCATCAGGCTCTTGTCATGTGAATGACTGTCCGTATATCTCAGAGAGCCAACTTATTACAAACTCATTCTGAGGGCTTTTATGCTAACAAATGCTAAATAAATTTTAGCTGTTGTTTTCAATTTTCAAAGCCTGTTTTGTCAGTGAAAACCTGCATCCTCCTCAGCGTGGCGTGGCAAACACTGCTGACGGTTATTCCACAGTTACGACACATCGTGTTTGGTGGTCCTATCTCAGGGCAGTAGACAGCTGATGGGTGGGGAGGGGAAACTGATATAGCCTAACCATGAGGTCTTGCTGCCTGCCTGGGAAATAAAAGACACCAAAATATAACTGCGTGGGAAGGACTTCTAAGAAGAATTTGTCCCAAACCATTTCTGGAAACAGATGATAACATTATTTACTCAAATACAGGAAGCTCAAGATTGCAGTGAATGATGAAAGGCAAGAACTAAGGGTGAGGGAAAGAAATATGTCCTTTCTCCTCCCCCTTCCCACAAGACAGAAGCAAAAACCCCACCAGCACCCCTGGTTATTAGGCTGTGCATTCCTAAGCTGACATATCCCTCTGTGTTTTTGCATATGCACATCTCACACCCACACATTACTGCCTGGCCCCCTTTGGATCCTAATGCCAGGGGCTTTTTCCAAAGCCAGGCACAGTATCCCACAGAGAAGAGCCCAGCTGTTGGGATCTTTCCCAAAAATCAAACACTGTAGCATTCAAGCTTTTCTGGCCTTTTAGTAGTTAATCTGGGGATACCCAGAAACCCCCTCCAATGAGAAGGGATGGGAAATGATGGGATGCGCTTAAAAGCCTTTGTATTTATTTATTTATTTATTTATTTGTGCTCATGTTTATGTAAATTGTGCATAAATCTGGATTGCACTTGGGGAGACTGCACTCTCAGATACAGAATCCAGCTGTTTGAAATCCTGAGGAATGTACATTCCCAGCATCAGTGTAAAGCCAAAATATAAAAAGCCAAATAGCCCAGCCAGCTGAAGGGGGGGCCAAGGAGGGAATAGCTCTCACAGAATGACATCCTATCTTCTTGTGTATTTATTTTTTTTTAATGTTGTTACCTGCTCTGTAATAGTGGTGTTAAAAAAAAAAAAAAAAAAGGTGCTGGTTATTTTGGAATCCACAGCAACGTGTAAGTGTCTCTCAGTATATGCTCACAGCAGTTCCCAGCCATGGCCTCTGCTACACTCAACCCCAGTGAAAGCAGCACAGAACCTAGGTGTTCTATTATGGCGACAGCCTGACTAATCTGGATTCGGCAGCCTTTTATTTATCTCAGCAGTGCAAATCAGACCAGCCACTCTGAATCTGCTGGAAGACCAAAGAATTCCTCTTCATCACTCTCCATGGCTCAATGTCCCCACAGAATTATAGCACCCCATAGATTATGTTGTAAGGGATCCCTAAAGGCCATCTAGTCCACCTCCCCCTGCAGTAAGCAGGGACATTTTCAACTATACCAGGTTACTTAGAGCCCCATCCAACCTGACCTTGGATGTTCCCAGGGATGAAGCATCTACAACCACTCTGGGCAGCCTGTTACAGGTTCTTGTTCCTCATTGTAAAAAACCTCTTCCTTGTATCTAATATAAATAGACTCTCTTTTAGTTTAAAACCATTACTTCTTGTCATATCCCAAGGCCAGCTCAGGTCCTCTGGATCTTAGGAAAGCTAAAAATCACAGTCATCCCAGTCTTGGCTTCAGGGCACACTGACAGCACTCTAAGTCTTGTTGCAGGATGCTGAGCACCAAGTCATTATGAACTCACCATTTTCATTTCTCTGTTCTCAAGACAATTCAGCTTATTAACTGTGTTTGAAGGAGCTTTATGTTAGCACAGGTGTCAGCTGCAGACCCTTCTGCCAGCATCAAGCCACAAGCTCCATATTGAGTGTTTTGTGAAATTTAACAGCAATGTCACCACCTGCACATGGACACACCTGAGCTGAACGGGTACGTATGATGGGGCACTCCAGTGAGAGCTGCAGTACTGGTGACCTCTGAGGCTCAGGCTGCCACTCATTGACTTTAGGGTAGGTTGTAGCTGTCCCTTAGGCACAGAGATGTTATATACATCTTTGCCGAATGCATTTAAGTACCTGCCGCAGGGATCAGCCCTCCCTTCCCAGCTGTTCCTTAATAAAAGGGGGAGAAGTTAACCTTCTGAGCCTTTTTTTAAGTCCCAAACAAATTACTGGCTTTTCAACAGTGTCCTTTTAGTGGAATCGGTGAATATTATAGTTGTTATTATAATACACTACAATAAATGTTTTGACAATCTGCTTTGACACCTAAATGTGGAATTGGGATTATGATGCAAAAATATCAGTTTAAGTGGGAGGAAAGTTAGTGTATCCTTAGGCACGCATGTACTTAGCCTTGCACCCTAAATGAGCTATGCAATAAGTGCAAGTACATGGATTAGCAGGTCCCTATTTTCTGTAGATAGTCATTTGCACACACACAAAAATGTATTGGTAGAAAGGAATAACCAGGGGTGAAGTTGGCAATTCAGAGGTTAATTACTATCATTAAGAAAAAAATCCCACTTCAGGCAGATTGGCTTTAAAGCTACTTGGAAACGGCCCTCTAAGAGGTGGAAGCAGTGAACAACCATAAATAGAACCTCTTCAGTCTGTGATACAATAAGTGTGATGTGATACAAAGCCTTTGATAAAATTTCATTGTAAAAGCACCTTACAAAACAAGGGAAGAGGCAAATGAGTTCAATGAACTCTGGCAGCCCCCAAACCTGGAGGGATCTCTCACTGATGCCTAAGGTATTTTATCCGCTGGCCTAGTGCAGCTCTGGGGCTGTGACAAGTAAACTGACCTGACTTACACCAGTGCTTCAGCAGTAATAGGTGAGCCCTGGTCCCTGCAACACTGGGACCCTGACTTTGCCACTACAGAAAACTCCCTGAAGCATATACCAACCCTCTGCAGCTTGAGGGCTGATACCATGTGCCTGCACAACCCAGTTTTCTCTCCTGTTTTCCAGACAGAAGTTCAAAGGCAACAATGCTCCCCCAAACCTACCCTGGTGGCTCTTGATCCTTTCAGCAGTCAACACTTTTTCTAGTCCTCAGGCTGGTCTTTGCTAGTCCTTGTTAAGTGAATATCTACGGCTGAGCAGAGGAAGGGATAGTGCTTGTGGGTGGATACGCCTTGGGGACAAAGTTAACACTTCAGCTGAGCTTACACAATTGCCTCCTGGTGACTGTTGCATTTCAATGTCAGACATCAAATATTAGTGTTTAGACAACAGCTTTTTCACAGTAATGATGCCTGTGCCACAATGATACCCCCTCCGGAGCCCATTGGTGACTGAGTGCTGGTAATTAAAATGATTCAGATCATTCTTATTTATGTCTTTTCCCTGTCTTGATGACACTTTCCTTAAATGCTCCTGCAACATCTGCCACTGCAGAGAATCGCTAAGGCATGAATTACAGCCATGATTAACTTTCACCTGAACAGAAAAGAAAGTGCTCTAACTAAAGCCTGTTTAGATACAAATTAAAAACATTGGCTTTCTTCAGTAAGACAAAACTCTAAACACTGCATCACCCTAAATTCAAGCAGATGTTCTTTAATGACAGCTATCTGCTGTTACTTTTTCCTCAGCTAAACAACAGTGTAGTTAGCAGAAGCCACATGAAAAAGACTGACATTAGATAGAAAATGTCATTAATGTTATGGTTCCAAAGAAAAGTGAAATTTCTTTTATATTCATTCATGACTATGGGTGATAATTGCTTCCTGTCTTACACCTACACAGAATTAATGAATTTAATTACAGCAGCACAGTGCTGAGTTCAATCAGTAGGGAGTATTGATTTGTGTATAAATCAAAAGCCATCTTCCTCCAGTTCTATTTACATGGGCAAAAAAAAGAAAAAGAATAGGACTTTTCTGAAAAAACTGCATAATCAAGAAAGGATAATGTAGAAAACACTCACTCTTAGATTATATGGCCAGAAAGGAATATGATAATCTAAATATGTCTACATGTGTAAGCCACAAGATTTCCCAAATTAATTAAGCATTTCTCTACAATATATTTTTTAAATAAAAAGCACCTACTTATTTTGGTAGATTTTTAAGTGCATAATTCGATTTATATGCACATAAATTATTTCCATGTTCTCCTGTGCAGCAGAGCCTGTTGCCTGGAGCAGAAGCAGGTGCTTCTGTTCTTGGGGTGCACAGCCAGGTGACTATCACTCAACAGAAAAGGCAGGTATGCCAGCCAGCACCAGGGTTGCTAACAGGACTGGGGAGAAACAGCTGTAAATTTTTAGCTCACTAACTTTCTTTCCCCGGTCAATCCTTGTTGTGACTGGGAGACGCATCACAAACTTCGCAGTAAAGACAACATCTGAACGAGGGGATGTTTCTTTTCTTGATAGGCAGCATACTTTGAGGAATCCTGTCTGTAGGGTTGTCAAAGCAAAGGTGAGAAAGCAGGAGAAAGTCTGAACTTGGCATTATGGAGCCAGATTCAAAGCATAGAAAAGCATATTCCTTGTAGAGGCTGAGGTCCAGCTGGAGTGCATCCCTGTTCAACACACAATATCTGCAGAAATACAGCAGACTGGCTTTGTGCACCTGAAGCTAGCTGGAGGACACAAAACTATTTTCAGCTAGCTTTGCCCTGCCAAGCACTCCCTCCTACACATCAGTCTTTATTAAAGGTTGATCTGCTCTGTGCTCTCCTCGTAAGTAAATGGCATCCTCCGCTGTAAATGCTAACCTTGCCTCAGAGGAAAGGATAGCACGCTCCTCCTTTCCCACCACCCAGGCATCGTAAAGAGAACTTGCTCACCTATATAATTCTCTGCAGTTTGTCTGAAGAGTGAATGGAGACATTTCCATACCTGCCTTGACATTTGAGCTGCCAGCACAGGGTTCAGGAATGATGCAGAACTACAAGTCTTTTGGGTTGCACTGGGTAGTAACAGAGAACAGAGGCATGCAGTGTTATGAATGCATTTACACAGCTCAGGTTTTGTGAGGGAAATGGAAGATGGGGTGTAAGTGAAAAGCCATTTGAATAGAGAAGGGCTGCCACTTCTTCAGAAGGTACAATAACATGCAGTAAAAAATGTCCTTTTTCGCTCTCTCGAACTATGACAGCACAAAATGAGACCACATCAGAACCTCCGCTAAACATCCATCATGAAGTATTCAGCTCAAATTAACTGTGTTGGGAACATTTGCAGTGCCTTGACTTCATCTGGGGCTACTAGCAATTAAAGCTCAGTTTTGTCAGCTGAGAAGGAATCGATCAGAACCGATGGATGCATCAATATCACTGCTGGAAGGGCTCTTTCTAGAGAGCACCTAAATAATATTAAAATTGATTTTGTGAAGCATTCTCAGATGTTGTAATAAGTGTATACTAACAGTATATTTATGAGGCAGTAGCATAGAAGGATTAAAACCTGATCACTTGTGACATATCTTCATTTTTGAATAGGAACCTGTTTGAAGAAACACAATCTATGCAGACTATAATTACATATATTAAGTTACACCACAATCTGTTCTGCTGTTGACTGACTATGTAAGATTAAAAACATTGCTAGGAAATGGCTAACTAATTAATCAAACTGGCTCATTTCCAACAGCTTTCATTTGATCAATTGTGCTTTATAGAAACAGTCATCCAAACAGAAAAAAATACTGCAATGGAAAGAAAAGAGCAGTGCTTTAAGAAATCACAATAAAGAGTGCATTTTTTTTCATTGCTCTAACTAATACAACTCAGATATTTGAAAAAAAAAAAAGTGTCAATATCTTATTTCCTAGTATCAAGGAAAGATGAAGGATGAGAGGACTCTCAAAGACCTTACTGATGTATTCCTCTGTTTAGCAAGGCAATGACAAGCTCTGTGGGTGACTTCACAGACTAAGGTTAAGAGTAAATGCTCACACATTACCTAGGAGAAGAGTTTAACATCTCAAAATGGGATCCTAAGCAACGGATGGCTCCTGCAGCTTTCTTACATGCAGCACCTCATTAGCCACTGAGCCACAGCATCACCGCTCTTCTGAAGATGTGGCATGTGACATGGAGGGCCACATCTTTGTTTTCTCTGTAAACAGAGAGCACAATAAGCAGTCTTGTTGAACCCAGGATGATCTAAAGAATGTTAGAAAGATAAAGGGGACGATAATGTAATAAAATTAGCAATTTTTCAGCAGTGTTCCTGGCACAGTTTCCCCAGCATGTTTTGCCTATTAATAAAATAATAACTAAGGAAACTAAATGTGTAATCAAAAGGCTAATAAAAAAACCCTGCTGCCTCAGAAAGCAATGACAAAAGATGTGGTAACCCCTAGCTTTTGGCCTTGGAGGTAGAATACTCATAGAGAGACACTTGGGAAAACACGCCCCCCTATCCCTTCCTGTGAAGCAAAAGCTCTGGGCAGATGGGTCTGGGAGGGTGATGAGGCAAGGCAAAAGCTAAGCTAGAAAATAACTTGAGTATGTAAAGTGAAAACCACTATATAAAGAAGACCATTCCCTTGCAAAGACAGTCACAGATACGCAAGTCCTTTTATGAACATATGATTTTTCTCCTACTGAATCCAAGAGGACTCAGACAGTGAGCCTACCAAGGTGCTTTGGAAACTCACTCAATAGCATATGTGCATATTGACTTGTCTACCAGCTTGAGAAATTGGACGCTGACTGTTCACAGCATGACAGCCTAGGTTGCAAGAAGGTGACGCTGTCTTCTGTGTACAGAATTAGTTAATCCCCATCTGCTAGTGTGCCTACAATTGTAGTCATCCCGTGAAAAGAGGCCAAAAGCCAGGCAGATAATTAAAATACATGATGTTTTAAAACGCAAAATTTTTCACTCAAGCAAGCAGCTGAAATAATTTTTGCTGTTATGTCTCCTTTTGTCTCCTCTTCCCCTAGTGTTTGGTGACTTTGCTTTCTGACAGAGATGTTCAGTAGACACTCATGTTATATGAAACTCTTGCGGAATATCTATAAAAAGCAGGTCTCAAACATGTCACTACCAATGTTGGCATATACAGCCTACACCTTGCCAGTCAGGAGTCAACTGCACGTCACACATACTCACTGATGGAGTAGAACACAGCTGAGAAGCCCAGGAATAAAGAGAAACAACAAGAATTTAAATGGATACAGTACATTTTGCAGAAAGGCCAAAATATTCCTTAACTTGAAGATGTCCTTTTGGCCAAGCAATGTCATAAGCCTAATCAGCAAGCAGGATCTTCACTGAGTACTTAGCTGGAGAAGCTGGATGAACCTCAGAAAAGGCAGCTCAGGACAGTACAGATCAGACTCCCCAGCAGTACCATGGCCCAACAAGGGGTGGCCCTTCGCTCCACCTGCTCCAGGGACCAACATCAGCTGTTGTTACACAAGGACATGAGAAGCCTCAGGGGCTCCAGTGCGGGATCATAGTAGTACAGCTGGGTCAGAGCTGGCTTAGGTCCAGTTGGCTAGGGACATGTCACTGCTGGCACACATCCATGCAGGCACTCCACTGCAGACCTTGATTTTAGGTACCTTTAAGATCCCTTAACATTTTAGCAAAGGTTTTGCAAAGGTTGCATTTTTCAGCTGATGATCCTACAGTGGTACTGGGTTGGTTCCTGTTCCTTTGTCTGCCCATACCCTAGTTATTTGAGAAATGTTCCTAGCAATATTACAAAGGGTGAGCTTTATTCTTTGAGCACTTAACACATGGCTAAATGTGACTGAAGTCCCTTCCAATCTCCACAGTTCTTAAAGGCCCTGGAATTTGAACTATCATACTAACTAATTATTTAATATCTGTGGCCCAATTTGAAGTAATTAATGTAGTTACACCTTAATTTATTCAAATCAGGGTTCATCTTGAGTACAGGCTACGTAAAACATGAGAGACTTACAAAGATTAACTGGGTTAGAAATGATCCCTGCACAATTAATTTTTGTTCAAATGCTTACTGAATTACTCATGTATGCCACATAATAAATTAAATAATTTCAGAAATTTCATCTCCATGGTAAAAGTGTCCTGGCATAAGGACAGTTCATATTCCCCAAATGCATCCATTTGTTCACAGAAGAGATCTCCAGTTACAGCCTCACTTAGAGGTCATCCTCTGGCACAGGACAATTAAAATCTCTCCATTTCTTGATTCCTTCTCCATTCCTTGTTTTGTAACAAGGAAATCTGTGGGGAAAAAAAAAAAAAAAGAAAAAAATTTTTTTTTCTTGCAAAATCTACATGTAGAAATCACACTTCACAGTAACAGCTATTTGAGCATTGAGAAATGGAAATACTTTTTTTTTTTTTTAAGAGGTCTGCTTTCCCACATGAGGTTGATAGATGCTGTTACATGTGTCTATACAGACAACAATTCAGTGTCCACAGGAAGCTTGGTACATGATGAGGACATCAGGGTGAATGACACAAGTCACCTATCAACACTACAAACCTGCTTTAAACAAAACATCCCAAAATATAAACCCAGGCTTGACTCCAGTTGCATCAAGGGCAAAGTCCCTTTACCTCTCTCTGCCTCTGCATTCCTGCCACTGGGTCTTACAACATGATGATCAGATTTGATAATTTGATTTGATGATCAGAGGGCTGGAGCACCTTTCTATGAAGATAGACTGAGAGACCTGGGGTTGTTCAGCCTGGAGAAGAGAAGGCTTTGGGGAGATCTTATAGCACCTTCCAGTACCTGAAGGGGGCTACAAGAGAGATGAAGAGGGACTTTTTCTAAGGGCATGTAGTGAGAGGACAAGCAGGATGGCCTTAAACTAAAAAAAGGCAGGTTTAAATTAGATATTAGGAAGAAATTCTTTACTGTGAGGGTGGTGAGACACTGGAACAGCTTGCCCAGAGAAACTGTGGATACCCCATTCCTGGAAGTGTTCAAGACCAGGTAGAAGAGGACTTTGAACAACGTGGTCTAGTGGAAGGTGTTGACATCTAACTACCCAGTGATGATCTGAAGGACAGTGACATGGAGGGTTATTCTCCAAATCTGTGGGATCTTGATGCAGCGGAATCCTCATTCCTTAATTGTCCTTTATATCTCTTCTTCACCCATGGTCATGGTGATCTGATTCCCCATGGGCACTGTCCCATATGGAAAGGTTCAAAATGGAGACAGAGGCAGGCAAGGGAACCAGCTCACACAAGCTCCTGGCAATACTGCTGCAATCAGCAGGAAACTCAATAGATCTGTGGAAGAAGGATGGGAATCAGAAAGCTCCTTGCCTACAAGACAGGCAACCTGGAGGTACTGAGAGCGTGAGGATAACACACAGGAGGGAACATGGGGAGAGGGTATGGATGGGTTTTGTGAAATTGTGCTCTGCTATTTAACAACCACCGCTATACAATCTGTCGTAGATGTGCTTGCTTAAACTGGAAACTATGTCTACCAAAAGTAGCCTGAGGGTAGCTCTCCAGTTTCCTTTGTAACACCAATCTGCCACCAAGAGAAGAAAACAAATAAACCAAATCTTACAGTTAGGGAGGTAACAGCTCCTCCAGTCTCTTGTTCAAGTGTCAAAACTACAGGAGACATATCAGTGGGCCCAGGTGGACGCTTCAGGCTGGACCAGGTTTCTGTCCCAGTGCTGTGGGGTAGGGCTCGCACACAACAGCAAGTCTGCCACAGGAAAGGGGCACATCCTGGCCTCCTGACCCACGAGGGGGTGAACCTCCAGGGCAGCCAGGTTTCAGCATTCAAACATGTGCAGAGGAGCACAAAGAAGCCCTTTATGCTGCTGCAATTGCAACATTAGATTTCAGTTTTATTCCCAAACATGAGCTGAGCTCTCAGTCATAGACAGGCTTTTTAATCAGCCCTGGCAAAGATGAAAAGCCTGAGAAAGAGAGGCAGTGTCTGTGCAAGAAAGACTCATTTACATTAAATAATTATCCTGAAGGAGAGGAACAGCAAGGGAGTGATTTTTTTTTAATTATAAAGAAATAATTGCAGTCTGGAGGAGCATATAGAGTCCTAGCTTTGTTCCCTGCAAGTTACCTATTTGCAGTAAAAAACAAACAGTAGGTTTATGAGGTAAGAAATATCTGTTTGTTATTATTTTGAAAACAGTATCATATGAGAAGCAAGACAGGGAAATACTTCTTCAGGACCAAAAGGCTGCTGCTTTTATAATATCACCTCTGCACAGCAGCATGGAAAATCAGTATTGCAAACACAAATGCTAAAAATAGAAGAGCTGATATACAAACACATTTTGTAATATGTTAGGAATGACTCTGTCCATGAATGTCTCTGTGTGTGTGTACATGAGAGAGTGATACAGCTTTGCCCTACAAGTGAATCTGCCTGCTACACAGCCTGCTTGTGCAACCTGGTACGTGCTTCCTCTCTTTTGATATTGCTTATTTAGTAACAAATAGAAAGGATTTAACTCCAACATTTCCCCATAAAAATTAAATCTGAGCTGAGATGAAAAATAGTACCAAATCTCTGAATTAGGAACTTCTTTTTAAATTGCAAGGAATTTATGATAGGAGCTGCAATCTCTATTGTGCTTTTTGGATTACTTCCCTGGACAGAGCTGAAGTCCTGAGCCTCCTGGCACATAGCACAAGAGCACGTTTTTTTAGAACGTGAGCATTTTATTGCAGGCTCTATTGCTTCCACTGAGGAAGGTGCCAAAATCTGTGAAATCCTGCCTGTTTCTGCTGCAGAATCAGGGCAGTGCTCAGCAACTCACAACTGGTTCTCAGCACAGGGCAGTGAGCACACTTCAGCTTTACATGGGTAGCTCACTGGCTGGCCTGTCGGGGAGGTGACCAGCAGTACATATAGTATCCCTGTGACGACAGGTGGTAGGAGAGAGGGAACTCCTGGGCTCCTTGCTGACCTGAGAAGTCCCTCTACAGTGCAGCTCTGGCCATGCCATGTGCCTCAGGGTCACCAGTGGGGACCTATTGGCAGAGCAGCCTGCAGCACCTCGGGGTGCCCTGCTCCCCCATGCCTGGCCCTTCCCCAGGCTGTAAAAGTGACAGGTGTGCCATGTTTCTGCTCTGAAAGGGTCTACCTCCTGCTTTCATCCTCTGCATCTCTTTCCCTTTTCATGCTTGATTCAAGACCTACTTGGTCAATACCTCTAGCAGTGCTGGAAGATTAAAATTTTTGAAAAATATTATTTCACTTTGAAAAGAGAGAGAAACGGCAGTGATAGAAGAATTGAGTAGAAGGGAGAGGCTAGAGAGAAAAGGCATGGCAATGGTTACTGGTGACAGGACAGGGCAGGGAAGGGTTCCCATAACCAGGAAAATGCGCAAAGAAATATGTCTGGATTTCCCCGTGAGAGCACACGGCAGCTGCTGCTTTGCATCTCAGCTTTGCTTTGTCACCAAGACAAAGTGATGGTATAGTTTATCAATTCACATAAGCCTGACTTAATTTTTGCACTGGTAAAAAATCTGAAATACTAGTTTCTACCTGTAAGCAAAAGCAGGCTGTGAGCTGACAGATACCATCTTCCTGTGATGATCAAAATGGTTGCTGCTGAGATCACAGCAAATGTAAAATGCAATTATTTCAGAGTTTTTGTATGGCATACAATAACAGAAACATATGTAGACAAGTTATACAATTATAGAATAAAATTAACTACATTAATTCCTTTATATACCACTTTTAAATTTTTCTCGTTGTCTTACATTCCCAGTAAACCTCCTTTTCAGGCCCTGCAAGCTACAATGTTGGAAAATTTAAACTACAATAGCAGATACAGAAATCAGACTGTAGCATTCATCTATACAAATGTCACGGGAACATGACCATCAGGAACACTGATTTACATTTACAGCTCTAGAAGAAGGATTTGGTGTCATGGACTGTGTCAAGTACCCAAGACAGCATAGCAAAAGTTAATGTGCATAACACATTAAGCTAATGGCATTCAGTCAAGGGTGAATATGTCTCTTTGGGCTAAGAAAGCATCAAGTCTGCTCACGTCTTCTGAATACCCTGCAGCCTGCCGAGTGCTTCTGCTACGAGCACGAATGTGAAACCAGAGCAGGAGAGGAAAAGAAGCAGGGTGTATCTGAGAGAACAGGGGTGAAAAGATGCCAATGAACGCTAAAAATGACTGATTCTCTTCGGGGGGGGAGGAGCGGAAACACAAAAGAACACATTTCCTTCATACACCTTTTTTGAACCAAACCAGCCTCGAGAGGCTGACCATTCTGCCTTGGAAGAATATGGTCAGAATGGGCTTTTTTAAGGTGAAGCGAATTTAAAACAGCAAACTTACTGTTGATAAACATGGGTCAAAAAATCAGTCCATCGATTCTTTTAGACAGATAACTCCCTCCTACCTCTACCCTGCCGTGGAATTTAATAGGGCAGTAAGTTCAAAGAACAGACTGAAAATTAAATCTGAAGAGGAAAGATAAATACCATTGTTTTCATGGATTATATTTTAGCCTGAATTTGTACTCTTTCCACAGATTAATAGAAACACCATCACTAACACCACAGCTCTCCAGCTCTTTGCACAGGGTGTTCCTTGGCTTTGTCCCCTTCCTATAAGGAATTGAGGGAAGGAGGAATTTATGTTTACTTAGAAGTAGCAGATGATTCAGGTTCCCAAACACATAGAGCAGTCCAGAGCACAGCCAAGAGTTTCTCCTGCTTTCAAGGACTGAATCAGCACTTTTCTTCAAACATCTACACATCATTTTTGAGGTCAGCTCTTAAGACTAGAGCTTCTCAGTTGACTTGTATGTTGATATAAAAATATGTTTCTTGTGTGACTTGGCCCAAATCTTTCTTTTACGGTAATGCATTTTATTTCAAGACTTCAGAATTTTCTATCATTCTCAAAGAATTTGAATTTGAAAAGCAGAAAAAATACTTCATGTGGTGCGAGATAAAATATGGGTAAAACTTCCAGTAGACTATGTCCATATATGTATTAGTAGGCCCCTCTAGAAGTCTGTGTTTGTATGCAGGCATCTAAGCTCACTATGTCTTTGGTTCCAACTTCTTGCTTTCATATTCTTCCTTCAGGGTGTCTGCCGTTTATCTTTTCCATGTCCCACCAGCCCACTCAGATGTGTCTCTGCTTTCCCATCTTTGGCTGGCAGTTTGACCTCAGGCACTTGAATCTTCCCTGTACCATCGTAACGTACTGGAGCCTTTCAGGAAAGGTTTTGTCACGTGGTGCCTTCACAAAGACATGTAGGATACAGGGGTCAGGAGAGCCCACATTTGTGCCTCTGCTACAAGATGGTTTGGGTTTTTTCTACACACATTCTGTGGAGGCTGTGGGTTTTTCTCCCTTGATTATGAGGTTGCACCCACAAAATTTGGAAGCAAGGCAAATTTAAACATATGTGGATGACCATAACAATGGTGAGGCAGTAAATATATCAAAGCATCTGATACTACAAAACACTGATATGTCTTGAGTCTTTCTAGTTTGACTGCATAATATAGATGGGCTTGTTTCTTCCACCCTTCCTTTAGCACTTTATTCTTCCAGTTGACTCTATACTTGCAGTGTTTTCTGTGGAGAAAGCAAGTGGCTGAGAAACTCACAGGTAAATACATCCACAATAACTACAGAAGTGAAAGCAAAGTAAAATTTAAAGTTGGGGCCTTTGGAAGTAGTATGCAGAAAGCACAGTCACTGGCCTTTGGGATGGTGCTGAGGCAGGTACCCACTTCCCCTCACCAGGAAGGTGAGCACGGCACACACAGAGTACACAGTGCACACACACACAGGGGAGGAGTGAAGATAATGTGGTCCTCTCATAGACCATGCCCAATAGTATGATATTCTCAGACATATCCGATTCACTTTTAAATGAGACTCACAAATTCTCAACACAGTGGAAATCACACAGTATTTCCAAATGGACAGAAATACCTAGTGTGTTGATAGTGTTTTCCTGAGTGCTAAAAGGCCAGAATAAATTAAAATATGATAATAACTCTAAGCTAAACACTAACAGGCCATTAGTCTGCAATGTAGTTGTATATTTATGTGCTTAAATATTGATCTAAAATGGTTATCAGAAAACTGTCTGTCTCTGGAAATTGCACCATACACAATCAGTGACCTCTTCAAGAACTCAGGAGATAGCTTAAAATAGGACAGATGTAGATTTGTAATCTAGCAGACAAATTCCAGTCACATTTTAAGGGAAGATGGAAAGATCAGGACAGAGACAAGCTATAAAATATTCAAAATCCTTGGAGGATTGGAGCAGCAAATCTTCCTTGTCAGCAAAAGATGTCAAATCATAAACGCCCAGATTATGCTGCATTAAGTCTTGCCTTGGAAGAAGATCCACAAAAATAAATAAAAAAAAAGGTAGGAGGACTATTCAAAGGCTTCATTATTTCTCAGCAGAAGGATGTCAAAATCTGATCTTAAATGAAGTCAGTTTTTTTCCTGCCCCTTATTCCTGAGATTATTTGCAAAACTATGATCTTTTACACAGGCCCATGTTTAATTAAAACCTGAATATGAATACTGGTCATGGCCTGAATAGCACTGAAATCTGAAATAAGAGAATAAGTTAACTGTGGTGAATCAGGTCATCCTCCAAATAAAACGTGGGCAGAAATGCTAAACCCCAGTGAAGGCTGGGTGCAGCAGGAGAGAGCACCCAGGTATGTCAGTGGGTCAGGCTAAGTTCTTGCCACCGGACATGGGTGAGTAACTCTGCATTCAGAGGCTGGCTACCCATTGGCTTCATTCAATCCACACTGAATCCCTGGATTTAATTCAATGCCACCTTCTGGGTGGTCGCACAAAAATAAAACCAAGTTGAAGGACAGCAAGTAGCAAAAGACCCTTCCTAGAAACAAATAACATACTATTTTAGTAGATAATTGTTGAGACTAATGCCTGATGTACAAGGAAATGAGGATGAGATAACGTTTTCAAAATAAACCGTGACACTTTTGATGCGTTGGGTCCATGGCATTCTGATGAGTAATGTCCGTTCTTATCAAGGCGCTGCGAGATTCATGCCCAGGAGCCACGTAGCCCTCAGCAGGGCCCAAATGCCAGTCAGCATCGCCGTGCTCACCCCAGTTATAGGGAGCAGCACTGGTGGCCCTTCACAGCTCCCCCAGCATCAGACCCGTGTCCCCTCTCCACAGGGCTGTATCCTCAAAGTACAGCTATTGCTGGCACCAGCATGGAATCCAGGAGGGCATTTTTGTGCTAATTTAAAATTTTCTTCCTCTGGAGGTGTATCAGCTCTTCCACATGGCCAGGATGGCTAAGCATGTGGTATGAAAAAAGTCACAGACAAGAGGCATATGGAGACAGGGAACATGACTGGAAGGGCGGAAGCCACATGCAACAGGATTTTGTTGTCCTTGTACTCATAAGCTGCCTGAAAGGTCTGGCACTAAACCCAGTTGGCCTCGTATGAAATGCATCTTCATGAAAGGCAGAGTGATACTGAAATACTCACAGAAGCCCACATCCCATGCTACAAGTGGAAAGAAAATGATTCAAGGCTCGAGAAAAATCATGGCACCTTCTGATTAGAAAGACATGATTCATGTTTTCAGTGCCACAGTATATGTGTTCTTATTGTCAATGTTTACAGTAACAATAGTAAAATTTTTGGCACAAAAAATAATAGTTTACACCAAAATGGTTGTTTATTTTCTTATTCATTTCTCTGGAGAGATAACACATATGAGGCAAAACGCCAATACCTTTTTAAAAAGAAAAAAAAACAACACAATTTTTTTCCTCACTCAATCCTAGCCCCTTTTTCTCCCATTTCCCCCTCATTCCCCTAGCCTCATAATAAAAAAAATTAATGTGGAAAGTAACAAAAATCAAATTATGTATTTAAATAGATGGAGAACTTCTCAGATCCTTTCACAGCCCAGCCAGGATTGTGGAGTAGGGTGAAGGGCGATGGAAGAAGCTCAGCCCCGGTTACTTGTGTCACATTATCCTCAGGAATTATGGTTTCTTACTTGAAAACAGTTACTAGGTAAAAGGAATTTCGGGGTATACCCACAGCCCTTACAACCATATATTGTCCTTCATGAATCATTTCCTCTGAAGTTAAAGAGATGAGGTACACAATTGTATCATTGCACACGCTTGCATAAAAGGTACAAAAGGCCTTTTCTTTTGAAGTTAATAGCAGGAGAATGAAATAATCTCTTCTTTTTTTTATAAGAGAATAGTTTCATTGTTCTGCCCACATACTTTATTTGTTGATCTGACATCTGTAATAGTGAAATGGAAGAGGAAAGGGAAGCGGATGAGAGAAATAAATGAATTAAAATATTTGGGATAAACTTCTGGAGAACACTATATGACTATGCTAGAGCAAACTTGACGTGATCTAAGTAATAGCACAAATAAGTATACAGTGAAGGAAAACTCCACTCTGATCTTGTTGCAAACACTGACCTCTCTCATACCACCACCCTTCCTACAATGTTATTCTAATTTGCTTATAAGGCTGTTCCCTGAAGACCTAATTCCCCTTTGTGCATAGACAGAGAGTTGTTTTTTACTATAATGTGTTTGTTTCTGACAGCAGCTCCCTGGGCTGAGTTAACTCTTTCAACTCAAATTTGGTTCCTCATTTTTAGATGCCCCATGGGGTTCACACCATACTGCTGGTGGATGGTGCCAAAAATATCTACTCCTCAGCAGGGCTGAGGAGTCTCGTCTTTATCTCCAACCCAGAGTCCAGGTGAAGGGGCAGCCCCGTGGCCTTGCAAGGTATGAACCAACATGTGGTGAAGAGAGCCTTTACATCTCACTTCCACCAGAGAGAACCAACATCCACATCTCCAAGCCACCACTGCCAGGGGTTGAGGTCCTGCCACCGTAAGCACCCTCGTCAGAAGAATAACTCGCACAGAACTGGACTGTCTGGATGGTCAGCAGCCATCTGACTTGGTGGCCCTGCTCCTGCCACAAGGCAGTGTAATTTGTGGTGTAGAGGAGAAGGAGACTGAACTGCAATGAAAAGAAAATAATCCAAGTTTTGCAAAGTTCTGCTGATAAAGGCAACAGTCTTTGCGTTCCTTCCTTGTGCCAAGGACTTGTTGCTGAACCAACAAAACTGAGGACCTTGCATAGCAAGTTAAAAGAATTTGGCACTGTGCAAGCAAGCCCCTCAAATTTTGCCAGTATTCCTCAGCAATGTCTCTGCTTGTTAAATATTCTCTGGGTGTAATGCAAGGGATAGGTTAATTAGCACGTACATTTTTATGTGGACCAGCTGTCTACTCTCTCTGCTGTCAGAAATGAAAAGTCCTCTGGGAATTCCTATGAGAAAACACACTTTGTCTTCTAGAAATAGAATGATTTTCTTTTAATATCCACTTCAACTGTAACTCTTTTAGCTTATAAATCTTGACAACAGATTCTGGCCACTGATATACTGTTTTCTTATCCTAAGCCTTTTTTTTTTTCCTTTCTCCTTTCTCCTTGGATACATTATACTCTGTGTTTAATGTGAAACACAGCTGTCTCTGCCAGCAGGAGTTCACATTATAAAAATCACCAAGATTTACACAACAGGTGTTCTACCAACCCACTGTGATAACATTTTCTCCATGCAATGAAACAATATACTGGGCTGGGATAAAAAAATAAATCAAAGTAAAAGAAGAAGAAAACATTTGCTGGCTGGAGATTAGACTGTGTGCAACTTCAGCTTAAGAGGCAAGTCTTTATTTTTCTCTTACAGGAAAGCTAGATATCTTCCATATAAGTGGATGGGTGAAATTGGGCAGGCAGAATATATGTAAAGGAGTGACAACCCTGGGACAAAGCTTAGTAGAAAGAGGGTAATAGGGAATAATTTTCTTTTAAAATAAATGCATATCAGTTGCCCCAATGCCACTTCATTGAATAGTCCAGGAATATTTACAAAGCAACAGAAACAAGGCCACCGACTAATGCATTTCAACCTCTTCCAGCTTTCAGTCCTGCAAGATTTTTCCAGTCCATGATGTGCAGAGCACTGTGTAGAGGTTTTTAAGTCTACAGGTTTTTGCTTTCTTCTCATAGTCCCTTTTTGAAGATCCATCAGTTATCCACAGACCATGAATTTAAAACCATTGCACCAGTCAAACAAGCCTCATGGTTCATGAGAGCTCCTTGGCTCCCCCAAAAGCTGAAAGCAGCTACTAATACTTGTAAAATACATACTGTGTGTATACAGCATATGCATGTATATAGAGTCTATATATAGTGTAGAATGTTATTATATTTAGACATATTTAGACAGCAGGGGCATTATAGCAAAAATGCCCCTGCTGCCAGGCAGTTGCAGAGAGAAGAACACTTTAAGTGTTTTATTTAGTACACTAAAGAAGCATTCAAAATTTCGTTTAGTATGTATGTAAGAAACACATTGACACTTGGTACTCAAGCTTTCGACTGGATCAGATTAACTGTCCCTTAGGAGACAGAGTTACGAGCTCAGGAAATGCTTGAGCACTTATCTCCGCGCTTTCTTCTGACAATGTGTTGGGAGGCAGAAACTGGAAACAGAAAGAAAAGCAACCATTTCACAAGGGAAAGGCACAGTACAGAAAATGGCACCCCAGTTCTGGGAGTGGGGTCCTGCTCTTCACACCCAAAAGAAAGATGAATGTGATCACTCAAAACCCTTTGCAAAGAGGATTATCACCCTGGGCATGTCTACATATCTCCCCAAGGTCAATGCCAAGTACTTGAATGGCCTTAATTCACACTCAGGAGGACCATATTCCCCTGAGAGTGTGTGGTTTTAAAGACAGGTGGAGCACTTCACCCTGCCTTCTCTAAAAAGATCTATGACAAGAGATTTCAAGCAAAGAAAGAAGACAAGCCAAAAAGGAAAGCTTAAAAAAAAATTCATCATTGGCTTACAAACAGATGGTTGATTCAAAGAGTGATCACACAGAATAGACAAGACAGTGCTGATCATGATATGTGTCACCTCAATACTAGCAACATATTTAAAGTACAAAATCTTAAATATTGTGTCCAAATCAGAGGATTCACTATCAAGCCATATAAAGAAAAACATGCCAAATAACTGTGACTAGGGAAAAAAATTAAAATGTGGAAGGATCTTTGAAGTACAGTCACTTCATGTTACTGACTTGTGGATACCCAGTGGAAGACTGTAGCACCAAGAAACTGGGCACAGTCCAACCTGTGCAACTTCAAAATTATCTCATATTCCTTCCTCAATTACTGCTGATGGCTCAGTAAGGCAAACCTGTTGCCTTTCAGTAGGCACAAAGGAAGCAAAAGCTCCAAGAGTTACTGTGTGCTTGAACAACAGCATCAATAAGCTCCTGAGGGAAATAAAAAGAGCCAGCCAAATGTTGACTGTGAAGATTTAAAACTCTGCTGAAACATATGTTTCACATTCAAGCTTTTCCTGTGAATTAGTTAGCTGTTCTGAGGATACTGAAGATATATGATAAAGTCTTCAAGTCCTATTCTGAACAGAGGAGTTGTATTTGTTAATACTGTTCCACGGAGCTCTAAATCCCCAAGGATGAACAATACCTTCCTGCATATGTGATAACTGTTGTTGGAATTTGGGGTGCCTCTTTGCTAATCACAGTGCAGCCATCAGCACCAAAAGCATTCAGCACTGCATGTTGCATTATTAAGATAACCTTTGTGTTTCTGTGCTGATCACTGGTGGCTATGAATTGCTTTCAGAGCAAACAATCTGGCCTTCTAGATATGTGAGGTGCTGAGACTTCATGCTGCCAGTGTCAGTCACCATCAACAAGGTGGCAGTGAGACCTGCTCATCTGGAGAGGCCAAACTCGCACCTCTTGTAGGAGGCCACAGGTAGGTACTTCATTTTGTGCTTTCTGTTCTTTAATAAAGCCTCCTCTCTCCACTACATGGTCAGCCTCCAGAGAGGCTGTCACAGCTGGGATTGGACCACCAACAGCCCATCAGGCAGCTGGAGACTGCCAGCAGCCAGGCTTTTCATGTGGCCACACTGCGATGGTGAGCACTATCCCTGCACGAGAATGTACCATGGAAGATGCTCAGCAAAGTTGTGTTGCAGTGGGAAGGGTATAACACACAAGCACAACTCTTCCCTGGACTGCCTCCAGCACTGCCCAGGCATGTGGGATGCCCAGGCAGGTTCAGCTGGTGGTGTCCCACTGGTAGCTGTGCAGACCTTCTGCTGCTGCCAGGGTCTTCCCCCGCCTGACAGCCTTCAGGATGGCTGTAGATGGAAGCTCTTTGGCCAAAGATGAGTTATTTCTACAACAACTGTATTCCTATGCAGTGCAAGGGCAGCCAGAGGTGCTGCCAGTCTCCTTCATGCTCACTGCAGCAAACAACGTGCTTGGAAGCAGCCTGGCAGGAGGTCTGAGCCTCCCAGTCCTACCACGCCTCAGAATGCGCCCTCCCCTTACCTGCCTTTTCTGACTGTGGAGAGCAAGTGCACCATATGTTATCCCCTTGTAGCTCATCCCTCTTTTAATTAGATTTCCTGTCTTAAGCTGACAATTGGTGCTGTAGGGCCATGGACTTGTGTTGGCTGTGAAAAAGGCCAAGCAGAAAGTACCATGTGGCTCCAGGATGATGTTCAGATGGATGCTCTGACAGGGAAACAGGTGGGAATATTATTTAGGAGTGTCTCACCCAAGCACCACCATCAGCTGACATGCTCCCCTTCTACTTTTAGCCCCTCAAACCCCTGCCCTCTGACTCGACAGCGGGGAGATATGACTCCAGCATCTGCAGGAACACACCCACACTGGGGTGGGGATGGGATGGGCAGGCTTCCCTCTCAGCTGTCTGGCAGCCGAGAAGGACCAGACATCCACAGCACAGGCAGTTCTAGAACCAGCCAGGCTCTGTTCCACCAAACGTGGCCAGGCCCTGCTGAGCACTGGAGAAAACTGAGCCCTGCTCTCTCCACCTGTCCTGGTGCTGGCAGCCCTATGCATGCTGAGACAAAAGGGCATACTGGAAACCTCTAAGGGGTCTGGTGAAGGAGGAGCCTGACTCGTTGCTGCAGCTCCTACTAGTCCTAATGACAGCAGTAGAGAATGTGGGGGAAACAGGGCAGAGAAAATAAATAGCTCTACTCTGAAGGAAGTTTTGAACATTTTAGAGCTTGCAGGTGGGCAGTGCTTCTGAAGAACATTTTAATACAGCAAACTAAATATTTTCCCTGAAAGTCTGCACTGAAACTGGATCTCTTGAGTGAGAGGATGCATCCTTTGGGTAGTAATTAGCTGATGCTATTTCAAAGTGTTGAGGTGGATCACGTACAACTTCTTCTGGCATCTCAGTCCGTTTAGTTTTTATGCTCTGCATTGTGGTGATGGGCTTCTTCCACGTTTTTGCAGCTTGGAACACAGGGGTACCACACTGGCTCCTTGTTGTTAATAGATGGGCAGAACCCTGCAGCAGGATCACTTCTGCACTAATATTGAAATTTTGTTTCAAGGAGTAATCAGTCCAGCCTCAACTACTTTGTTTTATCAGGTTACTTCCCTTTGGAAAACCTTTCTGCCTCCATAACAAACAGGCGTTTCAAACGCAAGCCCTTCCTCCTAACAGAGGAAGGCCTCCTCTGTTCGAGGCATCCTAGGCTTCCCTCTGTGTTTTTGCTACACAATAATTGATTTTCCATCCAGGCAGTTGTACATTTGAGTCCCTGCAACACTTCCAGAAGAAGCAAGGTTTCTCACAGACATGGTATATGATACCTAAAGAACAACCTAAAATTTTAAGTAACCAAAGATATTTGTGACCAGGGATGGGAAATCATGATGGTAACTTGGCTGCAATGTCTAAGGTCGCTAAGGACCTGAAAGTCCTTTGCTTGGAGGTCATCACTTCTCTAGGCTGCTCTTCCATGACTCACTCCACAAACCAACCTCATTGCCACAGCCAGGAGGAAATGATTCATAAATACTGACCTTTCCCCTTGCCACCCCTGCAAAATGAGGTCTGTGTATAAGCACTCACAGAACTGGAGCCATGGGAATTACAACTAGATAAACCATCCACTGACGGCAACATCACGCAACCACTTCCCTGGTTGTGCTAATGGTGGAGATGTTTGCTGTGAGTCAGGCACACTCATAGGAGAACATATTTGGGGCAGAACAGAAAAATTAGGCAAGGAGAAGTTGACCCAGAACAGGAGAGGTTGGAAGGGAAGAGTAAGACCTGAATGAAATCCCTTGGTCTCCTCTTCGCAGATACTGTGAAGTCATTGTCTCATAGAAAAATAGGCATACTTACAGTTAATAAAACCGATATCCTTCATGCCAGTCTGTGTGATTCACAGTATCAGATCAGCAGTCATTAAAGAATAATATTGCTTTGTTATTATTTGTAACTTCCTCAGGACATGGGATGCTCAGCCCCAGGTTTGCAGACTGTTGTCGATGTGCTGCACAGACATGAGGTGATGAGGGGTTGCAACCTAAAGCTCGTGCTCCTGTCTCAGGAGTGGGTGCAGCAGATGGGAGGCAAATGCGAGAGGGAAGGATATATTCCTCTTGGTCTCCCTTGCTAACCATTCTCATGACCTAGGATGTCCTTACTGCTTCCAGACAGACCTCTCATTGAAACTTTACAGTTTAAACATCCCAGAATTTATTTCAGTCCAAATACAAAGACAACCAAAACAACTAAGGCTTTCCACATCTTTGTCACACCCTGTTGGTTTTCAATTCTGTCTAGCAGAACGGTATTCCCAGGGTTTGCAGCATGCATCATACAGCTATCGCCAGAAATGGCTAATTAAACTGCCAGGAACGTCACCAGGACCTGGCAAACGAGACTTGCTCCTTAGTTTTAAGTCCGTACTTCTACGAGGAGTTGCCACACAGGAGGACAGCAATGGCAAACTGTTCACTCTCCGTTAGTGAGAGCTGCCTCTAATGACATGATATAGGTACAAGTCGCTCTTCACATACTACAGTCACCTTTGGACATGGTGATGGAGAGTATAACAGCCAACATCTGCTCACAAGTAAAGTATCAGTCTGTAGAGGTGGGAATTTTTTCCCAGTAGAAACATTAGGACTGGTTCCAGCTGTGGCCAGCTGCAGTGGAGTGGGCAGCTGGTCCCCATTGCGGCATGCTGGCATGGGCACTGTGCTGAAGTTTGGGGCAGCAGCCTCCCACGCAGCATTGCCCTGTTTTTCCCTCAGACAGCCAGCTACCCAACTGGCCAGCCCCACAGCTGCCAGCATCGGAACAGGGACTTGCAGCAAGGCTGGGACATGTAGAACCATGGGGAAATCTTACCCCATGCAAAGGCAGATTAAGGACCTGCTCCTGCTTCCAGCATCCTAGGATGAACTTGGACTTTCACTTTTTTCCCCCAGCACTAACAATGTCTTTGCAAAGGAAGCGGTGGCTCTGAATCCGCCCCAAGTGTGGGATGCATGGGGTGCTGGCTGCCTAGGTGCAGGCAGCTGCCTGGCAGAGCATCCCTGTGACTTCCATGTGGTAGGAACGGTGCCACCTCCTCCATGGCCCTACTCCCTGGGAAGAACCCACCCTGCACAGCTCTCCTCACAGGCTGTGTGGGACAGGCAGGGTTTGCAGCCAGCCTCAGGGTTAGCATAAATACAGTTCTTGTGAGGGCTGGATCAGAGGCAGGATGAGCAACAGAGAAGCTCAGTAATTATTTATACTGCACAGAGAAAAGACTTATTAGGCAGCTGTTGGCAAGCAGGCAAGAGGTACCGAGATGAGCCAGATTTAAGAGCAGTTCTGAGGAACCAGTGACCAAGAGCAGTGTTTCAGCTGCTTGGTGCCGTACAGCACTCATCTCTGCCAGTACAATAGAGGTTTACCTTCCTCTCTGCTGCCCTAGAGAAGCACATTCCCAAATGCAGCATCCTGCTGGTAGAGCAGCACCATTGATGCCTGCCACATGAGGAAGGCCAGCGGGGCCGGAGGGGAGTTCCAGTGGCCTGGGGGGCCCATGCACAGACAAATGGGCTGCTTTGGGCACAGTGCTTGAGTCAGCCTTGAGTGCCTTCCTCAAGGATTTAATGAGAGCAGCCCTGGGCTTCACTCTAGCATGTCTGCTGCTGCACGAGTCCATGACAGCCTTGCAACGTGAAAGCAAACGGAACTCAAGCATGGACAAAGCTACAATGCAGTCAAGAGGCTGGGGAAACAATTCCCACCCCTAGGACAAATTTTGAGCTGGTGTTTGCACACCAGGATTCACACAGGTTTCCCTTAAGAAGGAGGAACCCGAGTCTGTTGTTGCAGACTGCCTGTTCCCTTTGGTACATGCCCTCTCCTAGGATACTGCCTAATGCTGCCACACTTGTTTTTCCTCACATTTTTATTACCAGTATCATGAGAAACACTTTACAAAGCTCTGTCATTTCTGGGTTGTTGTTGAGAAGAGGCCAATAACTATTCCTTCTGCAGAGAAATGTAAATAAAGGGAAAGATAGCAGAATTTCATCATTAATGAGCAATACCTGTTTTGTTACCACTGAAAAATTTTGAGTGCCCAAAGACAATTGGGAAAGTTGAATTATATTGAAATGGCTGCTGCAGACTTGGGTTCAGGCTAGTTGTCCCTTCAAGAGTACACAACTGGATGTCATGTGCCAAAGAAACTCTTTCTTCATCACCCCAACAAGCACTGGAGCTTCTTCTGTAACCCACAGGACACAGCTCTCAGAAATCACCCTTTCAGAGGTTGAATACATGAATACTTTTCCCTTTTTGTGCTTACCTCTCATCTCAATAACTGAAAGCAAATAAATAACTAAAGCAAATAAATGCAACTGAATTATTTTAAAATGTCTTTTTCATACTGGCAATTGAATAGGATCCCAAATTTCCCATTTTGATCCCAAATTACCTAAAGTGACGAGTCCTTCAATGAAGTCAGCAAAAATCTGTCACAGATTTCAGCAGTGCCATAATTTCACCTCTAGAGCTTTGCCCTTTATTTTCCTGAGTGCCCCATTCACTTTAGCCATTCCTTCTAAATTTTTTGAAAGGTTTAATTAGTGCTATTACCATTGCAAAGGCAGCTACAGAAGCATGTTTGCTCTGGGTGGAAGGGGTCTCCACAAGGCTGGGTGGCACTCATCTGAGGAAAGCCAGGTCTGGTCTTTGCTAAAGCTTCCACCAGCATGTTTTGAAGTCTTTTAGAAAGACTCCCTCAGATATGGATGCTATCTGATTACAAGGCCAGGGTGGGGCAGGGAGAGGCCTTGGTGTCCAGTATCCTCAAGACCTTTCATGGAGCTGCTCCTTTTGAGATCACTGTGTTCCTTAAGCCATTTCACCAATGTGTTGCTCACACCAGAGGACTGAGGCTCTCCCTGGGCTTGGGCTGAAGGGCAAATGTTAAGGTATGGCACGCCCTTCCCTCTGGGCCAGCCTGCGTGATTATGGGATCATTTTGCCAAGGAGGCCAAGCTGTTAATCAGAGGAAGGGGTGTGAATTATGCAGCACCCTCCACTGTCCACTTTCCATCGATGCGCCAGAAGCAATTCCATCCTCTGCAGAACAGCCTTGCAGAGTGCCAGGGGACCACAGAGGTGGAATCTTGATGTCTCCATCAGGGACTCACCTCCTTTGTGGGCAACTGGGTTCTGTTAGGCCCTCTATTCCACCACTCCCATGATTCACCCCAGGGGTGCACACATTTCCACTTCTGTGCACGCCTTCATGCACACTGAAGTACAGGCTTTTATTTCTCCTGCGAAGGAGATCCCAGAGCTTTGCAATCATGAAATATGAAAAATTCTAGTAACAAACACTTCCTATGTCCTGAGCTTCAAGATGTAGAATGTGACAGCTTCTCAAGAGTGGGAAGTTACTGAACATCTCTGGCTGCTGAATGAACTGATTTTTCCTCATTCCTAGCACCTCACTTGCACATACATATGTGAACAGGAAGGATCGGAACAACCTGAGTAGATGTCCAAACCTGGGGACTAGAGATCTCCTTGAAGCTGATGACAAACTTAGGAGCAAGGTTTCTTGGAGAGGGCAGGCCAAGTATACACAAATTGTAAGCCAGTAAAGGATTTGAAGGAAGAACAGTGACAGAGTTTGTAAAATCTGAGGATTTTTATGGGCTGGGAGTAGACAGCAATTAGAACAGCTCACTGCAGCTCTGAGCTATTTAGCCCACTGACACTGTAGCATCTATAGCAAAACTGCTAAATAGACCAACACGTAAATTGCAGATACAGCTTTCCAGTGTCATGTAGTCAACACCTGGGAGCGGTGCCTTCGTGCACAGGAACATGGGTGATGCTCGAGGGGCCCTAAATCTGGGCTAACCCTGCCAGCTCCAGTGAATGCTGTGCTATTAGGAATCATGCTGAACAAGGTCCTGACCCTCTGATACTCATTTCACCATGAACTGGGAATTCTCTGTTGTGAAAGCATTTTTCTTTTCCAAGTGGTATATACAAACCTTGTCACCCTGACCTCTCCCAGCCTGCAGGTCAGTGAGCTACTGGATTTTACAGCAGCTCTGGGAGGCCAAGGCTAAAGAAAGGCCACACACATGGGATTGAAAGACCCATTAAGATCATCATATAAATAACCTGTGCTTTCAGACCATTCCTTGCTTTCAGTGCACCTTCACTCTTGCCTGCAGCAGAAAGACAGCAATGACAGTGGCAAAGGCAAACCAGATTTCACCCTAATCAATCATATGTGGAAAGCAGTGTTAGCAGCTGTGAGAGGGGGAGTACAATTCCATCTCCTTAATGTCTGGGAATGATTTTCAGTTACTGCAAGAAAGGTGTAATAAAAAAGACCCCCGTGAAGGACACCAGTGCAGGATTGCTATTGCTCGGCTCTGCCTGTCAAGTACCCCTGCGCCAGTTCAGGGCGGACTGTGACAGCTGAACTATGAGCAAGCTCCAGCTATGCTGGAGTTTCATTTTACAAGGGCAAATCTCACAGAGGATGGCTGCATACAGACTGAGCAGAGGATGTATCTGTGGCTGCTCAAAGACTACCATATCTTTATGAGACACTAGCCTCATCAGTAAGGCACACATAATGGATGGCAGAACAGCTGCTGTTACCATGGTTTGCAAACCTCTCCCACTAAATGCTGCATGCTCAGCTCAGAGATGAGGAAAGGAAAAAAGAGGGCTGGAGAAACACTAAGCACAACCAGAGCTCAGCAAAACTAAATTACTTCTCCCAAACTCAGCTTGATTTAAGGTTTCAACTTTGAGTGACAAAAAAATCCTTAACTGAATACTCTGAAAATCAACCATTAAATCTACTCAGATTCAGTTAAATTAAAATATTAGGAAATCAAAGACAGCAAAATGACAGCCATGACAGATTTGAAAATATACATGAACTTTACTTTTATGCAAGGTTTGCATTGTGTTAGATCCCTGCTACTGCCCAGAACAAAAATTAAATACATTAGGGCTACCTGCATAAACACTCACCCTTGCTCAGTGCATTTCATCAGCAAAAGAGATTGCTGAGGATTTTCAGCTGACAAGAAAATCAACCAAATTATGTAGAATTTACCTTTGAGAAGAAAATACCCTTTGGTAGGTGACTCAATGGCTGAGACAAGCAGAATTAGGGAAAACCTAGGAAGGAAGGAAGATAGACCCCAACCCTGCCAAGTGAAGGTGCCACCACGCATGGTTGGCACAGTCCCACTCTGGGATGGCTAGCACCTGGCTCACTGGGCAAGGGAACCTCTGTCCTCCAGATATGTTTACCACACACCTTCAGCTCAGACCACCATTTTTCCCCCAGCCCCAGTTCAAGACAGGTCACTGAAGCCGTTTCTGAGATTATTAGCAGCAGAACTGCAGGATTAAATGTGTTCTGGAGAGCCCTTTTAAGCTTTCAGACCTTATTCAACTGGTTGTCTTCAGTGTTAGAGCTCATAGAACCCTGGCAAGGAACAGCAGCACTGGTGAAGCCACCAGGAAGACAGTGGCATGGCACAACCCCAGAAGGCCAGTGACTGCCTTCAACGCCATTTATGACAAAGCTTGTTCCTCTTCTGTGCAAACCCTCATGGAGCAAGGGTGGTCCAGGAAGGCTTCTCTGATCAGATGTACCCAGCAGCAGGACCACAGAGCTGAGTCCAGAGCCCACAGCCACCCATCAGCCTGTCCCAGGAGGCAGCTCCTGTCTGGGAAGCCCCTCCTCAGCCTCCCTCCCAGATGACTAAGGATGACGGTGAAGAAGACAGGCAGCTGATTGCCCCATGGCTGCAATTTCACAACTATAGCCATCTGTGGGCCACAACTGCAAGCTTCTTAAGCCCTCAGGAAAACACATAAGAACAATTTCCAGATTGTTTGGGAGTGAGTGTAGCAGCCTCCCTGGGGCAACAGCAGCTAAGTGCTCCTTTGCAGCTGCTGCTCTCAACTCTCTGGGCTAAATCTTGAGCACAAGAGCAGGCCCACAGAATAGCCACAAAAATGGTCTCAGTTTCATCCCAAACACACCCACCCAGTGAGCTATCATCTTTCCCTTTTATGCAAGGTACTGTCTCTTCTCTAACAGCGAGGTTGGGAGAGAATGAGGAAATAGCTAATTGTTGATAATTATCATCATGTTATTGTCTTACTGCTATCTCAGCCATCAGATACCTCTCTCTTTGCACCCAACAACTCAGGTCGTGCCTGCAGAAGCATAGCAGTTGCTTTGGGCTTCCAGCTTCCTAGGTCTGACTCTACTTCTGCTCAGAAAGAGATCAGCCAACCATTCCTCTCCATTTTTCTCAGGTCTGGCAGGACCATCTATTTTAGAGGCCCAACACCCCCCCCCCCCCAACCCCCAGCATTTTCCCAGGCCAGCTGGGTGCCCTGGTGAGGAATGCTGACAATCTGCCACCCCGGAGCAGAGCTGTCAGCGTTACTTCCCTAGTGCTGAGCCCTCAGTCATCACTCGCGTGAAGGATAAGTATGCAGCCCGCTGCCTTGTGACAAGAGCTGTGACTTTGTTTAGGAGCCAAGCACTAGGAAAGAGTACCAGGGAAACATGGCTTAGTGGAACAGGAAATACTAACGATCTGTGATAAAAATAAAAACCAAGCAGCCAGTGCACACCTAACTCAGCTGGAGGCACTGCTCTATGACTGGCCAAGAGTAGCCACGGACCCCCAAAAAAGCCAATAAAGAAATAGCTTTTCCAGTTCAGGTCTCACTTTCATAAAGAACAGAGTAATTTTTCATGTGTACACCTGTGTACAAGAAAAGGCCCTAAGCAAAGTCATCTGCTGGCACAGGAAAGGGCATGGAGGAGTTTTCAGCTCTACAGATGGCTTAAAGCGCTGTCGTGAAAGCCCACAAAGATAGACAGCTCCGTCACCCTCCGGCAGCAGGTTAGGTAAGCAAGTTGGGTATAAGATACTACAGCTTTGTGCATCAGTCATTTTTAATTTTTTTTTTGTTTTCTGATAGAAAAACATGATTGGGATAAGTGTTTCTGGCTAAAAGGATGTCTCTCAAAACTCCTTATTTATGAGTGAAATGGTTAAATGACAGCAGAATAGTAGAGAGAAGAAAATTATTTCCCCCCCGTTGCTTTTTTCTTTGTGTGTTTTGGTCAAGGCAGGTACCAGGCTGGAAAAGCTGCATTAACACTGGATTCATATCCACAGAGTCCTTTCAAGTTACGAGACTGATAACCTCTCTTTGTCCTTGCAATCTGCAGTAAATAGAGGAGCTTAATCATACCGGAAATAGGGAACAACTTGCAGATCCCTTCATTCCTAATACAGTGTTTGCACAACGCCTGGTGCTGGAAATAACCAGAAGCTGATTTAATAATCCAAAATCATCCAAAAACTCTGCTAAATCCCATGTAAAGCCTAAGTGGTTTTGTCTTGCTATTGTCTCCAAAGGCGTGAGTAGCTGCACCATGATGAATTTTTAAGGCTGAAACTTAGCTGGCAGGGCAATCACCCATTGGGGTCTCCATCCGAGGACCCATGGCACCAGTGGGGAGATTGGACACTGCACATGCAGGTGGCTGTAAGGAAGATGCCTACCTAGCACAGGAAATGAAGCAGCCTCCGCTGTGAGAGGCAGCATTTTGCACACAGGGACAGGGCCCCCGCCTATGGAACGCTGCTCTTCGGCTCCCAAGGCATGACCTTGGGCAGGCGGCATGGGCTCTCCGGTCCCGAGTTTCCTCTTCTCCAAAACAGAGATATGATATACAAGTGGGCTGAGAGCCTTGCAGAGAGGTGCTATCACTGGTACAGGGAGTTATCATCCCCAGGCCCAGGTCCAAAGCACACAGCAACATGGAGAGCTGTTCCCTCAAAGGACCCTGGCTCTGGCACCCAAGCCAAGAACAGGCTGTATTTGTTCTCCAAGCTGCAGGTTCACTGCTGTACTTTCACCTTTGTAAAAGGCAGTAGATGCAAAAGATCCCAAGAACTGTGCCTCAAAACCTAACAGAAATTATCAATAATGAAATAATCTCCTCCTGGATGCTATATGACCCAATTCTTGAGCCTCCTGCAAGTTATAATCGAAGCCATGTGTACAGGCATAAATACCAGAAATATTTACAAAACACTGACAAGATCTTAAAAACAAAAGTAGTGATTTCTTCATCTCACTGGAAGCCTTACAAAACATGGGGCAAATTGTCTTGATCAAAACATTCTGCTGACCACAGAGCGCTCTATGCTTCATTGTAATGGTTAGTCATTCTATAGATATTTACTGGTTTGGTTAATCTACTACGGCTGCTCACAAACTATTGCAAGGCAACCATTATGAAGCAGGGTCATTAAAAATTTTGTTTATGCAAAATCCACTGCAGTCATAGCACAACACCAAGGGTAAATCAAACCCCCATCCAACCAACCATTTCGCCTGCACTGGTGGCTAGCCTTGCCAGAGACATCTAGTAGAATGACCAGGAAGGGCTGTAAAAGTGGCTAATTTAAAGTGCCTGTGGTAAGTCTGTAATGCAGTAAATGTCTCTGCTTTGATGTTTTTCTAAAAACCTGAACAAAACCAAAAAAATCCCATGCACTTAAGCATAGAAGCCTCACCTCTGGCTTTTTCTGAAGTCTCTAAGGAAAACTTGTAGGTGCTGCAATCCAACCAGGCTGCTGAGGCAGAGCACGAGCTTCATGTGGGTGCCAGCTACCAGCATGGGCTCATTTCCCAGTGCTTCACGCAGGAGCTGATGTCCCTTTCCTCGTAAATTCAGTGTGTAGCATTAGGCCAAGACCCTACATATAATCAAGTCCCATTCTGAGGTCCCAAACAGCTCCCAGCTCCTTTGGGTGTTAGGACACCTTGAAGATGTTCAGCTCTTAGCAGGACCAAAGGCACTTCTGCTCTGCTCATCTTCAGTGTAGAAGGCTCAAAGAGAAGTTGTGAGGAGTGTGTACAAGGGTCCTTACCTCACACAACAAAAATCCCCCAGTGAAAAGACAGAAAAAAATATTATCATAAACACCTATAGTACTGCTTATAAATTAAAAAAGAAAAAAAAAGAAAAAAAGGAAAAAAGGAAGCTTATTTCAAATTTATAAAGGACTTAAATTGAAAGTCTTCACAACACTTGACTATCAAAAAAATTATGTGTAGGTGTGGAAAGTAATTCAGCACTTTTTAGGAAGGACTAGGATGTTCCTGCTAGAAACAAACTAGTTAAAGAAGTAAAAGGTTTCATTTAGTTCTGGTCTGCGTTCAAGTACAAAAAAAAATGTTCCGTTTCAGCTGTGCTGTGAATTCAGTGAAACTGCTAGAAACCATTCCGGTCTAGGATTTCATTTTGGGGGTGGGGGAGGGAAGACATTTGACTCGTCTTCCTTCATGTTTTATTTTGATCAGAAAGCATAGGCATCATTTCATCTTTCTCTTCCTTTCCCCTTCATTTCATTGGAAAACATGAAAGACCAGAATGTCAGTGTTATCCTAGTCACACATCATTGATACTGGCACAGATCACGGGCAAAGGTCTTGCTCTGGGTTTTCGTTCCAGGGTTTTTTAAACTGAAAAAGATGCCGACCTTTTTCACCATTTGTGAAAAAGGTCAGCATGTGACCTAGTCTGGAAAAATTCCAGTTGATTTCAATGAATTTTGAATCAGGTCCAGATTTCCTCTCTGTACCCTGCATTGTACTTCAGATTAGAGAAAACTTAAGAGAAAACCTTAGTAAGACAATATTCCCCACTAGGAAAATAATGGCCCAAATTTCTAAGACCATTTCATATGTACCAGGAATATGTGAGCAGTCTTATTTTACGTCCTCTTAATCAAAACTTAAAGCAGAGAAACATGGTTTTGATGTACTTTTATAAAGATATCACCATTGATGCAGTAGCAGAAAGAACCACAAATTAATAAATTCTTGTTCTACTGTTTTTATGCCCTTACAGAGACGTTTACTTATCACTGTTACTAAAAGCTCATAAGGGATATCTCTAACAGCTGTAAGCAACAGTGGGTCCTTGACTAGATAATAAATCCAGAGATGCTTAACTGGCTTTTCAAAGCTGCTGAGCACCAGCGCTTGTGAGAGGTCAGGTCTTTAAACTGTTGTTCACATATCAAATGCCGACATTTTGGATGTTTACTATTGAAAAGAGAACTTGTACTTGTTACAGCAAAAACCTTCTTATGGAAGAGGTTACTGAGACCTCCCCAGCACCAACAAGTCTAGGTCAATGCATACTTTGTCACTGAAACTAGTACACTTTTGGAAGATGCCTGAAAGTGAGGCCCTGCTGCAATACAAATACACCTCAGGGGAGTTCAAGGCATCCACGCAGCTGCAGCTCTAAGGAGACCCCCAAACAGCAGAAGTCATCGCACATTTTTCTCGTCATACCTCATTTCTTTTCCCACGAAGCTAGAACAGAACAGGTCGGAGCTCATGCCGAATGGTGGACGTGTTCTTTCTGGACTACTTTCAGGTAATTTGAAATGCAAACATCGTATTCAAGATACATAAAATAGAGCAACAAGGCACGTTTAATGCTTCCGTTTAGATTCCTAATGTCACACAGAGAGAGGCATTCACAGGTAAAGATCATGAGTCTGAATTCTGCGTCCAAGTATTACTCAGTGTGGGTGCTCACACATTACACACAGCAAAGAAGCAGAACTGAGGACTGAGACTCATAATTGTGCTATATATATAGATTAAGTGGAGCATCTAAGTGGATCTTTTTTTCAGAGGGTATCTACATAGGTTCAAAGCATTCCTCTTAGGCCCTTAGACTGAGCTTGACATTGGAAAAGCTTAGATCAGGCTTTAATCACAACAGACAGCCCACCAAACCAACCATTCTTCCAACATATCAAAAGCTCTTTCAATAGATACCTCTTTATTTGAAATGGAATGTATCTTGAAAAATATGAAAAATAAATCACATCTCTCAGAAATCATTTTTGAGTCATATTTACACACAAATTTTTTTGACAACACTGATATTTCTGCTCAGAATAGGATATGCTAGAAAACATTTGGTACATCATTGCAGCTATAATTCAGAAACTGGCATTTGCACATCATGAACCTTAAAAAAGAGGAATTACTTCTGGATGTCACAGAAACAACATCCACTTGATCTTCCATTTTCAGTTTCTCAAATGTCTTGGTCACCAGAATTTAGATTTTTCTTGCTGAATCTGCCCCTTAATCACGTTCCCTTGGTGTCTTTTGTTTGGGTTTTTTGTTGTTGTTGTTTTTTTAAGACACATAATTTTGACCTTTTTATGAACTGACTGTCTCCACTTTTGCTACCTATACCAAGCATTGATCTGTGTGTGTTTTACAGGATTTTTGTTTATTCTCTAATGAATTTACTTCAGCCACATGCTGTCAGATTTCTTTTCTTTTTCTTTGGTAAGGGGAATGACAATTTGATTTATTTACTTTCAAAGCTCTGCTAGGATTGAGCATGATCTACTGGATTTATTTTCATAGCATTGCTTACAAGGCAGTAACAGACAGTATTTAATCCAGAAGTTCAAATGAAGATCATGCAGCACTAGAGGGGCAAGATAAAAAACCAGACCAGAATTACCTTTTATAACATCAAACAATTTCTTGGGCTAAAATTACTATCAGTAAAAAAAAAAAAAAAAAACCAAAACAAAAAAACCCCATGGAATTTAGAGCGTGAGAAAGTTGTCAGACTGTCCACATCAGACAATTTAGCCTTATTTATACTGACAGGGCATAAGCTACACAATCTGACTGTCCCCAGGGGACCCCAGCCAAATTGTTCCCATTCAGTTTCGAGGAGACAGTACAGAGACACAAGGAGGAGGCTTGATCCTTACACCCATCCCACCAGCTTAAGGTAGATTTTGTGATGTGACCACCTCTCCCACTAGGACTCTGGCTGACACCAAGTTTTTTAAACAGGTAACAGAGCAGGCAATGGCAACCAGCAAAAGTTTGTTGGCGAGCTACCTCAGTCCAAGTTTTTCAGAGCATCCTTCAGACCAACTTAAAACAAGAAACGTAAGGTGAAACAGGACATTGACCTTGAACTGGTGAAAAGGAGCAGCAAATTCAAAATGAAAGATATTTCCTCATACCTTAACAAAAATTTTATCACTAAAATTTTCATCTTTTGTTTTCAAAGTACAAATACTTCCAGAAGAATAGTAAAATTTCAGGTTTAGACTACATCCATAGGCTTTTGTGGCATTCAGAGGCTTTCATTCACTGAGGACAAGAATATCTGCCTCTCTTATAGAAATATGCATCTCTGATCACATAGGAATTAATTTTCATCGGTTACATTTATTCTTCAGTAGGCTAAAATGTATTTTAGTAGGTGAGATCAGTGATACTTCTGTATATCTGAAAAGGTGGATTAGTTACTCAGTAAACTGTAATTAATCGCTCTAAAGAGAGGAGCCAAATCACAAATTACAGTCTATTTTGTAAGTCTTTGACTAGCTCATTAGAGAATCCCCTTGCAGCGCTAATATCCAAGCGTTAGCAGAATGATAATGGCAGATGTACAGAGATGTGGAAATCGACTATTATGATTGCCAAGACAGCAACTCTAATCCTAGAAGATGTGGGGCACCTTCGAATGCAATTAATCTCAAAATAATAACTTTGTTAGAACAGCTGTAATCTACCACCCCAAGTTCATCACGCAACCTTGTCAAGGGCAATATCAGAAAGAAGCGCTCAGGAGTTAACTACAGAAGATCATCACGATCCGGGCTTTAGTTCTGCACCATGACATGTTTTGCATGTCTAAGTATGTGACCCCAAAACCTGGGGGCAAGGGACAGAAAAGGAGGGCTAACACAGATCCCAACGTTTTCCTTACTGACTGAGCTTAAGCTTAGGGAGCAAAGGAAGGGACTGACATGCGCAGTAGCCAATTCTAAGATCTTCCTTTGAGTATCACTTCAGCCTTTTTGCCTCAAAAACACAGAAACAGCTTGAACAGAGAATGTGGGGCTGTTAACTTACACCTCAGCTACACCAAAAAAAAAGTCCTGAACGTGAAACTTTAAATGATTTTGTTTACATTCATGTAACCCATAAAGGGGCCAAAAGTAATTTTCCTCACCACACCAATTAAAATAAGTATCTCCATGGCTATGACTTTTTACCTTGAACCAGAAATTACAGGCCACATTGTTCTGTTCCACTTACAGCCCCCCCACTTCATTTAAACCGGAGAACCTGCTGTAGGGGCATACAATATGAAGCCGCCCATCGTCGGAAGAGCCTTGTCCTAGAAAGCTCACAGGCCCACGCCCAACTCCCTCCTCTGCACCGGCAAAGAGCTCCGACTCGCTCCCGCCAGCATAGACAGCCAAACTCCCACTGACTTTTAAGAGAGAGAGGAAGACACAACAGCTGTGCAATTAGCCCTTTGTTTTCCAACTTCATTGCTTCGTCAACATTTTTAGAGGCAAGATCGCACGCCTCTCTCAACATCTGACAGTGCTAAACACCAAAATTAGTCTAGTTTATCTCAACTAGAGAGCAACTTTCACCTTATGAAGACTGTGACCAAAATAATCCATTGGCACACCAAGACGTACATAAAATGGATTTTAAACGATGGGCTGCTTTAATGCAAGACGTTTAAAAACTGCCATGAAAAATAAATACAGATTGACAGCCCAGATCACTTAAAAAAACAAGCCATGCAGAGGGAGTCCTGAACTTGGACAGTAAGAAACACTCGTGAACGTCTCAGCTTTGGCCCGCCAGTCCAGAAGCAAGCACATCACACTGATAACTGGAATCCAACTCAGATTGCTGTATCACAGAAGTTGGTCAGGTTCTCCTCTGCTCGTACATTAAGCAGATGGGTTTTAACCTCAGAATAACAAGCAACATGGCTTTTTTGAATAGCCAAGCATAAGTAACTTTTTACCATCTTCCACCACGTTTAATATTTTAAAAGGAAATAATTTAAATCTCAGACTACAATTGTTATTCTCATTAGAGAAACTAGATTTCATATGCAGTATGAATATTTCAGCCAAATTTCAAACTACACATCACATTTTCCATGTTAGTGGAACATAGTGTATTTTGGATAAAAAACTGATAACTTTTTTGTCAAATTGCACACAGCCAAACTAGCCAGAACTTTTTAGTTCCTTCAGGGAGCTAACATGCATATTGTTTTTTCCTTTGCTTTTATGACACAGCCTACATTCAGAAATGTCTTCCAAATAAGTCTTTAATTTAAAAAAAAAAAAAAAGGAAAAAGAGGAAAACAAAACCAAAAGAAAATAACCCTAATAAATAAAATACATTAAAATAAAGTTACAGTACATGTCTCCTAGAAATCCCATCGCACCAAAGTATCCTTTCCAAGGTTCGTAAATAATAGATTTGAAATGCTTCTCGGCACCGAGGACGGCAAAGCAGCAGCAGGCTGGGGTTCAGGCTTTTGAGCCGCTTCTTTCCGGTCTACCTGCCCCTCCGGCGCTTCCCCAGTTTCAGACCCCCTGGCGCAGGTCCGCCACGAACGCGCTCAGTCCCGCTTCCCCGAAGCGCTCGGTGAACGCAACCTGCAGTGAGACAGAGAGCACAGAGGGCAGCCCGTGAGGCGAAGCAGCGGCGCCCGGAGCGGGCAGTGCCCGGCGGGAGCGGCGCCGGGGCCGGTCCGTACCTGCGCTAGGCGGAGTTGGACGCGCCGCGGAGGCGCGGGCCGTGGGGCGCCGCCAGGTGCTGCTGCTTCTGCCGGGTGGAGCGCACGGCCAGGATGGCCTGGCGGTTCTTGTACTGCACCATCTGCAGCGTGATCGCCGCGTTCCAGCCCTGCTCCTGCGCGCACCGAAAGTCGATCTCCTTCCCCTCGGCCATCACCACCGTGAAGTACACGTACTTGCCCTTCCGCTCCACGCAGTCCACCGTCTTCATGTTGGAAAAGTGAAGCTCCTTGATCTTGGCCGCCGGCTCAGCCGGCAGCGGCGGCTGCTGCTGCTGTTGCTGCGGCGGCGGCGGCGGGTGTTTGGGGGGGATGAGGAGCAGCCCCTCCTCGGTGAGGATGCAGCGCTTCTTCTTCCAGAGCTGCAGCAGCCCGTCGCTCCTCTTCTCCAGCATGCCCTCCTTCACCGCTTTGCAGCCGCCCTCCAGCATCCTTCTGGCAGGGTTAAGCGGCCTCCGTCCGCAGGGGCTGGGCTCGGGGGGTAGCCGGCACCAGCCGAGGACTCTCCGCCGGGCGCCGGCTCCGAGGCGGAGGGCCGGGAGCGCCCCGGCCCGCAGGAAGCGCAGCGGCTGCCGCCCGTGCCGCGGCGTGGCGGGCGGCGGGCGCTGCCGGTGCGGGCGGCCGGGGCTGTCGGCGGGCTTTTCCCTGCCCTCCGCTTTTGAACGCGCCTCTCCCACCCCAGAGTGACACCCAGCGGAAACGGCGGCCCCTCCCGCCCGCCGGGCACGGGGAAGCCCCGCGCGGTGCAGAGCGGAGCGGAGCGGAGCGGAGGGGCGCGGCGGAGCTGCCCCGCCCGCCAAGCGGGGCCGGGGGCTCGGCCCGGCTCCCCGCCCCTCCTCCAAGGTGCGAGGGACACGGCAGAGCTCGGCCGTGCTGCGGCAAGGAAGGGTTTCCCCGCCGTAGTTAACCACCGGTAGACCAGTGCATGGAGGTTATAACAGGACAATTCAAATGCTCCATAGCGCTCGCCTGCCTTCCTCGGGGTGTTCCAACAGTATTTGTTTGGAACACATTTCCTCAGCCTGACTCCGTGGGGAATAGCAGCAAAGGGCCCTCCTTCTCCGTGTTCTTGGTTCAAGCCCAGTATAACCGGTGCCAATTTTCAGCAACACCCTGATATTTAAGGGATCATCGCTCCATTAAACAAAGGAAACAGCCTGACACACAATCTAGTACAACGGCTTGATCCCTACGCTTCTCAGAGGCTCGCGGCTGTGCTGGGGAGAAGCAGCTTCAAATATATGTGTGTATATATATATATATATATATATATATATAAAATCTCTACTTTCGGCAGCACTTCGAGTAAAATCTAAAGAAAGCAAGTATTCATATCACTTCCCAAAGTAAACAGTAGAACCTCAGCACTTGAAAATTGTAAAAGCAGACTAGGGAAAACAAACAAACAAAGAAACAAACCCAAATTGGCAAACAGCTAGGATCATTTATCTTATTATTCTGCTTTGTTGCCACACATTTGCTTATTGTTCAAATTCTCCCCCAAGGTTAGCTTTTTAATAACTTTATTTGAGCAGAAAAGTGACCTAAGGTTAATATGAAACGATTTTGTAGTCCTTTGATGTATGAGATGTAAATCAAAAGCCCACATAGCTGAATTTGGCTTGTACATTATAGCTAAAGTAAACTGAATGCTGGAAGTTTCATACTATGTTTGAGATCACTGTTTTTAAACATGCATTTATCCTGGCCACAAAGAAAACCTCCTCACAGTAATCTTGGCAGCTAGGAAGCAGGTCATGCTGCAGCATGTGCTGTGCTCTAATAGCACATTAGGAAAAAAATCAACATTAATAATAGCTTTAATGGAGTTTATCTCTGATAACATTTTAAAAGGATTTCCTTTTTAAATCTTTTCCTCTTGACGTTCAAAGTTAATTTTGATAAACTGTTGAGGTGTAAACAATTAAGGTAATAACAGCAATTAAAATTTAGCTGGTTTACCCTTCCCAAGGTAACTGGAAGACACTCAGATCAATAACAAAAGCAAATTGGCTAGCCACAAACTAAACAAAAAAGGGAAATGAATATCTTAAAACATCCTTTTATGTAAAGAATAGTCTCCTTAGAGCTGAATAGATATGCTCTAAGATACAGTTCATTCTCACAACCATCTTATGCCCGTTTTAACAGAGGCACATGCTAATTTTCCAAAGATCTGAACACCATTCACTATTGCCTCAATCTGCAGTTCAATACCATTTGAACCTAAATTCCGCAGCACAAACATTTGCATCTTCAGCTGCTGATGCATATGGAAGGTGCCTCACAAACGGCTTGAGTGACATAAGAGCCTTTTCACCTGATATGTTTTGCACCTACTCCTTCACTCCTAATTCTCTGCTCATGTGACACACTTCACTTTGAAACTGTCCAACTAAAAGAAACTGGTTAAAATGCAGCTTAATTGAAATATCAAGTTTACATAAGGCATAGGGCACTGGACTACACCTACACAAGACCAATTTCTAACAATTCACTTGTTCAGTTCTGGTTGCTGCTCCATCGCTTTAAGTGAACAGCCATTTGATTCCTAGTAAACGCACTAACCAGTAGTGGGGAAATTTGCATTACATTCAGCAGTCCCACATGTGACACTGTGTAACAAGCATTCAAGAACTTTCCCACCCTCCCAAAACACCCCACTGTAACACTTAGGGACAGTAACAACCTGTATCTATATACTTTAATGGAAGCTTTTTTATTTGTTCTCAGTACTAAGAGTAAATTGCAATTAATCAAAGGAAAAAAGTGAGACTACTGTGGAAGGACAAATGTTTTCATCAAATATACTGGAGAAAGGGACTAAAATCATTCCCTTTGCCCTTCCATGGCATAAAGTTCTCTGAAGCATTGACCGTGGGATTTTCAACCCAACCCTAAACACTGAAGGACATACTCTGCTAATGTATAGACTCACAACAACTGTTTATTCCTGGTGAAATTCACCTAAGCATGTGATCAGAAGCAAACATGCAAAACATCCATTTAAACCTGTCCTCTGTAAGCCAACAAATATTAACAGCCATTTAAAATACACTACATTTGACCAAACCCACAGATCAGTCAAAAGCTAGGAGAATGGGGTAAGATGAAATACTGAAAGTTACATGGTAAAAGAACAAGATAACCCAATTTAATTGTGCAGAGTTTGCCAGTAAAGGATAACAAATTTCATTTGACTTGCATTCATAGACGCAAGTCAAAACTGAACTTCTGTAAATATTTCTTCTGTTACTGTTTTGAAAAACCACATTCAATACAGTTAAGCATGCTATCCCAATGAAATTTCATTTTCCTTGTAATATACATTTAAACCACTGTAATTTTATTAAATATCCCCCATCTGCTACCTTTATTGCAATTTCACTAAGATACCATGAAGGTTCTGCATCCACCCAGAAATAGCTGATGTGAAGATGCCTCCTACTGTCAAACCTCAGATACTACAACCTGAAAAAACACCTAATCTGATTCCTTGAAAGCCTCTAGCCATGTGAGATACACGTATTTCATACTGAGTTTTTCGTTTTCCATGTTCAAAGTTGATACTGGTAACAGATATGCTTGCTTATTAAATACTCTGGTCTCCTGTATCATAAGCTTCCTAACTTAAGGAGTTGAAATTTTGCATGTGCAACCTTAATTAGAGAATAATTATGGTTAAGAGTATTTAAAGTCTTCTTTTTAAATCCTGAGGCAAGTTAAACATTGTTTTGGGAAGTGACTGAAAAACTAAAAAGCCCATATTTTCCTAGTGTTCTGCCAGAATCTGCAGACAGCAGCTTAACATCACCTATCAACTATTAGATGCTAAACCTATCCTGAGTGAAAACCCTTAAGCATCATAACTTCTTCTGAGAAGTACTAAAACAGAAAAAGGGTTAAGAAGGAAACAAATTAAATATGAGCTGGTCATTGCTAAACAGAAGGAAAATGAGGGAAAAAATAAGTCAGGGGAAATGTCATGAGAAATAGATGACAAATAGATGTGTTGCAATATGTCTTTAAGGCAAGTGAACAGTAAGTGGCTAATCCTTAAAGGATTTTCTTAACCATTACTATCTCCCAGTAATTTCATTGGAACTTGCTGCTGACAGAACACAGAAACACTGAACAGGTGATCTCAGGAAGACTTTTCCTTTTATTAACTCCATCTCACAAATAGCTGTACATAACCCCTTCTTCCAAAAATATTTAAAAAGTACTCAGGCACACCTTGTATGGAAAAACTAGCCTGTAAAGGGGTTTAAGTTTCTCAGACTTGACCACCACAATAAAACATTCTGCCAATTCAGAACACACTGTTTCTCCACTGCAGGCAATTTGGGCAATTACTCGCAACACTCAAGCACACAGAAGCCAAGCTCATAACAGGGTCTAAGCCCCCCCTGCAGCTGCAGAGCCAACTCGTGCTGTCAATTCACGGGCTTTAGTTAAATGCCTGTGAACAAAAGAACCCTTCTGCCACAGCACCTTCTGCACAGCCTTGTGCACCCATTTCTGGTATACACCAAGCAGAGCCAAATATAGAGTAGCTTATCTGTACTTCATGTGCCATCCTGCCTGCTTTACTTGTTCTGATTTTGCTAAAATGCTGAGACACAAGCCACATGTGGAACACTACTAGGTCTTGCCAAAGGTCTAACAGGAGGATTTAAAGAGCAATGAGATAAACCTTGTCCAACGTGCCACACGGACAAACTTCTATACACTAGCAAGAGGAACTGGAAGTAAGACTTACTATTTCCAGTAGGGAATTTCTGTTCTCTTCAGGTAAGCATCAGCAATTATTTCAACACCCTTTTGAAAACTTGTGGGGAACCAATACATCTCAAACAGAACTGAGCAGTCATTACGGCGCAAAACTGGAGGGGTGGTAGCAACAGCTTCTCCAACCTGCACAAGAAAGTCTTGGATTGGAGGACACACCTGCACAGAACAAAGGAAAAAGTGCTACAGACCTGAGCCTACCTACTCCAACAAGCATGCAGCTGTAGTCCCAACCTAGCAGACCATCAAGGCTGTTCCAAACAGAAATGCCTTCTTTATCAGGCTGTCCCCTCTGCACAGAGGGGTTTAGCATTTTGCTTCCTTAAGCCACTGAGAATGCCACACCACAATCCTCTGGCCAACAGAAAGTATCTGAGAAACAACTGCTGCATAGATACTTTTGGAAATAGGAAATTCCTGGCAGACAAGTTAATTGCCCACCCCTAAGTTTCCCATCAATTTCAAAGTCAGGTCTACAACAATAGGCCTTAAAACACGGAGAGTTGAAGTACCAGCTTGAAAGCAAAGATGAACACGTTCCATTTCTGCATTTTTCTATATTCCACTGAGGTTTTCACTTAAAAACCAAAGCATGTCAAAATTATGGTTTCTGCCATTAGCCTGGGAAACATCAGTTCCAAGAATCCAAATAAGAATATAAGCTTATGAAGCTAGTTAGCTGTAGGAGACATTGGTAAGCACTGTTGCTATGACAGTGTTCGTGTAATCCAAGGTACCACTTTAACTGCACCTGACATCACTCTTCTCCAAAAAGTAAAACCTCAGAATGATAAGCTTAAATTTGGTCTCCTTTATTTCAGGATGCTGGGTTTTGGGTTTTTAAATTATTTTTTTAACACAACCAAAATTTTATCAGATAGGCAAACTCTTTAGTGTTAATGAAATCTAATCTAGATTGTTAAAAGCGTGGAATTATGAAGAGCCATTCCCTCCATCAAGCATAAACTCTGAGGACACTTCACCATCATTCAAAGTCTCACCAAATTCTCCTACTTCTTCCCTCTCACCAAACCTCCCACTTTTCCAAGATAATTTGCCCTTTGATACCGGACAGAAGACACCATTTACACAGATGTTAAACTTTGGTGTGGAAATGCAACTCATGCCCAAGGAATTCCAGTGACACATTTTCCTAGCATGAACTTCTTAACATGGTAACTTAACCTTCTCAAATGCTAAATGAGGACATGCTCTATGTGAAAAAAATGAGTCATAACACTCCAATCAATGTTGAAAGTTTAATGTTCCTGCTACATACTGCCTTTCAGAACTGCTAAACAACAGTGTTGATAACAAAACTATGTTAAGCACCAGAAGTTTTTATTTAACCAATGCCATAAGAAGTGGCACCTCATTTTTATTTTATCCTTCCTTTCGCTGCAGTCTGCAGAGCACAAGAACTGCTGCTTCAGAACTAGCAAGTCAATCTAGAGAGAAGCTTACCAAAATCTGTCAGTAAAGATAGATTCATGGCCCTGGATCTTGCAGGCTGCAGATGTGCCTTGACATGTACCAACTCCCCTTTTCAAATATTGTATCCCATTGTATGTTATAAAGATGTTAAATGAGAAAGCAATCAAAGAACAAGCCAAATTTGTTAAGTACAGTGAATTTTGAAACTTAGACAACTTTTAACAGTTTTTTTTTCTTTTTAAGATAGTTTCCAGATGCTGTTAGCAAAAACGGGCCAGATCTAAGTAAGGACTTCAGAGACTTTGCATGTCCAGAAGTATGAATCCCAAAGCCCCACATTAATGACCGCTCAAGCTCATAACATGCCATTAGTTTGGTCTCCACATGCCCTGAAGTTTAAACTCAAACCTGGGAGATGCTCAGCAAAGAGACTATGTGAAACTCAAACACCTGGCAGGGTCAGTGCCTCAAACAACACAAATATTCTGGTATCACAAGAACACAACCACACCACTTTAACACACAGCTACTAGAGAACAATTGTTAACCTTTCATAACTGCATTTTTCTATGCTATGATCTATGTGTAACCTAAAAACCACAAAAGATCACAGCTTCAACAGTCCTGTTTTATATACAGCTATAGATAACGTGAGCTCCTTCTCCCAAATCCAGTTATCTGGAGAGGGACAAAGCCTGACAGGGATTCTGAAATGAAGCAGTGTGATATTTAAACCTTCAAGGAATTCAAAAGAAGAACAAATAAAATGAAAACAGTTTAGTCAGAGGACACTAGACCCACATCCTCTCAGGAGGCCTGATGATTCAGAAGGGCACTTGGGATAAGCTTCATTCTGCATTACTTACCCTCCAAACAAGAGAGTGCTAGATTAACTCTTCTACCAACATTATCCTCATGTTATTGACTCCTGCTTGCCCTGCTCTTTCCAAACTAAGTCAGTACAGGAATGGCACAAAAAAAAAAAAAAAGGTAGCTACTGCAGAAATAAATCCAGAGCTAGCCGGACATTTCTTTCCAATCCTACAAGGACCCTTCCATCCCCGAAAAAGCTCTCTAACTACTTGTTTAGAAGATCAGAACTGATATAGTTATCTGTGAAGGACAAGACAGCACAGAGGATAGTAGCATGCTACTGACTGGGAAAACTCAGAATACATCAGTTCACAGTCTCTTTCAGCTGAGTGAGTTCAAGTCTACATCTCATCCAGCACCTCCACTAACAGGCTAGAGGCAAGGTTAGAATGAGAAAGGTCTTCTAGCCCATGTGTTTCAACTGAGAATAAACATCCAATATGGACAAAAGTATGAACCAGAACGTGCCAGCACAAGCCCATGAACAGAACATTAGGTGAAGAAAGAGGAATTCTTTTGAGTCTGTTTCCTCCTCCATAGATGATACAGTGAGGACAAACTAAAATAGAGCTAAGTGTTCTAGCACTCCCTTCGGCTGCAGGGCAGGTTTTGTTCAGGACAACATAGCTCTGTTCTACACAGACTGAAAATCCAAGGCACTTTGCTTCAGATTTCATATTAATATGCAATGCCTTAGAGTCAGGCACAGCAATAGTGAAGTCCTTTATCAGATCTAGCCCCACTTCTAAGAACTTGTCTTCTCTAAAATGGCAGTGCAGACCAATCACTGGAACATCTAGCCCAGATTCACAACTATCACACTGCAAATGGAAAGTACAGATCAAACTTTCCAAACTATTGTGTTTGTTTTTCAAATGCTATATAATTCACTTGTCAGTAATTACCAATTTCTGTTTCAAGTAAAACATGAACTGCAGCATGTAAGATACGTCTTACCAGTTTACACGTGCAAATACACACATAATAAAACAAGACTAGCTTCTGAAAATACTAGGTTTTATTCACACCCCAGTGGTAAACAATAACCTTAATATGATGACTAGGTTTCTTTTGTAGATCACTGTGTCACATAAAGTACAAAATCCATAGCATAAACAAGCTGACAGTTATGAATGTTTAATGTGGTCTCATTAGAAATTAAACAAGTTGTACTAGTCTTCTCAAGTAGTCAAATTCAAAATGCATCATCATCTCCTAGTTAGTACAAGTCACTGCCATTTCTATAACAAAGTAATGAAGGCACAGCTAGTGCAAGCAGACTTAAACCCGTTCAGACTACTAGGCTGAAAAATACTTTGGTTGGTTCTTCAGGAGAGAGTTTTCTCTAAACAAATATTGGTCTCAGTTAACAGTTCTGATAATCTTCACAGCTGCAGTCTAATAGCTACATGACAAAGACTTCACAAGAACCAAACTATGTAGCAATGAATTAACATTCATGCTTTAGGGGATTTACTGCATTCTACATATTGGCAGAAAATTATACTGTTAAAATGCTAGGTAGATTGAACCTACATTTTAAACTGGTTCTTATGTGTTTGATTTTTTTTTTAACAAATTGGTTACTTAATTCTACCAAGATACAAAACATAAGGCTGTAAGTAACTAATAGTTGTGTTTAGGCTATTACAGTGCAGGTAATCCTCAAGGCCACATACACACTGCTTCACTGCTGCTTGCATTCTGCTGGGTTTTGATCCTTCTGTTGAGAAAAAAGAAAAGATTAGTTTACAGAAATCTGAATTTTAAAAGAACTATGAATATTGCTGAATGTGCTTTCTTAAGCTGCAGTATTCAAGCTCTTCTTCCCTCTTTTCTCTCGCACTAATTGTCTAGTATTAGCAATGCTGCTCTCTTTGGACACAGCATTTATTTTGGCTTTGTTAGTGCATTGGTATACAATCCAGAACAAAAACCTGTTCAGAACCAAGTGTGGCAAAATACTCTGAAAGACACTGTAACTGTAAAATGGAGAAGCGTTAAGTGTAGTAACAAACAACCCAGCTCAGAAGAAGCATCCAGGCCTTCTACGCAATTTGAGAGAAAACAAACTTCCTGTGGGTTGTGACAAGGGTACGGGCCTTATTCCAGAAGCCGCCATAGAGCAATGCAATGAAATTCCAAATCACAGTACATTCTTAACACTCTGGAAACATCTTTTGCAATAAATTCCAGTTGTTAGAAAATTCTAACATGGAAAATTTCTTCTGTTATAGTGAAACAGAAAACCAACAATGTCACAGTAATATAGGAATTTAAGGAAAAAGTTTTTTGGGGGCAGAGTTCAAATGCAAGTCTTACTCCAAGTTTTACTTGGGTCTGGATAGCTAGTCTAGGACCACAGTGCTTTAATTAATTCAGCTGGCTTATAGCCTGCGATCAGCTTACAACTATTTATCCTTATGTCAATACCCTAATAGTACCACTACTGTTTCTAGGCCTCTGGCAGTTCTCTCTGAAACTGAGCATGCAGTCTTGGCCTTTCTCAGTTCTGTTTCACTAAGAAAAACAATATATGAAATGGTTGAAATAAGAAGCCAACTTGCAGCTGTTTGAAATGGCAAGCACATTTTACAGCAGGCACTTTGGAGTACTTCAGACAGACTTCATGACTGGAGCTTTCACCTACTACCCACCAGATGTTTTTAGGTGGCCTGATGTGCCTTTCCTTCAAATATTAAAAAAGGTATGAACTGAGTGGCTCACAATCATTTTTTCAGCCTGATTAGTGATTTGCCCTTCCCACGGATTAAGAAACCTGCCAATTGCGCTTCACTGTTCACATTTTAGTACTTGGCTGTAGATATGTTCCTGAACCTTGACTTTTACTACCTCAAACAATAAAAGACTTGCTAGTTATCTCCCTTGAAAAAAGCCTCAGTTTTGTATTCTGCTAGGAAAATCTGTGCCAGAGCCAGCTTGTAACATATTTCCAAAAACTGAACCTGGATATGCAGTTCTCTGCATCTCCTTACAAAAGCTATAGAATATTTTCATTATTAGCAGCAACTTGCTGCAAGACAAGTTTATAGAAAACCAAGCCTAACTAACCTCAGTGCTCAAAGCCAAAAGTTAGTTTAACAAAATGATTCTTGGAGAAAAAAAATTTGTAGAAGTTTCTCTGACAATATTAGTCTGTCAGAACCAGGACTGAAACAGCCTCAGCCAAAACATACTCACTATAGGAACTACCGATTAAATACTTAAACTAAACCCAAAATTTAATGTACATAAAATTTTAAATATCCATATGTGTACACAAATTTCAAACATTCATTTTAATTCCTTACTTTTGGGTCGTAATCAGGATCATTTTCTTCATCTGCTTCTTCTTCTCCCTCCTAAAAAAACACATTTGTTTATATTTCTCTGGCTTACCCATGTTCAGCCTTCTGAGCCATTTTCATGAAAATTAAGATTAAATTATATTCAGAAATACATTCATTACAACTTCATTCTATACATATTGTATTAGCTAACCCTCCACAAAGCATGACATCTTTTAACACCAGTTGCAACTTAAATTTGTAAGATACTTTAAGGGTTGTCTTAGTTTGGTTTCCATTTTCTTGTTGTTCTGTTGTTTTTAAAAAACTATTCATCCTAGATCCACAAAATAATATGTTGTATCTGACTTCCTAAGTAATTCTTAAACTTAGTGTCCAGAGCTCTCAAAAACTAAAGGAACTCCTACTCAGATAACAAAGTACAACAGGGAAAACATTTGAACCAAGGGCATCTGTCCTCTTACCTCATCATCTGCCTCTTCACCTTCTTCATCATACTAGGAGAGAAAATAAATGGTTTTGAAAGCATCATAAATGCAGCCATTTATAGCTCAAGTATAGCCAGATAACTCAAGAAGATGGCAGAGACCACACTGTATGGTGCTCTTGAGAGAAGTTTCTGTATCTGTCAAATTTAAAAACGCTGTATGCATCAGCATCAGAAATGTTTAACCTCTCAAGCCAAGCAAGCTCTAGCAGAGAAGACAGCCAGAGCACCCCTTTCTGCAGCACTCGAGGAGCCATTAGACTGCGGTACCACTTGTGGCCGGCAGGGGGTGGTGTAGCCCAAAGCAATCTATCGTCAGCTCCTCCCTTCTCCACATCCCCACCCAACGCTTTGGACCAAGGGATAACAGTTTAGATTCTAAAAACTGCATGTAAGACAGGCATATCTAAGCTATCTTAACTGTCAAACTGTCCTTGCTTAAGTGGAGGCAGGGGACAGAAAATATTTTACCTCTATAAAATTCTAGGGGGCTTTGGGGTTTGTTGATTTCAAGCTTAGCTCTTTTAATGCACTTGCTTTCAGTATTTTGGCATGCTTTGAATGCGCTTATCTAATAATTTTTAGTAAGAGCGCACTCTTGAAAGGATGAGGCCCGAATCTCATGAAATTTGGTATCCCAATATCACTGCAAGCACAAAGAAGAGCTAAGCAACTAGATAAACAGACCAATTTGTTCACTGGCAGTTCACTATAGTTCTACCAAAGTACTAGGTACACCTCTCTAGAAATGCCTTTACACAAAATTCTGCTAAGACATCCTCTTAGAGGTTCAGCTTCTACCATTACTTTTGCCACAAAACTCCTGAAGACACTACTTCAAAGATTAATTACTTCCATGCTTCTCTTTACTCAACACTCTGGGAAGCTCTGCTGAAATCAACTTTGATACAGCCCATTCTAAAGATACCAAATTCAAAAATAACCCAAAGTCTTTAAGCAGCAATATTTCAAAGTTTTTAGTGTTTTGAATGAACGCTATACTTACGTCATCATCGTCATCTTCAATAGCCTCTCCCGTGAAGTACAATACTGATCGGGGGACTATACGTTCACGCAAGAAATGACCTATTTCAAAGTCTGCAGCAAGGATTGCCTCGGAATCATCATCCTGCATAAAACAACAGTATTTCCTCAACCATAAGGTGATAATAACTAGATAAATACAAGTTGCATGGATTTTGATGTGGTCAGATTTATACAAATCCCACGTACTGATTTTTTTGTTTCAGGACCTGGTTTACAGAATTGAAACTTAGGAGCCAAGTTTGACACTTTAAACAGCATACATTATGCAGTGGGAGGCTGCTGCTTCAGTAAGCTTAATTATACAAAATTCTGGAGTTTAACTTCTTCCCCCACCCCCAACTTCCTTTTGTTCCAAGTAGAAAGATTGTTTAATCTTATTCCCATAGACTTTAGTTTATATGCGAAGTACCCTTAAAGTAGCCAGGTGAGCCTATCTCAAAGATTTTACAACCTACTTCTGATTCCTACAGTGTATCTCCTCCACGATTCACAATACACAAGCCAGTAGGAAACACCTGAACAACTAAAATGCTCTCTGATCCAGTCCCAGTCTCTCAATCCTTTTGTTTTCACACCAAGTGTTCTGCTGTCTCCCATCTGAGAATTATCTTCAATTCAAAAAGCTTCTTTTTTAGGTTGTTTTTTCTTTTTAACATAGTAAGCATACAGTTTTTGGTGTCCATGCCAACTGGAGTTTTAACTGCATGCATCTGGAACCTCAGTGTCATTTCTCACTCAAGCTGCATAACATGTTCCTTCTCCACTGTTAAATATTTTCAGTAGTTTTTCTCCTAACAAAAACATGGCTTATTGCCACAGTGAGCACACAGAAAAGCGGGCTCTTGCAGGTTTCTATTATTGCTTATTACTTTCTCCAAGAGTTAACAGCTTGGAAAACTTTCAACAGAATAAAATGCAACCAGATACATTCAACCGTTAGATAAAATCATCCAAACAATGCCTGAAGGGAAAGACATACAACCACCCACTAGATCAGAGACTAATAATGAAGATTGTTGCATCTGTACAACTGTTAACAATTCACAAGGTAGCTTTCAGAGAGGATGAACTGGTAAAGTTGACTGAACTAAACTCTACCACCCAACTCAACAAACACTCCTTCTAATAAAGAAAACTCAAATACATACTAGTCCTCACAGGTATCCTCAGTTAAATACGGAGGCAGTTAAAGCTGAAGCCATTTAACAACTTCCCATACAATTTCCATAAACATACCACCACCATATTTTAAATAAGCCAACTCACCAGATCTCCACTTTCAGGAACTGTATCAAAAAAAAAAAAAAAAAAGAGAAGAAAAAAGTGATTGAAGTACATTCTACATTTTAAATTAATGCAGATAAACTACTGTTCAGCTTACCTTCAGGAGGACTAAAGAAGTTGAAGAAAGAGTCATTGGAAACAGTTTTTGTCACAGTCCTAACTGTTCCACGGCCCTTATGTTTCTGCTTCTTCTTAATGGTTTTCAAAGTAACATTCTTTCCTTTTTTCCAGTCTATTTGACAACTAAAAAGAAAAAAGAGGGGAAAAAACAAACAAAACCCAAAAATCAGCTGCAACTTAATCACATTCACCTAGTTATAAGAACCTACTGAGAGTATCACAACTGCAAGACACAGTGCATAGAAAATACTAAGGTAGTATTTATTCAGTGCTATCTTTTCATTCCTTTATATGTGGAAAAAAAGAGTAAGAGGCTCATTTTAGGATTGTTTCCGTCCAGAAGTTTTTTCTTCTCCACTCAATCTCTGAAATACTAATTTTCATTAGATATGACGCACTGCCTATTTTCCTATCAGAGAACAGTACCAAACTGTTTTTAGAGCCACCCTCCATTATAATGTCATATTTGGTCATGTTAGTAATATGCTAAAATTCACCACATCTATCATTATAGTCAATAAATCCTTAAAATAATGCATCAAGCAGGTGTGTAGCTTTTAGCTCATTTTGAGTTGTTCATTTGTGAGGGTTTTGTCTTCTTGTGTTTGTTTGGGTTCTGATGTTTTGGGATATTTTTTAACGATATCCCGCTTACAGAGCAGAATCATACCAAACTTCTCTAACAGTCAAAACATTCTGGTGACATGTAAATGAAAATGTCACATCTGTGAAACCATCTGCATTTGCAGAAGTTTCTGATTAGATTACTTTAAAGCCTCAAAGGAATGGAGTGAGTTCCTTTGGGACACGAAGTTAAAAGACAAAACAAGGACTAGGAATTAACCATTTTCACAGAAGCAGACCGTGATCTCACATCAAACTCTGCCAGGATGCATGCTTTTCAAGAACATTCCAAACTGGGAAACACAAAACAGTTTGATCAAAGCTACTCAAGCAACTAAAACTAAATCTTACAGGAAATTTGCAAAAATATTAAGTGACTGGGAAATGAAGTGGTAAATAAGTCAGTACCAGTGACTGCAGATTAATAAAAAGGTAAAACCAACCATAACTTTGCAGTGATTAAGTTGCAACTTAGTTGCTCTCACTCAGAAGAGCAGCCAGAGATATGAACACAAAATTATTATCATTATTATTATATATATATTATATATAATATATATTATATATTTTATTATTATTATAATTATTATTATCATTAGAGATATGAACACAAAATCAACTGAACAGGCCCAAATGTACCCATAAGGATAATTATGTACAACTCAGGTTTCTTTCATCCCTCTGTTCACAAAAAAAAAATATTTAGCTAATTTAGAACAAAATATTTCCCCAAAAACGAGCGTGACAGCTTTTTAGATGAGTATCCTGGAGTTAATAGATGACTGTTCTCCATTTCTCAGATAGACACTCTGAGGCAAACATCTGACACTTTATAAAACAAAATGGAAAACTGCAATATAAGTAGTAAAGCTGGAATAGACTTCCCAAAATGCTGCATGTCAGAAATACAAAAAGATTAAAAGAAGTTATGAAACAAATTTTGGATAAAGCTATAAAGGCCTACTAAAAGATAACACTTTCCACCTTCCAATTCATTTTTAGTGACTTGCAGAACAGGATTTCTAAATAAATACTTATTACAGTTTTATTTATATGCATATATAATGCATATGCTTATAAATTATGTAATATAAATATTTTCTATATTGTACTGAAGTTGTAACAACTAAAAAACTCAAGTCAAACCCAGTTGTTCACAAGTTATTAGAAGCATCTTTTCCAGCACCTTCCCAAGACGCGGTAAAAGTCTACAGTTGGTTAACACTAAGGAAGAAAGCGTTATATTGCCTTAAAGCTATCTGTTAGCACTTACCCTGTACAACCCATGATTTCTGGTCCATCAAAGGAGAAGGGATCAGAATCATCTGGTTCTGACCTCATTCTGTATGTCTTTGTCAACACTTCGTTTGTGAAGTAGTCGTTTGGTTCAAAGTGAAATTCTAATGTGAAACTCTGAAAAAGAATTGCAGAGCAAGAACTTCAGTAATTTACAACATATACCTTTAATTTCTGAATACCTAAAATCCAAACCCAAAAAATCTCACATGCAACAGAATATGCCCTTCTCCTCCATTACATCCCTAACTTGTTGTAGAATTTGCTGCCCAAGTTGTAAAAAAAAAATCTTCAAATATTTTAATTTACCATGTTGATCTTGTTCTTGTTAGTTAATATACTGTTTGCAGTAATGACAGAAGATCTCCCAGTGTTCCACTTTCCTGATGCTAATGTATAGGGAGAACTTCTGAATTTAAAATTAGAACTTAGAAAGCTGCCTGATTTCTTTCAGGAAAATATATCAAATTGCAAGTTACACAGAAAGTACTTAAAAGTATCAAAATGCAAAGGGAAAACTTAAGTCATCAGAAACTTAATCTCATTAGAAGTTGAAGGTTAAATTTAGTATAAAGTCATTTGCAGGGCAGAGCAAGAGTAGTACAAGCCCTTGTACTGTTTCTCAGAGGAAACAGCTGTATCTTTTCTCATGATTTCTGTAAGACAATTGGCTATCACAGACCATGTTGCTAATATACAAATAAGTATTAACACAAATGTAATCTTGTTTAATAAGTTAAACTAACCATAGGCTGTCCAACTTCTGAAAATTTCACTTTTATATCTTTTAAGTATTTCAGGATAGGTTCATCATGTTCCTGTAAACAAAACACAGAGTATTTAATTTTCATAACATTAAATTATACACAGATTTAAGGCCCCACAGAGACAAAAATATTTAGAATGAGTTTTCCTTAGAATAAAATCCTTGTTCCAGTACCGAAATACTGTCATGAACGTGACCAGCAGATGGCAACAATGGCTGTAAAGGCTCTCCAATGCAGTACACAACCAAAATCCATGCAAACACCAAGTACAGTTTATAGCAGTGTCTAATACACATCACACACACTCCTATAAGCACAGAAAATGTATTAGTATGGTAAAATAGGTTCAAAAAATGAAACAGTAAGGAAATCCTTCAGTGTTCTACACTCTCAGTTGAATTAAGTACCAGAGATGAGAGCCAAGTAATGGTTCCATTTTCAGTCTCGAACAGACAGATAAGCAATGTAGAGTTCCTGCTCCTTTCTTAAAGACACCTAGATTAAGTACTAATGCAGCTTTAAATAAGCCTGGACCACCACCTACCTGCACCATATCACTGAGCAAGTCCACATTCTTGAATACTGTCAGCCAAAACTCAGGAATTCCTTTGGGGTCTTCTTTTTCTTCATCTTTTTTTTCTTCTTCAAGCTTGGCTTTCTCTTTCATTTCCTCCTTAATGAAATAAAAATGTTAGGTTTTCTTAATTTTAAAGGAGTGCCCATAAGGTTCTTTAACAGTTTCAGTACAGCTTAAGCTTCATGTGCATGCTTTAAGCAACCATTAAGAATTAATATAGTTATAAGCAAGTAATCATTAGGAATCAATCTTTTTTTTTTTTTAAAACTTCAGTTACTGTACTGAATTCTGTTTCATGCTAAAGTTTGAGATATTGATGAGAACCATTTAAGATACTCACTGAAATTTCTTCTTCAGTATCTGCTTTCCATTCACATTCTTCTTCTGTAGGTTCATAAATTGCATTGATGATTTCACTTCGCTGGAAGATTAAACCAAGAAAATTTTTTAATTTCCTAGCCATTACAATTAGCAATACCCATATCAGTAAATTCGTAATCCTAAATTACACAATTAGTAATACATTAACTATTTATCAAAACATTTTCTTCTGGCTCTAGAGGACAGACACAGCAGTTTGGAGGTTTTCAACACATCAAAATAAAGTCCCAGAAAGGTTACAATATCATCTGACATCTGCTCAATTAAATTGAGGCCTGGTATACTGAAGTGATTTTTGTAATCATGGAACAGACTGAACCTTTCACTTCCTTAATCTTAACTGACGTTCACATGGATGCCAAAATTGTATCAACTGAATTAAACAGGCACATATGAGACCAAAGTAATTCAGAACTGCACAAGCATTCAGTTTATTATATTCCCTTGCATTTTAGCTGAAGCCTCAAAGAACAAATCAGAGTAACATTAAAATACCTTGTCAAATAAGGGCTGATAGAGAGCAGCATATTTTCTTTCCAGCTCATGAACTTCCTCATAGAACTTTGCTTCTATCTGTGCACACTGAACTTGAAGGTTCTTGAGAGCATTCACACGTCTTTTAACAACTTTAGGCAAGCTGAAAGATTCAGTGACAGAACTGTTATTAACTCTGCATTCTAAGTACATACTGATCCTTCCTTAACCAGTCCCCTTGCAAGTTAACCAACTTGTATCACATTTTACATTCTACTTTAAACTTTAGAAAGCTGTAAAAATCAAAACTATGACCCCACTGCACCACAGATTGAAACCATTCACACAAGCTCTTAAACTGAGGCCTAACCTCAGTTAGACCCAGAGTATTCCATACCTGGGTCAATCACCTGACAAACTTGTGCAATAAATCTTCATCCTAAAAATAAGTTCTACATTATCAATGAGCAGCACAGTAAACTCATAGGGTTGAGCATTATTAAGAAAGGTTTTATCATTAACTTCCTCAATTTTATGAAAGAAAGTTCAAGACAGTTGAGTAATTCTTTGCTAAGGAATTTGATCTTCAAAATTCACTTTTTTGTTTCACTAAGCAAAGCGACTGGTAGAATTGATCTAAAATACCCCCAAAGTGAGCCAGAACTGTTTTGCTAAATGAGCCACAGTATTATAAATGTGTAAAAGGAAAGCAGTTAATGCATTTATTATAAATACTGGTCAGCTACACTTCCAGTATTAGTTTCACTTAAGTAAACTATGCTAACACAAACTTCCTGTTAGCATACAAAGTTACCTACACCAAATCTACTACTCACCTACTGGTGAGATTTACAGGGTGGATTGCCCACAGTCCCCACTGGTGGACCAAACCCCAACATACGACTATAGAAGATTGTTATGTTAGCTTCCCATATTTATTTTATATAAGCAGTTGTGCCGTGTTATTTACAACAAAGTAGTAAGCAACTGCTTTGAACTGTTAGGACCAGCTTCAGGTTAGAGGAATTACCCAATAATATATTAAACACTGAGGGTTCATATTAATTATTAAAGCTATCTTATCTCTATTAGGAAGGACAAGCACATGTTCCAACATCCCTGTTCACTTTAAAGTGCAGAATCTTTCTCCCAGACATCTTTATGATCAGCATGAATATACTATTTCAGGTTAATACACTTGCCACCATTAAATCAAGGTTGCCCTTAACCTTCCAATTTTGACAAAAGTACATCTGTTACACAAACTAGCAAAGCCATATAAGTTTAGGCATGTATGCTCGTTAAGGGCTGACAGCACTCTTGTTATTCTGGTATTTTTCCAGAAGTTAGTCAAGTTAATAATTTGCTGTAATTTTATCAAGTACAATTTAAGGAACAACTTAGATCAACACAAAAGTATTAAGGACGAATATTAATATAACCACACATGTAAGTCATACAACAATCACCCACTTAATGCCATGTGCATATATCTAGACTAAAGTACTGGTCCTAGCAATTGCATATAAAGCAGTATGAAATTTCTAAGATACAGTACCATACATGCAGCATGTCCAAATCTAGTTTGTCATGAGTAAAGACATTAACCCCTTTATTAGAGAATCTAGAATCTTTTGCAGGTGTCAAGATGCATTTCATTACATTCCATGTCAACAAGTTCAAATTTTACAATTTATAAGTTCACACTTTTATAAACTTGGTACTGTTAAAAAAATAAAGGTAGTTTCATGAAAGAGACAGCTCTTACAAAATAAATCCAAAATGGAGAAGCAGACCAAGAAATCTGAGCTGGACTGCACAAATACAACAACAGCAACTAGAACCTGTTGCTCTGAATACAAGCCACTAGCAAAAGTTACCATCACACAAGCATACAACTTCCTGTGAACAGCTGAGGGAAATTTGACTCTGTGAAAGTAAGTTCCATTAACAGTACTGTGGCCAGGCACAGGTAGAGAGGTAAATTATTGGACAGCTGCCAAGCAATTAGCATGAGCAGACAGCCGTTTTCCTGGAACCTGTTTAGTTTCCCACCACTTTGTGTATCTAGTTCCTTAAGAGCCCACGTAACAGGCTTTTAGGATCCTACATTCTTTCTGGCTTCTATGCAATCTCAACGTCTAGACTCTGTTGATAAATAAGCTCTAAACAACACCTGGAGAGACGTGTAAGAAAGAGGCACCTGAAAAGCATGGTTAAGTCATCAAGCATATGTTGAGAAAGTGCAAGACAAGTTACACATGTCTTCCAGATACTTCCATATTGCAAGTTAGGTAAGCATTTGGGAAAACGGTGGAGTTGCAATGCTTTTTGGTAGTAAATGCATTGCTGTACTTGGACTTGGTGAAGAAACAGTATGGTATCTTAGAGAGCAGCTGACTAGAAGAATGCGAAACAACATTACCACTTTTGTTCACTTCTTAGATCAAGGACCTGAAAGATTAGTAGAGGTTAATTAATTAATATCTCTTGAAAAACAGAAGACAAATATTGGGTGTGAAAAGCCTGTAGTGTATGGGCTTTGTTTTCGCTTATTTTTGTTTGGGCTTTTGTTCCAAGCTATAATCTGTAACAGGAAAATGGTAGGAATAGGAATAGCAGCAGCACCAATGCCTGTTAGCCCGTAGCTGCCCTAGTTCAAACCAATAGCAACGTAGGACCCCACCACAGCAAGAGAGCCGTACACTTTACACTTCCTGAGGATGTGGCGAAATATTCATACACAATCAGAGGTTACCTGAGAATCAGAAAATTCTGTTAATGCAGATCACGTAAAGCAAATTTTAGAAAGAGTTTATTGCAAGTTTTGATACATAAGAAAACCACATCAAGTACTGCTAATAATGTTCTTGATTTTATCAGCTAGTGGTTACAGTAAGCATAAAATGACTATATTACAGACACTAAGTCTCCAAGTATTTGTCCGTAGTTTAAATAACTGATGGTTCGTGTCTAAGGCAAAGATACAAAAGAGATTTCAAGTAGCAGGAAAGTATCTTAAGAAGTGCGCCATACTGTAAGTGCAGGGGCAAGATCAGCCACTGTGAGTATCAGCAGTCTTTTCATCATAAAACCTGAAATAAAAACTCTTCAATTCTGAGATGCACTACAGACAGACCATATTAGTTTTTCTGCTATCTGAGCAGCACAATGGTTTATTGCTACTAATGCCACAGACAATACTGTTCAGAAAGTAAAATTTATACCACGCTGCTCATACTGAACAAATGCAGTACCTTTCTACGTATCCTGCAGATGTTCCTACCAGACCATCAAGTCTTTCCTGAAGAGCCGCAAGAATCTGAGGATTTTGCATCATCTGCACTGTCAACTGCCGAGCTAAATTAAAAAAGAAAATTACATTAAGTGCGGAGTGCATCTTTCGGACTTATCTTGAAAGAAAAAATGGTCCATAAAAAAGAAAAAAATCAGAAAATTAGTCAAGCAAGAATTACAGATGCAAAAGAACTGCTTAGCACTGTGTCAAGTTTCCCTACTACTGAAACATGTTTCTGATTTATAAAAGCCAGTTTCCCTCCAGGATCCCTATAGTATGATTTCCCTTCAGATCCTCACCTACAATAGCTGGGATTAATCACTGAAAACACATTATTCATTTCTAGGTTCCTTTGGGACACCTAAATACTTAACATATAATTACTGTAAGCCATTTAATTAATTCAGCTTACAAGTACGTCCCCAAAATTTTGCAATTCAGTTTTGAAAACAGTTATTTCAATAGATTAGCAAAGCCTAGCATCATCTTGATGAAAATTATCCTATTCTTTAGATTCTGCTCAAGCAATCATATATAACGTGGCACTATTAGCACTCCAAATAATTTCATTGCAGAGATTACTCTTTTGGCAACTTGCTTTTCAGATTCTATCTGTGACCCCAGACTTTAAATACAAAGCATGAGTAAGACTGTTCCGCACTGGCAAAGCAAGTATTCTGATACATGCTCATGTTTTTTGTTGGGGGGAGCAGGGGGGAAGAAGGATTTATTGGTTTTAAGAGTGGTATGACTAAGCATGATTTTTGTTCTTTCACAGTCAAACTACTAAGCAACTAATCAAAAAATAAGAGATACACACACACATATATACACATGAATTTTTTTATACCCAAACCTTCACAGGCGAAATTTTTAACTGTTATTAGTTTTGAAAGAATTCAGTCACATATCCACAACAATCCTGTCTTTTCCAATTATAGAGGTGGCCAGCACTGCCTGAACTGGTATTAACCATGACTAAAATAAGTAACTGCAGACAAATAATAAAAATCACGTTAACTGGAGGTAAAAAAAAAAAAAAAGTCCTTGCTTCAGAACTCAAACACAGTTATACACTCAAAATTGTTTTACTATTTATTGTTATTTTTAGCAGTAAAATTCTTTTAATACATTAACTAGAAAGCACATATGCAGCTGTTTAGAAACTCCTGGTTTCAACATTACCTTTGCTGTTGGCATCTTCACCAGTTTCTTCTTCTTCTACTTCTTCAACATCTTCCATATCCTGCTGATCAAGTTCAGACTGTTCTTTGCTATGAAAAATATTCAATAACAGCATCAAAAAGTTAACTTTATAAAATACTATAATGAGTTTAGAGATCAAACTAGAGATTTATGTGAGTAGAAGCAAACTGTTGTATCTTTCATCTATGACAAACTAGCAGTCTTAATAGCCAAATAAAGCCAAATTTATCTTTGTAGAAGTTTCACATCTTGGAAGTTCACAATCTTGGAACAATTTAAAGAACAAGCAACTTTCCAGAATTATGAAGTTTCCTTTTTACAGAAGAATTCCTTCATCTCCTGTTCTTACCAACCAGTCAAAGCCTCCTGCTCTACAGATCCTCTTTATTAAGATGTGCAGGCCTTGACAACTGTGGGTAGGTTCACCTAAACTATACTTCAAATGTCACAAAATGTAAGCAATTCAAAGTATAGAAAAAACCTACATACAGCGAACCAGTAGTAATGGGCAATACTATGTTTTTCCCCTCCAGAATTCCAACTAACATAGTAAGTTGACTTGTGCCACCTGTAGATTTACTTCCAATTAAGACCCCAAACCCAGCTGTTGTGAGCACCTTGTTTTTCTCCCACATCCTACAGACCTCACATCTTGCCACAGTGCAAAGGTCAGTATCTAGACCCTGCCCATCAAGTGCCTGGAAACCCCAGCCATCTGAAGTACAGCACAGGACACAGTCAGAGCCTCAGTAACCTACAGATTTTACTTACTTGTCTATGTCTGCCATTTTGCTAGATTTCAAACACTAGAGGAAAAAGAAAGAACACATAAGAACAGCAGCACCAGATTTCAGTTACAAACTCTGCAGTCAAGCGCTCTAATACTTAAAGAAACACAAACCATGTCAGCTTTATGAAATAAATACATATTATAGTCTGAATAGTGACATCTCCCACGTACTTTTTGAGCTCTCAGTCTTAAAAACATACAGAAACACTGAAAAACTCTTTTCGGGTTTAAAACCAATAGATATACTCACATCAATTAAAGTACCATAAAATGCCATGTTGAGTTTTATATCATAGGACTGTACTCGTATCACTGACTGAAAACTAGTCCTAAGGGTAAAATTGAAATATAACCTGAGAAAAACTGAAGTAAAAAGCGTGCTAAAACTCTTCTGGTAACTGTTTACTCCTTTCCAGGACGTAACTGTAGACAGAGAATACTTACACCTAAATTAGTTTAAAACTACAAGAGGCCTTTTTGTGGCTTTACTTTTAATCCCAACTTTACAAAACCAATCCAAGTAGTTCTTCAGAATACACACAAAATTCCAACATTTTACCCCCACCAAAAAAATTATGCCAGGTACCAAGCTATTTAAGATGACTTAATTTCCATGTCCTGAATGATCAGAAATTTCTTAAATATCTCAGTATCATCATAAACACATTGCAGACACAGTAACTTTTGATGTTGAGACTATTGGAAATCTTGCACGCCATGAAGCATCTGTATTCTTATCTGTATTATGTGTAACATTTTCTGCTAGCAAAACAGTACTTAGGAGTCTAGTATCCAAAAAGATGTTTCAGGTAGTTTGAAGTCAAAGATAATACTACACACAAGAAAGCATTTGTCCTGTTACTGCCATCTTAGACCCAATAAATCAGGAAGCTCCAACTACCAGAAATAATCTACATGTCCACGAAGCATGGAAACCACTGCTTTGGAGTCCCCATTTTAGCTGCTGTCCTGTAAGCTAAATAAATTCAAGTTTCGTTCAGGAATTTTAACTCCTTATAATTCATTCCAATGACAGTTTTAGCAAAGTGTTGGAGGGATATGTGCCAGAAAAAGAGAAAATTGCATTTGATCTGTCCAAAGTGTAATACAAAACCACGATCCCAATATTAACAGTCAATATGAAGAAACACGTTAGAATCTAGACTTCAGAATTAAACACCTACATTCTATGTAGATAGAATCAAAACATTTTTTTTCTGGTGTCATAACGACTTCCCAACAATTAAATGGAAAGCAAGTGTCTGATGTCCTTGTTTAGAACGACAACTTTACAGTGCCATTAAAGTATTTAGAAGACTGCATGTAATTAAAAAAAAAGATTAAATTCCCTAACATGCAGAAAAATTAGAGAACCAAGTCCTTGTCCATCTATTTCAGAAAAAATAATCCAGTACTTGCTATCAAATAGCAGAATAGTAGCACTGCTGTAAACCAAAATACATCTAACAATTCAATAAGAAACAGAGGAGTTACAGTAGTATTCTTGACTCATATTATTCAGATCACATTTGCCTGTCTTGTGATTTCAGGTGTGCACATGGATGCAAGCTGTCTATACAACAGTTCCAAAGAGTCTCCTTTGAATATCGTTCTCAGAACTAGCATGGACTAAAGACCTACAGAAACTGAGAACATACTACAATTGCAACCCTCATTTATGTGTCCCTGGGTTTTTTGAGCGACAATTTGCATTATTTTTGATTTACAGAAGATTTTATCCATTTTATACAGCTTTTTCCTTACAAACTTCCTCTTAACTTGGACCTTTTCAAGGAGACTGATAGTATTGCTGTGCAGAGCACAAGGTGCACAGTTCACCTGCTTTTCACACATTTTTATGCGAATGTGACAGTGATGCTGTTCACCAACTATTGCTCCTTGCTGAGACCAGCACTTCCGCTCTCCATTCTTCCCATCAAATATAGCTTCAGTTTCCATACAACTAAGGCAGCTCTTTCAACAAAGGTGTGACCCTTGCAGCACAAAACCTGTGGTCTCTCCAAAACAGTGGGCTAAATGAAACAGTAGCTGAAACACCCAGATACAGGTTTGCTGAAGGAGACTGACTTCTACAGTTCATTTAAACATTTTTGTCCTAAATGAGGACAAGATTGGCTATGATAAAATTATGTCTAAAAACTTTAAGAAGCATCCATCCCATCTCCAACACTGGTCATTAGCTGATGCCTTGGAAAAAAGTAAAGACATGGTTAAGAATTCCCCCAGAAATTCTTCTAGCTTTCAATCATGTTCAGAAAAAACACACTGGCTCAGAAATGCAGGTATTTGATAATGTCATAACCGATTTTTATTTCATAAACTAGTCCTCATTGTCCCCAAAACCATGCAGGGAAGCTGATGATATCACTCAAGTATCAAAGGACTAAAATCCTGTTTCTGAGCTGCAATATTCAGCCCAAAGTCAGATTTTTCTACAGTGAGAAACCCTGTGGCAGAGGAATTTTCACCAGCAGTTTCTCTGTTCCTGAATTCCTCAGAGGACCCTTGTTTCCACCATTCTGAACAACTACTTGTCATCAGCAACTTTTGTCCATCCTTTCACTGATCACCCTCTTTCCAAGATCACTTCTGACCATGCTGAAGGCATTCACCTCACTGCAGCACTCTGTGGAACTCCAGCATCTGCCTCATTGCAATGGGCAGTTATCACCCTCTGCTTCCTGGCTTTTAAACAATCCACGCAAGCACTGTATGTTTTCAAGTTATGACCCAGTTTACTCAAAGACTTTGAATAACATTCTTCAAAGATTTTTTTGAAATTAAAATAGACTGTATCAAGCAGCTGTCAACTTCAGAGCCTCCCTCTAGTGTTTGCCTATCTCTCATACCACTTTTTCCTATTCCTGCGTCAGTCTTTTTCAGGACCCATCCTTTAATCTTCCCTCCACTTTTTACACAACTCAGTATCAGAACATTTACAGTCAGAAGAGTTCTTCCGCAAACTGAGGAGATAGTACTGTTTGTCATAACACTGTCATCTGCCAGCTCTAGACAACAGTTCTCAGAATGAGAGCTGCCAACAGAACTACACTGGCAGACATTTAGACCAATCTGTGCAGCCCACCAGCATGGAAGGTATACAATTGCATCACAGTTACTTTACTGTCATTTACTTAACCAACCAAGCTTCTCTGCAAACACAGCTGTACTGGTAAAAAACAAAACAACCAACAAACAACAACAAAAAACCTAAACGCACAAAAACAACAACAACAAATAAAAAATAAATCACCCCAAAAAATCAACTGTAGAATAAGAAAAGCAGTGAGGAAATGCATTCCTTGAGAGTAAATAACCTCCATTATCTTTGCACAATGCCCAGTACAACATCCCAGTCTAGTCTCCAGAATTTTGAATACAATATGTACCACAGTCAGTAATACTAAAACACATCACTCCAGTATTTATTTTCCAGTATCTCCCCAATACTAAATATTTCACTACTGGACTGGTATCACTCCGTGTAGGACACAGCTGTCCTTCCCAATTCATTTCATAGGTGTATTTCATAGGTGCGTTCCGGACTGCAAACAGCAGCTGCAACTTGAGCACATGAGCATCAAGAACCACTCACTGGCATCACGCCCTGAAGCAGACCCAGGGAGATACCAATTCACCAGCTGTCAGTGCAGAACTGCTGGCTACAGCTGGTGTGTTACTCCAAGCACAGCATCTAGGCAATTGCTTTGGGCTGAGATATTACTTAGAATCTAGGTCTCCTGACCGCAAGAAGGGTATGAGCACAAAAAGGGTAGCCTACAGCACTGTACAAAAAACAGCATACAAATACCCTCCTTATGAGTAATATATTTTACTTCTCTGTTACTTGAACACTACAGCAAGTAGCACTGCATTATGCTCAGAGGTGCTTCACTTACAATGTGTTGCTCCTCCCTGTAAAAATACACAGAGGAAATATGCAGTTAGGGCTTGAAAGAGAATGCATAGGAAGTTCTTGCTACAAAAAAGCAAGCAAAAGTACGGAAAAGTGAGCTACTATGCAAGTTTTCTAAACGTTGAAGTTTAAAACCTCTTTCATATAAGTAGCTTAAGCCTGCCTGCCATCACAAGGAAACGTGTTCTTTATCAAAATGGAAAAGTTAAGAAACTTAATCTGGCACAAGCTTGGCCACAGTTTTGAGTGTATCCCGCAGAATTACTGACAATTGGAAAATTCCTCTAAAAACTTACATCTTAGCAAACTGTTATACTGTTTTGGTATTTTCATTATGCTTAAATGACTCTTCTTTCTAATCTGTCATGTTTTTCAAGAAAGGTAGATAGGTACCTGCAGAATCTAATAATGATATTGCCATGTATTCATCCTCAAGTTACCCATTAGTAAGTTTTCAGGGGTTATTGTTTTTCTCACTAAGTGATTTTGCTCAAGTGAAGGTAGAAATATAAACTCTAAGTGTTCAAAACTGCTTCATCACTCCTTCATCCACACAGAAACTAGTCTGAGTTTGCACAGCAGCACCAGCCATGTTACCTCTAGGACACACACACTTTGGTGAGAAGTCTTTTGTTTTTGGAGATCAGCTTTAAGTGTCCCAAGTAAGCATACCAGTATTAGATTACCTGGACATCCGCTCAGCCTCAGGAAGACAGGTCACAGCAAGGTGAACTGTGAGTCAGCTGAGGAAGAAAGACATTCCTGAGACAGTTCCTCCAGCAAAACAACAGCTTTTTTGCAACAGGCCCGAAGGCTGGCAGGCCACCAACATATCTCAACTATTCAACATCTCTGAGCATACCACACCAAGAAGAGTATCCATTCCCTCCCTTGCAGGAAGAACCTTTCCCCCTTCTCTACAGGAACTGCTCACACAATTACCTTGGAATAGCAAGTAAAAGAAATTTTGCAAGTTTCAAGAAACCCAAATTTTAGGCTTTCAGAGGCTATCAGACCTGACCTACATCCAAGCCATGTTAACTCACATTTTTAAAAGAAACCTACCCTTTTGCCCAAACTGATTTCCTCAGTAGTCAGTAATTCAGAGCACGGCAAGTCAGCCTGTCCATATAATAGTGTATCAGGCTCTTCCTGTCGCTGGCAAGCCCTGGGCAACTGAAAGCAATACATTAACAGAAAATACCTAAAACAAGAAATGTCAGTGAAGAAAAGAGAGGTCCAGCTGGAGGACAGCTAGTTGTATTAAAAATATCATCAGGATTAAGTCCTGTAAGCTATTTGCAATGTGTGCAGAAACCAAAGGTGCCAGACAAATGACATCATACCAGCCAAGTTCAACTCTCACTACACAGACTGGGAAACTTGAGAGCAATATATTCACTAAAAGTCACTTCAAACTGATGTTCTTGCCTAGTATTCCAAGTGGGTGAACTGTTTAAAAAGTGCACAGTACATGGTAGAGAGCTTCACACCTCAAATGTCTTGGTACAAGACAAAAAAATACAACTCCCCAAAAATATTCATCATTTCACAACTGTTAGTAGAAGCTACGGTACTAATCACCAGGTGGGACAATTGTTACATGAGAAAGCATCATACAGTTCAATAGTAACTAGGAGAGCATTTAGCTCCTCTTCAAAAAGCAGCAATTGAATAATGTCTCAGGTTAAAAATGCCATTTCAAAAGAGAATAAAGCTAAAAACCAAGTGTGTCCTTTATACCTGTGTGATTCAATTCACACATCCACTATCATTAGCATGAAAACTGGTCACAAAACAAGGAGATATTCTACCTATTAATATCCTGAGAGGAGCCCTCACCACTCTCTATAGCTACTTGAAAGGGGGTTGCTGTCAGGTGGGGAGTGGTCTCTTCTCCCAGGTTAACAAGTAAAAGGATGAGAGGAAATGGCCTCAAATTATGCCAGGCGAGGTTTAGATTGGATATTAGGAAAACTTTCTTCACTGAAAGGGTTGTCAGGCTGCCCAGGTAAGTGGTGTAATCACCAAACCTGGAAGTGTTCAAAAAATGTGCAGATGTGGCACCTGGGGATATGGTTTAGCAGTGAATATGGCAGTGCCGGTTAATAGTTGGACTTGATGATCATAGAGGAGAAGCTTTTTCCGACCTAAACAACTCTTGTTTCTAGGATTAACATGGCAGATAAATTATACAATCTGTTTGTAACATGTTTATCTTATGGAAAAAATATGCCTTCTTAGGGAAGCTGAAGGTGGGAAAAAAAAAAATCCATCTCAATTAAGTGAGCAGAGTAGTGGAAGTCTAGAACATCAAGATACCACATCTATTTCATGAAAGACATTATCAGCCACTGAACTCCAGAGACAATTTCCTCTTATTAGTGCCTCAAAGTTATTCTATTAACAAAAAGATTTCTGTTAATGTAAGAGCAAAAACAAAGTTTATTTAAATTTCCAAATCTAGAGTAGATAATTAAAATTGTTTGCCCGAATACAAGCACTGAAGACAAGAGTATGATAAAATAAAGACAGCACTAATGTAAAGTTATCAAGTTTTGGATAAAGAGACTAAGGAGCTAACAGTCAATGGAAGCAAGGAATCCAGATTCCTCAATACAGTAACAGAAAGGCCACTGGACCCTTGCAGTAACTCAAATCCCTGTTTTGATGCAATTTATTGCGCAAGCACCAACTGATCCACTATGTCCAAAAGACATGCAGAGTTAACAGCAGAAATGTTAACTGGCACGGTAATATATAGGAATCTTTACCAGAAGCTTAAGTAGGGTCTTCTGCACCAAGCAGAAAAGGACAAGAAATTCAGATGAGGAGCAGTTTCACAAAACACAGAACTTCTAGCTACTAATCATCCAAGATGGGAAGCACTCATATCACCACATGGGAGATGTGTTCCCTTCGTAAATGGAACACCCAGTTCCTCTTCTGAATGATCTTCCAGTCAGATAAAGCAAATACAATTGGCAAACCCTGCAGGAAAAGCTTACTGTAGTTCTTCCTTAGCTATGCATACCCCTTCCTTTCACTAAGTACTTCCTTATAGAGTGCTAGACCTGCAGTTGCATAAGCAATAGCAGGGTCAAGAGATGGAGGCTGCCACCGGCAAGTACCTTTTGTAACAACTCATGAAACGGGTCAAGTAAGGTTGAAGTTACTGTGAAACTGTACTGCTACATCTTACTTTATGGTAACATGGCAAAATGCAGAATCTGGCTGCAAAGAATAAAAACACTAAAACATGATAATGATGAATCAAGTAACATAACACAGTTAATCAAAACTCTGTTCTCTCCCCTTCAAGTGGTGGTTTTTTGCACTTCCTAATGGCTCCTGAGGTAAAGGCATGAACTTTAGCCATTTCATTAGTGCTTGCAGGCCTCTGCACAATATATGCATACATGTTACACCATGAAAACACATTTTCCACATTTCAACTTTAAAGCACTCTATACTTATATGAGAACATCAGTAACTTGATGGGAAAGAAGTCAAATTCTTCAAAACAAAACAGAATGATAATATATAAGTAACTCTGTTATTAGTAACTGCGGGACTTTTTTTCAGTCATGTGGAAAGAAACCCTTGTTAAGCTTTCCCCTTCACAAATTTTTCAATTGGGAAATCAACAAATAGGGAACTCCTATCTTTGTAGCAATTTTATTGAATTTTAGATAATGCTTGTTTACTCTTTCAGCAGAAAAAAATCTCCATAACGAGAAGGAGATGGACTACAAAATTACAATTTAAAATAAGGCCTAAATTATATCTTCATGTTTGTCTCTGCTACTGACCCAAGCTCCCTCATCAGGTTCTAAATATAGAGTAATTAACACACAATCTTGCCTTTGTTCTGGATGCCAAGATTCTGTAGCAGAAAACCTACCAATTTCTATTTAAAACAATCTTCCATTATTAGTAAAGTAACAAAGTAGTTTAAAAAAAATATTTATTTTTCCCAGATTTGAATTTAAACAAACTAGTCAGCTTGTTACAGGTTTTACTTTCCATCACTGATAATGGGAAAACAGCGGCCATTCTGTAGTGTTGAAATCAAAATCTTTACGTATAAAGAAATATTTAAAATTTCCTAAGACTACATCTCCATACAGTTCATACAGGTACAAGTACTCAGTTTGTTTAAAAGTGTTAGAAACGAAAATAACAAACTGTGTTTAAACAAAGTTCTTCAGGTAGCAGGGTGCACTTAAACAGTTTAAAAGATCAACTTGTACGTGCCACAACAGCCAACAAAGGAAAGGAGAGCATTTGTTGGTTACCAAGATCACCACATAATCAAACACAACCATACTGGCAGTTACACTGCTATCTGCAAAACTCAAACACTGCAGCATTATCCAATTTGACTTCAAAAACATCTAAGCATCCTTATCTGAAAAGAAAGTTAAAAAACACGGGAAAAAATGCATACAGGTTTCAAAAGTGTGTGGTTTTGCTAGAACATCTGATGAATGCAATATTTTAAATTCATTCAGTCCCCAAGAAGCCACTGAAATTCCTAAAATACATTCAGCAACTTTTTTGTTAACTTCAGTTCAGGATTTTTAACATGGAAGCCAAGCCACCAAGAACCTACCACCTTTAAAACATCCAGTTTTCAAGTAATAAGCTAGCGTGCACTTAAAAAAAACCAAAACCACAACTTGACACGTTTTGGAGGCTCTTAGGGGTGAAATGTTACAACTGGCAGTTAAGACCCAACAGAAGTATGCACATGGTTATTGTTTCAGCAAGTCACTTTCAAATGAATATAGGTCATATAAAAAGCAATCGTAAATATGTACTACACTTAGAGAGAATTTGAACCATGGAAATAAGCATTATTTACAAAGTTATCTTCATAGAAAGTTTCTTATGAATTTCACTCAGTCACGCTTTTGGCCCCAATATAGAACTATGGGATACCTCTTGGGAATCTGGAGAGGTCCCAGCTGTCAGGAAGCTGGTGAACCGTGTCCCGATTTCCAAAAAAGGCAAGAAGGAGGACCCTGGAAACTACAGGCCTTTCAGTCTCACTTCAGTGCTTGGTAAGTTATGAAGAAGATTATTCTGGGAGGTATTGAAAAATACCTGAAAGAAAACGCAGTCATTGGTCACAGCCAGCACGGCTTCATGAGAGGAAAGTCCTGCTTATCCAACCTGATTTCCTTTTATGACAAGGTAACACACCTACCTGATCAAAGGAAGCCAGTTGATGTCATCTTATTGAATTTCAGTAAAGCTTTTGATACTGTCTCTCACAGGATCCTTCTGGACAAAATGCCCAGCACAGCTGGATAAACACAT
>JAWMRA010000041.1:36419471-36622488 GCA_035584735.1 Pseudotriccus pelzelni
CCGGGCTGGCACCCGCGGCCTCCCCCCTTCGCGGGAGCGGGGCCCCAGCGCCCCCCGGTCGCCCCCAGCGCCCCCGGCCCGGGGCGGCGGCGGCGGGCGCGCCCCGCGGTACCTGCGCGGCCGGCGGGCCCGGTGACTCCGGAGCAGCGAGGCGGAGGCGCCGCGCGGCCGGCGGTGACAGGACCCGCGCGCCCGCCGCTCGCGCTCATATAGAATTAACGTCACCACGTAACCCCCTCCCCCGCGCGCCCCGCGTCTCATGGCAACGCGCGCGCGCGCGCCCGCCCGCCCTTGCACCGCCCGTCCGCCCTCGGCGCGCGCGCCGGCCGTTGGCCGGGGACGGTTGGGCCCGAGGGGCGGCGCGCGCGGAGCCGGCCCGGTGTCAGCCCCGGCACGTACCGGCCCCGGCCCCGGCAGCGCACGGCGGGACACCCGCCTGCCCGCCCGCCCGCCTGCCCGCCCGCCGGCAGCTCCCCCCCCGCCCGGGCAACCGCAGCGCCGCCGCCACGGCGGACCTGCCCGCGAGTCGGGGTGTGACGATACTCGGGGGGGTTCTGAGGGCATTTGACCAGAAATAGAAGTTACTGGGACAGGTAAACCCTGTTCACACAGGCTACAGGTACCATAAAACCACAGTCAGCATTAGCTGACCTTAAAAGACCAAGCTGAGCACCTTGGTGGTTCAAACCTTCGTTGATCAGAGTTTCGACCATTCCTACCTTGCCCGGAGTGGGAAAACAAGGCAGCCACAGCTTCGACCCTCCCATTTTAACTTGCCATATTTGCCTACCAGAGTCACGGGTTCTGACAAGTGCCTGACTGTGAGCTCCAAGCAAAGCCTTTCCTAAAACTGATTCTAGGGTTTCTTCCCCATACTCACGGTCTTGAGTAATAGCATGGAGCACGCTTGGAGGAGACATCTGTGATCTACACTGAACTTAAAGAAATGTCTTTGAGGCTTCTAGCTGCCCTTGGCTGTAATGAGCCAATGTTTTCAAGTATAATTAGGTGGGATGGTCAGACACATGGTGTGATGGCGTAAAAGCAGTTTGCTGAGGATATATTGCCAAATATTTAATGTATATTCTTCAGAATTTACCAAGTTCTTTCATCTACTTGTCTAAAGCAATCTGCTGTATAAATGTAGCTATTCAAATAATGAAAGTGACAACAGAAAGCAAACCAAGAAGAAAAATAGTGGGTCTGCCTAGTATCTGCAACACAATCTATGTTAAGAACAAGCAAAATACAAAGGTTCCTATTCTGCTCTGCATGGTGCCACACTAGTTTTGTTCCACTGGCAGTAAAATCTCAGTCCCCAAAAGTGGATGTCTTTGTGGCAAAGAAATGCCATCTCATCATCATCATCATCATCTTCATGAATGAAGATCTGGGAAGGGCTCTACCCACGCTTGCTACAAGCGCGCTGATGGCTAAAAAGGCCAATGCAAGACAAAAAAGTCCGGTCGCAAAAGGCACAGCAGAAAGACTCCCCAGGTGATATCAACAGGATGCGATTCTTTCTGCGCTGTCTCTTCTCCTCGAGAGTGATCCTGTGCATGTAAATCTCATCTGTAAGACAGAAGTTTATGGAGAGAACTTAAGAATGCCCTATTCCCCAACACAATGAATTTTGAGAGGTGGGCTTTTTTATATCATGCAGTTTTAAATAGCTAGAAACTGCAAAAGTGTAAGGAGGAAAAAGAAGGATCCAGGAAAAAGATTGCACAGCAGAATCCAAGTGATAAGAATTCAGGAGAAACAGGGATGGAGATGCTATATAATTCTAAAATTAAAGTACCTGTACCCCCCTTGCAACCCTCAGATTTTATAATTGTACTAGATACTAATGTCTTATTTGTCTGAGGTGTTCAGTGCTAGGGAATGTGAAGAGGACAGTGATGTACAGAAGGCATTTGGTGAAAATGAGCAGTCAATTGCTTTTATTGCAACACCAATTATATGCTATTGCAGGTGTTCCCTTTATTCAATCAGCTAAAGTAGCAATCGACTGTAAACAAGTGATTCACAAGGCAGTGGCTTGCCTTGCTTGTCTTTCTGAGATCTACCACCTGAGGTGGCACCCAGTGACCCCTATGAAGGAGTATAGAAGAAATGGGACGTGCAGAAGCCAGCAGTGTGGAGTAGAGAGAGCTAGTCAGCAGCTGTGCCCAAGGAGTGGGCACAGATCTTAGCATGTCTAAGCTGGAAATGTGCCTCTCGGCTGAGGGGAAATGCCTTTTCATCCCAAATTCAGAGATGTGTTTTAGGGGTTTTGCATTAGTCAAGTAAGTTAACTCCTTCTCATGAGACAAAATAAAACCAAAGTCCTTATACTAGGGCTTTTTAGCGGTTTTTGAAGAACAGTTATAGAAACATTTTCTGTCAACAGCTAAATAGAAAGGGACAAGGAACAGAACATAAGGACATCATTCCTGCTTCCACATGGCACCTGCCATCACACATGTATGGAGAAAGGAAAAGACCAGCTTATATCTTACAATACCTGAATTGTATGCCTATGCAGGCTTTCTAGTTTGGGTTGTTTTGCTGTTAAAACAGTTCAACTAATCCTGAGATTTGTACACTCATGAAAATGATATAAAGAAACTTCAGTTAGACTTGCGTTTTAGTGGCCCATACATTTTTTTTGTTTTGGTACCTGTGTGTTTCCTATGAGCATACTCAGAACTGTTTGTTTCAGTCTGTCTGGATCATTGAAGTACTGTCATGGGATTGCACAAAACATCAAACTAACACCATTTTTTGAATAATGAGAATCAAATCACCTGAGAATGCATTAGATATTGACACAGGTATATCTTCCTCATAAACATGTGTTATTTTTTAAAAGTATTACATCTTGTAGCTTTTTTTAAAAGCCTTAAAACACGTTTGTAAGAAATGGGCAGGTGTGGTCACTGAAAGCCATTTTCTCCAAGCTGGAAGAACCTTGGTAAGAGACACTAGGAGAACTGCTCTATGGCATAGAAGCTGGGGCATGTCTCCTGGGGACTGTAACTTGAGGTCAAATTACTGCTCCAAACCAGGTGAAGAAAAGTTTGAACTGTGTCCCTCACATACTAATTGAGTGTCTTAGTCATAGAGCTGTACCATATCAGGGAATCTAACCTCTCCCTTGGGTGCATAGGCCTTATCAGCAATGCTCACTTTTGGGTCCTTCCCACTGACTTACATGTTGGCTGTGGAGGGGGCTCAGGCAGGGGCCTGGAGGGCGCTCAAGGACAGAGCACAACCCTGGGTTTGTATGTGGAGGGATCTGAAGAAGGTCAAGCATTGGTGCTGTACAGGAGGCTAAACCAGTATTTCTGTAACAGCCTGTTGCAATAAGTGAGTTTGGCATTCAGATCCAGGCTGAAACTTGCTAAGCACAGCATGCGTCGAGTGTGGTTGAGCTGCATTTAGGCTACAGCTAAGATAAAGCAGCAATGCCCTTAGCTTAGGAAAATGAGTTGGTCATGGAGCTTGGTATGCTTACTTTGGATCAAGAACTCCACTGTGGCAGGCAATTCCTTGTACATTTAAGCTTCTTGTAGTCTCTTTTGTACTAACAGAAAAATGCAAAAGGTCCTTTGTATGAATATGTATCTGATTACCTGAACACCTAGACACCGCTTCAGACTACCAGGCCAGGCTTGGCACCTACCAAAGGCTCAGTGTTACAGGATTCACGTCCTGCTCAACACTGCAAATCTGCAATGTATGAAAAGCTACAAATACACATTCTCTTCTGATCATAGCTGATTTCAGATCAGCTCACCCCTGACTGTTATCCAAAGTGCCAGTTGCCTAATGTTACCCTCTCCTGGAATCTGTTGGCACTGCTCCTCAGTGCACTGAGTTACAGCAATGGATGATATGAGTGCTTCTGGCTCTGGCTGAGCTACAATCGCCATGGAAGTTATCATCAGTCACTGAAAATGAGAACACTCACTGAACTATTTACAGACTAAAAACCCCAAGTACCACAAAGAGATGCCTTTTCCTTGATACAGTTTCAAACCCCAGTGAAACCCTGTGCGGAAGTACTATGTTTATCAGTACACAATGAAGACAGAGAATACAGAGTATTCCCTTTAAAAGTCTGGATTGCTTTCTTATGGCTAAAAGCAGTTCTTTCAACTCTTAATGATTATTCCAAGTTACATGACTAGAATGATATAGCACAGAGCTGGTTAGTTTTTTCATGTACTGGTTACTTTTTGAGGAGCTACTTGTTTTATGAAGGAAAGTACGTCATTCCACAAGCAAGTCATAGTTTATAAACAGTGCCACAGGCAGCACAGAAAGTTCTGCTGAACTATCACATGACAAATCATGCAAATCCCACTGTAGAGCTGAGTGAACACCTCTCTCGGATTTCTGGTTTGCACTTGCTTTTGCTTTTGTGAAAAGAGAGCAAATTTTCCCTCGGGAAACACATTTGCAGGAAGGAATAGCAGCAACTAAAGAAATACAATGTGTGTAACAATTGACATACTCTAATAAAAGACAAAAATTACATTGCTTGAAAAAAGTGAAATGCTGAAATGAGGTGATATATTTTTTGATAAATCTTTTTTGATAAAACTTTAACATCTTTCATTTCTCAATATTTTTAACTGTTTGGGGACTAAATCATGACTCTTGTCTTACATTAGAGGGATCACTCACAGATACAGAAAGTATAAACCAAAAAGAAAGAAAGAAAGAAAAAAACAAAATCAAAAAACCCACAAACTTAGGGGAGAGATAAAGAAAATAGGGGCAAAAAAGTAAATGATTTAGGTGTTTTGAAATCAGTGAACAAATGTATATAAAAGTACTTTAGAGGTAGTACAGAAATTAAAATCTCAAGTACATTGCACTTGATGTTTTTTAGAGTCATTGCTGGGGGCTAGAACTCACTGAATTTTGGTTTTTTTTAAATATTACACTTACTGTGAAATTTTGGGGAAAAAAAAGCAACAGTGCTAACTGAAATGTCACTGTAGAATAGACTTTAAAGAAGCTGTATGGGGAAACTGATAAATTATTAAAACATTACATTAGAACAAATCTTTTTATAATGTATATAAATTAAGTAATAAGAGAAAAAGACATTCAATAGAATAGATATGTATCTCTTGTAGTGCCTTCAATTGTTCCTAATGTATCTAACTTGAACACAACAACAAAATTGTGTCCGGAGGGATTTTTGTTTCTATATTATTGGTCATTTGATTTGATAAAATAAAATGCCATGAAAATTGATAGTTACAGTCAAGGGGGTTGCTTTGGTTAGTCTCATAAGGATGTAAGTAATATATTGCCTAAAGGGTGCCCAATACACATACACACCTTACGCATGAAAGGAGAAAGCTCACTCCTTAAACTACTCTGGTTCTTTGACCTTCACAGGTTTAATGGTTTGGAGTTTGGTTTGATTTTTGTTTTTTCACAGTAAGAGAGTGTACTAGCCACTGCCAGAAGTCTCAGTTACTGCTAAAAATGCTCACAGTAGCACCCAGAGCAGAGCAGGAAATGATTTGGAACCATATGAAAAAATAACATCCCAAATAGGGAGGAAAAGACAATAACCCACTCTTGTGGACTGCAATCCTTCCCTCCTTTTTCCCCCCTAAAAAAAATCAGAGATGAAGCAATTACAAACATTCCATTTAGATCATCTTCAATAATTTAGTTTTATTTTTACTATTTCACTGTAAGTTTACTAGTATTAATTCCAATGTTTGCAATCAAAAATCACAGTAAAGCCAAATCCTGCATTTTATAATTTAAAAATATCATAATGAAACTCTGACAGTTTAAGCACTTTTGTCCCATATATGTCTTGAGTTGAAATATTTGCTAGGATTAACCCTCTTGGATGAGCAATTTATTTACAATGAATTGACAACTACCAATTTAATCTATGACCTTGACCTTTAAAATAATGTTCTCAGCAGCTCTAGTCAGAGTATGACCTGGCACAGGAGAGCTAGGTCCTCCCCCTCTTGCAGCCTGATTTCTCAGAAGATGATGAACCTTCAAGGAGCACAGACACAGACACTACTTGTTTTTCTCAACACGTTTCTAAATCTTCGTTTTCTTCAGCAACATGAACAATACTCTTTTTTTTTTTTTTTTCCCTGAAGGTAGGTGCCTTGGCACCACATAGCAGTGCAGAATATGGGTGAAAAGAATTGCAGGTAGTTCAGTCAGCAAAAAAATTAAGGGTGCCTCAAAATTACAGTTCAAAACACAGCACTTCAAGTGGATAGAGTGCAAAGGCTGATCAGCTGCATGGCAAAAGCTGTCTGAAGAATGTCAACATAGGGAAATGAACAAGCTGTATTAAGAAAAGGTGCATATTTAAATTATTTTTTTTATAACACTAATTTTCTCTCTTTGCTCCTGTAGTGCTTTCTCTGTAGCTTTGACTTGGGGCTAGAAAAGAGAGGAGAAAAAATGAAAGGGAAGGATATTTTAGCTGAAGATCTTTGAGTCTGAATCAATGGCTGCAGTACCTTGCGTTATGTCTGCATGTTCCCAGATATGAATTCTTAGGACATTCTATCAAGGACTGACACCCGTTCTGTTCCAGAGGGTGTCTGGAAGGGTTTGTACTGATGGGGTTCTAATATACTCAAATCCTGTTTACTGCAATAGCCAAAGCAAACTTTTGATCCGAAGACCATGCTGGATATTAATATTGCTCAAGGCCCCCATCTACCAACCTGAACTGCTGTCTAGGAAGGTTTTCTACTTACTAGAGGCTTAGAGACATGGTGGAGACACTGATGTGGCTTGTCCAGTCCTCAGAATATTGACCCCTCCTGCTCTTCCAGGTGGACACCAATGCTGTTACCAGGGAAGACATGGAGTATATTGAGCATGTCTACACGACTGAGGGTGAGAGCATGAGGGGCAAATGGTTTTGTCTTTGATCCTACTGGTTAGGGGGAAGGACTTAACAAGGAGGAAGTGAATCCTTTGGATCAACAAGTACTGTGCAGCTCGTGTTGATGACAGGGATTATTTTTTATGACCATGGGTCCTTTGTGAGAATTAAAGATTGTTGGGGAAGAGGTGGGGTCCCACCTGACTAGGCAGGACAGAAAGGTGGAGGAAGGAAATGACAATCCGTAATCAAGTGAAGGGATGGGCTTGGCTGGGCTGGGCTGACATCCAAATGATGGAAGGTGAACAAGAGAGGCCTTGAAACCAGCAGCGCAGGACTGAAGGGGACCTAAAGCATGTACACTCAAATAAGGAAGTGCTAAGCTGTCACACTTTTCCTGGGAAAAGGCCTGCTCAGGGACCTACTTAGAGGAATCCAATAGGAGATGGACTTGCAGAGAAGAACATTCCAGGGAAGTTTACCGATTTTTCAAGGACCACCTCCAAGCTCAAGAGCAGTCTATACTGATTTACAGAAAGCCAAACAGAAGTGGCAGGAGGTCTTCACAAGACAGACAATGAGACCCTGATAAAGCACTGTCGTGTAAAGGAAGCATCACAAGAGGTGGGAGTAGGGACAGGTGACCTGTGAGGAATATATAGCACGCTCATGTCCGAGCATGCAGGAATAGCATTGGAAAAGAAAAAGCCTACCAGGACTTGAATTGGTTAAGGGACATGGAAGGCCACCAGAAGGGCTTCTACAAGTGTCTCTGCTGGAACAACCCTCTGTTGAATGGGACTAGGCAAATTACACAAAAATGGCCAAGATATGCAATGCTGGCTCTGCCTTAATTTCACAGATAAGATTTGCCTTCTGGAATTGTAGGTCCCTGAAAATAGGGTGAAAATTTGGAGCAAGGAAAACTTATCTTGATGGAGGAAGATTAGGTTAGGGAACATTTAAACCAACCACACACAGAGAAGTCCATGGCTGACAGATGCAGCTATGAGTGCTGAGGGAGAAGCTAATGTCATTGTGAGGCCACTCTCAATTGTCTTTGAAGGATGTTGGCAATCAGGGGAGGTTACTGAGGACTGAATGAAAGCAAGTGTCACTCATCTTCAGGAAGGGCAAGGAGGAAGATATGGAGAACTATAGGCTGGTCAGCCTCACCTTGATCTCTAAAGAAGCTGATGGAACAATTTATCCTGGGAACCTCTTCCAAACACGTGCAAGACAAAAAGGTGCCTGGAAGTAGTCAGCGTGGATTTAAATAGGGCAGATTGTACCACACCCAACCAGTACCCTTCTACAATGAAATGACTGGCATGGAGGAGGAAGGAACAGCAGTGGATGTTTATTTTTGCTTATGTTGAAAGCACAGTTTCAACATTGTACCCCATAACGTCCTCATAGACAGACTGATGACTAAATGGTGAGAGGGACTGAAAACTGGCAGTATAACTGGGCCTAGAGGGTTGTGATCAGCAGCAAGAAGTCCAGCTGGGGGTCAGTTACTAGTAGTGTACCCCAGGGATCAACACTGGGGCCAATACTGTTTAACATTTTCATTAATGACCCGCATGGTAGGACAGCATGCATTCTGAGTGAGTTTTCAAAACTTGATCCAAGACTGGGAGGGACTGGCTGATATATGAGGCAGTCGAACTGCCTTGAGAGGCTGGGTAAATGGGCTGACAGGAACCTCATGAAATTCAGCCAAGGGAGATTTAAAGTCCTGCCTCTGAGGAGGAACAACTCCAGGCACCAGGACAACCTGGTGAGTGATAGGCTACAAAACAGCTTTGCAGAAAAGGACCTGAGAGTCAATACCAAGTTGACCATGAGACAGCAATGTGCCCTTGCAGCAAAGAAAGCCAACAGCCTCCTGGGTTGCATCGGGTCAAGGGAGGTATTCATTCTCCTCTGGTTCAACCTTGTGAAATATATCTGGAGTGCTGGGTGCAGTCCTGGGCTCTCCAGAAGACATGGACATACATATCATGTCTGGAAAAGAGCTGTTCTGATTAAGGTACTGGGGTATTTCTCATATGAGGAGAGGCTGAAAGAGCTGGGACTGTTTAGTCCCAGAGAAGGCTCAGGGAAATTTTATCAGTATTTATGAACACCTGCTCAGGAAGCAGTAAAGAACACAGAGCCAGACTCTTCTCAGTGGTGCCCAGTGAAAAGAAAAGGGGCAATGGATACAAATTAAAATATAGTAAATTTCACTTAAACATATGCAAAACTACTTCACTCTGAGAGCAGTCAAACACTGGCATAGGATGCCAGTTTGAAGCCTTGAAGATATTCAAACCCCAATTCAGTACAGCCCTCAGCAACCTGATCTAGCTATTCCTGCTTTGAGCAGGGATTTGAACTAGATGATTGTCAGAAGTGCCTTCCAGCCTCAGCTATTCTGTGATTCTATGATATTTACATAAAAGCCTTGTTGACATTTGATGTTCAAGGATATGAGATTGAAAAGCTGCAAAAAACCTCTTAGCTAAATTTTTCATAATGAAAAATGCAATGTAATACCATTAGTTTAAAACCAGCAGAACAGTAGCCCATGTCTGACATACACAATGCTCACGTCTGATTAATTCGGAAGTGTTCATGAAGAAAGCAAATCCAAATTATTCTCTATGGTTTGCATGACAGATTTGCATGGGGAAAGAAAGCATTCATTCTTGGGAAACTGGAAGTTGACTGTACCTTCTGTTACTTATTAGGTTTCTTTCTAGAAAGCCATGCTGAGTCCCAGTTATAAATATAGCATTTTAGTGTTCTGCAGAAGAGCTGACTGCTCCTGCATCATTTAATCTTATAATCTCTATGCATTTCAAATAGTATCTGCAGCCTTATTTAGGCTGTTTTCTTATAAAATATAAGAGTATTTAAAAGCTGATGGTACTGATAAAACTGCTTTGGCTTTTTTGCTTGTCATTCTGTTTTGTTACTTTATTTTGATGCTTTTACTTTTCATCTTTCTCTGTCTCCCATTGCAACAAGCAGACCTGGCATTCCTAAGAACTCTGTGGTATTGCTACATCAGCTGAAAAAGGATGAAGGACAGAAACTAGGCAGAAAAATAAAGGGAAGTTGCAAAGGATGGGAGAAGAGCAAAGGAGCGAAAGTTTGGTGAGTTGTGGAATTTGCGAAGTGAAGTAACCAAAGCCTTTAAAAATAAGGGGTGGAATTAATTCCACCTAACTTCAGATGTTCTCAACTTGAATCTTTCTACTGGGTTGCCTTAATAGTGGAACAAGATAAGCCCTTGTACTGTGTGATTCACCTGGGCTGCTTTAATTGTCTGCTTGAAGATGGGAGGACTTGTGTCCTAGAAATGCCTCTTTCTTTCTTTCTACTGACAATACAAGGCCTAGAGGATGATCTCAAATATAAGTGTGTGCATTTACTGAATGAACATAAATTCACTAGCACTATTTTCAGCACCTAAAGTGAAGAAAAGGAAGCTGAACATCAGAAGCAGTCCGGGCATCTTGTACCTGAAAAAGCTGAGTGTCCTAGAGCACCTGGAACACAAATTGCCCAGTATATTTGTTTTGAAAGTTTTGTGCTAGTTTTCCTTTCTGTTTTCTCCAGTGGTGTCTGGGTATGAAATGCAAAGTGTATACATAGTGTCAAGTTGTTTGGCTTGGGTTTAGGTCTGTTTAGGTCTCCCAAGTTCACCAGGCTGCCTCAGCCCCTTCTTCCTCAGATACTCTAGAATTACTTGATGCAGCTTGATGATGGTCGCAAAGTTCCAGATATAAGAAGATACACAAATCTTATCTTATGTGTTTCTCCTTTCCGTTAGCTCAGCTCTATTGTTTCTTAGTATTACTGCAAATGCCAGAAGAACAAGAAAGATGGTCAAGATTCCTGGGAGGTCTAGATGACAGCCTAGAATTGCTATGGTGAGTATGTGTCCCTTGGGTGAACAAATCTGCATTGAGTTGGAAATATTGGTTACGATGCAGCATGTAAGCCTGGAGGATTCATCCAAACAAGATACCTGACAGGTGAAGAGGTAATCTTATCCAACAGTGAAGCTATGAAGAGAGAAAAGACAGAAAGCAGACTTGTTAATCCAAAAGCGCATGTGTTACATAAACAACTTCTTGAAAAAACATCACTGCGGAATAGCTTTTCTCTTTTTTTTCAGCTCAAAAGGAATGATTAATAGTGGATAAAATAACAAGGAACTCAAAAGAAGTGGTGAAAAGTGCCATTCTGCAAAATCCGTGAAGGGATTCTGAAAAAAACTTTTCTCACATGTCAGAGACCCAGGTACCAATTCTCTGATTTCTTCTTAATCGCTGATCAGCCAGTCATGAATTCACTGTTAATGCACAATGAAAAATAACATGATTTCAACATAAATAATTTATGAGAACCACCCATCATTGGCAATACAGATGTAGTTAAAAAAAGATTCCTACCTTCTATTTAGGAAAGGACAGGCATCATTAAATCTGTTAGCTAAAAATGAGGCATCCTATATAAATCGAATATTATACAATTAAATTTTACAACAATTCTTCAATAAATTCCAGAATTCAGAAAATTCTATGGAAGTTTTGTCTGCTTATGAAGTAAATTGTACCTTGGAGCTTTTGTGATTTTTTTGGTGAGTTTTACATTTAGGCTAACATATTGTTTTTAAATTATCTATAGCTATCCAAGTAGTGGCATTTCATGTATCAATATATTATATACCATAAAATACTAATATAAATGTTTACTGCTACAAACTAATACATTTTAGCATAAAGTCTATCAGTAAAGCATTTTTTAAAAATATCGTTCCTTATTATATATTCAGACATGAATATCTGCATTAGAATATCGTAGTATTTAAAATACTTTACATGTTACGGAGCATTTTACAACATTAAAGTGGAATTACTTGTATTATAGGGATAGGAATACAATAATTAAGTAATTTGTAAATGGGATATAAATTCATAGACAAGCAATGCTCCAAATATTTATGAATGTCTAGCATGTTCAAAGCTCCAATTTTCTTAAACGATAAAATAGGAGTTGATGAAATACTGCTTTGCAAATATATGCTCTTGACAGTCAATGAACTGTAGGAATCCTGCTTCATTAAATTGATTGCTTACTCCAAAAATATCTAAATTTACAGCTATTCCTCCCAAATCCCACGAGACAGACAGCAGCAGCCAGCCACCTGAACGCTTTTCAATCTCGCAGGATCTCATTAGTTGCCGAGTATACCAGCCTGCCTGTCCTGTTCCTGCCACCCACATTCCTGCTCCTAAATAACCAATCTAATCCCAGTCTTGCTGACCCTTGTCTAGAGCTAAAGTGGGCATACTGGTGTGTTGCCCTGCAAGCTCAGCTTGGCCATGGTCTTGCATTAGTCTTTGGTCTGGTGTATGTGGCCTGAAGCCAGCTCAAGTCTGACTCCTGTGTGGTTTCCTTTGGTGCTGTACTGCAGCTCTGTGCAGTCTCTATCCCTGGCTCCAAACAGTTTTAGCCTTTGGTTCCTGTAATCAATAGCTGTGACTGATAATTCTTATTTAAGTTCTCACTATCACTTATAGGAATTTGTTTCTATATTCCTGCCAAGGAACTGAAAATGCCTGCTAGCTGGTGGCTGGGAAAGCAGGTGCAGTGAAGTGCACCTCCAGGGCCCTGAGGATTCTTGTAAGGAAAGATGTACAGTTTTTCAAATAATTTAAACAACAACTATTGTCTGTTTGAACTTTGGTACCTTAATAAAAGACACCCTTGACAAAGGAAGACCAGCTTCAAAGGAAATAACAATGTGTGTGACCTCCTGAATTTTAATTCACTGGCTGCAACTACTTGACCATTAACATTGTCTATGTGTATAAATATGTTCTTTACTCTCATTAGCTAACTTATCACTGTGGTTTTGCTGGAAGGGGAAGATGGGAGATTTTTTGGCTGGTGTTTTTTTTTCACCGTCACAGTGTTCAGAAAAAAAAAATGAAGCAGATGCAGCGATAGGTGATTGTGGGCCTAAACTTCTTCATGCATTACTCAGCAACAAAAATAGTGAAACTGGCTTACAGTCTGTAAGATATTCAATTGTTGCTTTGGGCTTAGAGGAATGTTGTCAAGATTGGTTGAAGTTTTGGGATAAGTGTCTGTACACTCCAAGAAATATGTGGAAAAAGCAAGTTTTGAAAGTCCTGCATAGCCATTGGAAAAGGATTAAAAATCCTCCAGGATTAAGCAGCAGGCAGAGCATGCATCAGCAAAGGAGAGAGTTACACATCTTGCTCCAGTGCTTAGAAGCACTCCTGCATAGATTCTGAATTGAGCAGCTCGGTGTCTTTCAGCCATATCTAGAATTTCTCATTGCTTTGATTTTTCATGCTGTTACTGTGCAGCTTTTGTTTAATGGGATTATTGCCCTGGAACAGTGCAATTGAAGTTCTTTTCTTCTTCAGTGTGAGCATGTGTATTTTATCTTCCTCATCTGCGTTAGTCATGTTTGCTGGGAATATGCAGCCATTAAGTGGGTCACTTGGAGGGTTCCTTCCCAGTTCTCTCACATTTGCTGTTTTGATGCATTGGCCCTCATGGGTAGGACAGAGCACTTACTACTCTGTTCCAATGTTCCTGAGGATAGAGAGACATCATTCTGTACTATAATTTCTTATCTTGACAAATTGGTTTCTTCCTGCTGGAAACAGAAATTTCTGCTTGCAGCCCTGCGAACTGCAGCTTGACACTGCTTTTCTTTCTGTTCCCTCCTCCTTTTCATGGGAGTCTGGTTTGCTTTAGAAGTTACTCAGGTAGACAGGTGGCTACTAATGGCCACTCTGTAATTTTATGGCAAAATTTTAGATTTGTGGGCTGTGTATCCCTTTCTTAACTTCATAATCATGGCATACTTTTAGAACACTTTTCAGGGCTCTAGACCTTCCATTTAATCTGTGCTTTGCATTCAGAATAATCCCTGTCAAGCACAGGTGGCATTTTGCAGGTGACATAAATGAAATGTAAAGTCGTGAAAAACAAACAACAAGGCATATTCTAATTTAAAGTATGTCTAGTAAAGCCCCAAAGACATTTTGCATAGGAAGTATGTAATTTTGGAAAGGTTTTGCAAAGGGAAAGGATGAGGCAGCTGGGAAAATCAGACCACCTACTTGTTCTTACTCCTCCTTTGACCTATCATTCCTTATCCTGCACTTAACCAACATCAGTGCAGGTTTTCTCTTTTCTCTACAGAGTCAGTCTGAGAGGTAGGAGCTCCCCTATGGAGTGCAGTCATTTCATTAAGACAGCATCTAGCCCAGAGCCTTCAGCAGAGCAAGACCATTAAGAGCATCAGCCTGAGCATCCAGCAAGGATTTCCTGGATTACAGCTTAAGCTGATTTTACATCAAAGATGAAGATGGCAGATGAACCTAGAGATTAAGATTTTTCTCTGTTCCTGTTGGATCTTACTAAAGGCCATGCAAGCACTGTAATGGGCCTAACAGGTAGGACTGCTCATCCTGAAGGACGAAGAGACACATTTACACAGAATCTGTAGTCACCCACCCCTCTTTGCTGGCCTACATATTTGATGGGTAAGTTAATGTATAGAATGAAGGTGGTCTCAGGTCCATAAGTTAATGAACTACATGGAACTTCAAAAACAAAGCAGAGATCGCAGGAAAACTGGGGAAACTCAGGCAGGATTTTAATGGCCAGGGACCTCCTTGCAGTCATGGTATCATCAAATAGAATTCCATTTATAAAGGATGGTCAGGCCTTACTAGCCAAAAAAATTTGATTCTTTGCTCTGCACATGGTGAAAAAGGATCAAAAAGAGGCAAAAATAATATGGGTAAGAAATTTCTTGACTCTGCTGACTTCATCAATGCACTCATTAGCACCTTTTCAATTATTAATTGCTCTGCTGCTGCAGTTATTACTGATCCATATTAATCCTCCAAGGAACATGAGATGACAATATCGAGTCATGACGACCTTGTCTTTCCATATGCTACAGCTGATCAGGAATTTTCCAATGAAACAGCTGTTCATTGTAAAGTGTGAATTTTGAAAAATATTTGCCTTTGTTGGAAATAAACACATTTCATTGATTTCTGTTGGGAAAATCTTTTTCGATCTGACATGGGCTTCCTGCAGCTGATATTCATGAAGAGGATTTTTCTAGAGGATGTTAGACAAATAAGTCCTTTTTCTTCCTGGTAATTCATACGAAGTGAACAAGAGGAGACTGAGGAACACCTAGAAACAGACTGCATTCTAAGCTGACTCACTTTCAAGAACAATTTTTCCTACACAGGCCTCACACAATATAGCAGATAAAAACAACAACCCCAAATCTTAACAAAACAATATAGAAGAATATGGAAGTGGTATCAGGCTTTGTTACTTTTCTCATGAGTGTTTGTGACATTTTGCAAGAGTCACAGCTGTATGAAAAGGAAACTTCAGAGATTAACTTTCAGACATGTTCTGGTTACAGGGACCAGGACCAGTTTATCACTATGTGAATATAACCAAAGCTGTGTATTCTACACCCTCTGTGTCATTTCTAATGGACTGTTAATAAATGGATCATTTGCAGCAGCTGCCCAGGGCACACCTGACACCTCAGGCTACAAGCTGCATGTTAAAGAAACCCTTTGAGGCAGGGTTTCTTTGTCTTCACACCAATGACAACAAGCTGTGATAACTCCCCTCCAAGGAGGCATTAGCACTTTCACACCCAGCCTGAGGGGTCATCTCTGCTAATGGGCCACAATGGACCGGCATAATAGGCAGCTGCAATGACCTAGACCATTAAAGATTCCAAAAATATCCCATAGATCAAAGAGTTAAATCACCCATTGTGAAACTCCCCGCCCTGGGGGAGGTACTGGGCATTCCCACCTGAACCTTAGCATATATAATCTTGTGGTTTTAGGACTTCTGATACTACTTGAGGGGTCCAGAGGAGGACCAGAACTCCAGCAGGACTGCAACTGCTACTCTCGACAAGACTGAGATCATTACTTTCACACAACTGTGATCGTTGTCTGGACCGACAGGTTTCCTTTTACTTTGCACCCAGAGGGACCATGTGGTGCTCAGCACAGGGGCTAAAAAACACTGTTCTGTTCTTGTCCCATGGTGCTGGGTTATACATCAGGTTTTGTGGGTTAAAACCGGTTTTCTCTGTCATTATATTTATTGTAAACTTTTTAGTAAATTGTAACTGTCTTGTGGTCTCTCTTGAGCTGGGTTCATTTCTCCTGCTGGTTTACTTTTAAACCAGCACAAGACACTATCAGTTCAACCAAGTATTAAATTAAGTCTGTTGTATTCTGAAAGCAACAGATTCTTCTTTTCAAGATACTTTAAAATGTATCTCTGTTATTTGGTTCAATATCTTCTTCCCAAAGTCCCACCAAGCTCCAGTAAACCTCGGAACAATAGTTCTGTGTGCATTGAAATTCTTTATAGTATTTTTGTATAATTATGGGATTTTTGCCTTTCCTTGTCTTTTTCCATACTTCTGCATTATTCAGTGCTCTTTCTGCATATTCAACTGGGTAGTGGTTCTGTGCAACAAAGAATTATAAGTCTGTGATTAATGGTTATTGAAATGAACACACTTATGCAGTTGGGGAAGTCTCCTGGAAACCAACAGATCCAAGAAGATATTAACTCATACTTCGTTATCATCCAAGTTTTTATTCATCTTTGCATGTGAGATGAACAGTGGTCTTTAGTAGGTTCCAGAGAAACCAAAGAGTTCTTCTTCATAGCGTGAGAACAAAGATCAGGGACAACAACTAAATGACCAGTCTGCGACTTTAAAGGTCGAAGTGGAAAGAGGCAAGAAAATGCTAGGAAAGGGAGGTGAAAGAGGAAAAAAATAGAAGGAAAGTCAGAATAGAGAATGAGTGAAAAAAAAAAAGAGAAAGCTGGAATCTGACATTTCAATCTATAAAACCAGACATAATAGTTTTTATTAATTATTATTACTTTTATTTTTTATTACCATTGCTATGATTGCTGGCTATCATTTCCTTTTCTTTAGCAATAATAGTACTAAGAGAAATGTGAGGAGCTAGGGCAAAAATCCCATAAAAACTTGCAAAAGGCTCTTAAGGGGGGACAGAAATCTTTTTAACAGTTATTCATTCTGGTTGTTGGGTAAAATGTCTCCCACAATTCTACATTCTATTCAAAAAGTAGTGGAAAATTAATATTTGTACAGTGACTTGGAGTCAGGTGTTGTCTTGAATGAAGTAGAACTAGAGCCGAACAAGTAAATGTGAGACTTTCAAAAAAGAATTACCTGCATTTTATACCTTCCCCAAAATTAATAGTTTTCAGATTCCAAATAAAAAGGAGGAAGGGGACACTCCTTTTCCTCTTTCTAACTAAACCTCTCCATGAAAATATAAACCCTCTAAAAGAGCCCGGTGGTTTATATTTTTGGTGGCCAGTCAACCTAATTAACAACTAGACAAAATATTGTCATATACTAAAGCACATATCCTGTCTCTAGTAGCTTAAAATCGGGCTGCTTAGTGATTACAAGAGGCCCTAAAAAACACATCAGTAATCTGCTGATGAGCAGAGGTAAACTAGGTCCAGTGATGCCAGTGTAGAAACAGATGGTATATGCAGTTTCTTGAGGCACTGGCTTTGCTGCAGCAAATAGTTTCAGAGTGGGAAGCCACTGAAGATGTTTGTTTTTCCTGATGCAGGAGGGATACTCAAGGCAGAAATATCCCATTTGCATTCCCAAATCAGCAGCAGAGATGTTCAGGAGAGGATGCTCACATGTCAAAACCCTCCCTCTGCTCCCCGGAGTAGCATGGCTCTTTGGGAAAGGGTGTTCATGGCCTGAAAAAAATCTCTCGGTCCAAAGCCACAGAGGTGTTTGAGGGTCAGTCTGGACTGGATTGCCTACTAGGCACATTAGGGAGGCAGTGAAAGGATTCAGCTCCAGGCAAAAACATAACTTGCATTTTTGCATTTTCTGGAGGAGGAGAAGGTGATTTGTCCTCACTTTTAATTTAGATATTATTCAGAATGTGGGTTTACTTTAATTTTATTTAAGTAGGATCTAGAAAGCCAAGCTCCGAAATCCCTTAAATAAATCAAATTTGAATTAAATAGCCAATGATAGGAGAAAGCACAGCGGGAAGGAAACGGGATACCTACTTTTGCTCAGAGGAGCATCCTTTTTCATGGGAAGAATAAGGGAGTCAGAGTCCCTCTAAGAATGCTATAGAACTCGTGGCAGCTTAGGAGAACTAAAAAAAGGATTTGCAACCGAACTGTGTAAGAACAAAATATGGAGCAGCTGAAATAAAATGGATGGATGCTTAGTCCTTAAAATCATAATTTAATCACATGGAGCAGGTCCTTCCTTTCAACTCTCACAGGACACTGCTTTTGCTATTCACCCATGTTGTTTCAATTCTCTTTTATTCCAAATCAATGGAATTTAATAAAGCTGGATTGTATTATAGGCCACAACTATGTTTTCTGAACATTAAGTACAGGGAAATTCCCTGAACTTCCAGGTTTTGTTTGTGTTCCTTTTTCTACAGCTTTATATCCACATGGGAAAGCACTTCCAGTGCTGGGAATCACATTGCAAGTGGCCTGTACAAATGATCCCGCCTTAAAAGAGAAAACTCAGCAAGGTGAGTAGGTTTAATAATAATTTTCTGGAGAAGCAATGAATAACCTTAAGCAATTAAGATTTTTGCCTTTAATACTTTATACCCACATATTTTCTGATGAAAAAAGAAATTAAGAAAGTGTGGGAAGGAAGGAAAGTGTGTTTTTCCCTGATTCATGTGACTTTTGGCTCATGATGAATGAGCAGAGGTAATGTGCAGGTAGAATGGATTTTTAGTGGCCAAGCAACTTTTCTGGGTAAGGTTTTTCCTCCTCAGCGCCATTTAGCACCACTATTTTTGGGTGAGATGTTAAAGAGAGAAAAAATGGGCCATGTGAAAATATGCAATGCCATGCCTAGATGCAATTTCCATACAAATTATTTTAAATCTTCACTTGCAGGATGTCAAATGTTAGGGAAGAAATGCAGACAACCTTAGCTTCTTCTCTGAAGGAAATCATAAGTACGAGCTCACACTTTTTGTCTGTTTGCCTACCAGTCCCCCTCTTGCCTGTCCCATTCCTCCCACTCTATGTTGTAAGCCACTGATGGATTTTAGCTAAGCCAAGGGAGAAGTGGAAAACAGAAGTAAGACAATTCCTGCCAGCTCTGTAAACCAGCCACATGAAGACATAAGCAAGACCACAGAAAGAACCTCCTGTCTCTTACCAGGTAACAAAACACTCCAGGTAGAAGAGAGAGCTTATCAATGGCCCAGTTTTGAGATGGTCTTCAGTGAATGCTTACAGTTACAATGAGTCTACAAGTCCTCAATCTCAGTGCTCAACAGCACTTGTTAATATATCCTCCTACAATTGCCTTATCACAAAAGAAAACGTAATGCACGGTGCTGATACTGTAACTCTATACTACTGATAGCACTGATGGTATTATATCAGCATTTTATTCCAAGTTTCTGCTCTTTGTTATACTGTCTTTTTTTGCAACCCTTTCTCTTTTCTTTGCTCAGTGGCACACACATAGACACTCCACAATGGGTTTGACAGAGTTGAGTTTTGGAATCCTAAGACTGAGAGTAACAGCCAGAGTTTTGCAGGGAGAAACATTGGGCATATATTTCAGCAATGGGTTGGAACTTGGCAGGTGAGATTTAATTCCTCATGCTCTGCATCTTCTGTGCATTTGTTCCTTTCTCTCTGGAATGGGAATAATGAAGTTTCCTTTTTCACACCTTTTCTTCATGTAGATTGTAATGGCTAAGGTTCCTCAGTAGGCCTAGCAAAGGTCTGATCCTGTGTGAACGCTGGGGAAAACTCTCTTTGGCAGGGAGAAGTGGGAAGGAAAATTGCTTCATCTCAGCCAAGAACTCCAGAGCAGATATTTTGCTATCCTTATCCAGACAAGGCTCAGACTGAGTGGAAGCACCATCAAAATGAGCGCAATCAGCTAAGAACCCATCTCTTCTCACCATGCTGCTTCTTGTCCTAGTATACTTTCATGCATTACATGTTATTTCTATACATTATTAATTATTTTAAGCACAAAAACTGTATCTTGACTTTTTGCTTAATTTCATTCTTTCAAAAAATCAAGGTCAGATGATGCATTAAAATCTCATAATTCCAACTTTGAGCAGGCAGTCCTTGCAGCAGCTGTAGAGATCATTCTGTGCCTGTTTGCAATACCTTGATCTGTTTATTTATAACTTGCCAGATCTTTGTCTGGAAGCATCCCAAGCATAAGGAAAAAAACCATAACAAACTTATATGTAATGCTATATTTTAATTAAATGGGTTTATATTATCCTAGAATTTCTTTGCCAGCTTTCTTTCCTGATTTAAAAAAATATATTCCATTAGTAACAAAGTACTTATCTCTCATAGTTGAAATTATTCTTGAATGGAAGTTCCTACTAATAAGGATTTAATTTTATTATTTTCATGGGAAGAAAAAATACTAGTTTTGCATTTAGCTCTTCTACTTACCATCTCTATTTACATTTTCAGGAGAATTTGGAGCTCAGAAAAGGTGCCAGACTGACAACACTGGAAACTCAGTCTCCATTTATCTGCAGGCTGCTGGGTTTTCATAGAGTCATAGAATGGCTTGGGTTGGAAGGGACCTTAGAGACCAACTAATTCCAACTCCCCCTGCCACACACAGCATGCCGTACACTAGACCACGGCATTCAAAGTCCCATCCAACCTGGTCTTGAAAACTTCCTGGGATGGAGCATCCACAGCTTCTCTGGACAACCTGTTCCACCTTCACAAAAAGAATTTCTTCCTAATATCAATTCTAAACCTGCCCTCTTTCAGTTTGAAGCCATTCCCCCCTGTCCTGTCACAACGTGCTCTTGCAAAAATTTCCTTTCCAGCTCTCTTGTAAGACTCCTGAGGTACTGGAAGGTGCTATAAGGTCTCTCTGGAGTCTTCTCCAGTCTGAACAGTCCCAACTCTCTCAGCCTGTCCTCATAGAAGAGATGCTTCAGCCCTCTGATCATTTTCGTGTTCCTCCTCTGGACTTGCTCCAACAGGTCCATGACTTTCTGTGTTGGGAGCCCCAGGGCTGGATGCAGCACTCCAGGTGGGGTCTCACCAGAGCAGAGGGACAGAATCTCCTTTTGATGTAGCCCAGGACACAGTGGTTTTGCATCACTACTGTATGTCAACTAGATAGGACAGTTCAGGGGTTAGAGGGCACCTCTTGCTTTCAAACATTATTTTCTTGGTCTGTCAGCACTGATGTGCTGGTTTTGGCTGGGATAGAGTTAATTTTCTTCACACTGGCTAGTATGGGGCTGTGTTTTGGATTTATGCTGAACACAGAACTGAAAATATAGAGTAGGTTTTGTTATTCCTGAGTAGTGCATACACAGAGCCAAGGCCTTTTCTTCTCTTCATATTGCCACACTGGCAAGGAAGTTGGGTGTTCATGGCAGCCTGGGAGGAGACACAGCCAGGACAGGTGACCCAAACTGACCAAAGGGATATTCCATACCATATGACATCATGCTCAGTCTATAAGGTGGGCAAAAGAAGGAGGAAGGGGGGGGTGTTTGGAGTGATGGCGTTTGTTCTTCTCAAGTAACTGTTATGTGTGATGGGGCCCTGCCTTCCTGGAGATGGCTGAACACCTGCCTGTCTGCGGGAAGCAGTGAATTAATTCTGTGTTTGCTTTGCTTTATTAAACTGTCTTTATCTCAACCCACGAGTTTTCCAGCTTTTACCTTTCTGATTTTCTTCCCAGTCCTGCTGGTGGGGGAGTGAGCGAGCGGCTATGTGGTACTTGGCTGCTGACTGTGTTTAAACAACAACTGACAACAACAGCAAGTTACTGGGCTTGAAACTATTCCTGCAGGCAGTGAGGAAGAGGAGTATCTTCTGGCAGGGAGTTGCTGTGTAATCTGACACTTCCGTAGTGCATCTCAAATTAAACGTCCTGCTGGAAAGTCTCTGACTAGCAGTTCCAAAGGGACATGCTGGAGAAGAGGGCAAGAAGATTTGCTTGATATGATGAAAGTGTTCCTTTTAGCTGAGTATTTAAATGTCTGTTTTTCAGAAATTATTTCTATCCCGTAAGAGAAGAAACACATCTTGACATTACAGAAAAGAGGCAAAAGTATTGGCATTTTGGGCAGCAGCACAGTGGGCCCAAAAAGCCCTAGAAGCAAGGTCTCTTTAACAACTAACATAATATGGCAAGCAAGCAAATAAGAAAGGCAAAGTGTGATAATATAGGCTACTCAGAAATGAGAACAACTTAGGATCTAAAAGCGTTTCTGTTAAGTATATGTGGAACCAGCTACCCATGAACCTAAATTCTGAAAATCTCCTTTTCCCTGTTTATTATCACCTCCTGGCAGACACTTACCTTTGTCACACGGCTGACTGGTCTCTTCACTACTGCAGCCCTCAGCTTATACAGGGAAAGATGGTGACTCCACGCACACCAGGAAATCTGCAGTTAATTCTGATGTTACTGAAAGAATTACCTTGTGTTTCCCCAGGGGAAAAAGAATTTGCCCTTCTGGATAAATAGGTGTTTTGTCTTTGACTCAGACAGCTGTCACAGCACTCTCTCAGGTCCCTTGTCTTTTATTTATTTTTTTTTTCCAAGATCTGGACTTCACCTGCAAAATAAGAGCTGCCTCTGACCTGCAAAACTGGGATCCCAATGCATGTATCCTCCTTGTTTATTGCTCACCAGCCTCATCCAGCACTGTCTTGGCTCCCTTTTTTCTGTGCTATTTTGCCCAGTTCTAATGCAGGGTCATCCTACAAAGCACCTCAAGTTTATTATATATTTCTTTGTATCATGATAAGGTTAAGATACAGATCTTCTATATCAACCTAAGTTTTTGCCCTTTCTTCATGGAATTTGCTTTTTCCCTCTTTGTTCCTGTGCCTGGGAGAGTACAAAAATATGAGACAGAGATTTGCCTACAAGCATCTCGGAGGACATTGCAGCAGCTTGGATGATAAACACAGCCTCTGTTTTCATATTGACAAAATAAAATAGGCCAACACTCAGAAGCTGCATAATCTGCAAAAGCTGCAGACTGTGGATAGCAGATGCTTGTGATTATCCTTGATAAAAAGGAGTAGGACCAAAAAGGTCAGGCCAGGCGTAGATTGGGGCTATAGGATCCAGGTATGCAAACATAACATCCAAGATGACAATACTAGGCTAATGCTAATGCAAATGCATGACTGCCCAGTCAAAGGACTGGTGAGGGAGTTTGTAACACCAGCTTCATTTTTACCAACAGGAAAAAATCTCAGAAAGGTACAGTAACAGGCACAGAGCGACTTGGTGAAATATTGGTAGTATAGGAGAGAACACTTTGTCTCTCTATTCCCTTCTTCTGCTCTCTTTGGGTTCTTTTGTACACTTGTGGGTCAGAGCCATTGTGTCCGAGCAGGACAGATTGCAGGACAAGAAGGAGCTGTGCTCTTTGCAGGGTCCGTGAGCTCTGCTGAGGACAGGGTAAGAGCTTCTCCTGGCTGCATGTTATGCCTTGTTTTCACAAGCAAATTCTGAAAAAAAACGAGTGCTTTGACTGCTAAAGTGCTTTTCCTTTGAACCTGACCCAGATCTTTCTAAACCTTCTTGGCTACAGAGCGAAGTGGAATGTAGCAAAATTCCACCACTCAGCCTGGCACACAGAGCCCAGTTCCCACTGCACAACTGTGTGAGAGCTCAGAGGCAGTGGAGGTGGGCTGTGTGCTGCACACAGCCTGCAGGGGTACAGACAGGCATGGTGGGCATCCGTCTGGTCCCGCTGCTGCCAGTGTGCCCCTGAATATTTACAGTGGCAGACTGCGAATGACATCTTCAAATGAATGCTGCATTCTTTAATATTTAAACTTGCATTTATGTATTGCTCTGATGTGGGATTGAGCTGTGTACGGTGTCCTCACGAAAATCCAGTAACACACTTTGGGTCAATGTTTCGTTGCAGGATACTGGTTGAACACCAAAGGTTATCTTTGTATTCTAGTGCGTTGTTAGAACAGGATTTCAGAAACACAAAAAACAATAAAATAGGTGGGTTGGAAGCTGCCAGTGACCTTTCCCAGGGACTGACCTCCCCAGCAGTGCATGTGGCAAGGATCCAGTACTGAAAGATGTGTTTCAAAGAGACAGCCGACTGAAATCCTAGCCTGGTAGAAGTATATAGGAGTTCTGCTCAGCAGATTTCCACCCGGTTTGTGTAACAGCGAAGCTGAAGTGGAGCTGACATTTCGATTTCAAACACTGGATTTCAAACATGGTAGCCAAACAGTGAGCAAAGTCTAATAATAAAAGCAGGACCTTGAGGACAGCAGAGTCAAGGTCTATGTCTAGTTGCATTCCAGAATGGTTGAACAACCTTGACAAAAACTTGGCATCGAGTCTTTCTGAGGCTGCACCAGAGAAAAATAAATGCAGAGAGGGAGATGGCAGGAGACATCTGCTCAAGGAGGGAGGCAGAGGCACGGCGTTAGTGTGAGACCAGGCAAAGGATAGGGGAGAGACAGCTTTCAGGGAAGGAGAATCAAGCACACGACTGTTTGCAAAGCTTAACTAGAAAATGACAGGTGTAGACAGATGGGAGGAGGGGAGGCATATTTTTCTTCTCCGGCCTAGAAAAATCAGCGCCCACTTTTGGCTGCAAAACCCTGCTGAATATGCAGAATATAGGGGCTGCTAATAAAAATGTGGGCAATGGATAGGATTATCCTATTGTTATTTTGCAACATTCCCAGGAGTAAGATCAAAGGAAGGATCCCTTCTCCACTGCAGACGAAAGGTCATTTTCTTTCTTAAATAAGCAGAGTGACCTTTTTTTTTTTTTTTAAGTTACAAGGAATCATTCAGTAGAAATCCCATGTAAGTGTCTACAAGGCAAGACTGGAATTGCTTAAGTAAAAGCCTAAATTTTTAGAAAAGCATAGTAAAACCATATTCTTCATCTGGTCACAAGTGGGTGAAGGAAAAGGAATAGCACAGGTCTGTCCTAACCGACCACTGGGGAATGAAGAGATGCTTGTTGAAATAGCTTTTCTTAGTGGTTATTATGCTTTCATGAGGGGTTGGGGGGGGTGGAAAGCCAAAGGAAAATATTAAAAGGGTCTGAATAAAAATGTAGCTATTTCCATTTCACTAACCCTTACGAATTTTGAAAAGATGTTTCATCTTTTGAGAAAGACTAAATTACAGACAGGATGACAGATGGAGTTTGGGCTGAGTACAAGGCTGCAAATCACTTAAATGGCTCTGCTAACATCAGACTGCAGGGATGCCACCAGTTTAGGAGTTTAGAAATGTTACCCCTCATATACCCTTTATTGATCAGTTTGCATAAAATCATAGGTTGATAAAATGCTTTCACCCCCATAGATGAACTATGTGTGATTTCTTCATCAATTCCGAGAAGTGCTTAGGCAAGTGAAACTATCCAAACCTTGCTACAACAATGCAGCTGCTCTGTTTCTCTTTCTGTGGTCACTCCAGCTGTGCTTACTGCTTAGCTCTGACCTGATCTCCTGGTTCTCTGCCATGTTGGTGCCTTCTTTTCCACCCAAGGACATAACACTATGCTGGGCCACGCAGTGAACGTATGGGCTTATCTTAACACGTCAGATTTAATGTGTAACATGTTAAGTTCATGAGAGGCCACGGCACAGGAAGGAGCCACCTCAGTGCTGACAGGTATTGATCAAGGAGCCCCACTATCTGCAGCTGATCACAGATCCCGGGGGCAGACAGATCTGGCACATGAGGCTGTGAGTCGGGAGATGAAACCCAAGGACAGCACATACTTTTGCTTGCAGGGGACTGTGAGTCAGGAAACAATTACAGGTGACCAAGACTGGAGAGTTTGGTCTTCCCTGCCCCAGCCTTAGTCCTGTTTTTGGAAAGGTGATGTGCTAACAAGGTCCTGGTATCATGCTGTCCTATTATTCCCAGCAACATGTTCCTAATCCTTATCCTGTTGGCTTTTTCTTGCTTATAACAAGGCCTGGAAATTATCTTGGGTTGATACTCATTTTAATGTTCTCCCTGCTGTAATACCTGTTTTTCACAAAGACCTGTAAAGGTAGCATTTCTGGGAGGTCAGAAACATCGTGTTGCTGATGGAGCAAGGCAAGAGAAGAGGCATGTTCATGGCACGCACCAGAGAGTGGCACAGCGAGTGCTGAGCTCTCGTTGACCCTGTTCCAGAACTGGGAACTTCTCAGCTGTGCCTGACAGGGTGCTGAGCAGGCTGCAGTCAGCTGGCTGGCACAGTCACCTCCCTGGGAGACTCCCAGACGTGACACTGCATGTGGTGACAAGGAATCACACCTGTGCCTTGCTCTACTGCTTGACTGTGCCCAGTAATGTTCCAAAGTGCTATTTTAGGATATCAATTCAGCACCATTTTCAAGGTTATAGATATCCCAGAGGAAGACCTATTAGGTCATTTGTCCACCCTTTCTGCTGGGAAATGATTATGGGAGCCATTGATACCCGAGTTTGTGTCAGCCTTTCCAGATCTCCTCTTTGCATAAGGCTGCAGATTGTTCCTTACTTGCAGCTTCTGAATCAGACACAGCACTACCAGCAGTGCTTGAGGGGAAGCAGGGAGCAGCCGGGAGCAGCTTGACAAAGGACAGGGGAAATCTGCGAGCAGTAGTATTCATTCTTCCTAATCAAGCTCCTAATATTCACAGAAGAGAATGAGAAAAGAGAATGGCCTAATGTGTGACTCCCCTCACGCTTCTGCATGCACTCTTCTCTCCTAGTGCCTGCAAGAGAAATAAGTTTTTCTGATGTTGGGACCAGATGTGTTGGGCTTAATTCTTGATTTTGTTAGTCAGGACAAATATCCGGAACTTTTCATTCCATCCCTGCAATGTGATGAGGAAGCAACTATCTTGCCTTTACATGCTTAAGTATCATTGTCTCCTGGGGATTGGCGGAGCCTGTTTGATGGTTCTTAAATTTCATTCCTAAATTACTTTTAGGAAGAACACAGGTACAGCTCAAATTGCAGAACCAAGCATTTGCTTTGTTATGCAAGTACTCAAATTAGAAGAGAGAGAAACAAGAACCTACTTGTAAGCTCCTTTATACCCTTGTGCATCAGGAGTATCTCCTCTGAACCTGCAAGGGTTAACACGGCACAGAGCTGTTGGGAAGGAGAAGAGAAACAGGCCCCAGTAGCATACATTTTCTTATGCCAATTTTTTTCTTGCTAGCAGCTAATTTCTCTTTTGGATTCCTCTAATGTTTCGCTAGTGGAAGAAACTCCCAGCTCCTGACAGAAGTCACAGGGAAACTCATTAACAGTGCAGCCTCCCGTCACCTCCACGGAGGAGCCAAAACTCACATAACGCTGGTGGGCTGGGAAGGCTTATAAATTATCTTAATGTGATGCTGCTGTTAGTTAAACACCAAGGGCAGAATACATAAACTAGGAAACAACGAGCCTATCTCTCCTTGCTGGACCTATAGGATGATGGATGAGTGTTTGTTCCCAGTGCACTCAGCACTTCCCACCTCCCGTGCTAATTCAGCATTTCTGTGGGGTTGCCTCTGCTGCTGACGGTGAGCACTGGCGGTGCCTGGCTCTGCAGGGTAGGTGTGGCATTGCAGGGGACAACCCGGACAGAAATCTGACAATACAGCACTGATCTTGGCAATTAATATACTTGGACAAGGCAGCAACTGCAGCAAAAACAGAGAGACTGATGCTGTTATCCTGCCCAGCAGTAGCTCCAAATGGACTAGGAGAGTACAAGAAGCTGACCAAAACTGATTTTTTTTTTCAAAGAATAAAATCCCGTTTCTTTAATGAAATATGCCTTTAAATTGGTGCTTGATTTTTTTTCAGCCAACTGAACAAACACAACAGCAGACGGAGTCCCTGTTTCTTCTCCCAGCATGTTCACAGCTGGAATGTGCAAAGCCTTAATCTCCATTTAAAAGAATATTAGGAAATATATTTACATTCAGTGTTGCTATGGAGGCTGAAGGGTAAATAATGATGATCTTGATATACTGAGATGGTTGGCAAAGTGTTAGTAATTGGGACTACAATACTTTTCTATCATACTGCAGTATTAGAAGATTTCTTTAGGAATATATCTGTTTGACGCATTAATACACACAACATATTCAGAATTTTACCAGTATAATCCTACATAATAGTGAAACCATTTATATGGACTTCATTTTTAAAAAGAAAAAATTGCGAAATTATTTTTGTAGTATGACAAAGCATAATTTGTCACCTTAGAGTGACTCTCTAAGGATTAGAATACTTTCAAGCTACAGTTTGGGAGAAAGAATCCAACAACTTGGGTATCCTTTTTGCTATGTCTGTCTTAGAGAAAACCATCCATTCTGGGGTTAGCCCTTCAGTAATGACCTCGGTATATGAGGGTGCCAATTAAATTTTGTGTTTACAAAAACTTCTGAGGTTTTGTTGGTCCAGGGGCAGATGGTGGGGTGGTAATCAGATGATCCAGAGAACTGAAATAGCAGGAATCAAATTGCATCCAGCAGGGCAAGGTGGAGGTACCAGGGGACTAATAAGACAATAAACCCAGAGCTCATCAGCTGGAAAATGCAGAGGAGGAGGAACACTTCAGTACAGCAGCCAAACTCAGAGTGACTATGTGCTGGCAATGTGGAGCCTCCAAATGTCCCTGAGGGGATATTTCCAGAGGCAGGAAAATATGAGACAGTGGCTATCTTAAGGTGCTCTAACAGTTTGATACTATGAATGATTAATATCATAAATGTTAGAGATTATCAATGCATCAAAATCGAACATAAAATGGAGTAGCAGAGCAAACTTCCCACCTGCCCTCACTGTAGAGTTTGTCCAGTTTCTGGCACAGCCACATGCTACTGCAGTGGATTGGATATGAAGAGCCAGCTTGTTCCTGGCTGCAATTTGCCCCACCTGCCTTTAAGGACAACCCCTACATCATACTGACTCCTACATCAGAGCCCACCACCAGGCTTGCTCTAGCACTGAAAAGGAGCAGGTATTTTAGGAGCTGATCTATTTTAGACAGCTACTCTGGGATAAGACGTATCATGTCCTGGAAGTGCCTATTTCACACTGTTGCTAGACACCTACATCTGCTCCCACCCTGCCTGGCATCAGCAGGCTCAGCTGTGTCAAGGCAGTCTAGTTGACTTGCTAGACAAACACATTCCTCTCCTTATATTATTATTGACTTTCAATATACACAAGTATTTTAAAAATTTTATTTACTTTTTGGGGAGGTATTATTTACGTAGTTATGTTTTTGTTCCCTATGTTAAGAATCCCTTAACTGGTCTGAGGAGTGAACTTGAGTTTGAATTTTTGAATGGCAAACATCAATTTAAATACTTACCTACTTACGAATAGGTATTTTTCCCGGAAGCTTTTTTCACAGAGTTTCTTTGCAGGAGGAAAAAAAAAAGATATATTAATTACTGTGGACTTTCTGCACTTGTTTTTAGAAAACTGGATTTTTTTTTTTTGAGAATATATATAGTAATCAGCGATTTCTGCCCCTTGTCTAATTCAAGTAATCTGGCTCTGAGTGTGAGAATCCCAGTTTCAGATTTTGGATTTCATTTTGACTGACACATTCTTCATTTCGGTATGGCAAAAACTGAGAAAAGGTAGGATTTTAACATAATTTGTCTTGGTTTTACACCAGTTACAGGAAATTTATTTGCTGTTTCAGTTATGCCTCATAAGTGGTTGAAGGCCAGTTTTGCAAAGCAGTACATTCCTGGGGTGTTGTTACTTGTTCATGCATAGAATCATAGGATCCCACAATCATCAGATGGTTTGGGTTCGAAGGAACTTCAGGGGTCATCTAGTTCCAACTGCTCTGCCATGGGCAGGAACACCTTCCACTAGACCAGGTTACTCAAAGCCTCATCCAGCCTGACCTTGAACACTTCTAGGGACAGGAAATTCATATTCCCAAATTCCCCAGAACACATACATTTGGGAATCTTGAGCCTGTATATTGAGGATCAGGGCCTGAAGTGCTTCCAAGAGAAAGCCGTGGGTAGTTTTTCTCGGAAAACAGAAGAAAAGAATGTGATTGTGCCCCTTCCTTCAGCATTGCTGAAGCATCAGCTCTGTTCCTAGCAGACAGCCATTACTTATTACCTCTGAGCCTTGCCATTATTTTGAGGCTTCAACATTAATTTTGTTGGAATCTGTTATATTGCTTGAGGTGTTTCGAGACAGCCCAGGCATACACAGCAACCTCCAAGCAGGGTGTACCCGCCCTGTATTCACGCAGGTGATCCCCACTTGCTGAAGAAGTCCTGCTCAAGTAAATGGCAGCACCAGCACAAGTACAGATTTGGATACCAGACTGATCACTCTGGAAAATTTTGCCATCAAAAAAAAGACAGCTCTCTAGATTTCTGCTTTTCATATTCATGAAAGATGGCAAAACCACAGAAGAACAAAAGTAAACACCATGCATAATTTAACACGTATTCACTGCAGAAATATTTTTAAGATTACCTGCTGAAGACCCAGAAAAATGTGAATAATTAATGTCGTGTGGTGTGGAAAACAAGAGAGCTCTCATGCAGTTTGCCGTGCTGCCTGCCTGGTGGTACTGCTGGTGGTGCAGCTGCACCAGTCGCTGTAGAGACATTCTTACAGTGTGGTGGTGGTGGTGGTGTTCTCGGGGCCATGCTCAGGTTCAAGAGTGCACCTGCAGCCCTATTTCCACTGGCAGGGAGTACATCTGCTTTCTTCCTGTCCTGAGTGCTCAGAGAGGTGAGGAGAGGTGGAAATTGGCTGGGTTTCCCTGGCATTCACCTCAATGTTATTTCCCTCCAGTTGTTGCTTGCCGTGGCACAGAGTAAAAATGCCGCTAAATGCAACTTTTTCATAGGTTAGGATTTGGGGTGGAGGACAGATGGAAAAGAGTGGAATTCCTGTTGGGATGCCAGATCTACCTACATACACCTGCTTTGAAATAAAAAGGAAAAATACAGAAGACAGAGTATAAAGCACAAGTTATTAGCAAGAAGCAGAAGACCAGCAATATTGATTGGGACTGCCATTGCTTCCTGAGCGGGATCCTCCATCTAAAAGTAACGTAGAACAGCTGCTTCCAAAAAAGAAGAAGAAACCTGGATACTGCTAAGTATTGGGTAGTTTCCTCTGAGTAAAATGTTTCATACCTATATTAAATGAGGAGGGTGTTATGCTCTGAGAAATGAGTATTTACACTTCTGTCAAAACTCACTTCTTTTATCCTTGGCCAATAATCACTTCCAGCAACATGAATAGAAATAGAAAGCTTTTCTTAAACAGATGCAAGGATCTCTGCATTGCAGTCTGGGTACATGGTTTGATTCTCTTCCAGTTTCAAGTCAGTGAAAATAAAGACCTATAATGAAATAAAAGCACTGAAAAGCAAGCAAAACTAGGGCAAAACAAAGCAAAAAATCTTTAAGAATTTAATTTCAGAGACCAAAGAGGGAAGGCAGTTTTAAGTGTTGCAGAGTGCAGGAGAGAGGCCATTGTCGTTCTGGGCTGGCTTAATGCAAAGCAGCAGAGCCCTGGGAAGGTGGTTTGTTTTCTTCCCTCTCTCTACTGTGTGGATATGGCCTTTGGGTAACCTGGGCAGCAGAGATGTCAAGAAATCAAACTGAGTTTATTTTTTTGGGAATACCCATCAAGCTGCAAGAAAGAAAAGGTCACTGTCTATTTGACAGGGTTTAAAAATATTCCCCAGATGCTATGGCCATACAAACACAAAACTTGCGTAATTCTGGGAAAGCTGCAGTGGTCCCAGTGGTGCTTCTTTCTCTGTTCTCTGAAGAGAGAAGGCAATTAGAAAAATTAGCTGCACTTTTCAAATTCTTCTAACTGCATCAAGTGTAGGCTTTTCTATTTGCTTTATTGTATTGCAGGCACTTCAGTTAGACGAATGGTAATCACTGTGAGATTTGTGGGAAATTTGACCTTACAGGACACCTCTTTCAGGAATGGTTGCAGGTGAGTCCTCCAGAGCACCCTATAATCAAATGATTGTAGCCTTAAATTATTTTTTCATAGAAGCTGGATAAATTTAAAAGAGTGAGATGCTGAATCTTGAACACTCCAAAACTAGTGAAAAAACCTCCCCATGTACTTGAAAATAGCTTTGATTTACTCAGAAGTAATTAAAATTTCATTTTCATTAAAAAAAAAAAGGTAACTTGCTACTCTTTTACAAAGAGCTATTTTTTAATTAGACAAGCCTGTTTCTCCCTAGCACATTTATGGCTTTGTCTGTGTTGAATTAATGGATTCGAGAAGCATCCCCCCCCCACCACTCCCTGTGCATTGCATTCAGGGCTGTACAGACACTGGGTTCAGGAGAGAACAACACACTTCTGTGGCATCTTCCAGGCAGGCATTTTGGAGCCCTTTGCAAATATGACTCAATATCTGGAGGTGAGATCATTAGGTACTAATAGTGATGTTGGTTTGCAGATGGCACACAGAGCCTGAGGGACTGAGGACTGCATCTCTTGTTGTGCACCGGAGGGACAGAGTGCCCCAGCAGCACATTGCTATGTGTTTGCGCAGCCATTGGCTGCAGCTGTTGTCCCCAGATTCTTCTCCAGCCTGGGCCATGCTCCTTCCAAAGGGACAGTGGGCAGAGCCAAACATCTCAACACTGGGCAGCGAGTGGGACCTGAGAGCACTTCCACGGGTGTCTGTGTGCATGGGGGAAGGTGGAGGCAACCACAGCACATAAGGATGGGGCAGGGGCCAAACCTGGCATGAGAGGAATTGCCCAACAGCTGAGTCTGAGCCCAGATGCAAAAAATCGCTGCAGACATGGGATTCACAGCCCTTCTTGACTTCACGAGAAACATAGCTGGTTCAAAAAACGTCCACCCACATTTTATAGGGCGAAAAAAACATGTGTTTTTCAAAATATGTTTGGTTTCTCCAGGTTTAGTCAATAAGCTCGGCTCAAACCCCTGTTTCAGGTTCCCAGACACTCACAGGTTTCCCCTGTGCTCTTGAGAGCGAGTCAGGGCCCTCACTCCCCCTGCTCCCTCTCCATGCAACGGAAGTCACCAATTTCCTTCTGTCACAGATGTGTGGTCAGGCTAGGGGCACTGAAAGCCAGACTGGCAGTAAAAATGCAGGCAAGGACCCACTCTCAAATTCAAAAGGCAAAGAAGAGCTCTTCCTCTGGAAAACTTTGGCTGAGAAGAAAAGAGTCCTGCTGCAAGCCCCTGCCAGGGAGTTGCAAGTGAGTTTCTGTATGCAAAGAACAGAGTTCCCCCGGGAAAAGACTTCTACTGTAATTCCCACCTGATCCGTGTTTTTCTTTCAGCCTCTATTCACTGTTAATTATTTTTCGAGACTATCCATTTTTCCCGTCTCTTTTCCCCAGGCAACTGCTGCAAGGCACTTCAGCGCTAATAGGCCACATGTTTATTTTTAGCTCCATGTTTCTTTAATGTAGGAGAACCTGGCTGATGGCAAAATAAGCACCTCTAGCCATAATGAACAAGTCCTGCCTCCAGTGCCCTTCCAGATATTATTTCATAATTTTTTTCAACGAAGTGACAGCAAATACCTGGTGACCTGCTGCACAAGATTCAGCATGTGGACTCCTGCGTCTCTGTGACAGGCAGCTACAGGTAGAGACTGCCTGGAAGGCCAGAGATGCTTCCAGTAAACTGTGGGGTACCAGCTTCACCTCTGCTGCAAGTGCACAGAAACAGCAGAGAATGGAAGAACACTCCGAAAGGACACCATTCCTCAGTACAAATTGCAGAATAGCCACTCTACCCCAGCTAGAAGGACTTCATAAAAGCCACATAAGTGCTGAAGCACCCAAAAAACCCATGAAACTGTACAGAAGGTCTAACAGGTGGTGGGGGAGGGTTGGGACAAAATGCTTGGATAGCCCAGAATGAGCCTTGTGCTTCTGAATAGAATTTGCCAAACAATATCCTGGCCCGGGCTTGTAGTGTCTGAAACAGGCTGTGTGCCAGCACTGCAGGGTGGTACAGAGCCCTCAGGACTGGAGATGGAGCTCAAAGGTGATGGCCATAACAGATCAGCACACACTGTCCACAAGCCATGAGATGTCCCAAAAGAAGGAGGGACCAACCTGAAATCAAAAGGTATCTCCAACATCTTCAGGTACCATGGAAGGGTGCCAAGTGCCAGAATTATTGCCATTGGGAATAAAGAAAATCCACTAGCAGTGGAAGTGGGTAAAACACTTTGTGTTACAATGACTGCACAGGAGGGTAGAGGATCTCAGGGTAGAAATCATCAGATGGACCGTGAGTGTTTCTAGAGCATGATTAATCTCACCACACAGGAGATGCTGGCTCTCAGTCAGAGTAACTGTACCATTTGTCAGTCCCAAGACTGTGAAGGTGCATCCCTTTTGCATCATAAGAGAGCACCACTAGAATGGTTCAGTCACAGGTAATTGTTGGGAAAAAAAATAGACCCCCCCAAAGTATGTCAGTGGATAGAGACAGATCTTTTGGGCTACAATAACAACAGGAATATAATTCTGTATGATGGGACACAACCTTGCAAAACAATTGTCACAATGATTAGCACTGTAAGGCCAAGGTGGCTCCTTCCAAGACCCAGTTACGGCTATATGGGAAAGCTCTCGTTGCTAAATAGAACTTTTTCAAAGGCGTCAGGGTGTTCATTCAAAGGAGCTACAGGAAAAGATGTTTAAAAGGTCAAATCTGAACCTTTGCTTTAATTACTTTAAGGAATTAAAATACTTTAATTTCCTTAAGGAACTAAGAAGTCTAAGGAAAGAACCAGGTATATTTTATACTGGCCTTAGATGAACAACATTACTGATACATTGCTAAGATTTACTGTGCGTGCAGAAGAGCCCAGGGAGGTGGAACAGGACTTTCTCAGCAGCATCTGGACAAACCGCACATATGTTCCGGCTTTTTATTTTCCCAAAGCTAGCCTTTGCTGAGGCCCTCTTGTGTCACAGTTCCTGCTGTTACTGGTCCAGGCATTGTCAGCCTGGCAGTCAAGCATGGCAACAAGGGGCTGGAGGAGGTGAGAGGACAGGAGATGCAGATGGGGAAGGTGTTGGAGGAGGATGGTGGGGACCAACAGGGTGTTCATGCCCTTGATGAAGGTGCCCTGGGAGTGTCCCCACCAACACTGAGAAACAGGAATGTTGGGGTTCAGAGAAGACTTGGTGTGAAGCAGAAATCTCAGAGCTGGTTTGTTGATGTTTAGTGGGTATGTTGTTTGTATGCAGCTGGAGGTCTGTGTGAGGTCCACGTAGGCTGCTAGCTGCTGTTGAGGGAGTGTCTGAGTGAGATCAATGTGGAGGGTCGAGAGATGCTCTCCAAAGAGCTGCTGGATGCTGCAAATAGGATTGTGCTCAGTCCCAGTCAGCCACAACTAGACATTGAGGTAGAACCAGAATGACTGCTGGCTTGTAGTCTGAGCCACAAAACCTGAGGAGAGAGCACAGGGCAGGAAGGGCACCATTCACCACAGAAAGCCCAGGGGACACCACCAGAGCTGCAAGCTTAATGCCTGACCTCTTCTGGGGGCAAAAGGAAATGGGGTCCAACTGTGAGAGCTTTCAACTCTCTTCTGAGTAACTGCTGCTCATAGGCGGCTGTTTGGCCTTGGGACTTCTCACTCATTTTGATTCTTTTTGAGGGTCATTTTAGAAGCACGTACAGGGTATCTGCAGTGGCAGGTCTGACTCAGCAGTGTCTTGGTCACTGAGGCACAAAAGAGGGAGAGACACCTTCAGCACTGCACCTTTGCCCAGTGTCGCAAGGGAACAAAACTCTCACCACTCCACCACCTTGAGGACTACTCTGGTGCCTCGTGAAACACCCCTCACGGCCTCCTGAGGGGTTATACAATGGGATTAGGAGATTGCTTGTCCATCAGATTGTCAGAAACTCAAAAAACTCCATAAAGTCAATGCTAGATTCATCCCCTTGAAACATGTGCATGTGAAGGACTCACCAGCTGCACAGTTTCCTTATGACTCTTTAACATGTGACATTTTCACCAGGGCTGTGATGGGCAGCATCTTTTAGCAGCCTTTTAGTGGCCATGTCATGCTTGAATATTCCACTTTGGAAGAAGCATGCGATCTTGGCATACATTTGCATGATGCTGGATTTTCCGTAAAGCTGTACCCAGCCACACCAGAAAAATGTAGGACCTGTATAGCTGAATAAACTGGAACAGGGCTTATTCCCGTAGTGTTGTCATTGCTGCTCAATGTTGAGCATGAATTTTGACCAAGGGGACACTCTTCTTGAGCTGGCATTTATTTTATATTCTGCTTGCTGTGCATGGTACTTTTAAATCTCAAGGCTTTTTCTGATTGTTCCCTAGACTAGTTTTCTTATTGACCTGGGGGCTGCAGTGCCAGAAGTTACACCACCACAGCCTTCTCTAAAGGCCTTCCAAAACATTTCACTCACCATGTGTGGTCCCCTGCCAATGACTTACCCAGCAATCAGTAGGAGCAATGTGACTTTGCTGGGCTGTAGTATAGCAGCCCAATTACATGAAATGCAGAGCTCCCATGACTGCCCAGCCCTGCCACCTTGCTGATTGCGCAAACAAAACCTGTAGATGAAGGCTGTGTGTCACAATACCTCTTTGCAGGGTGTTGACACAGAAGTGTGTTGTGCAAGCAGCAGTAAAAGCAGGAGCCAGGGCAGGTCTCCCCAGAACTGGGCCACGTTTGCAAGGAGAAATGCCCTCTGACAAGCTCCTCTTTTTGGCAGGTGGGTCTGCACACTTATCTTTGGGTTTGAAGGACTTTCTTTGAAGCAGGCAGCATGGAAAAACACCACCTGTGGCTTGAATGCTCCGGGCTTATTTATGGCCTTACCTCAGCTCCCCTCCTGGAGTGAAATCTGGGTGAAGGCAAGGATCACCTCTCTCATATCAGCAATAGTGTGCAAAAGGATAAGGGGACAAACTCTGGGATTTCTTCAAAGAAAGGCCAGCACAGGGGACTGGGGACTTACCATGGGGCAAAAGTGTGGAGGTGAGGAGATCACCCATTCTGGTGTGGAGCTGGGCAAGGATGGGTGAGAAAGCCCCACTGTTTCTGCAGTTGCAGGATTTTAATAATGCATGATGCAGAAAAGTGCTGCATACAGCAATTACTCATAAAGTCCATCCAACTCATATATGACTGAATTCTAAAATACTAAGTTTGCCCTTAGCCCTTAATAAGGAACAAGTTCAGTCCCATTTGGATCATTGATTTCAAGTGAGAGTTCGATCTCAAAATGCTTTTGACATATTTGCCACCTCTGTAGATTGTAGAAGTTATTTGCTGCCACTGCATTTTCGATTTGTCTCCTGACTCTGGGAGCAGAGTTGCCAGGTGTGATCTCAGAGAGGAGGGTATCTCTTGTTAGCTGACTCTGGTGGCTGGCTGGCCGCCAGGATGACAAGGTAATGAGGCTGGCTTGCAGAAGGTGTCGGGAGGCCCTGTCCCACAGCCAGCCTCTCTGGGGAAAGCACAGGGACTGGCAGGAGAAGGCCAGGGATTCATCCATCTACTCCTGTCAACTCCACCCCAGTTCACATTACAGGGGTCAGCGCTCATGCTAGGAGGACGTATATGCAAGTTCATGATGGGACTTCAGTTTGAACATAAAGCTTTTCTCAGTCGAGGGGGAAAATACCTCACTGAATTGGATGTCTTTTGATCCCATTTTGGATCCATACCATGTCATTAGCTTGTGGAACCTTATTAAGCTGGATGCTCTTCTTTGATGGAGACCAGTTCATTCTGTAAAAGCTATTCTGCAAAATCTTGCAGTGCATTTTATGTCTTTTTCTTATTTTGTAACAGAACTCCATACCAGATGTTCTTTCATCTTCTGGCTTTCCTTCCCTGCTGTTGACAATGATTCAGATCCTCTGAGGGCAGAAAAGCCACACACAAACTTAGATTTGGAAATGTAAAGCTTAATAATTAAATAAAAGCTTGCACAAGGATTAGTCTTTTTCCTGTAATTAATACCAATCTATAAGTTTTACTAATGAGCATTTCAGCCAAGAAATGCATTTTCTAAGTCTATAAAGTATGTGCTGTATTTTCCTATGTTCCTTCATAGTCTTATAATTATCAAAGCTTGACGTGTTTTTATCTCCATGATGGAATTGCCAGCTGGGGTCAGGAAGAAATGTATCCGTATGTCATATAGATATGTACCACTATCCCAACTGCATTATAGTGTGGGTTTGTTGTTTTGGAGGGTTTTCTGTTTTGTGGCTTTTGTGGCTTCATAAATAGGTCACTGCTAAGAAACATGAGACCATTCTCAAATTCTGGAGTCACAGCTTATGCATTCCTGTATGATCTGGGAATCTGATGTGACTAGGGGAATCCTCCTTGCAGGGGGATTGGACTAGAGGTACCTTTAGAGGTCCCTTCCAACCCAAACTATTCTATGACACTATCCAGGCCCCTAGGCCAGTGACATCTTGGTCCTTGTTCCCAAAGCTGGTCTATTTTGCTGACGATTAGGATAACATGCTGGAAGATTTTGCAGGAGTATTTATGTTTGAAGTTGATTTTTGGGTTCACTGCAAAAGGGAAGCCAGCACTGGTGCAGCATTTGACTGATGATGATGAAGGATGATGTCACCTCAGAAATAGAGAAAGTGAAGGAAGACATTTACACAGGAGGTGTTGGCCCATCTATGTCAGTAAGGCCAGGACTTTCCTGGAGAGGGAGAAGAAGGTGTGTGTCTCCTTGAAGCCATGTGACGACAGGCAGAAGGAGAGGGCACGTAATGCTGCAGAGACCGGCACCCTGTGTCAGATAGGACCTATATTGGGATTGGAAAATCCTTCTTGTTGGACTTATGAATTAATAAAACAGACCTCAGGCAGGGGGATTGCTTGCAGGCCCCCATGTGTGTGAGTTTGTGGAAAGGGAGGAATGATAATCGGGATGACAGGATGCAATAGAGGCTCTGCCAGCCATGCTGGATGTCCTTAGCATAGGGTCACCATCCCAGGCACAGACACGGGGCTGCAAACCCATGTCTCATATGCTGAGGTAAAGCCTGATCGCCCAAAATGGCATGCAGTCCTGGCCATGTGGGCAGCAGGCCATTCTCCAGGAGCGATGGTGCAGGCAGGGATCAGTGGGGAACACATCTCTGGGATGTAGGTGAAAAGTGTGAAGAAGGCCCTTTCCCCACCCAAGTGTGTCCCTCCTGGCAGATTACTGCACTTACTGTGCTGTGCTGCATCCACCTAAAGCTCCTTGCTGCCTTTCAGCTAGACATGACCATTACTTAAATACTTTGAAGGTACCGTGTCATAATGCCTCTAACCCAAAAAGACAGATTCTGAAGAGCGCTTTGTGATGAATAAATGATGTGACAAAAAGGAAAAAGAGTGAGCACGCAGGCACTTCCCCCCCCTTACATGCATGGGCAGAGCTCTTTTCTACTGCCTCATCACAACCTCCTCACCCTTTAAATTATATATTCATACAAATAGGCACCCTATACTCTAATATACCCTATAGTCTAGCTTTATGATCCTCTCAGTTATCACTTCATCTACCAGCACTCAACCAGAGCACACTGCACAGCCTGACCCACCTTTGAGGTAGCTCATTTACACTCCCTCTTTGCAGGGCTGAGTTGCAGCACCCCACAGCTGGCCAACTGCTCAGTGCCTTTGTGCCCCTCTGCACTGCAGTGAAAGCAGGGCACCACATTCAGTGGGCTCCCCCTCACAGCCCCCAAATGCATGACTACTCCTGCTGCCTTCATGTAAATGAATACTACAGGATCAGAGCCTTAAGGGCTAGAAAATATTCTAGCGTTAATATTTATTCATTCTCCTTTGGCAACTCAGCTTGTTCTTTGTTAAGTAAGAGCTGAGAAGGAGGCAGTGGACAGGAGTGCTTGGGGAGGGTGAGTGACAGGGTGGCAGAGGGAAGAAAGGGATGGATGGGACTCGCAGTAGGAGTTCCTGAGTCCAAAGCCCAAGCAGCTCAAGCAATACATGCTGCATGTCAGAGGTGAGGAACAGATGAGGAGACAGTGGTGGTTTTCACTTAATGGGGAAACATAATTTTGCAAAATGCTGCCTGTAATGTTTTTCCTCTCTGCAGCACAACTGGTGTCTGTGGGAGAGCTCAAGCATTTGCAAGTCACTGAGCAGGAATAAAACATCTCTTCTGTTTCTTCCAAGTCTCTGATTGCCTGGAGAGGAGCTATCCCCTGGACACATTGAGCCAAAGTCAATGGGAATAGGACATTGTAGGTCTGCTTCTCTGGGGATACTGGCACCCTTTTTTCCAGGCAGTGTGCTCTGGTCCCAGCAGTTGAGCATGTGGTGCTGGCACCTGGAGCAGTGTGGTGGCACCAGGGCAGTGTCGGGACACCCAGCTTGTTAGGCCCTGCTCAGAGCTGGGTTCTAGCGGCTCTGCCCATCCTGCCAATGTCAGAGTCAGTGCACAGGCAGAGCAAGGAAAAGGCAATGTGGACATCTCCCCACTCCCCATCTGATTTTCCTACTTGCATTGCAAATTCTTTGGGATAGGGGTCATCACTGGAACACAACCCAAATATAGTTTGGATTGGAAATAACCCAATAATAACAGGAGATAGTAATTCTCCAGAAAGTTCATTGCTTGACGCTCATCTCCTTGAGATCATTAATGATTTCCACGTGAATTTTTCTCAGCAGTTCCTTTTAAGTTCAGTTACGTGCTTCTTCATTTGTAGAGAAAGAGAAGCTGAATGAACATGTCACCACTTGTCACTTTTTCATTTCTTTTTCTGCTGCTGCCCTTCCTTTAATAGTCTGAACCAATTTTAGGAAAGTCTCTGATGCCACTGATGATCTATGGCCTCTGAGAAGTGGAGAGCCAGCTACCAGTCAACGTGGGCTCACTGTCACTAACAAGGAAAGAACAATACTAACACAGGCAGTGTTGTGCAAAGCTGCTGGTGTTCTGTACAATCTCCTGCAGCTGCTTCAAAAATTCCATTTTTAGTTCTTTTTCTTGATTAAACCAACAGATCCTACATCTATTTAAGAGACATTTTAGGCTGAACTGAATGCAGCTATCAGACATAGAGGTACAGAATATGCTGCAAGAGAAAAGCAATGAATTTTTAAAGCCCTGGTGACCTGTAAAGGGAGAACTTGTGATCTGCCCCTTCACTCACACAGTCCAGCATTGTGCTCAGCACAAACCTTTGGTCCAGGCATTGGTATACCTCATCCTTGTTGAAGGAAGAATAAATGAGGGATGTGAGCCCAGGCATCCCCCACAGCAGAGCAGTGGGTCCTTGTTCTGGCTAAACATGTCATTGCATGAATAAAGAGGCAAATCTAATTCAGCTCTGACTCAACCTCACTGCTGCAGCCATGAGCATCAGCACCACAGACCCTGCAGACAGAGCCTGAGAGAGGCAGCTCCTGGCTGGGCAGCAGGAGCTCCACTTTACTATAGTCAGTGCCAGACTAACGAGGAAAAGTCACCCAAGGCCTTTTAGATTTTCCTTGAAGTTATTCCTGAACTTCTCTTCTTGGGCAAGAGCAGTAGGAGTGGAGAAGGACAAACCCAATATTTTTCCTTCTCCATCAGTGAGAGAGAGGAAAAAAAAGATGAGTGTGGGATGACAAAGGTGAAATCAGCACTCTGCAAAAACGCAGTCAGGAGTCTTCCATGGATTTCAGAATTTGACAGAGGAAAAAACAGCACATTAAATTTGACACACTTGAAAACTATGGCACAAAACTATAGCACAAAATCATTCCTTCTCAGATGCCAAATCAAAACTGTGGTGGGAGACAGACTTTGCTTGGCTGGAGGTTGGACTAGCAACACACTTTGTGCCAGCTGCTGTGCAGGCTATGTAAGTGACTTCTTTTCAAGATATTTATTGAAAGATGTTTCTCAGGCCTTGTAACTGCAAATTCTTACTAATTCTAGGTAGAAAAATCATCCAACAAAGGTGTTTCAATAATATTACTTATTGTATCAGTTAGCAACAGCGTGAATTAAAATCCCATCATACTACAAAGAGCCTGTTTACAGCCTGATGTGCAGAAAAGGCCATTGGCAAGGCTGTAGATCACAAATCCAGCGAAGTCCCCTGGTGACTGCACATGTCCCTAGGAGAGCCCTCATCCTACAGCAACAACAGATGCAAATGACTCTGCGTAGCCAACCCGGGAAACACTGGAGGAGAAGTAGCTACAAAACTTTGATGAATGGAGGCTCTGGGCTACTCTTCTGCACGTAGGAGCAAGATGGGTAAAGCCACGCTGGCTGCTCTCTCTGACTGCGGCTGAAACTGCAGCTGAGCATCTCAATGCCACAGAGCTGACTCAGATGTCCCCTTTGTCAGACTGGTCCCTCCAGGACTGTGGAGCAATGTCTGAGCAGGTCAGAAACATGAGGTCCTCAAATCCCTTATCTGAATGTTTAGGACGCTTTCCCTTGGGTGGCTGAGGGCTGCTTCAGGACACACACTGGTAACATGTCAAACCCAGACTGGGGACCAGCCTTTGTGGGCTGTCCTGTGCCACTGATGTGGATCTTCCACAGCAGAGGTGATTTTGACAAAGCAGTGGTTGATGTCACAGATGTCACCAACCAGGTTAGCTATTGCCCCATGCCTGGTGAACAACAGGGGCCAAATCCCATACTAGGCAAATTCTCTAGAAATAGAGTCCTACAGTTACACTAAATGGGATCTTTCCACATCTAGTTGGGACATTTGTTTAAAGTATCCAAATGCTCTGATTTGCAGGCAGCAGAAAGCTCTGCTTGAGGCACACCAATCATAAATTACAGCTCTTTATTTTATGGCCAACACTTCTCATTTTATGACCATGAATGGTAATTTGTATCTCAAGAGATTTATTGCTTTGCTGTCACTCTTCTGCCACGGTGCCACCCAGCACCCAATGCTGGTTCCCAGAGGTGTGCCTTGGCATGCAACAGCATCAGGCAAAACAGGTTGAGCTAGTTTTATCCCTGTGTTCATTATCACTTCAAATTTGTAGGTGGCCTTCATGCTGAAGTTAGGAGCAGGGTTCAAACAACATAAATTCAAATCCCAGCTATGCCAAATTTTCCCGTACTCTCTGCAGGGAATTACATAAATTTCTAAGCTGCAAAATGAAGACAAACCTTCCTAAATCTTTACTGTCCCTAATGCATTTGCATGGCTGGTCTGCTTAGACTAGTTCTTTTGGGCCATTAGCTGGTTCTGCAGAGATGTTTGCACATCTGGCCCTGAATTTGGCTGAGACTTTCTCTCCACATGTGACAAATCAACGAATAAAGAGTTTACTCCGTCTGGCCTTCAGTAAGGTGAGAGGCTGCCTAAAAAGCCTCTGCAGGCTCAGGATGCAGCAGCCCCTCTGCCAGACAGGGCTGAGCAGCCAGGCACCACAGGAAACAACACAGTACAACAGATAAGCCAATGAGTGTATTCATAATAAAACTATGCCTTGGCATAGCTGGGATTGATGCTGGTCCTGAACAGCTGTGAGGAGACAAGAAGATCTTGTTGGGAACTTGCTCCTCCTTAGATCCATGTTCCTGCTCTTATACATCCCCAACGCTGTTCAAAAACATTGCTGGGGGGTATTTGCAGCTTGTGCCCATCAACCCTCAGCAACTCATCAGCAGTGACTGTTGCTGAGGAGGTCGGGGTAACTTGTGCCAGCTAAAACTTTGTCCTCCTGTCAAAAGCCATGCCAGGCAATCGCGACATTGTACCCCAAGTACAGGGGAAATGGCAAGGCTGTGCTCTTGTAACTGAGAGCAGATGACAGCTCAGGGTTATTTTATTTATTTTAATTTGTGGTATGCAAATGCAGATGCTGCAGCAGATGTTCTGTAGTCTCTAGTCAGAATATGCTTTCTGAATGTCACATTAGTGATCTTTCCTGCTTTTTTTGGTCAGATTACTGATCCTCTGTATTACATTTCTCTTTAGTGCTTCTTTGTTATTTTGCTATAAATGCTGCAAAAAAAGCGTTTATTCTTCTAGAGGTTACTGTGATCAGAATATCATCTGGCCCTTTTTATATATTTTTTAAGAATATCCACAACCTTCTCCAAAGCTGGTGTGGAAAGACTTCTGACAGTCATCAAGCTATGCAAAAAAATCTCAAACTATTCTGTTTGGGGAATTTCAACCGGAAAGATGACACAGAGTGATGCACTTCACTCAAGTGTCCTTGAAAATACTTTTTATCACATCACTTTTATGTCAAGAAAGAGCTGAAAGCACTGCTGGAAAAAATTCAGCATTCAATGTGCTTTCTGAGAGCTTTCCAGCAAACATACAAGAGTGCAGCAAGAGCCTCTATTTTTATTTTAATATTTGCATACAACTCCTCATCAGAAATCAGTTCCAGGTGTGCTTAGAGGCACTGGTGAGCTCCAGAAGGGCTGTGGCCAGCTAGGAAATGGGAAAACATTCCCCGGTGCAAAAAAAAGACACTAAAAAAATACAGTTTTCCATCCTCCAAAAAACACAGTAGCCCCTTTAGCAGCTGGTCAAAAAGCAGAAACAAGGGAACAGGGGCTGGGGCACTGTGAGCAACATCTCCATGGGCTGTGAGTTTGTGGTGATATGGAGAAATTTTGCAGTCAAAGATGAGTGAGATTTTCCCATGTAGCTCTGTGAGGATACTGCAAAGTTCCTCAGTGAGTGTCAGTTTGAGGGTTTTGTTGCTTCAGTCTCTGCTCACTGTCATCTCCCTCAGGCTGCCTCTCTCAATAGGCTGTTTTCTCTATTTCTGTGCTTCATGTTTCATTTTGGTTTATAATGCTTTAAAACCTGCCTCTCAGATTTTATTGTGAAAGAAATAACAAGAAACGTTGTTCCAAAACAAAATTTCTGTTTCTCTGTAAGAGTAGTCGAATTGCAATGTGAGTTGATTTTGCTATACGGTTTTTATTTAAGTAAAGCCAGAAGAAACCCTTTAAAAATGTGTTTATATATATATATAATCTATAGTTATACTTCTATAGACTTATCTTTGTAGTGGGTGGTTGACAGGTATTTTCTCTTAGTAGAGAGAGACACCAAGTTCAGTGATACTGTTGTTCTAGTCAGCAGTGCCCTGGCAGCCAGGAGGGCCAACCGTGTCCTGGGGGGCATCAGGCAAAGCATCGACAGCGGGTCGAGAGAGAGGGGATTGTCCCGCTCTGCTCGGCATTGGTGAGGCCTCACCTTGAATATTGTGGCAGTTTTAGGTGTCAGTTTAGGTGGCAGTTTTAGTGAAGTATAAGAAAGATATTAAGCTGTTAGAGAGTGTCCAAAGGAGGACAATGAAGATGATGAAGGGCCTTGAGGGGAAGCCGTATGAGGAGCAGCTGAGGTCACTTGGTCTGTTTAGCCTTGAAGAGAAGACTGAGGGGAGACCTCATTGCAGTTACAACTTTCTTGTGAGGGGAAGAGGAGGGGCAGGCACTGATCTCTTCTCTGTGGTGACCAATGACAGAACATGAGGGAATGGCCTTAAGTTGTGTCATGGGAGGTCTAGGTTGGATATCGGGAGAAAGTTTTTCCTTCAGAGACTGATTGGGCATTGGAACAGGCTCTGCAGTGAAGTGGTCACAGCACCAAGGCTGACAGTGTTCAAGAAGTATTTGGATGATACTCTCAGGCACATGATGTAATTCTTTGGGTTATCTGTGCGGGGCAAGGAGTTGGACTTGATGATGCTGATGGGTCCCTTTCAACTCAGTATACTCTATGATTCTATGATCTATAATTCTATTAGTTCTGAGCCTCACCTGAGCAAAAAAAAAAAAACAAAGAAAAAAACCTTCTTTGTCTAGAAAATTATTTTAATCAGCAATAATTTACTTAATAGCTCTCATGTGAACAAGGAGAAAGATTAATGTCACACGTTGAAAATACATTCAAGTGACAAATGTGTTTCTTTTACAAGACAACATTTGACTCACTCCAATTTCAGTGGGCACTGGGAGATTAGCCTCTAGTAAATATGATCCTGATCCAAAGCTCTCTTGCTGAAGGGTGGAAATGTCTACTCATTCAAGTGAAGTATTAATTACTCTGACAAGAGCTTAGTTAACTTGAAATCTTAATCATCTGAACTGATTTCTCCAGCAAAGTTGGGGTGACAAAGGTATGATGTGTCCAGCCCAAGGGGACTTCCATACTAGATGTTTCTGAAGCCAAGCCACCACACAGAGGCTCTGCATAGGCTAAAATGTGGGCATTTTCCTCCTATTTTCTGTGGCAGTGATCAGGAAAATGTGCTTAGGGAAATTTCTGGGAGTAGTGCTTATAGGAGAGGGAGCACAGGGTCAGAAATGGAGCTTGGTGATTTTAGCCAGCCATTTGCATGGTTTTCATTTGCTGTGTTTCAAAGCAGGCACTCAGGTGGCGTGTACAACGATGTACATATGCCAGTGTGTGCCCTCAGATATGTAACGTATGGAGGAGTTTGTTTACCTGTGTGAACCATCAGTTGGGGCCGAGCTTCAGGAGCGGTTGAGAGGGATAGTAGCAGAGTGCAGAGCAGGGCCACTGGCCGCAGTTCATGCCTGCTCACTGCAGCAGCCAGACTTTCTGGGAGATGTAGCTCATACGCCACAAAACCATTAGCCCTAAGAGGAGGGAAGCAATGATTGCAGCGAACTGCTTTGAATTGTAGAGGCTGCTTAAGCACAGCCACTGTTGCTCTCCAGGGCTGTTGATACTCTAAAAAAAGGAGGGTGAGGTAACCGATGATGGTCCCCAAATCCAGCACCGCTCATCCCTTGCATCCTCACAGGAAGGAGGATAAGCTGGCTTTCCCCATCCTAATGAAACAGGTTCATGTTTTCAAACTGTGCAGTTCCCTGGTTCAAGAAGAAACCCAGCCCCTGAAACACTGACGTTAAATTCCAATGGCTTGCTCTGTCCCCGGCCAGGCTCTGCTGTCCAGTGCTGCCCAGTCAAAGGCAGGGAGCCACGTGAGGAAAGGAAAGTGGGGATGGAAGAGCAGGAGAGCTGAAATGATGCACATCAGGCTTCACAGCTGGGGAGGGGCCATCTGCACCTGGCACAAGGGGGTAGGTCGCAGCCCATGGTCTGTCTGTGCAAAGAATAAGGTGAAGCAAAAATGCTCCCAATAGCATTCAGTGTGTCCCACCCACAGCCTAATACTTCTGTTTATAGAGGTTTCTGACTTAAAAATACATCATACTGACTAATGGTAGCTAGCAAATATTACCTACACGTCTTCAAACAACAGTATCTGCTTGACAGTGATAGGAGTCAACATGAACAAAATGCTGTAGTCTAGAACAAGGATATCCCAGTTGTTCAGGCTTAACACTGCATAGTTCAGGGCAGGACTGGAGTCAACGTTACGGACAAAAATAAACCCAGTTGTTGTTGGAAGCTTTCAGAACAAAAGCAGGCTTGAAGCACAGCCAGTACCCTTCTCCTCGGCTGCCTCTCCCACGAGGAACAGTGAGGAAGGCACAAACAAGTAGGATTTTATTTATTTTTAATTAGCTGCAATGGTGTTTCCCCTCCATCTCACTTGTGCTTGCTGTGGCACTAGGTGGGTGCGTTTGCCCACCATTTTCTTGCTCACTACTGTATTTCTGTGAAGAAGCACACAGTGCCAAGCAGGCTGTTGCCGCTTGCCACTGTCATGGTCTAAGGTCAGAGAAGAGGTGAGATTGGCAGGGAGGGGTCATGTCTGATAGACCAAACAATACACTCAGAAAAAAATGGAGATACCCATGTGCCCCAAAACTTGCCAGCTCTTTTCTCCTGCCTGTGTCTGATGATCTAATAAAAGATATGAGCTCTCCTGACAGAGCCTGATGCCAAGGGATGTTCACTTTGCCCTAATATTTTTGCTGAGCATAGGGTGCTTTGTCCCTGCCTTCAGAAGTTGAGTGAGAGCCTTCCCACATCTTTTGGTGGGTGCAGACCCAGAACTCCAAAGCAGGAAAGACCTCCCTTTTGTGCAGAGCAGTCCTTTGCATAGTCAGACACATTATTGGGGTGCACTGAGCTGCCTGGCTGGTTAATTTTCTCCAAATGCCTTCCAGTGTGGGTAGACAAACTCCAGAGCAAGGAAGCACTGTATGTATTCAGTGACATGCTGTGAGAAACACACAACCAGCGAGTTGCTTTTGACCCACCAACCAGCCACACCAGCTAAGGGAGAGAAGACAGACAAGTCCCAGGCATGAGATTTGCACTGTTGGGCTGGAAGAGCGCTCGGTACAGGGGCTGGTTTAAGTGCAGAGGACAAGCTCTGCAGGGAGCTGTGCTTTTCCATCCCAGGGCTATCTTGCTTAGGGCTGAACAGATGCTGGTGAGCACAGGCTGGGGTTTCCTTGGCCAGTGGGGTGTCCTACAAAGCCAGAGACCCCGGGAAGTCAGGTGGCTGCCCCAGGGACAGGGGCTACCAGCAGGAGCAGCTGGATGCAGGGGGCATGAGGGACAGGACAGTGTCTTGCCTTGCACTTTCAGGGCCCCTAGGAGCCTGGGCCCTGAGAGCCTGGGCCCTGTGGCTCGTATTTGAGTATTAAGGAGTGTAATTTCTCCTTCTGCCCTAAAGGCAAATGATTATGGCTCAGCAGGAGAAAAACCCACATGCTGACACACTGTGGGGCAGCCACAGCCGAAAATGCTGGTTTCTTTAAGCGAGGATTAAACAGCTCACCAGAATAAGATTGCTGTGGTTTCTGACTGATTTCAGTTTTGCAGAAATATCAAAAGGGGGTAACAACAGGGAAACAGTTTGCTTGTTCTTGTATTCAGATATTGCTCTTTGGAGGCAGTGGCTGCACTGACCGCTCATCCCTGAGCTCCCTTTCCTCTGTCTGTGCCCCTTGCACAGGCAGAAAAGCAGCTCCTTTTGTGTGTTTGATTTTCACACCCACACCTTTCACCTGTGGCCAGCTGTACCATCATTCAATCTTAGGACTCTGATCTGGTATTTCATCAAAATTATGCAAATAGATGCCTTCCTTCCCCAGCTAATCTGAGCTCTGGAAACTCATTTAGCTATTTCTTTTAATGAATGATATCTGTTTCACTTCTGAATCCCAATAAAGATGAGGAAACTACGCAAGTCTGCTAGGCAGAAAGAGATGGATTTATCTTTTTTTCAACCTGAGATGGAAAAGCCTGCGTAAGCAATCCTGGAGGAGACATGCTCCAAGGACAAGGACAAGAGTTGGCAGGGACAATGGGTGGCCTTGGAAAACCATCCTGCAGTGAAATCCGAGTGAAACCGCAACTCTGCTTATCCTCACGCCTTGTCTGGGAGGGAGCCCAGAAACATTCCACATCCCATCAGCCTCATCTCCACAAAGTTTGTGTTTTTTGCTTTTCACTCAAGCACTTTTTTTTCACTCTAAACACTTTTTACTTTTTGCTCAAAAACGGGCAGCCAACAACTCTTGTAGCCTGTTCTCTCATGGCCAGGGATATTTTTGGAGGTGGATTGGGTGGACTTGTTTGGTTGGCTTTCTTGTCTGTCTTGCACTGGATCAGATACCAGTGGCTCATGTTCCTGGGAGCAGGGGTTCTGGCAGGGATCACTACTGGTAGACATGGCTTAGCCTGCCTTCCTCTCCTAGGGCAAATGACTTCTCTGAATAATGAAAGTCAAATCTGCAGGGTTGGCATGTGCCAGGTCATCCATACTGAAGAATGATTCTGCTGCAGAGGTCCTGAGAACAGCACTAAAACCATCTGCACTTGGGCAATCAGTCTGGAGATGCAGCTGCTTCAGTAACCTCTGATCCCAGCCAGGAGATGCCCTGTTGGAGCCTACCCTCCAAATACCTTCAATTTTAGTCTGGACTGAGCTTCAGAAGGGTAAAGTGAGAATGACTGTGGGTTACTTACCCTCTGCAGGAGTGTGACAGGAGGTACGTGTGGCCACTGCCCTTTGCTGTGGGTAGTGCTACATGGGTAGATCTGAAGCCCCTGTAGCCCCGGGCAGGTGGATGTGAGCCGTGCCAGCTGCAACACCACGAGCCCCTGGAGCCTCCACTCCAGGTCGAGAGGCTGCTGATGGCAAGGACTCAGACCAGCCAAGGGCTCATACACAGGAAGAGGCAGCAGAGCTGAGAATTGCCTGTCTTGTACTTCCCAACAACAGGAAAGACACTCCTGTAGGGTCTGATGCTGCATTACCATCAGAGCACATCGTGTAACAATAAGCTGTGATGCCAAAGAATAAGCCAGCTGAAGCAGAAGATCCATATTCCTCCTGAAAGCCCAAAAGACTTAACAAGAACAGTGAGACATTCCAGTTTTCAAGCTCTGGAGGACACACGCATTTGGACAGTGGAGCTCTTGAGAAGCACTAACAGCCTGGGGGCTGATATGGTTGGGGCTGAAGGAAAACTGATGTGCTTCAGACTCTTTCAAGCAAATAATGAGGATGTTCAAGGTGATTTAAAGCAGTTGGGCAACAGAAATGGCACAACAGTAATTCTTTAGAGGTAAGGGAGAGAAAAGAAACAAAATAAAACTGGCAGTGACAAACATCACTGGGAGAGAATCTTGTCAAAGCCAAGGGGCTCAGGACAGCTGCCGCTTTTCCTCAGCTGTGATTTCTGTTGTTTATGCAGCCTCTGAAGCCAGCCTAGGCCACTGGTCTCAGTTGTCAAGGACCATGAGCCCAGGTCTCAGTTTGAATCAGCCATAGAAAACAAAAGCTGAAAGCAAAAGGTTCAGAGGAGACTCTCTCACACCAGCACAGACACACTTCCACAACACAAGAGGCAGATGGAGATTCGGTGTTATTTCTTCCGGACACCCTCCCAGGCAAGTGATGAGCTGCCAAGCACCCCCATTTGGATGTTCCATCTGTATCCTTCAGGCAGTTCCTCAGGGAACTTCCTTCAGTTGAAGGCTATCTCGATTAGGGCCAAAGTCCCTGGTGAACTCCAGCTTCCCAAACTGGAGTCACCAGTGCTGGGGCTTTGCTGGAGCTTCACTGCATGGTGCAGTGATATCCCTTACTATCAAAGCAGAAAGTGAATTAAGGAATCTGTGTGAGGCAAACTTTCTTTGGTCACCTGTGTCTCCTCACCTAAAGAAGATGCAAGATGAAAACTTCCCACACAGCAGACCTTACCTCCAAAATCTCTTTTCCACTGCCAGTTTCTAGTCCCCAACTGAGCAGCAGTGGTAATGAGAGATTAATGGTATTCAAATGTCTGTGCAGCCCTCCTCACAACACCAGGGCACTTCTAGTGTTTGTTTTCTGTCCAAAACGAGTCATTAGCTTAGCACAGGTATCCAGATGCCTGCATGGCCCACGCTAAACATTTTCCTGTGCTGACCTTCCATCTTTGCATCCCCACCTCTGCCACCAGGTACCAGTGTTCTCTGAAAACCTGACACTGTGCAGCAGGGGGGCTCTTCATCGAGACTGAGGGCACTGACTCACACAGTCAGTTCAGCTGCTGTTAGACATAAGTATATATACACATACCTACATCTGTGCACATGTGCATACATATACGCAGGGGCACATACGAACTCTTCATCTCTGTGGTCCACAGCAAGCGGAGAAGCGTGTGGCCAGAGGTGGGAGGGTTTATGCACACAAGCTGCTTGCGTGGGTTCCGTCAGACCCAGATAGGTGCTGAGCCTTTCCTGAGCGTGGTGCTCCAGTGTTGCAGAGACAGGGAGAGCTGCACCACTAAGCCATGAGGCAACTGTGGCCCTACAAGTCCCTCTCCATTGCTTTGGGCAAACAGGTGTTAGTCTGGGTGCAGCATCCCTGGGGACAGCAGGTGACATGCCTGTTGTGCCCCATGGCCAAGTATATGAGTTCTCTGCCAAATGTAGCAGTGCTCTGTCAAATCGTGACTGCTCACACCCATCTGGGCTGCCTTGATCCTGCTGAGGTGTCCCAGGATGACCGCACTGCCCATGAGTAAGCCGGGGCTGGCAAGCTGCCTGCCAGAGCACAGTGTGTCCTGCCCTTCTGGCAGGCCCGCAGCTCACTCCGGCAGCCAGCTCTTCAGCAAAGCTGAGGTGACACAGCAGAAAGAGCAGTGTTCACTGATTGAATCAATCAAATGGTTTGGGTTGGAAGGGACCTTAAAGATTATCTAACTCCAACCCCCCTGCCATGTGCAGGGGCATCTTCTACTAGACCAGGTTGCTCAAAGCCCCATCCAGCCTGGCCTTGAGCACTTCCAGGGATGAACCTCCTTCCCCTTCGGGAAGGCAGAAGGAAGGACCAAGCTGGATGTTCAGCTGTGTGACCAGCACCCCAGATCCCTTCTGTGGGCACTGTGGAGGCAGGACCGGTGGGCAGAGGTCCCCTAGACCTTGCCTGATGCACTCCAGCCACCAGGGCTGTGGCAGGATGCTCTGCCCTGATAAGGCCTTGAATCCGGTCAGAGAATCCAGACAATGCAAGCTACCTGTGGTGAGTTATTGCGGTGCCAAGGTGCTGGTTTTAGTGTTGAATTATGCTAAAACCAGCCTGGTTCACCAAACTTCAAACACACATCCAGCTTTTTGAAGCAAGATTTGACAGATAAGCTGCTAGCTGACCTGGAAATACGTGACTGGCAGTAAATCACTTTATAACTATAAAAGCCCAGTCAACTTTCATATGGCAGATCCTTCCACATACTTTCTTGAAGTATGTGGAGCTTCTCCTGTGAAGCAGGGATGCCTCTTCATGGTTACTGCCCAGAGGTTAAGTGAAAGAGGAAGATCTGCCTGCTATCATTTTGCAGTAAGTTAGATTAATCCCTACTTAATGATTGTTTCTTTTTGCTAGCTTTGATACAATTGCTTTAATACAATTGCTTTGATATACTGCACTATACTATTTTATGCTATACTATACTCTACTAGTAGTTTGTAGCTTTTACACCATGTAGTAAATAAATTGATTAAGATCTTTTGTCTGTTCAATTTCTCTGTTCATTTGCCATAATAAATAATTCATTATATATATATATATTGATATAAAGACATTTTATTTGGCATCATTAAAACCTGCAGGACAAAGTGACTTAAGCAGACCTCTCTAACTCCTTAAACTTAAACCATTGACAAAATCTGGGGCTAAGATTGGATACAGGTGCACCCAGGCTCCTCTCTGAGAAGGAATTTAGAAAGCCAGGGGGCCTTTTCTGCACCTCGTAGCTCAATGAGAGGGCTACTCTAATTAATTTGTCTAAGCCTTCCACTGCCCCATGACAAAGGTCAGTGCTGGGGGAGATGAACCAACCAGAAGCACATACAGATCAGGCTGCATTAGCTGTGCAGCAATTTCTGCCTGAGCACTAATGCTTGTGCTATTTCTCCAGCCTGAATTAGCAAAGGGGAAAGTAACTTTGCTTAGTACATTAAAGCAACCCCTTTAGCCCACATTTTAATGAATTCACACATGTTCCTCAGAAATTTTCTTGGGGAACAGATGCTTTCATTATGTGCAGATGGGTACAGACATTAAAACTGATCAAGTACAGGGTAGGACAGGTCTGTAGCCATGTACAAAGAACAGGGAAATTTGCTGCAAAAGATTGCGGTGGGAGATGTCTTTGGCAGTTGTCCTTCCCAGGTGTGAAGAACAAGATTTATTCAAATCCAGCTGCAGCACATTTCCCAGCAGCTGTAGCAGCCTTCTTTGCACATGGTGCAAGAGGTGCAGGTGGGTTGGGAGAGGCCACTGCCAGAGTCCTGCAGCCCTCCTTTGAGACCAAAGCGGTTGCTTTGGGCCATGCGGCACATGGAAACACCTCGGGAGGAGATACAAGTCAGCATGCAGTCTGTTCAGACTGCTGGGCAGGTGGCCCTAGCCAGCCCATTCTCTCCACTCTGGGCACAGCAGCCCCTTGCAAATGTGAAGGCAAGCACTGTCTGGGTAACATTCAGTTGCCCTGGGTTTGCTACAGCCAAAATGTGCCAGCAGGAAAGCTGCGACCAAATAGGTTTACCCCATCTAAGCACTGTGAGGTAGAGGCAGAAGTTGTTCAGGAGGGGATTTGGGGAATTGGATCCTGCTGGAGTTGCTGTCCCCTAGGGCCATCACTGCATGGACTCTGCACCTGCGCTCCTCTGGGGTTGTTTCCCCAAAGTTTTATTCCAGATTCTGTTTCATGGGAGTTAAAACTGTTGCAACAGATTAGCTGACAGTGCATAACATATGCTTAATGTATAACGTCACCAAGGATTGGTCAGAGAAGGAGAGAAGAAGAGAGGAAAAGAGTCATAGGTGCACAAGGCAGAAAAAAAAAGGAAAGAGAAAAAAACCAAAAGTAGCTGAGTTGAAAACAACAAAAAAAGTCAAAAATACCCAACCAGAACCCCCAGAATTAAGCCAGTCAATCTGCCATTCCTCTCTCTGATGGCTGATTTCTCACTTGCCTCCTGCCAATTGCTCTCACAGGGATTAGCTAAGTTATAGGTTGCCATTTCCGAGAGGTTGTCTTACTACTCAGCTTTCTGTGATTCCCTGGCAGCATCTGTGCCAGCAGCTACCTCCATGACAAGGAAAAGGGATGTGTTTTTCTTGCTCTGTCTGATTTAAGATATTATAAGTGTGCAGTCTTTGTATCTGGCAAGTCTGCTGCCTCTCTATAGGTGAGGCATGTGAAGCTTGCTCCCACTTTTTGGGAAAATGTTTTGGTTGCTGGCCACAAACAGCTGATAGCTTGTGACTCTTGCCTCTGTCTTACAGCTGAAAATTGATTGTGAGATTCGCTTCTTTCACTTAGTTTTCTTCATTATTTTCTATTTAATCAACAGGGGCAACATTGTTCATCCTATAACATTTATTAAAGGCAAGGGATAAAATGCATGACAGTGATTCATTCATGCAGAGCACGTTTTACTTGGAAGGCTTTGTTTGTTTGTTGAGAAAAGGATTAAATTAAAACAAAAAGGGAAAAAGAAACAAAATTAAGAAAAAAACTTCTCCAAAGATTTTGTCCTCCTGCAGAATGAATGGCTGTCCTTTCCATTTGCTACTGTGACTAGTAGCAGTCTAATGACTCCAGCAGTTTTGTGCTAGTGTAAGGGAGCTATTAATTAGGCCCAAAGATTTATTTTACTCTGGAATAATCCAGTCCTTCGCCTTGTGCCAAAACAGATGAGACACTTCTCTCTCTGGCACTTAGGAAGAGCCCAAATTTCTCCCCAGGTATCCAACACTCAGCTAAGAGGGATTCATAACCTCCTGTGGCTCGGGAAAGAGGGGGACACTTTAAAAAGTGATTCAGCTCTGAGGAACAAAGCTAGAGGCACCTCTCTCATCCCAGGGGCTGCTGGAGGAATCAAGGGCAGCCCAGAACTTCATGGCACAGCCTTCTGGAAATGCTTTAAGTGGCAGCATTAATAGGAGTCAAGGTGTCCCAAAAATGCTCATAAAGGGCTAGGTTGAAGGGACAGGCTGGGAACAGTCTTTTTTAATAGGAGTTTTGTACAAGGTGCAAAACAATCACAGCAAAACAATTGGTCCAGAGGTGCAGAGGCTGGGTGGGCAGGCACCACGCTGACTCAGCTCCCATGTCACTGTCTCCACACACAAACCTTGGATATTTCTGTGAAACAACCTACACTGCAAAAGGTTGCCTAACATCTTAATGTTACATTGATGACAAATCCTTGTCACTGGTCTGGTCTGATTTTTCCTCTTAGCTGGGGTATTGGTATCCCATGGACTTCATGGCTTAGGCGGGAAGAAGCCAGGCTGTGAGCACAGACAGGATGCCCCTCAGGCACAGGGGCAACAGTTGCTCATTGGGGATGCAGAAAAGCGTCACAACAGCACAAGCCTGGTTGCCCAGTCATGCACCACTCATGAGCAGATACATCAGGTTTTCCTCAGCAATGAAATTGTTTCAAGATGTGATCGAAGAGCTGGGCCCAGCTGTGCTAATTGGCTCCTGCCCAGATCGTGTATCTCCATTTCCCACATGGACCAGAGGGACTTCACTGTCACATGACAAGCTCATCTGGGCTGTACTGCCTCCAGACAGCACAAGGACAAGGGACTACGTGTGACATTTTTGTTCCCCCCTCTTTGGAAGATGGTAAAACACCTGAGTGCCAGGACTGCCTCCCAGCACAGCTGGATAATCACAGATGTTGCTTTCTCCGAATTCTCCTACCACACAGGGGTGTCTATCCTTGGCACCTAATGCCTAGCCTTCAAAGGCACAACACAGAGTAGGTCCTGACAAGGGGCTTGCTTGGGGACAGCAAGGACTACCCACCCTGATACTGCTGCCTGTGGGGAGCTCTGGATCACAGCCCCATGGTGTTGGGCTGGGGAGTGAAGGAGAGGTGAAGTTTAGCCGTGGCTGAACCCACCACCACCCACGTGTGTGCATAGGTCTCCATCCGTGGCGCTGGCACTGGGTTGGTTGTGGGCACTCAGGACAGAGACCTCAAAGGCACTGGAAATCGCAAAATGCCAGCTCAGATGTTAAGTGATAGTCACAAGGAAAGCAATATTAGGGGCAAGAAGGAGTGGAAATAGTGTTCTGTGACTCTAACAAGCCCAGGCGTGTGCATACCTGAGGTATCATGCACTGTTCCAACCAGCTCTTCTAAAAGTATATATATAATAGGGATAGAAAATATAAAGAAAAAGGTAAAGGAGCTGAACATACAGGTGTAGAAAGCTTTGTATGAGAAAAACTAGACACTTCTGCTTGGAAATAAGAAATGAAGGAAAAAATAAAATCCCTAGTGGACCTAGAAGGGACATGCAGAAAGTGACCTACCACTCGGGTTAACATAAACCAGAGGAACTCAGTCCTCACTCAACCTACAACTGAACTATAAATGTGTTGCCTCAGGTGGCAAAACCCAAAGGTTTTGATCTTGGTTCAAAATCCAAGAACACACATTAACACAGGATAAGGCAAGGCTAGTGGTAACAATTAAAAATTATATTAAAAAGCAAACCCTACTTTAGATGTGGTGAAAAAGTGGCCTCACAGGTGTCTTTCATTAGATGCTGGGAAACAGAATAAGTGCCTGAAAATACCTGTTTAAGACAGGAAGCACAGACAGAGAGCCTAGAATAAATAACTATGATTTTACCTTTTTTAAGTTTAATTACTAGCAAAAATCCGCTGCTGTGTGCTGGGTTACAGAACCACGCCAGAGAGACACAGAAGACACCGATACCTAGGATGAACAGGGATTCCAGGAGGAGATGGGAATGACAAGGGACACTGATCCTCAACTCAGTAAGTTAAGAGGCTTCAGTATATGGCAGGCATATAGACAATTCAATGTTTCTGCAACCCTTTCATTAGTAGCCCCCTAGATCTAACCCTCCCTCGGCTACATCCCTTGTAGCTTTTCCCCAGTTATCCAAGTGCCTGACATGCCCACTGGATCCATGTGGCAGCAGGTACTGAGGCAGAGCAGTGCACAGGAGCCATGCCAGCCGGCCCTGTGGACTTGGCTGCTGCTAACCAGCTCTGAGCGGAGTCCTCACACGAGTGAACCACCTCAGGTTTCCCCTTCTGCTCTCTCCAGCTCCCTCTCTCTTGGATTTAGGTTTGTTTCCCATTGTCCAAATAAAAGCAAACAAGCTGGACAGGTAGCCTCCCCTCTGCCTGCAGGAGTGAGGCAGGACACAGGCTGGTGATTGCTGGGGCTGCCAGGACATCACTGCCTCCCCAAACTGAGCGGGGACACAAGTGACACCACTGCATCAAGGAAAATTACTAGAAACTCTCTTCTTCTTGCCATTATTGTAGCCCTTACGTCTTCAGAGAAAAATGGGAGACAAATGGCAAGTAGGGCTAAGGGCTGGGAGGATGTAGTTTTCACGGTGCATCAGAAGCTGACCTCCCGATATCAAAGCCTCGGATAGTGACAAGAACCAGGGATGTTTTGCTTCAGGAGCTCTTACGGGAGGTTAGAAGAGCTCACATGGCTGGTTGTGGGGTCAGGCAGGGGAGGGATCCAGAGGTAGGCTGGGCAGGGGTAGACAGAAATATCAGGAGACAGACAACTGAGTGAGAAGGTGAGGCACAGTGAGGCATCTGCTGTCAGTCCTCAAAAATACGGTTGGAATCTATTTTCCATTGATTACATCATTCACACATACTTGAGGAGGCTCATGCTGCTTAATCCATGGCTTTACCAGAAGAAAGGCTGGATATTTCGGCAGCAAACCTATCCCTGAGCTTTTCTAATGCCAAGGGTTGCTGCGGCACAGCAACAAGCCAAGCGCCCATCGTATCAGCTGCTTTCTCACCAGCCCAGACAGTGAAGCAACAGGGGAAAGCAGGGTCAGCGTTCAGCCAGAACCAGCTGTGCCAGCAGGGACCAGTGGCCTCCTTGAGGACCAGCTAAGCCCAGGTGAGGCTGTAATCCTGCACCATTTCACTCAGTGGGGCTTACAGACACAAGGGTTATTTAGAGATTCCAGCACAAGTAAAGATTTTTTTCTAGTAAGTTAAAAAAAAAAGGTGAAAAGATGGCTTAAGGATTTTCCAAAGATAAAGCTGTTGCATTGGGTACACCAAGAACAAAACCATGCATGGGAAAACATGCCTTCTTCATTCTTTCTAGCATCACAGGAGCTGGCAGATTAAAAACCAATAATAAACAAGCAAAAAACCGTTAATACGTTTGTGGTTTGGATCTCTAACAGTCATTAGGAACATACCCCTTTTTGCAGTGAAGAAAAGGCCAGAGAGAAAAATATTTACACCAATAACTTGCTTTATGAGCTTAGATCAAGTAAAGAAAAGCCCAGTTTGTACCCTGCAGTTTGGTAACAGCTCATTTTTAGGTCTCTGACTCACTCAAAGCACAGCAGCCGTGCACGTTGTTTACTGAACTGAAGCAAAATCGTGTGCAGTGCTTACAGATAATGTCTGATGCTTTGTAGTGTAGCAGGCAGCAAGTGCCTGCTGTGGTTGATTTACAGCTGAAGCACAGCAGAGGTCCATGACGAAACTCAAAGTTGCAAGAAGGACTTTGGTTATTTCCATAAGGGCAGAGAAAGCAGCAAACACATAACGTTCTCCTATCCACAGCCAACTGGCATTATATCTGGACCAACTTCACCTTTTCCAGAAGCATGACATTAGAAAATGACTGGGTTGAAGTCTTGCACAGAGACAGGCTTAAACAGTGGGTTGTGCTCTAAGAAGCCGACTGGGGAGAGCAAAACAAAGTGGTGACTAGGGAAAGGGCTTATTGTGACGACACAATAAGCAATATTTTAAGACCATGAGTAGGAGTGGTTTTTTGGATAACTCATTTTACCTGTGCTGAGAAGGACAGCAATTCCTGCTCAATCTACTGCTTTGCCTTATGACAATGCAGCAAAAACCATGCCTGTAGTATGCATCTCAGAAACTGGAGATATGCCAGTCATTTAAAGGTTATTTGATCCCATAGCTTACCCAATAATTTCAGGACACTGAAGCTTGCTGCTCCTTTGTTGGTGCTGCAGGAGCACTTTACAGACAGCAAGGTGTGAAAGCAGTTGCAGCACTTGAGCGCCATGTGCCATTTGCCTGCTGTCCCATCCCTCCACAGGGGTTTGGAGTGTGCTCTGCCATCCTCACTCAGAGCCACTGCAACACAGTTCTGAGATCTCTTTTAAGAGAAAACCATGTGAAAATTATCAACTGCTAATAAATACCATGGACTTGAAGGGTCACTTGTAGTCACAGCATAGCACCTATCAGAATGGGCTGGTAAGGATTTCATACAGTGACAATCAAACACAATCCATGGGCTTCAGTAAGACTTTTGAAAAGTCTTCTTTGAGCAAAGCCTTGTGACAGAACACAGCTTCATTTTCAACTACAACTTTTAATACTTTCAGGATTTCATTTGTCATTTTTCAGCCTTTTAAAATTTGGTTTTCAGATTATTTCTTAGCCGTTATTCAATGTTTTTATTAGTGTTTAACTAAACCCAGGGAGCATTTGCAGTTTTAGTCTGAATTAATCCTTTATTCCTCATTGTTTTACATGCATGGAAGTCAACCGAGTTCTTTTGTTTGATGTTCTCCACGCCATGGTGAATTCTGTGCTGGTAGGACTATAAATGGGCCACGTTGTTCGTGAATTACTAATCCCTGTCACTCACATTTTCTGGGGAACACATGCTATATTTAGTCTTTATACTTGGGAAAACAAATCTGGAGAACTTCGAGACTCTTCTTCTCATTAGGAGCCTTTAAAATATTCCCTAAAAATGATAATTCAAGTCAGATAATTCAGTCACGTAAGTGCTATTCATTAACTATGGTGGAAATTAGACCCTTGAATTGAGAGGCTAATTAAGATAATTATATCTAAAGCCTGAAAGGAAACTACACAGACATTTCTTAAAATCTCATTTGTACTTACGTAAATCTGGACCAACTTCACTGTCACTTTCTGGATTTATACCCAAGTAATTGAAATCACTATCGAGCCCTTCTAAGCTTTCAATATTAGAAAAAGGCATTGAAGTAAAACAATTAACACTCAGGCTGTGTTTTTCTCTGCAACTTCTAGATGAACTTAATAATACAATGCTCTTCTTTCCAAAGGTACTTTGCCATTCTGATGGATTACTTATTTTAAAAAAAAATCAAACCAAAACCCATGATGGATTTAGAGGGCTGTCATCAATTTAAAGAGCTGCCAACTTTTAGCAACTGAAGAGGGTTGAAATGTTCCAGTGTCAACTACTACCTCTTCCAAAGGGAACATTATTTTTAATATGTGTCTTTCCTACGAAAGGAATTTTCTCTTCTGCTATTTCTTGTGACTGCCAACTTAAGTAAAAAAATCTAAATAAATGCTGTATGTGAAAAGTAGAAAAGTGGACACAGTCAGTGAGGAACATCATTTAATCATACACAGATAGGAATTTTAATGGTGTGCATTCATGTGCAATCACCTGCCATGCAGTCATCAGGAAAGTGAGCCTTTCTTGGCTTGTATTTGGTAGGGAGGGTTGGGCAGATTTCTGACAGGCTCTTCTCTCTCCCACCCCATCCCAACGGGGATATAGCTGTAGCCAGAGCTGTGCCAGTCTGTCGTACACAGAGCTAATGCAAACTGAAAGGCAGCCTGCCTAGACAGCTATGAAACACCAAGCCCTGCAGTGTGCTTATCTCTTACATCCAAAATCTGTCATGAGAAATTGGGAGAGTTCATGGCTCCCTCTGACCCAGCTTGCCTAAGACAGTTCCAGAGGGCACATCCCTCCCACCTAAAATCTGCAGACAGGCAGGCATTAAAAACACTGAAGACCCAAACCTTGTCACCAAAAATACCATGTTATTCTGTATTTTGGAGCTGGTTTTCCTCTCAGCCTCGGAGAAGTGAAGGAACCAAGAGCAAGAAGCAGCCTGGAGGAGACCACACGCTTCAGTAAGAGCTGCTGGCAAAGAGTTTACAAAAATATATTACCAGTAAAGAAAGAAGCGGATGGAAAGAAGGGCACCATAAGATAACAGCAGGACTACTAGCTTGTCCTTCAACCTGTGGGTTGGCACCTCCCGAACAAATGTTTCAGAGCTTCTCAGGATTCCTGATTGCTTCATCATCATTTAGTGACATTTCAAGAAGATCAACAACGGCAGGAGCATGTACAACCTTCACTTGTTTTCACATGTGGTGTCTGGAGTGGGAAGAAGGGCCTCCAGTGAAAGAAAGAGGCTTCCTTTCATCTGAGGTAAAAAAGAGATAGAGGGGAGCCAGGCTCATTTAGTATATAGGTGCCTAAGCTGCTTTTGCGTAAGGCTCTGAAAAGCATCCAGGATACCTGAAGTAGATGTGGAATCTGAGGCTAACATCTGTTCTCATTACTGATACGAAGTGTTGTTTCTTTTTTAAAAATTCTCTTCTTTGGAACATTTTCTAGTGCTGCACACAGCAGTCAGAGAACGATTGCCAGCCTCGGCAAGGGAGGCTGCTGTGCCACGGGGAGTGTTAGCTTGCCTCTGGAAGGCGGCCAGTTCTGTCTCCTGCAGCTCTGGCATCTCAGTGGGAACTGGGAGTCATTGCCTTGCAGACAGCAGATATCCTTGGCTCGAAAAATAAGCATGGTGCTCTCAATGAAACCAGAGACAAATGCAAATAGGCCCCTTCAGTCCAACCCCTGACTCCCATTCCCATTTCACAGCACTTACAGTCTGAATTCAAATTTGTGGAGTCAATGCAAGTATTTAGTCAGCTCTCCTGAGTTGAGGATCAACCCTTCCCAAATGTCCTTTGCCTCATAAACCTAAAACCTTCAAGTGGACATCCTGTGGGAGCCCATGTTCTATAGAGTATCTTGAATTTAAGAAATAAAAGAGGTCTCCGTTTCACCAAATGCAAAGGGGAGTTCAAGCTCCAGGACTGTACACTCTGTATCTTTCCCATTTGTACTCTGGATTTGATTTTTATTTATTAGGACAAATCACTGCAAGTGACTTCTTTCAGCAGGCAGTAAGGCAAGGCAGCTTTCCAGCTACGCACAGCTCAGGGCATGAGACCACTCTGTCCCTCCTGGTCATGGCAAAGCCAAAAAAAAGCTTCCCCTGCTTTCTAGTTCCATCAGTACTCTGACATTTAATGTCATCCACACACCCGTGTGGTTGGGATTCTCCAGTCAATCTCCTTTGCAGCAGCAATCAGATTTTAATCAAAATCTGTTGCTTGTTTCGTGAGCAACAATAGGCATCAACTCTTTTTTTTTTTTTTTAACACAAAATGGGGGTTTCAGTTGCTAATGGTGTATGATTCAGTTCTCTCTGACTTTCCCATATAACCTTCAGGGTAATTAGTCAGCTTTTTTAATACAGTCACGTCTCTCTGTCCTTTTCCTTGCTGCTAGGATAGTCTATCAAGGTATCTGAGGAAGCTAATTCAAAGTCAGAGCATCGTAACAACCCGACCACAACTAACATATGTAACTCTATAAATAAACATCTAATACTCTACACACTCAGAGTAAAAGAATTCCTGTAGAAATGGCAACCTGTGAATTAAGTATTAAACAGCTGACTCCCAAGCAACCCCACTCATCTCTTATAACCCATAAAAGTGTTGCTTTCGGTCCATCAGGACAAAATCTGAGTAAAATCATTTCTTCCTCCTTTGTAGATTAGGGCCAAAGCATTGAAATGTGGATTAGGACCTCAGATAAGTATTTTATTTTATTTTTATTTTGACCTAGAGGTTTGTGTTGGACCTGTTTTAGTGTAAACACGAAGTTTCTAGCATTTTTAAAAAAATGTGATCTCCAAAAGCTATGGAGAAAGAAGCAAAATTCCACAGATAAATATAAATATATAGGCATTGGACTATTTATTTTAATGGCAGTAGTAAATCTTCCAAAATTACGACTATTTCATGAATATTGTTAAAGTTTAGCAGTCTAAGGAGAATTGCAAGACATTTTTAGTTGTGCTGGTGATTCACAGAAGCAAATACTGGAATTTTGTGACAAGTATAACCCACTAAATGGTCTCTGTCTCTACTCATTTCATTCTAATGTAATCATCCAGTGTTACATGGATAGTCTGATGCCCACTTAACCCAGGCTCCCAGCAAACCAAATGACACACTAGATAACAATTCTGCATGCGTTGTTCCCCAAAAAATAGACCTGGACTTGGATTAAGGAAATAATAAATCAAAAATCAGGCTGCACAGGAAGAAGAGAGAGCTTCCCAGGCAGTGCTTTTTCATACGCTTCTCCTCCATTGCTTTTAGGAGACAAGAGTCAGTGCCAGGTGGTACGGCAACACTCCTAGTTGTCTGACTGTGAAGAAGAACATATAATTGACCTGGACCTTCACACCTTTTGGAAGTCAAGGTGGTCTATACTACATATCCTGCTATGAGGTCTATACCACATATCCTGATTATCACTTGTTCCAAGCTGCTTGGAGTTCAAGTCATGTGCAATGGCTCAGGAAAACACAGGAACAAATACAAGGCTGCAGCAAGGGAAAGGGACGAGCTCATTAAAGCCATTACATGTTAAACACTTCACCGTACTGCATGCAGAAATCCTTAGCATGCCAAGGAGTCAGTCTTCTATTGTAAGGGAAAGGGACATAGCAATGGTGCCTGCTTCCTCATTAACAACTCAGTTTTCCTACAGTAGTCATGGGTAAAGGAAAATACACAATATCTGCAATCCCAATAGAAACAATTTTCCACACTTTATATAAAGATAATTGAGAGACTGAGAGGACATCCAATACATTTTTTTTTTAAGGTACAATGATGCATCCATCCTTGTATTCCCAAAGATTTAAAGCACAGCCTGAAACCTTCATGAATATGAAGCCCACTAATATCTCATGACGAAAAATTAATCACATGGGCAATAACTGACTTATTCCAGGCTTTGCAGTAAAGCAGTGCCAGCAATGATAAAATCCCAGGGTCTTGAACTCTGCCTCCTCCTCTAGCTGATGTCTTCACTCCATGATATTTAACAGCTATTCCTGCAGAAGATCAACTGTTGGTTAGTTATTTCTACAAGAAATGCCTGTCACTGTGAAAAGTTTGAAAAGTCCTCAGCATTTGCTTTCTTTAAATTGAATATTCATATCTGCTGTTCTCTATTGAATCACTCAATGACTCTTAAACATAATTTTTGAATAGGGTGATTAAAAACGTGTGAACAGATAACTAGTAAGTCAAGAGAAATTCTTGCATCTAAGATTTTAACAGAACGTGACAACTCTCTACCTTCTGGAAAAAATATGGATAAGTAACGACCAGTGTCACGTGGCACTTCAAAATAGTGCAAGGGAGGAAAATTAGTAAGGGAAAACACCTGTCACATTATGGAAACTAAGGAAAGGTAAGCACACACACACATTTTTTCCTACAGATGTGGGTGTTTTTATGAGTGGAACAAATTTATTCCAAGTTCAAAACTGGAGCTTTTAGAAAGCTCACGATGACAAGTGCAACAACATTAGGAGCTGTAGAGGCAGCATGTCAAGGCACTAGCATTTATTCTACCTTCTGACGTGAACACCCACTCATTCTGACAACAGAAATCCAGAGGAAATAATGATGAGAAATTTATTTCTCTGCATTTCAGTATAGATTCAGACTTTGTTATAAACCTGAGCAGTGTCAAGATGTAAAGGTACAATTGTTAAAAAGTTGCATAACTTATGAGATACTAAACAGAGTTTGCAGGTGCTCCTGGTTCAGAATTCAATCCTAACCTCAGGCACACGTTGTTATAAAACTCTGGAAGACAAAATCCACTGGTTTTCCCCAATGGTTCATGGTATCAAATTTCCAAGATACTCAGAGATGTTTGCTGCATTTTTATTATAATTTGATCTTTGCAGTTAAAAATGTTACAGCCAAATTCAGGCTGTTGCTGAACCAAAGCAAAGCTTTTAAAACCAGATATTAATCATATTTACAAAACCCTAGAGCCAGCACAGAAAAAATGGATGAAGCTCAAATTGTTAAATACAATAGCAAGAAAATGATCTATAATCTTGTTTACACATTTTATTTCAACCATTTTTTTTCTGTAGGAAAAAGAGTTATTTAAAAAAAAAATCTGGTATCAATCATCGTCTGCTCCAAAGTACTATGCAATTAATTTTACTGGTCTGGTAGCCTGTCAATTCAGTATCTTCTGATCACTTGAATACATTTGGATTAGAAGTCTGGAGTCTGAATGTGCAGAGGCAGAAACATGCTATTTTCAGCGGGGACAGACCTTTTTCATGGTCATAAGTGCTAGCTATTAAACAAATAAGATGTTGTCAACAACAGATTGGTATTGGAAATTCTGGAAATCTATAATTTTTAGAATAATTGTTTCTCTTGAAATTGTTCAGTCTTATGAGAAATCAGAACTACACAGGAAACTTATTTTTTCCCTACAATTTAATAAGGAGGCTAAAAGCATTGAACTCCTGTTATAATTCACTATGAAAAATAAGCTTCAAGGTCCTGACAGGCTTTCTATGCTCAAACACAAGTAAATTTAGATTCATTGTCTCAGGCCTAGCAGATGGCAAATTTATCAGGCGATGATTTATAACTTCAATAACAGTTCATGCAATTCTTTTCAAAGCAGTAAACCCAGCAGCTTCCCATTACAACTCTGTGTTGTTCACTGTGTGACCTGTAACAGGAACTGGCTCAGTGTTCCCCACGCACGAGGCACCACACAAACTCAAGCCAGCATCTCTCCTCACCGAGGCTGGGAAGCCAAGGACTGTATTACTGATGACCCCTGCCTGTACTTTGGAAGTACCTAGGGATCAAAGCACATTCCAAAGGCTCAGGACAGTGACAGCCGAGATGTGCTATCTAAACAAATGTAATCCACACCCAGTAATTTCTCACCCACTCCTAGACTCTTTGAGCTTCAGGAACAGAAATGTGCATCTGTTATCTCTGGCTGTCACAAGTTTACAGCTCAGGACTCCCCTGAGATATGCAGACAGGCTGTCTCCACAGCTCCTAATGCTTTCCAAGGTAGCTCCTCTCCTACACCGGCACAGGAGAAAATTAGTTTCATGGATTTTATTTTATTTCCCTTTGGCAACCACCTTCTGCCAGTCTTCCAACAGGAGAGCAGAACTTAATGCTTTCCCTTTGCTGCATCCCAGGGAGGTAGGTGTGAAAGCCGGGGCTGCTTCTTCCCATTCATGTATCTGAGACTATATTCTTCCTTCTACATGACAGTCCTTTTCTATGCTCTATTCATCATTCAACCTTCATCTTTTCTCTGCTCTTCCTTTTGAACTGGGTCTTCTTATCTCCTGACTTCTCTTATTCTTGTCCCTCCTCTCCACCCACACACCCACAGAGTTATTACTGTATTACACTGTCTCACAAGCTCCACAGTCAAGCAGAGTAGAAGCAATGAAACAGGAAGAGAAAATTTCCTGCTTTCTGCATGATTACAAATTGTCTCCTCTTCTTAAGTCCAAGCCGTGTAAGTTCTGCAACACTTGGGATTATAGCCCAGGTGGCAAACTTCTGAAATAGAGGGGCATCCTGGAACAAAAGAATGCTGATAATACTTGCTAATAACTGCTAAGGCTTAAAAAGTGTCTCACTGAAAAATTCTGCAAGGTGACAAAAAGGTCTCAAATTACAGGGAACACAATTTCCAGTACTTGCTCTATTATAAGCACCGGTTGTTTGGAAATGCCAAAAACCCCTCCACTTACCGACACCACATCTTGCAAGATTTACTGAGCTGCCGAAATTCATTCATAAACACTCTGGCAAGATGAACTGCACAGCTTAGGCTAGGCACAGTAGGACCCCTCTTAGGTGTGACTGCTGGACCACCAGGGCAGAGCTACCCCCAGTCCCAACAGGAATGGCAGCAGAAGCCCTGCTGTGGGGCAGTGGTCCTCAGGATTATACTCCTAACACCGGCACTTCAAAAAACGCTTATGCCAATAAACATCTCCAGCAGAGTCAACACTGATAACAGACTAATTTTTTTTTTCAGCACTGTGTAACTGTTTTGTACCTTTTTCAGTATTGCATCAGTATTAGATGCCTCAGAGTATTTCTGATTTTAGGAAACAGCTCCCAAGCAGTTTACTTGCCCTATGAATATAATCCAGCTGTTTTTACAATGACTTTCAGTGTTCCAAAAGCAATGGCATATAAATATAACCCTTATACATGATACCAGACACGTATCAAGTCTAATGTTAAAATCTGGGCAGACGTTACTCTCATCTGGAGCTGTCTGTTCTGCCACATACACTGAGAAATCCCTCTCTGCATTCCCATTTTAAGGTAATATTTAATCAGATGCTAAGCCTGCAAAATGAAGATACCCACTGAAAGTAGGTCATGATTATTATCAAAAAGAAGATCACCATTCTGGATTATTTTACTGGGAATCTCAAGAACAGATTAGAGATTCTGTTTGGTAAAACAATACCTTTTTTTAAACACCTTAAATGGAAATGTTATCTTTTATAGTGATTTCTGCTGTAGGTGGCTTAGGACATAGCCATGCAGGACACAGTATTACTGATGTGCCCTTAATCCCACACTAAACCAAAGCCTCAGTGTAACAGTTCTTTTATCTGCTGGTGACTTTGTGAGAAATAAACTGTCTGCTGAACTAGCACAAATGGTGTTCCTATGGAACATGTATTCTTTTTGACAGAACTGTTTTTAGAAAGAGTGCACTGCTTCACCTATTACAGGAATAAACACTGCTTACATAGCCTAGTCTTTTATTGAATCATATAATAAAGAAGGAAATACTATATATTGCATCTATTACATTTTTGCTATCATTATTTTCAGTTTTGGAACGTAAAAATTAAAATTTCTATTCCTGGATGTAATTATTAGCTTAATATTCTCAGAGGGAAGCAATTTGCATAATCCTAGATCGAAACATCTATTTCTAGTCTCATTAACAGAATACAAATGACACGTTGCACAAAATGATGTGGCAAAATTATAACCGCATTAATTACGGCCGATGCATTTCCAAAGCAACTGGTGATAAATGCAGACATTACTCTCTTGATTTGTTCAGTCTTAATAGCAATAATGTGATAAATACAATAGTAAATAGAGCAAGTATTTAATATTTGTGTTTACTAGTGACAAAGCCACACCACTTCTTAGGTTTCAAGATCAAGATTTAAACAGAATTTTGCAACTGAATATTGAAATAGTTTCTCTTTTAGCATGAGATTTAAAAGAACCTCACTTAAAAAAAATATGCAAGGGGATGGATTAACCTAAGCAAGCATAAAAACAATTTAGAAATCAAAGCAGAAGTCTCTACCACTAATAGCAGATTTGTCACATAACAAAAAGCAAATTTAGAACAGATGAGTGGAACTCTAGTGAAGAATTTAATCTTCCTTAATCTTCTCACATGGTGTGATTAATGCCCTACCTTAGGGCTCTGGAAGATGATTTATAAGATAACAACAGAAACAATATACATTTTTCTGCATGCAAAATATACAGAAAAATAAAAAATATGCCAGTATACAGTTATACTCCTAAACAAAATGTTGCAGTCCCCTATTCCCTCTTACAAATGTGATTCAGCAGCGTGAGATTTGTGACACAACAGAGTAATATTCTTTGGTTCCTGGTTCCTATTAACGATGCTCTCTGTACAGCTGCCAAAAACGCTAAAGGTTGGCAATCAGCTAAGCGTGGATGAAAATGTAAGGCCATACTTAGGTTGCATAACTTTCACTACAGAAACGAAGCAATGCCTATTTGGTAAACAGGGAGATGGTGTTCTAGAGATCAATGAGAAGGATCAGGGAAGGCACAGAGAAGGGAGCTGGCAGGGACAGCAGCTAGAGGAGAACTGGGGAATGGAGGCCATCTCAGTGTGGTCCCAGCACCTGCAAAAGTCTGTTCCGACTCAACCTCCACACAAATCAGCAAATAAAAACAGTGTGTCCTTGCCACATAAACAGACCATTCCCATTCTCAAGAGTTGCATGCAGCATGCAATTTCAATCTAGTCTTATCGTACGTTACTATTCACACATTTTAAAAACTGGTTTTGGGTTTTTTTATTAAAAAAAAATAAAAAATTACCTGCCCGTATATGTAAATCTGCTACCTGACAAATAGGATTACTATGCTCAAAACACACCTACACTCGTGATTGGAGTGAGGGCCATCAAAACAGTCTGCTGCATTTCACATGGCGCAGAATGTAAGTTTGCCAAGAGCTGCAGAAAGGAGAGTTAAACATCAGGATTTTTTTAAAAAACATTTTTTTCATCTATTAACACCAGTATGCCTGCACTTTACATTGTATTTGGAGTTGGGATCTGAGTCAAAACATGTGTCCGTGTGTACCTGACTTTCACTATGCATGGAGGACAACCCACATTTAGAAACAGAATAGCAGCACAAAACAGAAATAATGTCTGGGAAACAGTGCATGAAGAAAAACCTGTAGGCTGTTATAACCTCAGTGCACGCCCAAACACATCACTCCCTGTGGTGTGTAAACTGAGTAAACACATTCTCCCGAGTTGTCCCAGGCTGTCCTCAGCTGGTTAGCCTTTTTTTTTTACCCTTTTCTTCTAAAAGAAGTAGCACATTAGGTCTCTAGGCCTAAAAAGATATGTTTTAGTCTCTAGCACTGAATTTTGAGACACATCCATTTGACAAGAAGACATAAGGAAACAACACATAATCAAAACCACTCTTTATTAATGATCTCAAAAGTCATCTTCTGAGTCACGGTCCTCAATTTTTTGCACCGGCCTCTTAATACCAATTATTAAGTCTATGGAGAGAAGCTCTGCAACACAATGAATAACTGAAACGACTAACTGGTATTTGCAGTACACTGACTCTAAGCCTTCGTTGTTCCCTGGCAGTGGCTGATTTTTTCGGAGTGAATTAATGGCTTTGAGATAGAATTTGGTAAAGCTGTCTCGTTCTGTTGTCCTGTACAACGCCTTGGGGATACTTAGCAAAGCATCAGCAACCACATTAGATACGACAGCTACCTCTGACTGCTGACATTGTTTTGCATAGTACTGAATATAATAATGTAAAAGGATTTCAAAGTAACCTCCTACTGGCAAAACTGATCCTGCTTCTATGAGGGAGTTGGAATGATCCTGTGCAATACCTACGCAACTCTCTTCCTGCTTAAATGGAACTATACTGCAACATGTTTTCTCTAGACCTTTGCCAGCATCCAGCTCACACACAGTCACACTATCGGTGTTACATGCCGCTAACGCAGCAGCGCTGTAGCGATTCGGCTTGTCCACCAGTGAACTACTTTCATCAGGGTCTAAAATTTTTGTCTCTGCTACATCACTAAGTGCTTTCAGCTGACATTCAGAAACCTGGTTACTATTACAAGAAATATTTTCTACTACAGTTTGTTTCTGAGTAGGTGAAGAATGCCAACTGCAAACACCTGAGGCTTTGTTCTGGCTTTCACCTTTCGATTTGCATTCCTCCCTCGGATCAACTGTTTTAAACAGCTGTTGCAGCATTGTGAAGGCCTCTTGTAAAGCAGCAGCATGTTGCTCATTGACCCCATCCACCGGCCCACAAAGGATCAGGCAATGGGGCTGAAAGGCACACACACTGGTGAAGCCAATGTGGACGCACCTCTTGGAGCCGAGCAGCAAGGGCTGGCAAAACGATGCCACTGCAGTTTCAGTGATTTCCCTGTACACGTTATCACCAAAAGGCGCATAAGGCGAGACACCGGTGATTTCACTGATAAGGGCCATTTCTTCCGACAGTAAGCACTCCACAACAGAAACACCATATAGTTTGGCATAGTAGATAACTATTTCGTCTTGCTTCGTGCTCGACAGTAACAGTTTAACGTTGTTGCTCTGCAAGTGTTTCACTAAGGCTTCCGTCCTCCTTGTGATCCAGCGCAGGGAAGCCTGATACTGACCCTCGGAGTCGACAACAAACTCGACGCCGGGGGCCGTCAGGGCGGGACGCAGGGGCTCGGTGACTAGCACGGCCCGCAGCTCCCCCTCGGCCGGGCAGTAAGCAGCGAAGTCCCTGCTAAGGACGATGCCGGGCAGGACGGCGGAGCTGGCCAGGGGCAGGCCGGGCACGGCGGCGTGCAGGGCCGCGAAGCGCCGCCCGAGGACCCGCAGCGCCTCAGGGCGGGCGGCGGCTGCCGGGGCGCAGCGGCGGCACAACTCGGCGCAGAGCCGCGCCAGGCGCCGCCGCTCCACGGGGCCCAGCCGGCCGGCCAGGTACGGCTCCAGCAGCGCCTCCAGCAGCGCCTCCGGGAGCCCGGGCGGCGCCGGCCGCCAGTGCCGCCGCAGCCCCCGCGCCGCCGCCCGCTCCAGCACCTGAGCCTCGAAGGCCCGCAGCGCCCGCCGCAGCCCGGCGCCGCCGCCCGCCGCTCGCAGCCCGCCCAGCACGGCCGCCAGCAGCACCACGAAGCTCTTGGCGCCGTCCCCCGTCGCGGCGCGGTGGCTGCAGGCGCGGGCCGCCATCACCCTGCGGGCACACGGGCAGCGTTAAGGAGGAGCCGCCGCCGCCGCCGGCCCCGCCCGGCCCCCCCGCCGCGGTACCTGGCCGCGGGCGGCTCCAGCCTCAGCGCCTCCAGCAGCCGCCGCCCGTCCCGCGTCGGCACCGCCTGGCCCGTGGGCCGCACCAGCAGCGCCCGCCCGCCCCGCGGCCCCAGCGCGCCGCACACCGCCCCCGCCAGCGCCGCCGCCTCCTGCCACAGCCGCGCCAGCTGCGGCATGGGCTCCGCCATGGGCTCCGCCGTGGGCGCCGCCATCGCCATCGCACCGCCCCTTCCGCCCGCCGCGCGTCACGGCCGCGCCCGGGCAAGGACCGCGGGGCGGCACAGGGGGACGGAGCGGGACGGGCACTGCGGGAGGCGCTCCGGGGACAGGGAGAGCGGGAGCAGGAATCGGTCCGGCCCGGGGACCGGCGCAGAGAGCCGAGAGGCTGAGCGGAGGTGCGACACATGTTTATTGCGGGCGGCGGCGCATCCCGCCGCCGCGTTACAGTTCAGATCCCTCACAGAGCGGTGATCCCGGGTGACGGACTGCGCGGGACACGCGGGGACGGGGGAGGCGGGCGCTGTGTCCTGAGCACTGATTTTCCCGCTTGGCAGAGCGAAAGGCCGGAGCAAGGCAGAAAGGAGAAAAAGTTAATCAGAAAAGGCCCAAATAATCTTTCCGTGAAGTTCTTATTTCGTTATGGCTATTTCTGTATTACTACAAAGTAGTGCAGCTTCACTGTAAACATCCAAAATCCTCCACTTTCGGCTCACCAGCCAGAAAGAGGGAATAATTTTAAGAGTTTTTAAGAGCTTTAAGAGGGGTTTTTTTTCCCCTTCCAGAGTCTGAGCAAGCAGGAAAATCAGTTCACAAACACAAAAGCCCTCACAAAAGGTCAGATGTTACATATGGCACAAATTTGACAAATCTTTGCATGTCTCGGAACAGCAAGAAACCCATCAAGAAGGCACTGTTTACAATACTTGAATATCTGCTAAATTTTCTGTGATTTGAGGATACTCTTGAAATAAAAATAATTAAAACGTACAGATGTACAGAATTGTTATAAGTTATTTACACAAACAGTGGTAATAACCAAAAGTAACAGCCTTTAAGAAACTATAGGAAACACTGAATCCCAAGTCTGTTTCATAACCACCAATTTAGCAAAAAAAAAAAATAAATTTGCCAAAGGCACAGGAGGGCAGCAAACAACAACCAAACCAAACCAAACATGACATGACAACCAGGCTATATTATACTCTCATGTAATGTCAACTGTTTACAAGGAATCAACATGTGAAATGCAAGAAATATCATCTACTGCTGAAAATGATACTCGTTGCATTTCACATGGCATATTTACTTTTTCTTAGCTTAGGTCATCTGTACCCAACTAGGAAACCTGTACCTAAATGGCAAATTAAAGGCATAGAGTGCATTTGAAAACAAACAAACCCAACAAAACCACATGGCAACAAATTCTGAAAATACCTCCTGTACAAGAAAAGAAACCCAAACAAAACAAGATTTGTAAATCATCAAATGTGAAAACAAGTGCTGTTTTAAACTTTAAATAGGAGGCCACAGCCGTCCAACATCTGCAAACTGTACAATCCATTTTTATAACTATGTGCAGAACTCAGTCTTAAGCAGGCAGCAGAGTTAAGATCTGCTGTACATCATGGTTAAATAGGACAATAGTGACACACTAAAGAAAAGGCTCCATACATGCCTGTGACCAGCTGTACTATAAAAATTCAGGAAGAAGTTTGTTCTATTCAAATGGGGGAACATCATATAAAACCCAGCAGAACAGGAATTACTAGGTTTTCACTGTACTTTTCAGGATTTATCTAATCATACAGTCAAGAAGTCTGCAATTTTACTTTTCAAAAAGCTTCATCACATAGCCTTTACCTTTTCAGATCATCACTAAAACCACTGTTACAACAGAATTCAGCTCTAAGCTGAAGAGGAAAATAAACATAGGGATTTTGTCTTGCTCTGTTCAAGTGCTTTCCTTATCTTGAGCTGAGCATGAATTTCAGATATGGAGTATCTGTTTAGTTTGACTTTGTCCAACACCAAGCTGCCAGCCAGCTTGCCGGGTCAAATCCAGTTACTAGCACAGTCCATGTACAAATACATACAGACTGTGTTACCTACTGCTCTTGAACAGAAGTGATTAAAAAATGAACATGAAAAGGCAGAAAGACATTTCTACTTACAAGGGAAATGGAAGCTTATAACTATCAGTCAAGAGTTTCAGCACCACAAATTTAGCAGAGTATTATTTTAGGGAATTGAAGTCATGGCCCAAATCTCACTTACCGGATTATTCTCATGTACAGAATTTGTTTAAAGGCTCACAGTAGATCTTAAGACAGGTGAAGCTTTGACATCTGAATGTAATAATCAAGGGTCAAATTCCAGGCTGAGAACGTTAAGTGAAAGCCATAATATTCTGCTTTCTTAATGCTATTTTATGCATGGCTAACAACTTCGGTTTCCACTTACAGACTTAGGCATTTGTAATTTTTTGTTTACAAAGGGACTTTGGTCTTGCCCACAGATCTTCTTAAGGTACCACATTCTAGAAAGGTTGTTCAAGACCAAACCATGCTAATGTGAAACTGTAAGCAATATGCTGAAGTTAACTGCTTGCACCATAAACTTTTACATAGCTAAGGCTCAAAGAAGGGGAAAGGTAAAAAAGAAGGGGAGGTGTGTGAAGCTGTCGGCCACAGAAATATATAAGCTAGAGAGATAAAAGAGTAAACAGTATTTTCACTAAGTACTAGTGAGACTGATGCAGAACAGAAAGGCAGATCACCTGGTGAGTCAAGGAGGCTGCCCACAGCAGAGGGATAACCTGGCCATGCCAAAAAGCCGAACATGCCCTTTGAACTATTCCACTGCCCAGGATGGATGTGATTCCTGAGGGGATCCTCTAAAAACGAACTTGTCTGCCCTTCACACTGTGCCGCTCATCTCCCTGTTGCCTCATCGGGGTTACTGAGAGTATCTTTACAATACTACAGCCCCTTCTTGACTTGGTGCGCTTGACTGGCACAAGGAACTCGCCAGATGAACACCAGCACTAAATTTTTTTGCTGAAATTTTACAAATTCTACACATGCATATATTTCTTCAAATAAAAACCCATTAGAAACCCTGGTTTTGAATTGAAACTTAATCTTCACATTAATTTGTATGGCTACAGCATACTAAGTAGGTGCATTCATGTATTCTGGTAGGTAGTATATACTTGCAGTAAGGAGGGATTTCACAAATACTTAGGGTTTCCCCCTCATTTGTTTTGATATATGTCATGTTAGCCACTGCAAAATTTCTGAACTTTCCCCTTGCAAATGTTTTCACTTGGAAGTGAACTCATGACAGTACCCAAATCTTTTTCTACATTTTCTGCCTCTTGGGAGGTTCAGCTCAAGCTGAACAAGCTACACATTAAACACACCTCTTCATCTTCACATTTTGTTTCAAAAATAAGCAAGAGTTCTGGCATCAGCACTCCTACCCTGACATGGCCATACCCAAATGTAAATTCAAAGCTGCAGATTTGTCAAGACTTACAAACATACTAGAAATTCTTGACATTTGCAATTCATGAGAGAGAGTAGACCAGGACAGTACCTTCCTGGGTGCTCTACTGTTAAAAACATGCTCTGTACAGTAGATGCAGGAATGCTTTTATGAAGAATGTGGAGTTTTAAAACTATAAAACAGCTGGCTTACAAGTCTATAGTGATTCAGGATAAAAACCTCATACTTCCAAAACAAATCAAGGACATTATGTTGCAGATTTCCTAAAGACTTCAGCTTTTTGCTTGCCAGTTCCTAATGTTCGTGATTTTTTGTAAAATAATGTAATTGTTTGGCTTTAAGCAAAAGCTTACTTCGAAACACCCAATGCCATTTACAAAAGCTGTTGGCTACTTCAAAAGTTCCTTTGTTACAAAAATGAGAAGTTTATATGTAATGAAGTATGCTCGTTTATCATTCTACTGTAACAGGAATCATCCTGCCTACAGGGTCTGACCTCTGACTTTTTAACTTCATCTATTCTGTGGTGAAGATTGATCAGTACAGTGTATGACGTAATAAAAACACAAGGCTGATGTCGTATGACTACGAGACAGAGGCACACACCAGGAGCAAGAGTGTACTGGCACTTACACAATTCTTACTTCAGCTGGATAGACAGGAGTATGATTCTGAACCATGAACGCTGAGGCAAAGTTCTGTGAGTTGTTGCTACATGGTTCTTCTAGATAATATTGCATCATTTAAAGTCCAGCTTAAAATATGGTCCCCAGTAACAGTTTGATCATCCCAGTTTGAGAAGGCCCTTGTTCACAATTCCTATTTGAACAAGAAATTAATGATAAGCTGTAGTAGAACCAGGAGTAAAATGAAGACATAGTGCTTGAACTGCAGGAAATGGTAGTCCGCGGGTGGTGAATTAGAAGAGACTCTATTTCGTAGAGCCATAATGTCCCTGTAAGAGAGAAAACAGTATCCTGTAAATTACAAACTAGACAATTTGGCATTTTCTATTATGTTAAGGCTCCCTACAGAAGGCAGCTTTTGGGGAAAATTATGAAATATCAGTGAGCAATCAATATTTGTGAAGAAGAATAAAGACAGCAAGGCTTCAAAGCAGAAAGGGAAAAAAACCAGCTATGGAATGACTATTTTCTAAACAATTCTAAAGCACTTTGATTAGTACTACCTCTTAATGTCTTCTTGTGTTTCCTTTATAGATTCAATGGCACTCTGCAGTTCACCAAGGTCTGCCCCTTTTTTCCTTATTCTTGTATTGTGCTTCAGAAGTTGTGCTAGAAAGATTCAAAAGCCAGATGTAATTGAAGTGACTTCAGCCCCCAAAGGAATTAAGTACAAATGACTAACTAAACCAATTGCAAAAATGAGGAGAAAGTTTTCTAACTATCTTCTATTGAAAACTTTATTTTGGAGTCACCTATAGCACAGAAGGACAGCAATTTAAGCACTTGAAATATCTTAAGCTCACCATGTTGTTTAATTTTGGCAAGCATTATCAACAACAAAAATCTGTCCCCCCAGCCACATACCAATCTACAAATTAAAACAATTCATCTTGTTTTAAGAAAGAAAAGAGTTCACAAGCACCATTCTTTTTCCCTAGGTATAAATATGTGCAGCATTTAAGCCTGCCTACGCTGCATTTAAAAGGATAGGAAAGTTTGCAATTAAAACCATGAGCTGTTCTGCTCCTCTTGTTTTCCAGAATGTGCTTCACATTGTATCCAACGTGATACAAAGCATAATACAGTCATTGAGATAAGAAGAGTATGTATGACTCTGAACTCTTTAACTGTCAAATAAATTTACTATTTCTGTATGCAAGTGTATCTTTTCATACCTTCACTCCCAGAGGAATCCTGGTTATCAGGCTCCGGCGATGAGAAACCACACTCTCCTTTCTTCTGACTGGCTGGCTTTCGTTTAATTTTTGGAACAGTAACCTAAAATTGATAAACTTATGTGTTATTTCCAGAGAACCAGAACTGTAGCAAAACGGGACATTCTAATAGTTACAGTTAAAAGAACAATATTCAACAGAAGTCCAAGTCAAAATTTTTCAGGCATAAGCAGCCTGAAGTTTGTGTATCTTCCCTTTTATAGGATAATACCCATTAAACTGCTGAGTTTGAATTTGCATATTTTATACTCCCATCCATTCAAGTTCACCTTGACTGCTTAGGATGCAACACAAAAGTGAAATAGTATGGACTGGATAAACAACATTTTTGTAGATAACAGCATTTCCTATCAATCCAAATGCTTTGATGACCTTTATACAGATAATGCATAATATATACAAGTCCCTGGATCTTGCTGCATGTGCTGTCAGAACTGGAACATACCATTGGTGTCCGATGTCGAACTTTTGTTTGGATTGTGCCATCTTTTTCAAACTGGATCATATCATTCAAAGGGTCCCATGGTCTGGTACTAGAAAAAGGAAATATTATTAACACTACAGCGATTTAAATATTTCCTTGCTCAGAAACTACTCAGTATGAAAAAGCTAAAGCTCTCCCTATATAGAAGTCAGACATGCAAAACGTGATCTGATCTTCTACTTATAGCCCAGTCCTAACCTAAAGGGTTAGGGGTTTTGACTGCTTTTTGTTGCAATTTTTTTTCTTTTAAAAGATGCCTAGAAAGAAGAGGTTAAGAATCAGTTACCTCAAACTTGCTTTCATCCTAAAGGGGCCTGTAATCAAGACTGGTTTCATGAGACACTAATGAGCTATGCACAGTTTTCTTGTTCTGATTTTTAAGAGTGCTTTTCCAAGTACAGCCCGATACAGAACTTAAAAAAAACCAAAACAAAGCAGTGGAGAGTAATAAGTAGCCAAAGGCAAAGACCAATTGCCCCACTGATTACAGCTGTGGACTGTTTCAGGACAGAAACTGCAAGTGAGCTGCATCACGGCCGTTCTGACACATGGCTTTAGGGAGAGTAGATTAAGCACGGATTTCTTTTAATGTGCTCCTGTATGCCTTTTAAATAGTTTGTAGATGTTTCATATGTGGTGAACATAGTCCTGCACTTACATCTTAGCTTAACCTGACTTGAATTAAATGCCATCTGAGGTAAATGGGTTAAGAACTAGGCATTGCTCTCTTCTGTATTTGTAATCCAGATGTCTAAATCCATAATCCAGATACTTTAACAAATGCCACTGCTCACTGACCACACCTTTCACAGTGAGCATAAAAAACTGCTCTCTACATGGCCCAGGTGGTGAGCCAGTATTATATGCTTAAAAGGAGACAGAAGCTTCTTCCAGGGAATGCTGAAAGTGCTTTCTAGCACATAGTAAAATTTCCATGGCACATCCTTGAACCACAAGGCCTCAAGGACACAAGAAATAATGCAGATTAGCAAGATAGACTATCCCCTGCAGCTTTAATACCTAACAGATTTGAAGTACAGTACTTTTCCTAATGGTTTTACACAGGGTTTGAGAGTAAGGACAGTCAATTCAGCTGTACTGTTCTAACGGGAAGAGGCATCAACAGCACTAAAGGGTTCAAATCAAGAGAGGGCGTGTCACAGAGCATTTAATCTAGTAGGGAAATTTCCCTGCTGCTGGATGTTTTTGATGGTGAGAGTCTGAACAAACTTATTAGGAAACCGAGGAAATTCATGGAAAATAAATTTACTGAGAGTTGCTAAATACACAGAATCTCTGCTTGGTTCCAGGAAATGTCCAAGTTGCAAATTTTCTGGAGACATAAAGAGTACTCAGGATACTCGTAGTCTATACGTACACTTAGGCCACTGCCTCACTATTTGCCATTCTTCTACATAAAGGAGAAGGTCTCCCAGGTTTAGCCACAGAAATATACTTCCATCATCCATGGCGTCAGAGTTACTTAACTCGGCGTGTATCATCTTTGGATATTTTACTGTTACAGTCCCTACAATACAGAACAATGCTGGGTACTGAAAAACAATCAGCAGAATGTGGGTGTTCTATGAAAACATCACAAGTCCAGGCCTCAGCTCCAAGCTGACTTTTGTGACATTGGTGAGAACACAGAATGCATCCCAGAAGTCAGGGAGACAGCTACATCTTCATCTTCTGATCCACATCATCACACTGAGATTCACACACACTCCTGTATGCAGGGCATATTCGACAGCCAGGCACAGCCATCTGGTCCCAGCACTAACCACTGCTGTAAACCTGTTATTCTCAGATTTATTCTAATATATAACAAATTAAACAGCTCACATCAACGAAGCACAGGCTTCTCTGATTTTCAGACACTAGATTTTCCGATTTCCAGCTGGTATGGAAAATCTGTGTAGCTGCTTTGGTCAGTGTAGGGGGGAAAAAGGGAGCACAATAAACCCCAAGGTGCCATGCCCAATAAAATCTAGAACATAGTATGTAAGCTGAATGTCTCAGTGCATTTGCTCCTAAAGCCACAGAAGAGGCTCAGCAACATTACTTCAAGCACTCAACAAGCAGTTTTTGCTACCAGCACTTCAAGACTCACTCAGCATATTTGTAGTGCCATTCTCCTGTGACTGCATCCTGGTCGAACAGCTTGCATGTCCACTCTTCACCCTTCAGTTTCCTCTCTTTGGCACTCTTTCTTTGAGCTTCTTCCAGAACATATTTCTCCTGAGTAGCTTCTGTTTGGTCTTTATTATTTATTGCTCTTGTCACTTGTTGCCAAAGCCTGACAAATGAACAATATACAGACAGAATCTGGTTGACAAAATAATTGCAAACTATTTCCTCAATTATAGGCTAAGTAAATAGACCACCCTCCAAACAGAACATTACCATTTGTAATATGTTTTATCTGCATTTCTACCATGACTTTCCATGATTGTAAAGTTTATAAATAATGATCTTATATTTAACAGTGTTACTTTTTTGTTTTACAGACCAGTATCATTAAACATGGAAAATAAATTATAATTTGCTTATAATTTGGAGAAGATGAGTTTTATCAAAATAAATACATGGTTCTAAAGTGAGCTTACTTCTCTGACTCAAAGTCATCTTGCTCTTCAAACTTCACCGTGTATCTAGGTAATCTGCGCTGCTTTATATCAGATGTTGGGTTCCAGAATGTCTCTGAAACACCTGTCTTCTTATCAGTAATAGTAACTTCACTGTCCTGTAACAGATATGAGATACCTTAATTGTAATTATATCAAAGAGTGCCAAAATAACAAAAAAGGGAGGAATAAGCTTTTTTTTTTTTTGTAATAAGAATTTATTTTATTTTGAATGCATGCAGTTAAGGATATTTAGATATGCTAACTTTAAAAGTCTATTTCTGCCTTCTGTACGAGGTTCTAACTTGGAACAGAGATGCTATGGAATCATTAAAATGTTCAAAAACCAGCAAGGCCATGTCATCTTACAAGAACTGGAACAAGCTTAAATATTTCATGTTGGTGCCATAACAATTCTGCATGGTACTAACACACATATCAAAATATTTCACAAGCTTCAATGCGAAGAAGCATTTCCTTTTCTTCATTAACTACTTAAACATGCATAACTTCTCCATTTTCTAACAGCTACAAGTAGCACTATGTTGATTCTATACCTTCTTGAATACTTTCTATAAAAGCAGTACTTAACTCTTTTTTTCTTTCAAACTTGTCTTTTTTGTAACTAAGTGCTATTTTCACCTGTCTCAACTGTCAGCCAGAATTTAAAAAAGACCATCACTCACTACTTACCCAGTGACCCTCTAAAAGAGCCAGAACTTCTTTGCCAAGCTTAATTTTCCCTGATATTTGGTTAACACTGTCGTTGTTACCCAAAAAAGGCTGCAAAATAAAAGGTTTCATGTTTATTTTGATAACATATTACTTTTGTTTCTATGTTTAGGGTTAAGCAAAAAAGCACATTTATGAAATGAGCTGTAAACAGCCCTTATGGCTTTTAGTATTATATTTTCTTCCTTTTTAATTCCCAAAAGAAGCCTAAAACCACAGTAAGTAGTTTCTTTAGGCTATATTTCAAGAGATTTGATGAGCAAAAGTATTGTCTAAGAAATGTGTAAAGAAAACAGTAAATAATGCAGAAAACAGTGACACAGTAATATCCTGAAGGACATGGTCATTTGCTACGTTAATTTCACCAATTTGCCGAGGGACCATTTGTTACTAGAGATTAACTCTTGCACAAGCAACAACAGCCGGGGATTTTTCTTTGGCTTTTTGACAGACTGCACATGTATGCTGTGGACTGACAAGGCAAAATTATCAGTTAACACAGCCTCTCACCTTTTATGTTTCCCCTGGTAATTTCAACCACATGCAATTTCCCTCTCCACGTGCACACTTCTTGACAACTATTTGTTCAGTTTTAAATCAGTCCCTACCTCAAAGATGGCAAACATATTTTTCAAAAGTGTAAGCCATCTAGGAGTAGTTTAGAAACCTTTGTTTAGCTTATGTGAATGCAGAGATGCTCCTACAGTATGCTCAGCTACCAAAAATAGTCCATGTACTGGGCATTAGGCTGACATAAATGTCAGCCAACTGTTAGCCTTTGAATAATTTTTATTTGAGGCACACAAAATGCCTGAAAGACTGATCAGATCACTAAACACTTCCCCTGTTCCTACACTTTCCTAGACACACACTGTTGCTGCTGCTGGAAATGAGACAGACCGTTGCTTTTTCCCCATTAGAGCTGTTCTTAAGAGTCATACAACTAACAATATGTTTGCATCGCTTATCACTAGATATGTATAGAGCACTGTAAATTTCAGTCAAAACCACTGGATCCAGAAGAATACATTAAGAAAATAATGACAACTCCTTTTATTAAAAAAATAAAAACATAAAACCAGCAAGTTTGATAGATTCAGACATATGAAAATGAAGTAGTTAAAACAAATTCCTCTATTTTCCAAAAGATAATTCCATACTAAATCAGACCATATTCTAAGAAGTCACAAAACAATTTTTTTTTTAAGCATCATTATGTTCATTCTCCTTTTTGTGCCCACTAGCAGCATTTACTAACCTTGAGTTTGAATTCAATTGTTGCACTGTAGCCAGTTTTCTCACAGGTGATGTTGACTGTTCCTCCAAGCTCTAAGGTCATTGTACCATAAAGAATTCCTGCAAGGGGAAAAAAAATGAAGCTAAAATGAATGTTTTTAACCGAACAAAACAAAAAACCGTCAGCTATGTGGGTACAATTCCTAGAGTAAACATGCTTGTGCCAGAGGAAAAGTTGTATTTTCAGATGACCTTTCCTAATGATAATCATGATCTTTCTGCCAAATAAGATAACCCAAACAGAAACAAAGACATCTAAGTGAATTACAGATAAGCAGGAAAAACAGTTTATGAAGACATATCTTTGGCAGCGTACGCTGCTGGCCCTAGCAAGGGTGATGTTTAGTCTTATTGGAAATGATCGGAGAAGGGAAGCTTCTGAGGTTAAGACAAGAAAATAACCTACAACAAAAAGAACAAAGAAAAACTTCCCTCAAACAGAAGCAGTATGTACAATCAGACCACAGGTGAAGACAATAATAGACAATCAATATAAAACAACACTGATCACCCCCCTAAAGACTTTTGGAAGTACAAGGTTGACAGTGCTGAGTACATTTCCTTCCCACAAATACTGTCTTTCCCTTGCAATCCAGTGCTTGAAACACTGAATATATTTGACATACACTGGATGCATGTGCAAATACGTTTGTTTCACCATGCACATTCTCTTTCTCTGCATATTCTCCTACCTTTCTCCCTTTCTATCAGCTTTACTAGTCACACTAATCCTCCTTCCTGTTTGACTTGAATGTATGAATATATGTTATCTGGGTTAATTGTGTAGTATTATTTTAGTCACCAAAGCCATAAAAAAATTGAACACAATATTAAAAACATTAAAAAACAATGGAAAGAGAAAAGCCTACTAAGCTTACGTCAAATTATCTAATTCTGCTAATCAATCTTCATACATCTCAAATGAAGAAAATATTATATTTGCTGACTTTATAGTTGGCCTTCTGAAAGAGAATTCTAGCTATTCTGAATAAGAATTTTGGAATATATGGGTAGACAATCCGGAATAAGTTACAGCTTAAAAACAAGCAATACTGCAGCGTATTTTGCACTACTACTGACCGTCCAGAAAGCTTTACAAACCACTGATTAGTTTCCCATAAAGACAAATGTTCACAATTTACAATTGAATCACACAGTGAAGTGTAGATGCTATACCGCCTTTTATGTTTATAAGAGGAAAATATTGGAAAAAGCTCAAAATTGTTCTAAAAAAAAGGCAACTCAAACAGTAAATTAGTATCATGTAGTGATAGCTATATATATATGCTCTTACTATTTCTGAAAAAGAAATATCTTTTTCTGTGCCAAAAAATAAAACATGGCTTAAATAACAGATGTATTTTTCTCCTTATAAAATATGCAGAAGCCTAGATCCACCAATGTTGCCAACGTTCAGAACACTCTTCTCAGATGACAAGCTTGGATCCAACACAGTATGTTATTTACAATAATGAACTAGTGAGAATAACAAACTTCTGTTCTCATAACTTTACCATGTAGAGAATGAAAAAACCCCACTACCTTTACAATGGGCATATGGCATTGTCATTACGTAATCTTCTCCCCTATTTAGAAATGTTAGCCGTCCTTCTCCATCTAGTATGGCAGATAATGAATTCCCTGAAATTCAAAGACAGAATATCATATTTCTCACCCTGAAAGACAACAGTCAACATTTCCTAATAACAGCAATAAAAATTAAAAACATCAGTATATTTAGCACTGCAGTCTATCCTGTCTAGTGAAGCCACTATAATACAGTCTCTCCAATTAAAAAGTAAAATACTCCAAAAACAGAAATCGAAAGAATAATACAGCAATCAAACACTGACTTTTCTAACAGCCTTCTTTCATCCACAAAACACAGCTCAAGTGCACCTATATTACATTCCTCAATAACAGTACAACCAAAAAAACCTCATTATTTACCATAGAACTTTGATTTGGCCAGAATGCTACCACTAAGGCAAAACCCATCCTTGCGGTTACTAACGTAGAAGGCAGATATTGGAGGGTGATGTGAAACCTGTTGAAAAAAAACAACACACATTTAAAAAAAAGAAAAAAAAAAACAAAGGAGGAAAAAAAGAAAACCAAGAACATGTAATACAGTATAAAACTTGAGCTAATAATGACAGAATGCAAACTTCAGGCTGCACATATTAGAAAACAGTTAATTTATGTGAAATGTGGCTGTAATATTTGGAGATAAAGACCAAGCAAACACCTACTGAATTTCAACAGTTAAGAAAATTAGCATCTGAATTGTCCTGGAGGAAGAGGGAACAGAAATGCTGTAAACACCTTTGTCTCTCAAGGAAGGGACACTTAAAGGAGACATCTGTAAGGAAACTATGCTCTCCAGGAGAGCTTTTAGGATACTACTCATACATTTCAATACATTTTCTGAAACTACCAGTCATTTAGCTAGCACAAATATACAACATGTTTATTTTTCTTAAAAATATTGGTTCCAGTCATTGCATCTACCTGTTCTGCAATATAAAAAGTCTTGCTATTTGTCCTTGGATGAATCCACATGCAGCGGAAAGTCTCTCCAAGTATAGGATTGTACGGCTTTTTTAGTCCCTAAAAAGAAATAGAGAGTAACCATACTATGCATGTACACAAGCCACACAGCGTGTCACTGAAGATGCACACACACACAAAAAATAATATATATGCTGGAGTACATGATATATGTACTGAAGTATATAGTATTTTATTTCGTCATTTCAATATTGTGCTGAGTTACTCTGCTCTTCAGTCTAAGGAAAATGTCATACATTTAGTATATCCAGTAAACTATTCCAGGCTACATGTAAGGAGACACAGAATATAAGATTTTTTTTTGGTAGAATTGTTACAGAGCTTTTGTCTGAAGTTAGGTAGTAAGTACTTACTTTTAATACTGTTTCCCACCAACATGACTATAAAGAGTATTTAGTGAAAAGCTAAATGCAGTAGTGGAAACATTAGTCCTCCAATTGCAGAATATTATCACTGAAGAATGGTAAATATAGAACTGGCTTAACTTTATCAAAAAATATTTAGCTCAACCTCTACACCAAGGGACAAAAGAAATTGAATAGAATCTATTCTAAGCATGGTTAAGGACCAGAAAGTTCCATGATCTATTTCTGTAAGAAATAAAAACTAAAAACTTAACCTTGCTTTTTAAAAAAATGCATAACAATTTAAATGGAAAAATTTACTCCAGCACAATCCTGAGCCCTCAAACTAGACACAATGACTAAATAACAAAATAATACGTGAAAGTACACCTTTGGCTTTTTGTAGAATCCTGACAAATACCACTTCACTACTTTTTTCATGCGGTTGTAAGCATTCTCTTCAAGAGCAGCTCTGTGAAACAGAACACACAGACTGTCAGCTTACTGAGACAATACAATCAGCTTTGTCTCAGCTATAACACTATCAACTGTTATATCTTGAATCTATGAGCTGACTAAAATCACAGGTTTGTGATTTGCAGTACTGTAAAACTTTCAGGCTAATCTCACCAAATTCAGTTTTCAAATAATTTTCAGAAAACTGAAATCAAATAAAAAAAATCAGAAACTGTATTTCCATATTTTAGTCTGTTCTTTGTAACAATAAATTCTGTTCCACCTCCACTCAAGTTCTTCCATTTATAAGATACTACTCCAGAGAACCAGCCTGCTCATGTGCAGAGCTCTGAGTTAAATAATATTTCAATTTACAGTCTTTAATTTATTACCTACATTTGAGCAGGCAACTATGAATCTGGACAGAACTTAACACTGTATTAAAAAGTTTCACTGGTACTGGATTCCCATTTTAAATATGCTTCTTTGATAAAAAAATCATTAAACTAATTTTGAGAAGTCTTCTAACCAGTCTTCAGAAGCTAAACCAAAAACACTTGCAACATGATTGTTATTAAATTACTAAGAGGGGCCAGACTTCAAGATGAACTATATGAGTTCTTAGTCAGTTAGCTTTCAGAAAACAAGGATATCTGACACTGTTGCCCTATTTTAATTTAAAAAAAAAAAATGGAAAGAATGAAAACCAGAGATAGAATTTACTTACTCAGACAGAAAGTCTGCATGGTAGTAGTAATCAGACAGCTTGTCCAGGAAAGAGCGAGGTTCCAAGATAAATGTAGGCAGTACAACCTTGGACAAATCCATTCCTGGCCGGACTTGCTTTAATAGTGTCCAGATCAAACTTTTATTTTCTTCTGAGACTACTTCTGTCTGAGCAGCCTCCCCTGCCTAGGAAGAACCGAAAAACTGCTTACAGAAACGAGAAAGAAAATAATCCTCCAGAAGACAGGTCAACATTTTCTATGGTTGCAGTAAGAATGGAAAATGGATACTTAAAATGCACCACTCAGAGATGCTGCAGTAACTATGGACGAAAGATCATGTTTTTATAAATATACTTATGACACATTTTTAATGATGTACAACAGATACACTACTCAGCATTAAAAACTGTGTTTCTTCGCATCAGCCCTAGACTAGAAAATCTTGAGGTAAAATATTGTTCAGAAAACCTTCCTTAGCCCTTTCCTAGGCATCAAGCGCATTATTCTGTTCTCACATGCATGACTTACACACCAAAGGGCTGCTCATTCTACCAGCTTTTCCCAACCATGAAAGCTGACACATTTATGCTTTGCACTGCCTTGACCAGTCAGCAGTATCAGTGGTTTTTCTTAAAAAAACATGACTTAAGGGTAAATGAGTAAAATCAGCAGCCACACTTCAATATACTTCCTTCTGTCCAAGGGAAGATATTCCTCCTTATAGTTTCTGAAGTCAAAAGCAATGATTGTAGGAAAAGCAAGCAAAAATACCTTTTCAGAACAGTTCTAAAATGCATATTCAAGAATTTGTTGCCATCCTAAACACCTCAGCTTTCCTAAAATATTGCTTTGTCTAGAAACAACAATAGAAAGCACTAAAGCATAAAGTATGCAAGTTCCATAGGTATGAAAAAAATTTCAAAATTAGCACTTAAGGAGAAAGGAGAGGTTTGAGAAGAAAGTTTATCTTGATTTCTGTTACTAAGTTTTTTGGTTTACAAATCCCTGTCATATTTGCCTGTGTAGATACATAAAACAAGCTGCAGAAGTGCAATGGCATCTGGGGTATTGTTAGAATGCAAGGTGACAGCAGAAACACAGCCAGCTTTCCACTAAATTCTGCAGACCCCACAACTGCTTAACTCCTCGCTTGCAGTAGAAAAAAGAAGTGTCAGCTTGCATTCGAACCTTCAGCTTGAAGATTTTTACTTGAAGAAAAACCAAGACTAAGTTAATAAAAATAAAATACAAGTAGCAACAAAGGAACAAGTAGTCATGGTCAACTTCTGCTGCATGTGGCCCTTTCAAACAGCACCTCCTGCCTAAGTGATATCCCAGATAATTTCATTATCTCTGTTAAAATCTCATATATTAGCACAAGAGGGGCAAAACAGAGTGGGTGAACAGAACCTTTTCGACTCATTATTACTGAAAATATGAAAAGCCAATCCTGCAAGTCAGCTTTCAAGTGCAGTCTGACCCCTAAAATATCAGCATCCTATTTGGAGAAGCTGCTGGCTCACTACATCGACAGCACTTTTACCTCCCCAAGTTCTTCATGACTCTGTTCTAAGTAAGTAGTTTCCTTGATATCAATTGGTTCTGGATCGACAAAAGAATCATCCTGTCGCTCTGATGTGTCGCTGTCGCTTTCTTCGCTTTTCCCCAGTCCTTCATTATCAGATTCCTCATGGTCATGGTCATTGTCTTTATCAGACTTGTCAGAGTATGTATCTTGATCTTTAAAGTGTTGTCTTTCAATTTCACTATCATTTAGCCTATTAAAAAAAAAAAAAAGAAAAGGCTAAATGAATCTTCAACTTTACACAATAGTTTCACTGTTTCCAAACCAGGATCTTAATAAAATATACACTAAAATTGCTGGTATCAAGCCTGATCTGGCAGCAGTGTCAAACTAGCTTTGCTGGAAACATATGGATGTACTCTTCTCACTGAAGTGTCAAACACACAAAGTTTAGAATAGTTACACTGGAAGGGACTTCCAAGTCTTCTGGTCCAACTGCCTGACCAACAGTTGAAACGTGGTATTGAACGCATTGTCCAAATGACTTTTAAACACTGATGAGCCTGGGGCATCAACCACCTCTCTAGGAAGCCTGTTCCAGTGTCTGACCATCCTCTCAGTAAAGAAATACTCCCTATATCCAGTCTAAACCTCTCCTGATGCAGTTTTGAACCATTTCCATGCTTCCTATCCCTGGATACAAAGGAGAAGAGTTCAGCAGCTCCCTTTCCACCTCCTCTCCTCAGGAAGCTGTAAGAGAGCAATCAGGTTGTCCCTCAGCCTCCTTTTCTCCAAGCCAGACACACTGGGAGCTCTCAGTCGTTCCTCACAGGACACACCTTCCAGCTCTTTCACCAGCTTTGTACCACCTCGGGACATAGTTGAGGACCTTCATATCCTTCTTAAACTGTGAGGCCCAGAAGTGCACACAGCACTCCAGATGAGGCCACATGGCCTCTGAATACAGTGGCGTAATCACCTCTGACCAGCAAGTTATTTGGGTTTGATGCACCCCAGGATGGGGTTTGCCCTCTTGGCTGCCAGGGCACACTGCTGATCCATGCTGACCCCGCTGTCAGCTAGCACCCCCAGACCTCCTTCCACTGCCCCTCAGCTGGGCCCCCAAGCCCACTTCATGCCCAACAATGACCTCAGCACCCCCAGGGCTGTGGTGAGAGCAGGGCTGGTCTCCAGCCACTCTTCTCCCAATTTATACTTGTGCCCAGTGTTACTCTGTCCTAGGTGCAGACTATAACATTTGGATCTGTTAAATTTCATGCCATCGATGACTGCCCAACGCTCCAATCTACGCAGACCTTCTCTTGCTATTAACATACTTAAAAAAGCTCACTCTCAGTGGAAGCTAAAATTGCTTTCACCACCTTTCTTCTCCCTCTTCTGCCAACCCCGTTAAAGCTAGACCTGCCAGATTTTTGCTTAGATAGTTAAACACACTAAATACTCTTAGAATATACGATATCAAAAGATCTACTTAATTAAAGCATTAGTCTTAATTAGACTTAACAGCTGTAGCTAATTGCTGTGATTGTAATCAGGCCAGCAGCTGATATTAAACTACTATTCAAGAGTACAGCTCTCCAGCTAAATTGTACACTGCAGTTATATTGTTTCTACAAGATAACAGAAGGAGCAAAACTGTAGCTGAGCCAAGCTTGGTCATCTGGATAGGGCCTTGAATTGTTGCCAGAAGCAACAATTTGCCTTTTTTGTGCTTTTCTAAGACTATCTATGCTAAAAGGAATTGCATTTTTCCCCAGTTTAGGCCTCTGTCTCAAATACAGGAGCATATCTTAACAGCAGTACAAAATTCCTGCCCTCCCACAAAAGACAGATTGGACAGCAAAGTCTTCATAGGTAGGAGATATTTGAAATAAATTTATGTCCACCTGAAAGTATATTGAATTGGTGGAAGATTATTGAGAGAAACTATTCATAGCACAAGCTTTAGATGCAATTATTTCAAATAAAGGACTAAATATTTTATCATTTTTAATGCACTTTGGTAACACAATTGAAGCATTAGAAAACACCATTCACTATACTTGTTTAATAATGTATTTCTACATAAGCTTATGCTCTCAAAAGCTGACTGAAAGCATTTATTGAAATAAACAGGGAGTTAGTCAAGGGCACTCAGACATTAGACACCAGGTGATACCAGACAATTTTAACTTTTGTGCATTTAATTTAATAATAGAGTGACTGAATTATTACACATCCTTCTGATGGTTCAAAGATAAGACACACTGATAAATAATTTAAAAAATAATTTAAAGAAGAATTATTAATTTCTTTAACCAAAGAACAGCACCTTAAATTCACATCTACCAACTTCTGCCACATGTACTAAGCTTCTTATCTTCTGGTGAAGCTAACAAGAGACACCAACTTCAAAGTTTCATTTTTCCTATCTTGCACAGTTTAACCAAGTACTTAAAACTTACAGCTTCAAGTTCCTTGGGCCAAACTTTCCTCTGGATCCACTTTGCTTGAAAAAGGATTTTTTTTTTTGTTTTATGTGCAGAGTATAAAACACAGTAAAAAGAAGGCATATAAAGAGAACTCAGGAGCAAAATGAACTGCAGCCTTAATCTCCCTGTGGAGAAGTTATCACTACAAGGTTCTGCCAAAAAGACAATCAGGTTTAGTAATTAATTCACTTACGGTAGGTTTTCTCCACTGTGCATGTTGTTAGCACGAAGCAGACCATAGAAAGAGACATGACTACTGTCTGCTGAAGAGTTCAAATCGTGTTCTTTACCTTCCCTAATCATTGTACGTTTAAGCAGACTTGAACATTTCAGTGCCAGCTCCAAAGCATCCATCCAACACCTGCCTAAAAATAAATTTAGTATTAGATTAAAAATTAAGGATTTAAAAGAACTATACTACTTCCATTTTCTAATTGGGAAAATTAGTCTTTTAGGCCTGCTTTACATTGCCTTTGAAAACACACTTCAGAGTTTTCCATGTTACATGCATTAGATTTTATAATCTGGTGGGGACATAAGAACAACTTACAACTACCTAGCTGTGGTACAAGGGATGCTTCAGAGCAGGACATGCAAGGTAAATCATGATTACATTACAGCATATTCCAGCATTTCTTCCTTAATACGAGCCTGACTCCACCCAGGCCCTGACTGTGAATGCCTCCAAAGTTGCCTGCAGCCCTGCTCTAATTCTGAAGACTAAGTAACTGCATCAGTTGGCAAAATTTGCCCAAGTAATACGATAACAATGTGGAAAAAGATAGCATATAAATACTGTTTCAAAATATAAAAAGTAGATATTCTACTTTGGAAAAAAGTAACTAAACAAATTTGTATATTCTTTCCACTTCATAATTTTTCATTTTCATGTATCAAATCAATTTCTCAATGCAGAAGGCAAACTATTTTTAAAGTCTACAGGGGTATGCTTAATTAACCGGTAGATGAAAAGGACCTGCTAGGAAAGCTAAACAACACTCTTAAGTTTTGTTTGCACATTGTAACCTTGGAAGGTACTTGCACTGACCACCACCTTCCCAACGAAGAGTGTCACAAAACTATGTTTTGAGGGAATTATTACCACTAGAACTCTATGCAACTGCTGCACTTAACAGACAAATGCTTTAATGAGAATACGTCCACATTAGCACTTTACAAAGGCACTAGCTTTAGACATACATTAATACAGCCTAATCATAAATAACCCATTCCCCCTCCTCTACCCAGTCAACACAAGGCAACTGCAATTTCAGTGACATCTTCTTATGTCAATATTCTCCTCCAATAACCAGGAAAATCTACTAGTCCCAACACAACTGAATGTACTAAACTAAGGGAGAACTTTAACAACAACTAACCTTCAATCAAAGTGCTGTAACAGATATGATAAGACAACTAAAAGCACCTCTTTCTAATAACTAACTGTTGTCACTGCTGAAAAACAATGAAATATCTATTTACCATCTGATTCTGAAGCAGCTCGGATGATCAAATAACTGCTGGGCAATGGCTGAGTTATAGAACCAACTGCTTCACCTTTGGGACCCTTGAAACAGATAAAACAAGGAACAGCATCAGATATTTCAATTCAGTTTTGCAGATTATCTTTCAATGTAATAACAAGCTGACACACTGCCGGGCTATTTACTGTCACTCAGCAACATCTAACAAAGACATGAATGGAAAGATGGACAGCCCTCTTTTACTGGATTTCTCCTTCAAGTCTGCATTCTAAGTATAGGACCCAATTCAAGCCCACTTTAAAAAGAATGGTCTTTGGGATTAAAAAAATTTTTGGTGGGTTTTTTTTGGGTTCTTTTGTGTAAATCAGACTTGGCATAGTAAGTTGGAAATGCTCTGCTGATGCTACTTATAGCAAGATGACAAAAGCATCATAAGGAATGGCATGGGGGTCACCCTCACTGTACAGGAACCCCTGCAGATGGGCGCAGAGAGAACACAAAGGACAGGCTATTCCTCTTCCATTCGGTATTTCAGCTGAAGAGGTAAGACTGAAAACAAGCAAAACAAAAGGCATGCCTGTGGGCTGGTATAAGTGAGTTGATTGACAACAAATATTGCCTACTAGAAGACCCCACATTTGTACAGCAACTGACTTTTCTCCCCCTCAAGTCTCATTTCCTCTTGATGAGAGCAAGGATTCCTCTCAACTCATAGAAGGATGCTAAGGTTCATAGAATAGAGACACCAGTGCAAGCCAAACCCTTGCAGAAAATGGGAGGTCTTATTCAGGGATCTACTGCTTATTTTATATGCCAATGTGTTTGGTGTCTCAACAGCATCCAGAACTGCACAATTTTTGCCTGTCTTCAAAAAGCAGATGAGTCAATTGTTATTTAAATAAAAGGGAAATAAGTGCTACGTATTGCTGCTGAAACCCACTAATCCTTTCTCCCTCCCTTCTCCCACTTCAACTTCTCTACCTATGCAGTAGTCAATTCCACAAAATATTCAGATGCCTAATTGTAGACTTGTCATTTTATCAAAAAAAAAGCAAGATAATGCCTGGGTCCACAAAAGACATTTAGATGCTTAAGTCTCTCTATAAAGGGCATCAGCAACCACGACATTAAGTTCAACCAAAAGATACACAGAGGATATCAAATGCCAAAGTTTTACATTCACTAGGAAGTTCTTCACATTTCACATAAAAAAAATAAAATCCAAAAGACCTTTCCATTTCTGTCAAGTTTCATTTTGTAATAAAATGTTAAATAACCATTTTAAAGCCCGTTCCAAAAAAAGTTTATGTATGATAACTTTAAGACCACTGATAGGCAAAGAGGGCTGTATAAACATACTTGAAGCTATCGTTGAAAGCTGGGTTAAGTCTGCCTAACTGATGAGTTAACACACTTTGGTCTTCACTGATTTCCCTCAGAGAAGCCTAATGAAAACCCAGTACAAGGCTTAGAAGAGGGAATTGGAAAGCCAGCAGAAGTTTTGAGCAAAAGCGGATAAAGGCAGATTATTTTAGAAGCAAGCAAATGAAACAGCCAGAACATTTCTGAGGGTGAGAAGCAGGTAAACAAGTAGTCTCGGTGGCACTTAAATACCAGTACAGACAAGCTAGTGCTGGTGTAAATGATGTTCAGAAACTCAGAGTCAGCACAGAGTAACAGCAACTGGGTGTTAGAAACAAGACTCCAAACCTCAGTCTCCCTCTTAGTGAGCTGAAAGGTGTGCCTACAAAGCAGCAACACCAGGATTAGGAGTTAGTGGGTACCAAGAACCAGAAGGGACAACCCCATGCATGACCACTGCTCACCCCAAGGGTGGGAAGGTGGGGAAGAAGCCCACTCTCACCTGAGGAGGGGAGAGCACCATGGCACAGTGCCACACCAGGCAGGGGTGGGAGAGGTGTTAGGGTGCTGCATGGAGGGGCCATGGCACCAGCACTGCGCACAGGCCTCAGCCACCTCAAGTCCTTAATACTCTTGGGTCACAGGACACGGACTTCTGCTCGTGTGATCTGTCCTTTCAGTTTATACTGTGGGCACTTTAGAGTGTGCTACTTACTCTGTACCAAGCCACTATAATTTTGAGATGAAGTGTGGTTTTGGTGTCTGGTTTTGCTTTTTTTTATGCAAGTTATGCTCCTCTAAGTGTTTTAACAATACATTAAAACCAAATGGTTAATTTTTAGTGAACATTTACGTATGTTCACTTAATTTAAATAACTGCTCATGGATCTTGATTTCCTCTAATGGATTACTGTTCCAAAGGCACTGGATACTTTTCTTTGATACCAGCCATTATGGTTTCAAAATCAATTTTCAGTATGTTAGTGTTCTGTACAAGAGGCACACTAGTTTCCATGTGCTAGGTAACTTTATTTGGATTGACTCTGCTCCTGATGGATGATGCTACAACTACTCCAAGACAATGGTCAAGTTAAAAATTCCATGAGATTAAAAAAATTTTGAAGTTTACTTCCTACAGAATATTCATGCCAATAAAACTCAAATGCCATGAACATTCATTCAAAAACAGCAATGAAAACTGATAAGCCACCCCTGACTAAATTTACTCACAAAAAATTATTCGCATTAATTTTTCTAGTTATTCATTTTAGGAAACTGAAATGGCATCAGGACCAGGCACATGAGAAAGGCAAAACAAGGCACAGTGTATCAGCTACCTCAGAGTGCAGGAGGAACATCAAAGACCACAGCAACAGGCTTAAGGGAGCGTGTAAGTGACTGGTCACAAACTACTGCAGAAGAGAATTTGCAGTCTGCCAGAAGGACACACTATGGGAAATGTGTTCAAGTGAGAAAATCTCCTGCAGTACTTAACACCTCTGCACCTGTTTCTTGCAATGTCGTCTTCCTGCGTTGACTGCAAACAAGGCTCATTTTGCCTTAGACTTGAGGCTCTTCCTGGTAAATCTACTCCAGATCAGTCAATTGCTATTACACTTATGCATGTTTGCCTGACGGTAATAAATCTGTAACTAGGACATTATGATTGACTAGGTAAACAAGGCAGGAAAAGGTTTCAAACTTCAAGGCCTTTCATCTAATAAAATCCAGTAATTCTCAACTGCAAATAGCCATACCAAAATGAACAATGCCACTCCAGCTCTCAGCACATTTAGAATGGACAATATCAACTGGTTCAGGTTTAAAATTTGACCTACCTTAAAAAAGTAAAAATCTGGTGGGGCATGTCCTCTAAACTCTAAATATCTAGTTAAAAAAACAAACAAATCCATTTCTCATTGCCAAGCAATAAAGAAATATAAGACTGATTTCTGATCTTCTGCAGATAGGCCACCACTCTGCAGTGTATGTATACATGTCATAAATAAGCACATTAACACCAAATGCTATAGCTTTGGAAAAGGATATGAAGTTTGTATCCTGCAAATGTGAGATCACTAATTACTGAAAAGTCTTCCTAAGCAATAATAAAATAAAATTATTCAAAAGCAACTACAAGTGATTTGATCTAAGTTTGGTAAATTTAGATAACACTGACATTGATAACAATTCAGAATGATCACAAGCATCAGGAATTATACTGACTGACTTCCCTAAGAAGAAGATGACAAAATCAATTCAGCACATTCAACAGATGTGACACTACATCTGTATCAATTTAAGATTTAGAAGATAGCTAATAATTGTACAATTGTAAGATGTTGCAGAGGGTATAATTAATTAATTATGACAAGGTTCCTAATATTTTACTGTAATTTCATCTAATGAAAGATGTCATTTCAGGAGGAAAATATGTTCACTTGTGCTGTGCTTCCACACCCCCTCTCCACATGTAAACACAAAACAAGGACTACAATAGTTTATCAGATTATAAACAATGAGTAATAGCAAGCATTAAAGATTCTTATGAGAAATTAAAATAAACCTTTGCTGTGCAGAACACACACTGTGTCTTTTCAACACAGATAGGAGCTGCTCACAATATTATGCCATCTAAGACAAGGCAAACAGACATCAGAACTGGATGAAAATATTTATCTTCCTAACATTGTAGACAAAACCAAGTAGACTTGGCTAACAAGTTGCAATATAAGCTATTATTGAACAAGGAAGTTATTTGAATTCCTACCCTTACAAGCAAATTGAACCAGGGTGGCGTTTTATTACAAGAATATAGGGTTGGACACTAAGAAACATTTATAACATAACTCTTTCATTTTGGCAAATCTCACCTTAATTTCTCAGATTTGACTGATGTAAAATAAGTTAAACACTCATTCCTCCATGTGATTGCCAGTGATGGCATTACCCTCTTTAATGGCATCCCATTGCACACCACACTTCTAAAGGTCTTTACAGAGCAGCATAAATCAAATAGTTTTTCTAATGAACAGGATTAGATGTTGAAGGCTTATATTCAGAATAAAAAACCCATTAAAGTTGTAACAGAAAATGCAGTTCAGCTTTTCATTAAGGTTGTCTTTACTCATGGCTTGCTAACGCTACTCATCCTTTAAGCACCATTCATGCTACCACTAACCTTTATAGCCCATATGGACTGCTCCAAAGGATGAAAAAGTTTGAAACAAAAGCCGTCTTTTTTAGAAGGCCTCTCGATGAGTTCACAAGCATTCAGGAGCACCGTTCCTACCCACTGGCCATTTTTGGGAGTTTTGTAAATAAGCAACACTCCTGGTTTCAGTACACACCACAGTTTGGTCCAGCTTTTCAAGGTACCACGAATCTAGAAGATAAATAGTTACAGTTATATCTCAGTGAAATCAATACCAAAACCATCGCCCTTAACAAAATTAAAATTGAAATTATTTATTAGCTTTTATTTCAAAGCAAAGTTTATCAGGTCTGTCAAAAGTTTATCCAAGTTTATCAAAGAATACAAAGGTACAATTTCAGTGCTCTCTCTTCTGTTCTCCCTTTATGAGTACTTAATTCTACAAAAACGTACACACACATCCAGATACGGTAAGTACGACAATTAATCTGAAACCTTAATGAATTTTCCTATCTGAAACATTTTTATCACTAGCAGGAAGATAGGATAATCTTTGGAAACAGAACTCCCTGAACACAGGGCAGACTTGATAAGAAAAACAAGATATTCACAAATTAACTCATATATATTTGAAATTCTTAGATAAAACCTTTTAGAACAGCTGTTAGCTTCAACATGTGTGTGAAATAAAGAACCTTTCAATTCTCTCAATTTCCATGTCTTATTAGGCTGCTTGCATCAACTCTGTCAATTCTGGATTTTAATCACTTCTGTGCCTGTAGGACTGAATGATAACTTGATCTCTGAGCAATATTTTAGCCTTTTTACATTGATTTTTGTAAAAAAACCGGAGAAATGTTTTCCTGGCAAGTTACTATTTGGAACAAACAAAAACATGTAAAAGGTCTTTTCTTCTTGCACTATTAGTACAGTACTACTGCACTGTTTCTACCCAAAGAATATATTCACAAATGTAAGGAATATGTACAAAGACATTAACTGCACTACTGTTCATAACATTGGCTGCTATCTTTGAGAAATTAATTCCTCACCTTCTGTTAGTTCTTAACAAGAAAAGAAAATCACCAGAAATGCAGAGAAAAACCTGTATTCAAATATCTGACTGAATAATTTTCACTGCTGTTAGGGATGTAACAGAGCTTCACCTCAAAGTGTAAAATGAGAAGGACAAAATAAGAATTGCAAAACCAACTCATCCAAAGTTAATGGCTATAGGTGCAAGATGCATGTGACTAGGATGACTGCAGCAAGTGGCAGTTAGGCTCCTCTATTACACCCCTAGGATTTGAGCACAGAGACCTTGGGATGCAATTAGTGGCTGCTGTGCCCATAGAAAAACATTAACAGCAAGTAAAAGATTGAGCCTTTTCTGTTCTGGTCAGCAAGCAGCAAGCAGCTGCTACATGTTCGACTCCGGTTTCACACTTGGATTCTGACCTTCAACCAGTCAGCCATAACAATAACTGATGGGTCTGTGATGGTGCTAAGTAATTCTTTTGTGGCTCTCTTCTTTTCTTCTCTATAATTTTTCTTTTGAACCTGTAAATAGAAATATTTATACTGTCACAGCCGTAAGCCTAAGTTATCAGCATAAAAAGGCATCGACCAACAAGGTGAGGAAAAACCTGCTAAATTCAATTTGCAGTACAGGTACAGAGAAGTAGCTTTAAAACACAGTACTTGACTTCAAGGTACAAACAACTATTTCATGCTCTGTCTCAACAGCAGCTATGATGTAGCCAATTTCAGATTCTTCTGCAATTTGCTTTTAAAAACTGAGGACTTTGAAACTCCCGTTAGAATCACACAGGAGAAAAAAAAAAACAAACCAGCCTCCCTCCCCTCTTCCTTTCCTGGTGTAAAAAGCAGAAAACCAGAATTGGGCTAGATTTAGATTTACAGCTACATGATCTGATCAGTAGTCTTTACCCATCAATTATGCTCCCTCCCTAGTAGAAATTTGCAGCAATGTATCTCCCCTCTTTTTGAACCAAATAATTTTATGTTCCTCCTGACATGGTATCTGCCAAATAGAGGGGGAATAGTTACAACACCGGGGGAAGAAGGTAGTGGAAAAACTACAAGTAATGCATTCAAACTGTAATTAGTCATTTCATTGCATGCAGATATCCTGAGGGCGCTGCCAACCTGAATCATCCTATAATCTTCTGAGTTACCTACAACCTTGTGCCATCTTAAAGACTGCATTAAAGAAGCCCATTTTGCAAGTAACAGTACAGTAAAATTTGAAGAGGCTCAACAGCACAACTTATCACAATACTTAAATATTCCATAAGACTCACGATTATTTGGCATTTTTGTCTTCTCATTAGGGAAAAAGGTAAAACTATGTGAATGCATCTGTAGTTCATAAGGAGTTACTAGGAAATTAATTCACCTTGAGAGATTCTTTTTTTGTGAGTTTGCTTGAAGGTGAAGAGACATCCTTCTCAGAGCCATTGAAAAGCTTAGATTCAGACTGAAATTCACAAAACACATAATAAATAAACTACAATGATAGATACAAGGATATATTACTGATGCAGGCACATTAGAAAGTGTCTGAAGTGCAGTTATATTTGTAAGGTTCCCATTCCCATTCCCTTCTCTACTGTTTTCCCCGCTTCATAAAAAGCCCCAAAGCAACAAACCCCAACTTGTAACATGAGCTGTTCACCACCTATTTATGGAGTCTCTTTTCATATAGGTTTTATGGGAAAGAAGTCTGTGATTCCTCCAGAAGCTGAATTACATACAGTATATATTTAGCTCATGTAGCCTGTTACTCGATAGAGTGGGCTTGAATAGTTTGGCGTTATTTTAGCAGAGACAGAATGTTTTAGGAGAATTCTGGTGATATATGATCCCAACGTCTTCATCCATTACTTGACAGCTCCTCTGAATGGACTGCTATAGAGGCACTTACCCTGTGACTCATGAAGGAAAACACAGCCTCTTCAATCTAGGATTCAGTGCTTTATAAATCACCAAAATAGAACTGTCCACTACTGGCACTCATTCTGCTCCTTGCTCCCTAATCCCACATTCTGATTACTTTGCAAGTCATCTCCGAGAAGCTCACAGTGGCAACAGACAGGGGAAAAGACTCAGGTTTGTTTATGACACCCAAGTCCTTGTTCATGCAGGACAATAAGCTGCCTCAGCACCACATGATTTCTCCTCCCCACCTCTCCCCACGTCTTCTAAGGTTCAAAGTTTACTCCTTGCCATTTGTTGCCTACTAGTTGAAAGGGAACTCAGGTCACCAAATACTCACTGTGGGACGCAGCACTCTTGTGGGGGCGGGGGGGAGTGGAAAGGGAAAAAGAGGAGTCTATCACAGAGTTCTCCTATCATTCCTACTGCAGGTCAGAGAACACGGAGTGGGAATCCACTACATGCAAACTTAGATAAATTACAAAGAGATCTATTTCTCTGTGCACTGAAACATAAGCCCTTGGGTGGACCCAAAGCTTCTGCCATGTCAGAAAAACCAAGTAAAAGGAAAATCAATGTAACATTCTAAATTGTGTATTCAATTCACGTACAGTTCATGAAAACTGCTTCTCAAGCTGTTCAGCATTTCAAATCTCAGACTACAGTAAAAACTCTATTCACAGAATTTGTATTCTGGAATACTATAAAATGACAATCAAAAAATATGCAAGCTTTGAGGAAAACTTACTGCAATAATAAAAACAGTGCACTTGAGCACTCAACTCACAAGCTGCTCAACCAAAAGAAACAAAAATTAAAGATTTACAAGCAGAATAAAGCAATTTAACTTTATTCTACTTTCATGCCTCTTAGTCTGAGAACTTAGACTTTACAGCAGTCTACTTAGCTAGTGTACAAGATATGTGCAGTAACTGGAAAAATTGTAGCTCAGCATTAGTTCAAGGGTGGGTAAATGTTCTTTAATTTCCATACATTTCTTAGAAATATGAAGCAAACCTCTTCATTTCATAATAAAGGTATGCTCTTGACACTCAAAATTTAGCTTTAAGATGAGCATACACCTTGAAATTAAATTCCTCTCTCTAGGTGTTAAAGGAAATAAGGTACTTTAAATGTAATAACAGAAGAGGGGAAAAATGCTTATCACTGTCACATAAGAAGAGGTAATGAACTCATTATGCAAGCTATAATGGAGCAACTTCATAAACAATTCAAGCAAAACATTCATGAATATTCTAGTTGCTCACTAACAGAAAACTAAGACAATCCAAAGGTCATGCATATAAAAAGCCCCAAACCAGTAAGTATCACAGGCTACAAAAACTCATTTTCTCATTGCCTCAGTTTTAAAGCTCACTAACAGGACACTGAGTAGAGTTCTACATTTACCTGTCCAATGGATTATGAGACAGGTCAGTGATCTGTGTATTTTTAAACTAGTAACTTCCTCAGTGTTACATCTACACAAAGCAGATGGGATAAAAAATTTAGAAGAAAACATTTTAAGAGAATCTGCTGCAACTCCCAGTGAGGTACATTCAGTACCAGATTCCAGGCAAGTCTCATCACTGCTTTTCCATTCTCACTTAGAAAGAAGGGCTGCTACTTCATCTCCACTCGTATAATCAAGCCTCAAATGCAGTAATTGCAAAAAGAGAGATGAAGAAAAACATGTACTAGCAGAAGTACGAATATTGATCTCATCTTTGATAGCAGAAAGACACAAACAAAAGTCACAACAAAGAACGCAAAGACTTAAGATCCTGGAAAGACAAGAACTAAGAAAAATAAATGTAAGAAAGAGAAAAAAGAAACTGGATAGTTAAAGAGAAGTGATTAAAAGTGTCTGAAATAAATGCAAGTCAAAAGAGACCGTATTAATTCAATTTCCAAGTCAAAAATCATTCAGATTTCTAGACCAAAACAAATATTTTTATCAGAAGCAAGCTGGATGGTAAAGTATACTTCCTTGATATTCCTGACAAGGAATCCATTCTAGGATGTAGTAAAGCTAAAATACACAAAGTTTTGTAATTCCAAGTCACACGTAAGACACCAACAGCTTGAAATGCTTAGCTACACACCACAAAATGCACCATCAGCTGCAGAAACTAATTCTGATGATACCATTTCAGCCGGGAAACGCTACCATAATCTTTAAGTCTCTTGGTTTTCCTTCAGTATCTTTGCAATGTTGCCCTTTAAGGCTCTGCCACATCAAATATCACAGAAAAATTTGTGCCAAGACCTCGAGTGCAACCCTTCTGTCTCCAAAGTGTGGCTGCCTTGGCCAGCACCACCTCCAACAGACGCAGTGCCCACCTGTGGGCAGAGGCATGCGCGAGGCATCTCTCCCGTTCCCGCTGGGAGCTACTGGTGTTCAAGCTCAGGTCCTCACCTGCCAGAGCAGCCCACAACTGTTATGCCCTGGCAATCTGTTTAAGTGTTTGTTACCACATTTGCCTGTGTAAAAAGACATCCTAGCAGCAAATAGAAAACCACAGAATAGAACAGAAACACAGCTGGGTAAGCTTTTAAACTCTGTCTATGGCAATGCAGTGTCCCACTCTAAGATGACAGGAAGAAGACTCCATATTTCATTTTTACTACTTTGATCTTTGAATCCTAAATTTTCATGTGATGCCATCGAGTGAACTATATTAAGAAATTCCCTTTAATCTTTACCTATTGCTGACTCTGAAGAGTAATCTTCAAGATTAGCTACGCAAAAGTTAAGTACAGTTGCCTTTAATTAAAAATCCATAACTTCTTTACACACCAACATTTTTAAGCCGAATTAGGAGGTTGCTTTCCTTACCTTACTTTTTGACATAGAATATGCTGCATCCTCTTTACTTTGTGACACATCATCCTTCCCTCTGTCAAAACCTTAAAGAAAAGACAGCATTGTTGCAAATGATTTGAAGATATTAACAATTTGTACGAGAGAGCCTTTGAAATAAATTTGCAAATTGTGTTTAGCATAGAAAGGTAAAGTGCAAGTAGATCGGATTTTCAAATAATGTATACATACCAGTCTGTATCATCAGCTGAAAATGTACCAGCTATTACAATATACACTAGTTTAATACCCATTAAGAGGCAAGAACAATCCACTGTATTTGGATAACGCTGCGCCCGATCCTGATGCATTGTAAATATGATGTGCCTACTTTTGTCCTTTTATTTTCTCATTCTCCCCTGCCTGCATGCAGGCAGGCACAGAGCAGAATACTATATAAAACCTTTTTTGATTCGTTCATTTCTGTAGCTAGAAATAATTGTTACATACCACCTACATGAAAACCCATCTGATCACCAGTCATAGTTTTTTGCAAGAAAATGAAAGAGGTTCCTTACATTAGCCTTGAATTTATACTTTCAACTTGACACTGAATAAGCCTAAGTACAAGGTTTTATATAAAACAGTTGTCGAAATCTCACATTTATCTTCTGTTACTTACAGTACAAACCACATACCTTCCCGGTATCCAAAAAAGCAAAGTGAATTGGTGTATGTGCAACTACGGAAAAGAGGTTCACAACTGGCATGGGTGCTGCCACACAGCTGCTACATGCCACAGAACATACACTGAGAACCTAGCATCCTCTGGCAAAAAATCATCTACTCTGGTTACAAGACACAACATCTCAGCAATCCATTTTATTTGACAAGGGTGGTGGTAGCCTAAAGCTTTTATAAACAGGAGCGAAACAAACTGCGCAACGCATTTATCTGAGTGAGTAAACACGCCATCAGTTGCACACTCTCTGGAGAGAAGGCAGATAAACCATGAAGTCATCCACGGATTTCAGGAACAGCCCAGGCAGTTGACAAGCCTGGTACAGGGGTGCCCTAGAGCTGCGGCCCCACCAGAGGGCACTGCACCAGCAGGCAAACTGCACCCACAGACGCTTCAGAGCATCCCTTTGCAGACGGTCCCAACTTTGAAACAGAAATTGGTACTCAGAGCTCTGAAATGAGAAGAGTTATCAGAGAAACTCCTTGATTTCACATTCTTCAGGGGAATGTGTCTATGTGCAGGCAAAAACTATGACCCTTGAAAGAATTTTTATTAACTCTCTGTAGCAGTGTTGAGTAGTTTGTTCATTGCAGGATTCTTTTTTTTTAAAATTAATATCTTCACCCTTTCACAACTTACAATACAGAAATTATTCATGTATCACAATTACCTACATTATTACAATTATACATGTCTTGGGATGTTTCATAGAGTTAAAGAGATTAAGTTGATCTTCAAGCTACATGAGAAACTGGAGACTCCTCTTGGTTTTGGTCTGGTAATCAGTCTTTTGTTTCTTTTTGGTTTGGTTTTTGGAGTTTTTTTCATTACATTTATTACCTGTTGCAAATAGTCTTTATTAACACTAGATTTTTAGAAATTATATGCGGCTATACAATATTTTATTTTATGTTCACATGAAGGAAACCCTACATGCCTTAAAAAAACCCCAAACCAAACCAAAAAGCAACCAATTTTTACACACCTTTATAGAAGCCATTCTATGCACAGTTTATTAAACCCTTCATTTTGGAATTCTTCAAACACATCGGCAATAGGTTTGTTCAGCTAATGAAAAGCTATAACGCAGAAGACCATTTGATCACAGGGAAGAAGGACCTAGACTTCTTCAGGCAGAAGATTTGTAGTACTAGGGAATCCACAAAAAGGCATGTCATGATCTAGAGACCAAAAGCCACGTTTCGTATGTAACACAAAATACAAAAGCACTTTTTTACAGCACTAGTTATCAGGTGCTGAAACAAAACAAAGGTTGCTTCAAGCCTCAGAGGACAGGCCTGCCTTAGTTCACTGAGAAGTTACTAGATTAGATGCCAGTCTTAGGCAGTCAAACACGTACCAGAACCATAGTATAGAGACTTAATCCTCACTCCAAAACCCCAAAGAAATCCCTCTATGGATACTTATAGGAATAAACTCCCACTGAAAATGCAGTGCAGGCCTTTTCTATTTACTTTCCCATTTTTACTGATCTATTTAATGGCACATACAGAAGACTTAGTGATGGGAATCAGCAAGGAAGTGCTAAGTCAGGATTGTTCTAACAGAACAGAAGTTCTAATTCACGGTGTGCTTTCTAAAGCACAACGGCTTTAAAGATTTTATACATCCTTATCCAACAGACATACATTTTTATTTTCACAGATACTTTTTATCAGTATCACCAAGCAGAAATGAAAACATAAAGAGCTATTCTGTCCCAGAGAACTGGACATGAAGACCAAAGTTCAGTTCCATTTCCATGAATTTCACCTCCTTCCTTTCAGTGTCTTGAGCCCGCAAGGTATGCATGCCTGCTGATTCATGAACATGCCAACACACTCACTGTTTCCTTCCTCACCCACATGCACAGAAAAGGAGTTCTTTAGCAAAGCCACATCAGGGTGCGGCACCTGCTGTTGCACCTTGTACTGCTCCATCTCGGTCTGTGAGGAAACCCAGTCAGTCATCTTCACATCCCACACCATCCTACTTGTAACATCCCTTTGTATAGAAGGGATCAGCTCACTCACAAGACAGATGGCTTTTCTCCCCATGCGCTAAATGTGTGTTAAAAAAATTAATCCTAACTCAGGTGCTAATCCACACACAGCCTCACCCACTCTAAAGACACGTTTTTCAGGAAGCCTCTATTAAGATGGAGACAACTCAATACCAGAAAGTAGTCTTACTTCTTCTAATAAGAACAGGTTGATACTAGTACTTGGACGTAAATCTGTACTGAAACATCACAAAAAGTTATATGTGGGACAATACACACTTTGCCATGGAAACACTTGGTCAAGGAAACAACAACAACAAAACAATTATATTCACAGAATAATCAATTAGAAATAGTGTTTTCACTCTTCCCCCTACCAGTTATAAACAATCTATGGATTTCTGACAAATACAACAGCAAAGCCAAGAAAGCTTCATCTCTAAAGGTGTGGGGTTTTTGTGCTTTTGTTCACCCCAACAGTACTGAAAATTGCACCCCAAAAAGTCATTGAATCAGTGTCTGGAGCAGAGGCTAGCAGGGTATGAGAGGCTAGAGGCAGAGTCTAATGAAAAGGAAGTGTTTTAAGCTTTTCAGTGTTTATCAGCACTGGTCTTGGACTTAATATTTTAGTTTACTTTCTCTTTCCCATCTTGTAATTCAGTCAGAAACTCGTCAGCAAAATAACCTGATTTCACATTTCACAATGGAGAAATTCAGGTGTTGAGGATGCAGTCCCTTTCTGTACTTTCCTCTCTATCAAATCCCTTGAATTTGTGTGTGGTTTTCTATCTACAATCCTGAAAGCAATCTTCAGAGTTAAGAGCTCCACTGTGTACTGTCTAAAGCAGTTCTAAACACCAGGGACTGTGTTCAAAGCAATGCATCTTAACAGACTTCCTCCCAGTGTGGCCTTCCAGGTTGTAACAGCACAGGCCCCATGGGCTCTGAAAGTTGATCCCAATGCCAGTGCAGTTCATGTTTGTGGTATGACCTTAGAAGCCAAAGGAAACTCTCCATTAGTGTGTTCCTACTATAAGCACTCACCAAGTCCTTCCAAAACTTGCAGGCCAAAACCTACATAAAAACTCATAATGAGCTTTCACACAGATGCAAGAGCCTGACAACTGCACACAGATAAAGAAACTAGAACCCTTTGCACACAAGATGTTGATCAAACAAACAAACACACAAATCAAACTGTGGTTCTTTAGAGACTGAGCCAGAATATGTAGTCAATACCAGAAGAAAAAAAAATCCTTCAAAACACTGTCAATGACAAAAAAAGAGGATTAAATTCAGCTTAAAGACTGCTTAGGATAAAGTCTGTAGTAGGGTACATTTTCAAACAAAACTTTCCAGTTCATACATTTCAATTTTCAAGTGTAACAAAAGGATTATTCTTTAAAGTTGCACCCACAATATGTCCCTTCAGTCGGTTTTGTGGTTTTGTTCACCCCAACGGAAAAAGCAAAACCGACCACATAATAACTCCTACATCTCAAATACTAGTTTTGTACCTCTCAGCAAATGCCATCTGCAATTAGGACACATGAAAAAAAATACACCAGAAAAAAACATGTTACATTCTAGATGTCAGATCTATGTTATCCATAAAAGAAATAATAACCATTCTCTGGGAGATCTTTTTCCAACATACAGAAGAACCAGTAAAAAAGCAAAGCAATGCGTTAAAAGATACAAATAGCAAGCCAAGCAACAATATTACTGACTACAAAATGAAAAAAAAGGAACAGCCCGATTTGATTACTGGGGTGTGCATGTGCAGTTGTGAAGAACAAATAATTGAGCTGAAAAATTATATGCTTCTGGAAGAAGTGTGAACTACATTTAGTGCTATATAATAAACAGGTCAGGAAAAAAAAATCTTTTTAAAGAAGTGAACACAGGGAACAATAGTCTTTTTAACTGACTGATTTTCAATAGCTTACTGACAACCAGTTTTAAGAATACACTCTCATATTAACTAATTCAGATTCTTCCATGGATTATGAAACTGAAGTAATCAGAAAAGTAAGCAAAGTCCATTTTATTTTCTCACAGTTGCCTTTTCTTTTGTAAATAACATATAAAATAAACAATAACCAAAGACAGTCAACACTAACTACACATGAGCATCTTTTAGACAGGCAACAACTACTCTTTTTGTAAACAAGTCTAAAAGACTACATCTTCCATCATACTGAGAATGTTTTAAATTCTTCAGATTTAAATTCCAAAAGGGAAACATTTTTGAGTTAAATGTTTACACTTGAATTTTTCCATTAAAAAATGCAGAACAAATGGAAAACAGTTAACAAGTCATTCATTGTCCACTTACGGACAGCGATCAGCTTCAATTGCAGAATTCTATATGAAGGAAGCAAATACGAAACTAAACCTTTTGTGCTTCAGTAACTACCAGAATACATACACTTATTTTAAAGGTAGGAAGGATCTATCTAATTGCCAGCCCCATGCTTTTAGGCTTTGAGCTCTTTATTTTCTGAGCAGCTTCAATAAAAGTGTTAGATGCTTGGCACGAGGCTAATCATTTCCTGAAGTAAAGTGAAAGGAAATGTTACAGGGTAAAACAGGAAGTTTAATAAGATGTCATGTCTCAAACAACTTCTCCCACCTGCCTGGGGCTGAACACACTGCTCCAATGATTCTGCAAGCCAGGACTGGCCACTGATGCAGAGAGCCCCCTAATCGCCAGTTTGCAACCTCCCCTATGCGCAGCACCCAACTCTTCTCCACGTCTTCAGAACCAGGGCTTACAAATTCAGTGAGCCCCACTGCAGAACATGTGCAATACAAAGTGAAAGCTACTTTAGTCCATCCCCCGCCCCTCCTTCCACTCATCAGACTACGCAAGAAAGTGCATGTGTGCGCATGCACAAGATAAATCACACATACAGAGTAATTCTGGTAGGAATGCACAATTTCTACAATGTCCCCTTTCAGGAAGAGGTGACCTTGTAACACATTTTCAAGCACTGAAGCTTCCTGAAATAAACTGCTGAAATTCAGGTACCTATATCAGAGGCACACACTATGAACAATGAAAACTCTATAAATTTATTTCAATATTCCACTACTGATTTTCAGGAAACAACAAATCTGAGCAAAAGGAGATTCAAGCCCTTTCAGCTATGTTTTCAGCCCTCATTTTCTATCTTCTCATTTTATATCAAACCACTGACGACAAGCACGTAGATTCTCCTGCAGTTTCAGCTAAGTGAGGACTTTCTGCTGTACCTTATTATTTTAAAGCAAATCCATTGGGGGGGGTAGTGGAAAGCACAAGGGAAGAAGGCATTTATAAACCCTATCACAGAACATCAGTCATTAAAGTCGAAACAACCAAAACAAAACATGCCAGTCAGTCTCCATGCATACACCAGTGCATTTTAAAGCAAGATTTGCAGCAGTGTAAAAGCTAACTTACTCATTTGCCCATCTGCAAATCTTGCCACTATGAAGAGCTCTTACCTAATGCATAGAAACAAGACTCTTTCTGATTTCTACCAACATCTCAGTACATTACTTTCATTTAAGCTTAAAAACTGGAAGTGGAAATTATATCCTATTCTGTACATTTTAAGAAATGCAAGACCAAAACAAACCTGGTAAAGCAGGAGAGAGCTCGTTATATCCTCCAAATGAAGCATTCCGGACAAGCTTTCGGCCATCAGCTCTTGGAGAAAATACAGATGAAATTCCAGCACATGAAGAAAACCTACGTCGCACTGGACCCTCTTCCTTCATGAGTTAAGATGTTTGTGTAAGGATTATGTTCTCTGGCAAAGCTGGTTAGCATTAGCTGCTTGGAATAAGAGTGTTGCAGTAACAGCTTTTTACCTCACATTCTGATGAGTAAGATACAAAAAGGGGGGGGGGAAGAAACAAACGAAGGGCACACATGAAAAATGCAGTGAAGAGACAGAGGCTGCCAAATCAGCAGTAAGCCAAGCAACACTACACTCCTCTTATCAAAGCCATTACGATGCTTAAAGTGGAATGGCTTTGTTTCAGCTCTTCTTTTCCACAAATACACCACATCTAATTTTTATCATCTCAGTTTTGGTCCCACTCTTTTCTAAGCACACAAAAATGGTGTTTATTTAGGTTTTAAGGATTCCTTGAAATCAAGTTCCTTTTAGTCTTTCAAGTCCTAAATTTCTACTGCAGAAAGCATAACTCATGAGCTATGTGGCTTCCCTGTTTGATACCGTGGTACACTACAGAAATCTGAAAAGGGAGTCGATGGCTTATATTATACAGACATGCTGAACTTTCCTGTTCAGGCACTCACCTAACTAGTTTTTATCAACTGATTGCCGTAGCCTAAACATCTTTGTTTCTTATTTAAATCTATAAAAACATTGCTTTTTCTTCTCTAAAACTCTCCCATATTTATATATACAAACCAGCCTGACGCCTGGAAAAGTTGTAATAAATAATGTCCACCACAAAAGGCTCCAAATATTTTATGCAACGAATAAAACACTTAAATGGACCAACTTAAATTTTAAACCTAAAAAAAATTCCAGTAAATTGTGCTTCAAGACTAGAAATCTCCTGATCCGAACTCTTCTTGCTGGCAGTTACCAGAATAAAGTCAAATAAGCTCTCCCTAACCTCCTTCTCCATTGCCTGCTAATTCAGCTACTTCTCTGCCCTGATTACTATGTTACATGGACATCCTCTTCTATATGCGGAACTTCCTTTCCATTTGGTGTTTCTCTGCTGATCCTATTTTCCCCACCACACCTTATTTCTGACAAAATAGGTTTTGAAACCTACTCTGTTTGCTGGAAAGCAGAAAAATAAGACATTAAGAATTGGCTTGCAAATAAGAACTTGCCTTATCCCTTTACTCCATAGTAGATACCTCCTTTTCTTACAAAGTGAAACACAGCCCACAAATTAAATCAATGGTAGCATGAATGTGATTAATTCTCAAATAATACTGTTTACTGCTTACGCAAAAAAGTGTCCGTAATATTTGTGGTTCAGTAATTTCAGTTCACACTGGCTCAAGGATAATACAGCAGACTGAAGTATTTTCTAATCCCTGTGGAAAGTTTTAATTGTGCAAAGTGTATGTGCATTAGTACCTAGAGATGCATACACTAGAACACATGCAGAAAACACTAAAAATAATTTTTCCAATTATGAAACGCAGTAGCTTCCAGAATCCTACGAATCACTAGAATTTCTTCATGCCTTGTAACAGACTCATGTCCCAGTACATGACAGGGAGAAAATATGTACCAGAAAAAAAACAAATATGAGCATCAATTAGCCATCAATAGAAACCATTATATGCAATATGAAAAACACTATTCACTTGAGCACAGGGAGTGGAAAAAACTGGATGAGCATGTCATGTATTCAGGCCTGTCTTCATTTACCCATTACTCTGTCTCACACTTCTCTCAGCTGAAGCAGTCCTTGCCCAAATATCCCAGAAGGAACAGGAAAAGTAGCTGAAAAACTAAAGGAGTGGAATGCTGCAGCAGTCAGGAAGAAATGCAAGGAGGGAGAACACAGCTTTTTTTTTTTCCTTTTTTTTTTTTCCACACAGCTCCACATCACTTCTCCAAATCTATCTTCTTAACTACCAAACAGAGCAACTACCTTGATCCAGATCTATTCAGAACATGCATTTTCTTTTTTATCCTAAATAAAATCAAGAGAAAGCTGCAGTAGAACTCTCCTTACACCCAGAAGGAACTGTATCCTCTCATTACAGACCTATCTTGCCCAGTTAATGTGGCTATTATCTCCTCTTTCAGAGTCAGGGCTATGACCCTGCCTGGAAAGCTCTGCTGACACTGGTATCAGGACGTTTCCATGTCTTGTACTGGAATAGCTGGGTCACACACACTAATGGGAGGGGAGGCTCCAACATCAGCCACCCGCACACCACTTGGTCTGCATGTGCCTCTGCTGGGCCAGTTCTGGAGCCCTACTGACCATGACTCTGGAAGGCTGGAAGAACCAGCCTACCTGGTTCTTCCACAACTTAGTCTTTTCTGCCACCTTATGTCCACATCACAAAAAAGTGAACAGACTTCCAGTGGTTTGAGAAAACAACATAATCCTGGAATGCCTTCCCCTTATGTCTCTCCATGCCCTCTCAGTTCCCTCGATACTGTTCATGTAGCCAAACTGTAAACAGGAACAGATTCAAATACCTCTTTCTCCCTCCTATGACCTCTTTTCCATTTAGAATTGAAACTGAAATCTGTGAGCAGATAAAACTGACATTTCAATATGGCTAATCCTACATTTCCTCCCTGTGAATCTTTCTCCAATCAAAGAAGTTGTTACCCAGGTATTCTAAGAACCTTCCACTTGAAGCTAACAGCAACGCAGAAGAGGCCAGCTCTGTGCCTCTTGCCAAGATATGACTGTCTCACTGCCACAAAAGAGGGAGAAAAGCAAAAATCAAATTTAGCTCCCTCCATCCTCCCCTTCCCCTCCCTCCCCCATCCCAGTCATCTTCAAGTTTCACTTAAATCTGCAGCAGTTACACAGTTATTTATAGTCAAACCATGTAAAAATTCACCAGTTCTTCAACTTTGCAACATCTTGTGGTTTATTATGCCTGTGAATACCTTATACACATGCTTGTTTGCTGCAACTACTTTAAAGCAGTATGTGTTGCTGCCGAGACACCTGACAGCTGAAAGGCTGTTAGAGCAAAAGGAACCTGTAACTTTTAATAAACATAAGGATTCTTCTATATGGTGTAATTCTAAGCTCAATTTTATTTTAATTCTTGAGCCTGTGATATTAGAGGGGTTTCTGCTCTCCACACACTCAGTGCTCAAACCTCATAGAAACCATTTTAGTTCCTTGCAATAAATTGGATTCCTGAAAGGAAGAAGAGGTACTTTTAAGTAGGTGAAAGTACTTTTATTTGCATGTTCTGTACATGATGCTGGAAAGACGCACTTCAATAGCCATCACATATTAGACCAAAAACCCCACTAAATCCTTCTTCTACTTTTCCCATCCCTGAAAATAAATTTATACAGAACAGATCAATGTACTGATGAAATCAGACTTCAGTGATCTTAAACTAATGTCCCAGGAAGCCTTCTATCCTTTTGATATCAATTCCCAGAGCCTTAATAAATTGATATACTTATAAAATGTGTTAATATATACAGCTCAGAAATGTACACAGTTTCAGAATACTCACAATTACAGCCAAGTCCAGAAGTCAGACACAGCTGAAAAGCTTGCTTAAACAAGAAAGCACCTGCATGCTAGCCTAAATGCAGCAGGTGTGTGCCAGTGTATCTGTACATGGAAATGTGAGTTTACTCGTAACAAAAGTTTACCTCATGAAAGTAGGCACTAGACTAAGCATAACACTGAAAGGGAGGAAAAGTGTCCTAGTTTTTCTCTGTTTTATATAACACCTAAGTCAGTAGGAAGACAAAAAAGCCCAGATGACTGAAATATTTAGTTCAAGTATATCAGGTGGTGGGGGGGGAAGGGGGGGGCATGGGGGAAGAAGCCATTCTCAATCTGTTGAACATCAGAGGAGGAAAAAATATCTGTTCTATAAATTTTTCTAAGGGGCAGAATGCATTTCTCATATCAGCTATTCAATCAGGGCTTCTTCAGTAGTAAATGCTGGCTAACAAACAAATCATAATCCTGTGGTTAAGACATTCTTGCAGGATACTGCCTGGAGCAAAATGTAAATCTCAGTGTACAAAACAAAGTCAAATAGAAGACACATGCAATTCCAACAGCTCACGAAGAGTTTTGACAAAGCCTGGTTTTAGCTTTCAAACATTTCTCCAATTGAAAAATATTTACAACTGAGAAAAACATAAGCTTATCAATAAAGACATCTCTGAATTGTATAGGTATGAGCTCCAAGCATGGAATCTAAACTCAAGTCAAATCTAATTGGACTATCCAACTCAGAAATTTTAAATGTAACAATCCTTTTTAAATAGATTTTACAAGTTTAAAATAACAATCACATTATACAAACTGATACTGATGCAGTAATACAACTATGACTATATCTAGTGATACAACTTTAAAAAAAATCCTTTTCCCCTTTGAGGTAGGTACACAAGGAAAAGCCAAAATCTTCTAAAAACCAAACTCTGTGAAAGGTAAAGAGAAAAGAAGAAGGAAGGGAAATTGTTGGTATAGTAGAAGGTGGCAAAAGCCTTTTAGACTTGCATTTCAACTCTGACAGTAATTTGCCCTGACATTTCGAGAATGCTACCTTTTCCAGTAGAATTCTCTTCCCAGTCCAAGAAAAGAAAAGATCATAAATAATTCTCTACATGCAGCATAAACACACGCTTTGCAGCACACAGAAAACAGGAAAAACAGCTAGACTGTCATATCTACAAAAGTTTTATCCAACACCTGATTTTTGTACATGGACTTGAAGTGAAAGTGGTTTTCTCCTATTTAACAGAGTATTAAAGATACACTTGCCTTCAGCACTGATATTTGATTCAGAAAAAAGATACCTAAACCATGAGGCTACAAGCTGGGACAGTAAGTTTCTTTCACCAAATATTCTTCTGTTCTCTGGTATTTCCAAGTCCAGTGCAGTTTAACTGAAGAGCAATTCCAGAGGCAAGCCTGAGAATTGGTTTTCAATGAACGCCAAGGCTCCCCATGTACTGTCAGCAACTCTACCAGGCTGCACCTCCTCACTCGCTAACAGTCTGCTCAGCTCCTCCCACAGAGAGTAAACAGGCCTGCTCACTGCTCAGGTCTCAACGTGTCATCTCAGCTCTCATGAAATTCTCAAGGTCACAGCTCAGGTTCAAGTAGGCCAGAGACTGTCATGAAGAACGAGAAATTGCTTCAGATGTTTCACAGCAATCAGCCTTGCTGTGCCTTTGAAACTCAGTAACACACTTTCATAAAGTTAAAACCCACACAGAAGGGAGTACATGCAATTTACCCAAGCCACAAACACTGGGTGGAGTAGCATTGCAGAAATTGCAAGTTTTAATAAACACACAGTGACTTGCAGAGACGAATGTGCCAGACAATGCATCACAATAAGAAAGCAGGAGGTTAAGATAATATATTCAGGAGACTAACCTCACACAGCAGAACTTAAAACATTTTACAAGAAATTCAGTCTGATAACATAGACTAAAATCAGATTATTTAGGGCTCAAGCTCCTTCCTCGATTACTGTGACCAGAACCCCATTCACATCGCATTTGAGAGAAGCATCGCTAAAGCTATTTGAAGTAAGTTATACAATTCTGTGGAAGTGGGGGCTTCACTTTTGTGAGGTACTCGCTGTCAAAACCTTAAAAGTGACCACCTGTGTCACTGGAGTCAGGTCCCTGCAGCAGCACAACAGAAAATTATCCAGAACTACCTAAAGAGCAACTGGTGCACATGGCTCCTATACAAAGCTGATTACAAGATACTTCCTCATCATCAAAAGACAAGGCAAAACAAATTAAAACAAAATTAAATCAAAAAGAATCATTAACACACTGAAAGCACTTGTTGAAAAAAAAAAAAAGCAGGAACTGGCATTTAAGCAGTGATCAACTCCCAGGGGAGTTACAGCCTCCCCTGTGCTTGATGCATCCATCTGCTATAACTGTAGACAGCAGGCTCGCTCTCTCTAGCTCCAAGGCAGTTCCTTTCTGCTGTGGTGCCAGTCTCATGCATCCACATGAACGAACAGGCTCATGTGACCTCTTGGCGGAAATGTGTCCAGATCACCAAAGCCAAGTGCCCATCTCAGGTAGAGCTGCTAATACTTTGAAAAGGGTTCCAAGTTCACTGACAGGGGGCTGTATCTTTCCTGCCACTGGTCCACAGCAACCTGTCTTCCACTCACAACTGGTTAAGAGGAGGTATGTGCTACACCTCAAGGTCTTCTTGCACACTGACCACCAGTGACCCAAGAACGGAGATGATGGGTCAGGAGCTCCAGACATTTCTTACTGCCCAGTGAAACAAAACGTGCTGCTGCTATCGACTGAACCAAACAACCAAAACAAATGTTTTTTAAAAACTGCCAAGTTGCACAGGTCAACAACAAACAAGCTTTAAGTTGTTTGCTGTCTCGGGCAGACTGTCAGTAACATCTGAGTTTTGTATTTTCTTGGTAATTATGGATCCACAGGTACCTATCTCATCCCTTCAACAGCCAGTAAGTGTTCTTTAGGACCTACTGCTTGAAAACACCTATTCTCCACTTTCTACCTTCTCTCACATACAAAAATAGTTAAATTTGTATTTTCTCCCAAAATGCAGCATCCTTTGGATTAAAATCCTAGCGCTAGCACATCCTTCAAATGTTTACTCTAGAGCTGTTTAAAGTACAAGATCAGCACAGCCATAAATGCCCTCACTCTTCCCCAAATCAGCTTTACCTCCTCCTTCCAATTCATGGTGATCATCACCACTGGCTGAACTCTAATTTTGTTTTTGCTGTCAACCTACCTCCCTGCACCTAAGCCATTTCATTTCTCAGTCACGTAACACAGAATATGTTTTTATCATATTGCACATTGAATTAACAACTACTACTCCTCTACTGGAAAAGTGGGGCTGTTTCTCATCTCAAGTCATGCTCCTTCTGGGCACACACTTCCTTACACATACACTACTTACCCTTATTTGACAAACTGACTGGAAAAAATAGAAAAAAAAAATCAACCCCAAAACCACCAAAACCCAAGCCCAACAGCAAGAAGCTGTTAATTTAGCTGAAAGATTTACAACCCTTATAATGCTTTTCCCAGATACTACTCACATTTTCACCCCATCCGCATCTCAGTGTTTTGAGACAGGAAAAATACAGAAAAGTCTGACATTTTCAAGCATCCTTTTAATAATACTATCTTAACTAGATTTCTCTCTTTACCACCAATGGAGCTTATTGCTATTTAAGCATCTATGCTGTCTTAAGAAAAAGTCTGCAGTATGTTTCAGGAACACATTCATAAGTTAAAAATATTAAAAACCATTTATGAGGAGACTTCTGATTTTTTACATAAATTTTAAGTAATCACTATTTCTATATTAAACCATTTTATTAAAGAAATAAATCAGTATGTCTGAGTTAAAAATATTTAAAAGAATCCAGTTCACCAGGAATAATTTGACAGATTACATCAGCAAGCACAGTTCTGCTTTACAGCTTTTGAAAATGTAGTCTTGTACTTGATATTTTTCATGTTATTTTTTTTTACTGCAATAAGCTAAATTTTTTCAGTTATTCCTTTTGGTCACACAGCAGGTTAAAAAAAGGAAAAATTCCAAAAACAAGCTTGATAAAAATTTCGTTGTTTGTCCATTAATAGTTAATAACATTTTCAACCACAGAATGCAAAACACAGAAAATGAGCTAAACTTGCATTATACAGTCTGTGTGTCAGCTACCAGAACTGGAAGATGATTTAGTAATACTAACATCTGTATGCACTACACTGAAAAAAACATGGTCTTGCTGACTTGGCAAGGCCATGCTGCTCACTAGGGCCTAAAAACACACCACCCTACAAACATAAGCAAAGCTTTACAGACAAAGCTAACTTCCCAAGCTCATGAAAGTCTCCACTGAAAGGCTACTGAATTATTTAAGTCCAATTCCAAGTCTCTCAATTCTAAGTAAAATATTTACCAAAAAACATACTATGATCATTTAGTATGTTCAAGACATTAATTGCAGCATTATGATCAGAGCTAGGTTATTCTGACAGCCTAGTTAACTACCTGATGGGCAAGGCAGAAATAAATGAATCCACAACAATTAAAAGTCCATCTCAGGCTCAGTGCTATATATGGCTGAGTTAGTGTTCCACCACTAAAATTCTGAACTTTCTACATAAACAGGGTAAGATCATACAACAAAAATCCCTACCATCAGGTTTTTAAAATATATTTCCATCAAAAAAACCTGCTGAACCTTTCTATCGAAGCAAGTCTGACCTTCACACCTACAAAGCGAGTCTGACCTCCACACCTACACATGCCAGTCAGTAGCCTTAAAGGTAAACTACTTCAGCCTCGGAATGAAGGACAAAGATTATACAGAACAGCAATATTGTAAATGGACTTTTGCTGAACAGTCAATAGACAATGCTGCCAGATCAAACTGTACTCTACCTTTGTAAAACAAATCTGCACTGGACTCCTAAAAGAAGAGTCTGGCTACGTTTCATCTCACAGGGTGACAGGAGTGAGGAAAGAGAAACACATGTGTCTTAAGCTAAGAAAACAAGTACAGGAAAACAGAAACTTTCTGAAATCCAGAACTATGGTCACGCAGTATTTATACATGGGAGCACTTAAAATGATAAAATATATGCCGCTTACAACTTTACATTGGCACTGAGCATGACTCTCCCCGGACAGCTGCTGGCCAGCCAAAGAATCTAGTACCCACGTGGGTGTTTCTCTGCTAACACCAAAGTTAGTGCTGGATGCTCCAGAGATTGCCTCTCGACAGGTTTTGTTTTGTTCCAACTCACTTGGTTTTGAGCTACAAGCTCTATATAAAACTGGCCTTGCAACTTGGCACTTTTATTCAGGCAGCAGGAAACACAACCCAGGTAATAGCAGCCAAATAGCATTCAACAATGTCCAACTGTCCAGCACCAAAAGCTAAGTACCCATGTCCCAGCTCTCCCTTATATACATGTAATCAGTTCTTTGTAGACCGTACCATACATTTTCCTGTTTTGATTCTCTTTATCCTAAGCCAAGCATGATTTTGAATTATTTACATTGCTTATCTCCTAAGGATGAATTCAGGTGCCAGTGACTAAAAGTATTTCTGTTTACTTCACAGTAAATGCCTTTAAATTCTGTATTTAAACATCTCCTATCTCATCATACAGGCTTACTGTAAATACCTTTGTTAACTGGATTTCAGTTACAACAGTTAACCTCAAACACTCCATCACTTTAAACTCTGTTTTACTTCATATTTTTCAGACTTCCACAGCATCTCTTTTCCCCATATGTAATAAACTCACATTTTCTCTAGTACTGTAATTTTGCCACAGGAATAACTACCATAGAATATTCACCTAATTTTTAAATATGGATCATCCACCTCCATAAAAATCAAAGGTACACCTCCTGAGTTGCAGGTAGGCTACAAGTGGGTTGCTGAAGCCTAGCCCACATCCTCCCTTTTCACTACTCAAATTGAATGCAAGCCAAATTTCTTGTTTCATGAAACTACAGCTTTATTTCTAGTAGTACTCCTGGAAGACTAAGGCAGTGATGACTGATGCTAAAAAAGGCACAAATACATTTAACATTAATACTTATATAAATCCTGAAATAATCAGAGGAAACGAAAGAGTCAGGAGAGAAGACAATCTCTGAAAAGATTTTGACATAGCACAACCAAGTTTTAGGGCATTTAAACCCCTTTTAAATGATATTCCTATGAGTGAAAGCCCTGAAAAAAAACACAATAGTTTGACTTTATAGATTTTTGGAAATAGCAACACTAAAAGGAAGAATTTATTAGAATATTCAAATACACATATAACTACAGCATTTGTCTAATAAGGGATACAACACAGCAAGTAGAAAGAACATTAAAAAAACTCTTTAAAAATAATAAAAATTACAAACTAGATATATATGTATATTATACAGAAAATATTTCCAGATTAAGCATAACACAAGCCAGAGAACATCAAGAGCTGTTCCAGTGAGATAACAGCAGCTATTAGAAAATACATCAGAGCCAGCTATGTGTAATACTGAGAATACTACCAAAATAACTCTTAAAATACGCTAAAAGATTACCACTTTCAGCATGGTAACAACTATCTTTTATTTAAAAGTTTTTTTCTTATCTAAATAGTACAGAATAGGAAAACAGCAAATTTATATAAAGTTACCTGAAACACTGCCTTTATTACTCTGACACACTAATATTACTTTGACAAAGCAAGCTATGGGAGTCAGGGAGGTTCATATCAGAAAAAGTAAAAAATAAAAAGCCATTTCAGGAACACTACTTGTGGAAAGAAGTAAAGGAAGCATAGATAACTAGCATGGCTGCCAAGAGTAAAAGGGGAGAGAACGTTAATTTTCAAAGCCTGAAGTTTTCCGTAAGGACTTCACACACCATAATAAACACATCTAATGATATCCTAGGCAATAAGACAATTCAAGCAGTATCGAATGCAAATAAGCACAAGGAAAACATGGTTTTTTGCTTCCTGAACAGATTATCAACATGACAGGCCTACTGATGAGTTTCACTTTGCATCCAGTCAATTCAGATGGATCAACAGAGAGTTTGTTTCCAAGAGATTTAGCAAGTCAGAGAGACTGAAAGCTGGCAAAAAGTTGTGTTAAGGCTTTTCTTTTTTTCACTGTTCTAAAGAGAAAGATCTTTCAGTAGAAGTAGTTGTTAAAAGATCTTTACACAAAGGTTCCAGGCTTAAGTGGTACATCATAACACTTCTGCATAAAGACACGACTTAAGTACTGCAAAAAGGATGTTACCATTGGTTACATACAAAGAGTTTTCTTCCATCCCACACATCATAGCATGCTTTAATAAATTAGTGCCCCACATAATGCATTTTTTCCTGTTTCAGATTAACACACATTTAATAGTAATAATAATAATTACACACATTTCAATACGCTTTCTTTCTTACCTCTTTATTGTAAAAGGCAGTGTTTTTCAACTAATTTTTGGAACAGATAATTAACATCTGAATTTAAATTCCTGAAAACCTCTGTAAAAAACACCTTTGTCTTACCATGGCTATGGGAAGTTCCTGGGCTCAGACACGGTTGGAGTAACTCTTTGGTTGGAGTAAAATAGGCTTCTTTCCCCTGTTGCTGGTTCATTTTTCCTGGAGTTACAAGCTGTGATTCATCGCTGTTTGTTACCGCCGCTGAAATACAAAATGATTCTTAGTCAATGACGTTACATGCTTGTGCATAGATTTCTATTAAGAACTTCACTGCTATTTATGAAACTGGTATTCAACTGCTGTCTTGCAAAACATTTCATTCTAGAAAATTCGGTTTTCAAGCCTGAAATTTGCTTTGGAGAGGATGGCTGAAAGAAGCCAATAAGACTGGTCTAGGACACAAGACAGAAGATGGAAACAAAACTAGGAGGTGGTGAAAAGGCTGCTACTGAATACAGATACAGCATTAAGCTTTTACTTAACTTCTGAAATATTTCTTCCTTTGCCACTTTTGCGATAGCCACAATTCAGTCAACCCAGGAAACAGCTTTGCAGTGAAATCTTGGCAAACTAATCAAAAGCTGTAAGTCTCAAAATGCACACTCAGTTTCTGACTAATCTTCAAAGCACTTAACACTTTCCAATGAATTCAAGTGAGAACAACCAAAATATGAGTTTTATGGCGTTTTTTTAAATGTTCCTGGGGAAGGCCTCATCTACTGAAATTATCGGGGGGAAAAAACATGTCCTATAAAAAAAGGTAAGAGAGTTGGGGTTGATCAGCCTGGAGAAGAGAAGGCTCTGGGGAGACCTTACTGCAGCCTTTACCTATATAAAGGGACTCTATAAGAAAGACAAAGACTTCTTACCATGGTCTGTAGTGACAAGACAAGGGACAATGGTTTTAAACTCAAAGCGGGCAGGTTTAGATTAGATATTAGGAAAAAATTGTTTACTGTGAGGGTGATGGGGCACTGGAACACGTTGCCCAGAGAAGTAGTGGATGCTTCATCCCTGGAAGTGTTCAAGGCCAGGTTGGATGGGGCTCAGAGCAACCTGAGCTAGTAGATATGTTCCTCCTTACAGCAAGGGGGTGGGTCTAGACAATCTTTAAGGTTCCTTCCATTCTATTATTCTAATTCTTCTTAGGTTTCACATGCCATTTCTGTCACTTGAAAAACAGATTTGATGTGCATATACTCAATATGTCTGGGAAAACATACAATGGCGTTGCCAACCACTCAAAGGTCTCAAAGTGGTGATTTATTTTTAGACTTTCACTCAGGCTTCCGAGCATCCATCCAAGAGAAAGACCACCTCTCTTCATACCTTCCTTCAACTGAGTGAGTTTAAACTCATCTTGAAGACAAGCAGAGGATAATTTAAGAGAAGAAACATTAATTAGTAAATGCCAAAGCCTCCTCATGACTCCTTAGAGGGCACATTTCAATACCAATAGAACTGCTAGAGTTGAGAATACATGCTTTGTTCACGGTCATTATACTGGCCATTAGATTACTAATATGCAGGTTTTCAGTACAATTCATGTGTTGCAGAAATACAAATCAGGGTATTTACAGCCAATTTATTTCAGGTAAGACTATAAAAGAAAAAATCTGAAGTGTCAGATTCCCAGTTCTTGTGTTTCTACAGGGAGCATATGAAAGTGCCCATAGCCCTGAAAATAGTACAATAACATCAGATATAGGAAAAGGTTTATTATGATTCAACATTGGTTTCTTCATGTCTATAATAAGCCATATCAGCTAGGACCACAGCTGCTGCACAGATTTCTTATCAAAAAGAAGCAATTTGTACCTGCACCTCTCCTTTCCCCACACATGCAAACTCTTAATCCCAGGCAAAATTATTCTGCCAATCATACTATCATCCTAATGCCCATGAACCAATGGCATCAATAAGTCCTTGGCTGCATGCAAGCATATATATATATATCCACATGTCTGAAGTTTTCCCTTTCACCTCACCAGATCCAATCCTGGAATATTACAGTATACACACCTGCTCAGTTCTGAATATATTAAATGGTTGAAATTAAGTGAACCATAGAGCACTATAAACAGACAAGATCAAAAATAAAAGCCTTTCTGAACCATTATTTCCAAATCGTTACTATTTATACTACAATAGCATTTGAAGGTTTCCTTTCAAGCACATAAAACTAGCTTCTCTTCCAGATAAGTATTATAAAAGAAATATTTTTTGCAGCCATGACTGGGAGAGGTGAAGAATAAACTTTTCCCGCTTAAAAAAAAGAAAAACAAAACACAAACCCTAAGGTAGGGAAATATTCAGATGAGTGGTATGCCAGGCAAAATACTTTTCCAACAGCAAATTTTCATCATACTTCAAATTCTCAATTATAATACAGAAGAAAACCTAGTATTTAGCCCAGCAGCCCATATGCAAAATATATGCTATTATGAACAAATATGCAAACATACTGTAGGAGAGACGAGTTACTTACTTGATGGTCCATGAGAATCTCTATTCTCACCATGTTGCTGTGTACACATACAATTGAAGAACGAAGAACAGCAAACATAAAAATCCAGGCCAGGAAGAAGCAAGTGCACAAAAGCAGCAGCAGCAGGAAAGAAGAAGGACAATGAAAACAGTGTTAGTTCATAACTAAAATACAACATGCACCTCAGTGCCAAAGGCAAGACCTCAAGAGACTTAGCAGTTCAGAAAAGTTGAAGCAACAAAACTGACAAATATGCTTATAGGAAAGCCATTATTAGAAGCTATCATTAGTAAACAGCAACTATCTCAACTGCTTATTGTGAGTGGAAGTTTTCCACCAGCAATTTAGTGCTCATATGACTTGATACACAACATTTTTTAAGAAATTTTGAGCTGGAATGTTTTCAAAAGACTGAGGCTCTGAAGAAAGCTGAAATAATACAAAATTTGTTTCCAAAACCATTCCACTTTCAGACAAGCGTTTTGGAAAAAAAAACCTTTAACGCCATCAGAAACGTGCAAGCGCCCACTAATGCTTAATCCAAACCTAACTGCTTTTGCACACAAACACAAATTTAGAAACCACAAATTCAGCTTATCTACAAACACAGGTAATATTTTAAATTGCTTAGGATGCAAGACAAGCAGTGCAGTTTTAAATTTAAGAGGACATTTTACATCAAAGTACTTCCAAAGAATCACATATAAAAAATTATTTCTGTTCCACTGAATGCATCAAATATAGGCACTAGTGAAGGGTAACTACATAGTAACAGCCTGTACTCCTTTTTGATATCTGATCTGAAATATTTTTTTAAATCTTTGCTAACCAAGACCAAAATCAATGCTAAGATCCCACTGTGCTCAGCCATGTACAGATATAAGGTGAGTTTCACCTACGTCTTAAAGGATTTACTACATCTGAAATCTGTGAAAAGGAGAAAACAAGTACACTGATCAGCATGAACATTTCCTCCTTAAAAATTAATCCAAACACGATGTACCTTCTATATCCCCCAAGAAAAAAATTTATGTTCCATAAAGAAGAGAAATTCTTGCCCTGCTTTAAAGAGGATCCAATCTCGCCTCTCTTATCAGGACTAAACAGCAGGAAACACAAAAAAGAAAAATCATAACATCTTTGCAAGTAAGTGTCTTGGCTTGCACTCCTGATCTCAAAACAGATTTTTAAAATATATTTCTTTTTATTAACCCTCACATCTGCCTAGGGGTGTTAAATATGACAGGGTAATGTGCAAAGGTAAAGGATTGCAATGAGAATACAGCAACTGCAGTACACATCATTAGAAATGTGAGGGAACCTTTCTTTCATAATTCTGCAGTTTCTGTAACAAGATTTGATTAAACAATTAAGGCTGAAATAAAATATAAGCAAACTTGGTAAATAACCTTCAATAACCATCAGAGACTAAATTTACATCTGAGTGAAATGCTACTCAGAGAACCCATGGACTTTACCAGGCAGGTTTCCGTACTAGTACATGAAAAGTATTCAAGAATTCAATGGCTTTCAAGGCAAAGTGTTTCTTTTAACGTACAGATAATATAACAGCAGATTAGGAAACAATTTATGTTTGGACTGGAACTGTACTACCCTATGCTGATTTTAGATTCAAGAGAATAGTGACTGACAACGGAGCAAGAAGCCTGCAGTAACTGTACAGAGATCCAGCAACTGACGGAAGGACAGGGAACACCGCTATTCAGCACTGGTCTGCTTTATTTCACAATTGGAAAGCAAGAGCACAGATCTGGAAAAATACATTGTAAACAGACATATAGGATCAGGAGTACCAGAGACTGAGACAGCATGTTCACTCGCAGCAAGTACTTACATGTTGAAGAAATAAGAGTGAAAAAGCACCGCAGCAGATTTGGTCTCACTGCCTGCCTCTCAAGCAGCCCTGACCAAGATACAACATGACACCACAGAGCAGGGCAACCTGTCACCGGAGACGATGGCGCAGGGGCTTTTCATGTAAATATTTTAGCATTGCATGGTTAATCCTATGAACTGGTACAAACAGCTCCTACGCCAGAGGCTGAAACACAAGCCTGTCTAACTCTGTCCCTGATCTACTCCAATAGACATTCTGTTTACACACCAAACTACCTCCGTTGCTGGTCAACCTCCTCTCTTCATCAGACATATTTGGGCCTGTGTATTTACCTAAAACATGCAGAATATATATTTCTAAACACTGATGCAAGATATTAAGGTACTGAAATCAGACTATTTTGGGCAAAAAGATGTCTTCATTTTCTGGCAGCCTACTGCACCTCTATCATCTGCAATTCATATCTCTGCAGACTTGGGATCCAAACCACCTAAGGTACAAAACATGACAGTTTGACAACTTCAATATTTGCTCTGAAAATAATGTTCTCAGGATATTCCTCCCACAGCTCTTATTCTAAACATACAAAATTAAGAGAAACATATGCATATTTCCACAGACACAGCCTACCCTTATTTTCACATTACATAATTGATGACTTTGATTATTACAGATTACAGCAAGTCCTATGACAAAGGCAGATTCTCAACAGTACATTTTTAGTTTAGCTTCTACTGAGGCACAATTTCCTTAAAATGTTGCTACCAAAACATACAAAACCTAGTCCTCCTCACAGTAAAGTTTTTGAGTAAGATTTAGGAATAAAACCAGCAATATAAAGCATCACATGAGATGTCGGCCATAATTCTGGTTTTATACAAAGCTCATGTGCTTTAGAAAAGCACTATTTTTAGACGTTAATTTCTCAGAAATAAAACTAATAACAACCGCTACTAAACTTTAAGTTATATCTGCCAAGTTGTCCTAAAAAAACAAAATCGTTTTCCTGTTGAATATTAGGGTAAAAGAAAAAGCATATATCATACTAACATGTCTGAACCTCATACTACAAAAGGTAAGTTTTTAAAATATACTTACTAGTTTTACAATCAAAACCTACAGCTACATTTTTAATAGAGTTGAAATGCACATTCTAAAGTCAAGTTAGAGTTTTCACCCTGCTGAAGACAGACTTTTCCTGAAGGCAGTCGCTGAATATGTGTAAGTTATTAAGACTATTCCAGTTACATTTAAATTCAGGACCACTAACCCAACCTGGAAATCTGATCAGTAAAGAGGCCCTCTATTCTATAATTCAAGGAAAAAAGGTACTTCTATGTCTACTGATGTATTTAAATAGCAACGACTGACTGTACGAGCTATATCGTAAGCAATTTATTTATTAAATATATGTTTTGGTAAAAATAAGAGGCAACTAAGGAAACAAGGAGCACAGCAACTGAACTGACAGGATTTTTTTAAAAAACAGTTGACTGTTGATACTCAGAGTATGTTGCATGTAGGATGTGTTGCCCACGCAACAAAACAATGAATTTACTACCTGAAGAAGTCAAGGATTTTCTTAATGCACTGCAAAATAGTTTGTCTACAAATTCATCGCTTAAGATAAAAACAGTAATAAACCACTTGAACAAACTAATAGCTCTATGTAGTAGCTGACTGTCACAAATAAAGTTTGCCACTAATGAAGTGTTAAACTTGACCTTCACCACAGTTACAGAAAACATATCCTATTTTTGCCTTTGGGAGGCAGTGCTTTCCATCACAAAGTAACTCTGGAAACAAAAACATTTCCTGCTTCAGCTATTAGACTGCTTCTACATAACACAGCTTGTGGAAAACCAAATTCTGATATCATTTCAATATTATGATGACGATGATGATGAAGACGTGTGATAGTAATCACTAGCCTTTCCTGGTTTTAAACTGTGCTTAGAAAGAGTTTTGCTATCTCAGAAATTTTATAATCAGTACAGATTATCAACTCTTAACCTCAGATTTCTCTGATAATGTATAATTATTACTTCTTCTGCCTCTTCTGCTCCTCATTCCACCAAGAAATACATATTTTTTCTATTGTCCATAGTCACTAACTAGCAAAATGCCAATTAGATTGAGAGGAATACCATTTTTCTTTGGGACTCTGAGATAAAATCCAAAAAAATCAAACCCAAAATCCAAATGTTTTTTGATACTCTGCCTTCTTGCCATAAGAATCTAGGAAATGGTACATGATAATACATGATACTCCAAATACATTCACCAGAAAAGTATCAATTCAAACAAAAACTGAACAGATTCAATCCATTTTACCCTCTCCCTGCAAAAGTATCTTCACATTCATCTCATTATGCAAAGGCACATTTAAGTTACTCACTGAATTTCTATCAAGTTCCCCATCAACCGGAGTTGTCTCCATGCTGAAAGGGCCCGTTGTCTGTCTCTCTACCAGTTAGAGTTCTTCCATCCTGCTACTCAAGATCCTAGAGAAGAAAAACACAATAATTCAATTCCAAGGGCTGAAATCTCTTAGATTTCAGGGAATTTTTTAGGAATGGATAAAATACTTTCAAATAAAATGGCCAAAACAGAAGCTACTCACAGAGGCAAGCATTTACTTCTACAAATAAGGAAAAGTTACGCAAAAAAAACCAGAAACCCACACATTTTGCACTGTACTTCCCCTTGTTCCAGAGTTCCCAGCAGCCACAAGACTCCTACCCCACAGGCATGTGCACACAAGCTGTTTGGGTACAAAAAAAGCTATTCCAGAGCAGTCAGACTTGAAGGCTTCCCAGCATAACTCCCAAACCAGCCATGTATTACCTTGTGGAACCAAGACACAGAAATTAAATAATTTGTGCAAGCCAGCACCCTCTGTGGCAGAGCAGGCACTCAGCTGGGGGTCACCACACACAGACAGAAAGCAATGCCTCATTCTGTTTCCTATTTAATTTTTTTTGCACAAGAATGAAACCTACAATGAATCTTAGCATTCACAGCATATTTGAAGTCACAACTGAGACAAGAAAATGCTTTGGAATCAAGCAAAACTTGGTGGGAAACACACCCTTTAACCACTTGTTCGTTTAGTGGGTTTCAGGAGAGAAGCAGATCAGACTGGGATGCCTATTGAGATGTCCAACTACTGTCACTGCTCCGCTGGTCTCTACAGGGCCTCCATCAGCAAGATACAAGCAGATGAGAAAGCTATACACTGAACTGTGTGAAACAGTACAGTCAGTATTCCGCCGGAAGAAAACCCTGTGGTTCCACTCTCGGCGAAGTCACGCTCACTCTGCCCTCACCACCACCCAGGGCAAGTGTTTGATCAGAGAACTAGCCCAAGGACACTTTTTTCCATTTCAGTTTGTTTTGGGTGGGGTTAGGGGGCAGGAAGCAGCTAAATTACAAACTAGATTGCTAAACCAACACTTGTGCAAGAGCAGCAGTAGCATGGAGATGGTGAGGGTTTTGTTTTTTAAGATAGGGCGTTAGCATACCATGCTTAATGTAGATATCAAGCTACAGCAAGTTTTAGTAGAAACAGTTTAAATGAGGACAGAAGGGTGAGGTGGGAGGAAGTATCCCCACCAGGGAACCTGAGGAGCATCCTGGGTGCAGGATGGGAGAAAGTCAAACAGATGACCAGAATACACAAGGTCTTGTGTTTCAAGGCCTGCCTCAAGAAACAGACACATATGAAAACAAATCTCACTAGAAATAAAAAACATTTATTCAACTACTTTTAATGTTTTTATTATCTTGTCTGTTTTGTATTATGTAAAGCACATTAGAATTACAATTTTTCCTCAGGAAAAACATACAGTATTAACACACAATAGCAATTTACCATATGTCACTAAAACACAAAAGGAAGCATTAAAAAAAAAAAAAAAAGTTGAACAAAATGCCTGAGCACTAACAAAATGCAAAGTTAATAGTTCCCTATGACTTAGTCCAAAGAACTGATACGGATACTGCTCAAGCCCCTGAGTAATTAAGTGAGGTGGCATGTAACTGGAAAGCATAACTGGGAAGTGTATAGCTACATATTCTCACGTAAATTAGAAACAGCAGACATCTGAAAGGAGATTACTACACGTGATTAATTTGCATTAATAAAAGGAAAGATGGCATTACCGCAGGAGGAGGAATTCACCCCAGAAGGTCTGTTTCCTGGAGCAGCAGGCACTGCAACACACACCTTCCACGCCCCAGCGCAAGGATGCAGAACTGCATAACAACTCGATGTCTGTTCCTTGTCATTTCTCCCCCACATGCCCATTTTACGTTCTCTTATTAGCAGGAAATTCAGCAACACCATACTGCATGCATATTCAATTTACAGAAACACTAAACTCTTTTAAACAGGATGAAAAATGAGTTGCATAGCAAACAGATGTATGCACTGATATTTAAAGCAGTTTGTCAGCTTTTTTAGTTGTACAAACTTGCAACCACACTCAAGTTAACTGAATAAACAGATCTTTCCTGACACAGGAACATTTACTCTCAAAAACTTTTAACCCATCTCTATAATTAACATTTTTTAACTCTTAATTTTTATTGTCAATGCTCCTGGTGTATTCTGCTCCTTCATTTGTTCACATGACCACAGCCACTACATCCCTTCCTTATCTCAGTCTCAAAAGCAGTAACATCAGCCAAGTACCCTACTGTCTAATCCCTAGCATTCACAGTCATTTGTGGTGCCCAAGACACTAATAATCCAGCAGGGTCCCAAAGACTGAAGTGAAGTTTTCTGGGAGAGGGAAGGAGAAAATTTGGCCTGCTCATGTTTGAACAGTAAAGCAGGTGCAGAAATGGTTAAGGACTACCTTCCCCTACACTGTTCAGCTTATGAGTAGACAGCCAGCTTCACTTATTTTTCTTGGCAAAATGAATGCTAAAAGTGAACAATATTGCCTCTGAAATATGCCAAAATAAATACCAAGGAAGGAAAAGGGCTCTCTCAGCAAAAGGATATTGCCAAAGAGTCAAGTATGTATGAAATTGGAGATTTATTTTGAAAATTACAGAATGCTTCTAACCATCTGAGCCCCAAGGCTTTGAAACAACGTTCTAATCAATGTAGGGAAGGAGAATTAATTTGTAAACACAGCCAGGTTACTATGAGGGGTGCTCCACAAGTGACCAAGCTCTTTTCTACTTCAGCTAACCCAACCATTAGGTTTGAAGATACAACCACAAATGTATAATTTCATTGTTTCTTTTTCTTGGGCTTTTTTTTAGCTTTTGGGGGACATTTATGACATGCCTTTGCTGTTCTCTCCACATTCCCAAGTGGAGAGAACCAGTCTGGTTGGTTTGAGGTTTTAATTAACAAATGTTCCTTCACAATCAGAATTCTTAAAAGCTTAAGTGTTCAGGAGGACACATGCATGCTGAAATTATTTGAACATAACTATATGATGGTGCCCAGCTAGTCGCTTGTTTTTCTTTTATAGAAATGGATACAATCCAGCTCTTAAAAAAGTATTGCTTATTTTAAAGCAGCCGTACCAACCAGGCAAATCATGCCACAAAAGAACCTATTTCTCTCCAACCGTGAAGAAGGTTGAATGGAACAGAGCCACACACTTAATGCAGAAGGGAAATGCATCCCTCTTATCACATGATCCATAACCTGTTAATATCTGTATTCCAACTTAACTTATTTTTGCTGACGATACAAAACTGTGTGGTGCAGCTGACACACTGGAGTGGAAGGATGCCATCCAGAGGAACCTCGACACACTTGAGAGGGGGTCTGTGAGAACCTCAGGAAGTTCAACAATGCCAAGTACAAGGTCCTGCACCTGAGTTGAGGCAAACCCAAGCACAAATACAGGCTAGGTGGAGAATAGGTTGAGAAACAGTACTGAGAAAATGAATTTGGGATACTGGTGGATGAAAAACTGGACATGACCTCGCAATGCACACTTGCAGCCCAGAAAGCCAACCATATCCTGGGCAGCATCAAACGAAGCATAGCCACCAGGTCACTCGCCAGGAGGTCTACTTTGCTCTCACGAGACCCCAACTGGAATCCAGCTCTGAGGTTTCCAAGATATTAAGGATGTGGATCTGCTGGAGCGAGTCCAGAGGAGGGCCATGAAGAAGATCAGAAGAGCTGGAGCACTTCTCCTATGAGGACAGGCTAGGAGAGTTGGTGCTGTTCACCCTGGAGAAGAGAAGGCTCCAGGGAGACCTCACAGCACCTTCCAGTACCTAAACAGGGCTACAAGGGAGCTGGAGAGGGATTTTTTTTTACAAGGGCATGTAGTGATAGGACAAAAGCGAATGACTTTAAACTGAAGCAGGGTAGGTTTAGATTTGATATTAATAAGAAATTCTTTACTGTGAGGGTGGTGAAACACTGGAACAGGTTGCCCAGAGAAGTTGTGTATGCCCCATTCCTGGAAGTAGTCAAGGCTAGGTTGGATGGAGCTTTGAGCAGTCTGGTCTGGTGGGAGGTATCCCTGCTTATGGCAGAGTGGTTGGACCTACATGGTCTTTAAGGTCCCTTCCAACTCAAACCATTCTATGGTTCTATGATTTTAACAGATTGCTTTAGCCACTGGTAGTTTTTGTAACTATTTGGTTTTCAGTTAGTTCCACCTTGAGAATAGGAAAATCCTCTTTGGGTCTTCCACAGAAGGAAAGGAAAGCATGCATCAATGAAAGCTACTACTCTGCATGAACAGGATCTTTTTAAACTATCTACACACACGCCTGCTCAAATGTCCTGTGGGAAGACGTAAGAAGATAACTCCCACGGATTTAAAAAAAAATCAAAAGCCATTAAATGTATGTCTCAGTACTATAATGTTACATGATATTTTCTAAGATACAGTTATGCAGATCACAGAGCAAAAGCAGCACAAGTTGGGTGCCTTGGCCATGGGAGAGGACTGTGGCAACAAGCCTTTGTTAAGTCTTTTAGAGCTCGGTGAAGTGGATTTGGCAGTGGTCTGCATTGACTTATAAATTCCCTATGTTAACCAGATTACATGAACTTTTATTGTAGGGAATGTTTGTTTAACCAAATAGAGGCATTAGCAGGAAATACAACCCCCTTTTTCTGCCAGTATAAGAAAAGCTCCTCACCAAACATGATACTTGTTCCGGGCACATTAGAGAATTTAGCCCTGACACTATGGCAGTAATATCCTATTGGAGGTACTTTTCTAACATTAAATTATAATTCAATCCACAAAAAGACTCTTCTTCCCCTTCTCCCACAGATTAGTTTCAGTTCCAACACTTTGCTAAATATGGAGAGTTTCATCAGCAGTCTTTGCCTGATCTCATGGCTGAGACGGGTTTTGCTTTCTCCCTAAGTACTGTCACCTCCGGTCATTAGATATGGCATTTGTGCTGCGATACTGTTTTCTGATCTGTCCCAGTATCAGAGTACCCTCTGGCACTCCAGCATCACACCTCGTGGGCAAGGTACGGCCTCACCTGGGATCTGCCACTGGGCAGCACCAAGTGCATGGTGAAATGGCTACTGTGTGCTGATGCCCTTTCCAAAGGGGAAGTGTTCTCCAGGGCTCTGACCTCCAAACTAACCTAAGTTCTGTTGGATGACTCACTTCTTTCCTTAAAGCCTAAAATAAGTAAAAGCACTTAAATTGCCTGAGATGTGTATCAGATAGGAATATACTGCAATTTTTTTAAGATGACACAGGCATAATAATAATACACTGACTTCAAAGATCAACATGGCAACAATCACAGGCAAGGCATGCTAGGAGAACAGAAAACTAGTTGTTTATGTTGATGTCAAGAAGGATAAAAATTCACCCAGGTCCTTGGCTTGGTTACCCCCATCATCACAAAATGTTTCCTGATGTTGGGACAAAATCTCTTGTGTTTCTGTTTGTGCCCATTGCCTCTTGTCCCATCACTGGCTCTGTCACCTTTATACCCTCCCTTCAGCTATTTATACACATTGATGAGATCCCCCTGAGCCTTCTCTTCCCCAGATTAAACAGTCCCAGCCCTTTCGGCCTTTTCTTATAAAAGAGATGATCCAGGCCTTTGATCATCTTCCTGGCCCTTCACTGGACTCTCTTCAATATGTCCACATCTGTCTCGTACTGGGTAGTCCTGAACTGGAGCCAGCACTCCAGATGTGGACTCATCAGTGCTAAGTAGAGAGGAAGGATCACTATTCTTCACCTGCTGGAAATGCTTCGTCTAATGCATCCAAGGACACGATTCCCCTTCTTTGTGGCAACGACGTATTGATGACTTGTGTTCAGCCACTCATCAGGATAACCAGGTGAACCCTAAGTAAGCAGTTCTGAGGTGTGGTTATCAGTGCATTCATTTCTGTAAGGTCCATAAGGAAGTTTAAGCTAACGCTCTTGAGAAAGGTATCTAAGTGATAAAACAAAGACACACAAAAAAGAACAAGATTCATAGAAATTAAGAGCTAGCAGGTATAGGATCAGTTTTAAGAGATTAAAGGAAATCTACTTCCTAAATCTAACTAGAGTGATCAAACCAAGGCTCTCAAATAATCTAAGTGTCCCTCATGCTGTCATACAACTGCTGAAGGCACTTTCACTTTGCTACATGCAGTGAGGGTGCAGCAATAACACAGAAGATCATAAAAGTACACCTTACTTTCAAGGCTCTTTGAATCCAGTGGACCAGGAGAAGTGCAGCCTCCTGGTTGTAGTGTAAGGCCACAGATCATCCATCGCTCTCAGCTGACAAGTCCACACACTGAGTACACTTCATTAACAAGCTACAGATCAAGCCAACTTCTTGCACATGATACAGTGCTACTGCATGCCAAGTACTCTGTGTTTGTTCAGATTAGTTCCGAGAAAGCAGGAACTGAAGCTCAGTTACTGGTAAACATGGAGGAGGGGCAACAGGGTAAAACAATTCAGCAAAATATCTGGTAAACAAAGAAATGACAACTTTTCCTCAACTCTCAAGCTAAGCATCTTACACTAATAAGAACTTGGAAGAACTAGGAAGATGTTGTATTGTGCAATTCTGCAAGAGAAATTTGAGAGTTGAGTAAATCTCTAGGTTCCTTCTACTGTCAAGTCAGTCCAAACAGAAGAGCTTGACAAAATCAGTAATTACATAGGAGAAGTCATGGATGACAAACAACATAGTTACATTAACTCTGAATTGCAATGTTTGAATGCTCAAAAGTCTGCTATAAGTATAAGCACAGCAGAACTCAACAACTGCCTCAAGTCCCCCAAGTATACCGTGATTACTTAATGCTATCAGCCACCAAATCTACTTGTACAAAACACTTCCTTCCACCCTGAGTTTCATCACCTGCCTCTTCATTTCCCAAATAAACAGTCCACATGCAAAGAAGCCTATTTCCTCTGTTTCTGTAGTGCTGTCTTCTGAAGGGGAAAACAAAAATCAAATACCAAAACACCAAAAAACTCTTTTGAAAGAGTTAGATGGCAATGAACACCAAGGACAGCGTAGCAAACTTCTGAATATCCACTGCAACTGCCACATTAAACAGGTGTCCCAGAGACAAACTTGTCCTGATAAAAATGGAGCCCAGAAGAGATAAGAATTACCATCAGGTAATAAAATCCATCATCCTCTCTAAAAGCTTAAGTCCAAGGGTTCAGAAGTCCTTTGGCCATTCAAGTACACTTCAAAGCTCTCCAACCTGTCCCAGTCTTCAAGATATATATTCTGCAAGACTGTTCCCATAATTCAAACGAGTTGTTAGTCTTAATGGTAAAAATGTCTATTTCTTCACTTACAGGTATCTAGTTACTCGAAGCATTACACACTTTCCCTCCATAAGACATCTTTACCTAGGGCTCAATCTAACTTTTGAGCATAAGAGAGGAAATAAATCATTGGTTTTGTTCATTTAAGGTAGAATCAGAAGCTTCATAAAATATCCAGAAGATTTATTTTTTTTTGCTTCATTGTGAATTAGGAAAAGAAGATTTAATCTAACCTTACAACACTAAATCTAGCATTTTATTTTTACATACATTTTATTTTTTACGTTATTTTACTGCAGTATCAACCAGTAAAATAACTATGTGGATGCTGTACTGAACCTTAAAACAAGGTTGAATTGGCCAGTGACAGTCTTGGTTTTGAAGAAAAAACGATGCACTCAAACTAATGGTTAGACACATTGCAAACCATATTCCTTTCAGAACTCTGCCCTGCGACTTAAGGGTACATTTGCTATTTGGGCCTTGCATTTTTCCTGCACGAAGACAAAAAGCTAAAAAAGATTTAAGAAAGCAACATGATAAATTTAGTAATTTAAAGTCAAGGAATCTTGCCTTTCTTCTAACAGCAGCAACAATTTTCTTTCACATCTGCAAAGGCAGTGCTAATAGTCTTTCACATACACCCACATCTCCTCAGATGTCTAGTTAATTCATGTTCATCTAAAAGTTTGCGTTAGAAAACAAGATGCCTCTCATAATAGCTCAGAGTACTAAAAAAAAAAAAAAAAAAAAAAAGGTTGTTCTGCACTGTGATGAGAGGCCAGATGGCACCCTGTCATTTCTTCTCTCTCATTCTGGCAGCTGTATGAAGATGCAGTATGACACATTCTTCTAGAAACATCTGAAAGGGATCAGGAGATTACTAGTCCCCCACACCTGGTCCTTGCCACCTCTTTTCCCACTGTGGTTGCTGCCTTTCTGAACTGTCTGTGCAGGTGCTCCCTAACCCTCTTCTGTCGGAGAAACTCCCCTATTGCAAATTATTTTAAACAGACACTCACAGAACGCACAGAAGTTAAACTGAGCTAGGTCATAGGACTCCTACAGGTCTGGCACAGCAGCGGTAAAGAACAGCTGAGGGTCATCTTTTAACTCACCTCTATTCTAACCATTAACAGCCTGTGTAAGCATGGACTGTGCTTACAACTACACACTCACCCAACACCTGCAGGATATGATGGGAATCAAGCCAAGGCAAAAAGGAAAAGCAATGTTGTTTTTAAAGGTTTTTCTGAAATGAAAAAGTAAGATAAGTCAGCAGATATATTTCCCCAGACAAGTTGGATAGGTGGCAGAACAAATCCTTCTGTTTCTGATGCCAAAGTAGAATCAGTTGCCATCCTGAGACAAGAGATAGACCTGGATTTCCTCTGCATGGAATATTCCAAAACAAAATCCAACCTTGCTTTTCCTAAAAGAAATACTTCACCTTGACAGACATTACTGTCAAACACAGAGTCAAAGCATTAAAAAGAAAGGGAAAAAAAGACTATTTCAAGACTATGAAAAACATTTTAAGAATATGAATAACAATTCATCCATTGTGTTGAAAAAGCCTCAAGAAGGTATTAAAAGTCTAATAATGAAATTATGTATCTAAACATCTTAGTTACCATGAGATCATAGATACAGAAATATTTTAAGTCTTTTGTGCAGGTCAAAAATACAATCAATTTTATAAGGAATGAGGTTGCAGAAAGCTGTTCTGAGAGTATATACAAACTACTTCTTCCAAAGGTAGCAAGCACTGCTGGAAGTGGTTTTTTTCCAACAGCAAGTACTGTCAAAGAATAGCTTTAATGTGGAGTGAATAAAATAGATGATCTTTATTCATCCAGAGCTCCCAAAGACCTACCAGTACAGAATCACTTTCCTGTACCCCAAAGCTGTTTCAGAGGAATAAGAATTGATATTACCTCTCTGGGTCCTGCTAATGAGCATCATGAATACATTTCACAGGAGCTCAGGTAAGAGAGTAACTACAATCCTAATTTCTACTCTAATCTGAAATACATAAAATAGAAAAATCAATGGAAGTTCTAAGATTAAAAGTGTGAAAGAAGACAACACAGACAAACATGTCTCAGTTGAGCTGTGCTTAGGTGCAACACAGTTATATTGTGTTTGAGAGCTTTTAAGAAATGGACTTCCTACAGGATTAAATTTGGATATTTCAAACAGGAACCTAATGTTTATTCTCATGTACAGTTTAATTTCTGTATTTTGGCAGCAGTGCCTCTTCTTGATGCTAAAATAGAGTTTATGACAAAAGAGACGGCCTTCATTTGGATTTCTTTGGGCTAGTGCTAGAAGGTAGTTTCCACAATTTCAAGACAGAGGATGTCTGTATGAAAATTTAGGAACAAAAGGTCAGAGTAGCTTACTGCAATAGGAAAAACTCTAGAAATTCTAACTTAAAGTAGCAGCAGGTTCAAACAGGCAGTGATACTATCTGGCTTACACATCATGGTTTATTAAAAAGATTTAGAAAGTCTAATTTAGATTTCCATTGTTTACGCCAAGTCTATTTTTTTCACTCTAATACTAAATTAAAATAAGCTGATGAACATTACTTTGCTTTTCAGATGTCAGTGCTATTCTACACGTTCGCAATTCAGAATCTTTCATGAGTTTTTTGGTGGGGTTGGTTTTTTATTTGGGGAAGTTGTTTTTTTTTATGAGAGTTTTTGTGTTGTTTCTGTTCTGTGGGAGTTTTCTAAAGACATGTAAAAAAATATTACAAATGGACTTTGTACAGCCTTAACAAGGACTAGTGCTTTCAGCACTAAATATCCAAGCTTGTCTTCTGAAGATACTGAGTAACTGCTGATCAACTTGGATTTGGAACTGCTGCAAGAATCACACATAGTCTTTAGTTTAACAGGATACCAATAACATTAAAACAACATAGCCTGATCCACTAGAACTGTAAAATATTGTTGCATTGCAGACTTGGCAAGTGACCTAGCACTAAACTCTTTGTTTACCCACCCATTTCTATTTAACAAATTACACACTCCTCCACGACATTTCTTTGGGCGAGGAGAAGCACCTAGCCGGCCACAACAAACAGCTATGGAAGAATTACAAGCATCATCAAGTGACAACGTACCTGTAATTCACAGCTCTCGGAAATCAGGTCAATATCACTGCCTAATGTAAGTCAGGCAACTGCTCACACTCTTTGCAACAAACAAACAAGGAACTTATATAAATATAATTTTTTGCCAGAGCTGAAAATAGAAGGCAAGCCTTTCACACATCAAAGCCAGCCCTCAAGCACAGGAGTTTGGATATTTTGTTCCCAAAGCTATCCCATTTCTGAAGAGGAGAATGCTTTTTGCTCCCAGTACAGGGAGGAGACACAGCAAGAAATACATATTACCAGGGTACATTTAACATTTTGCTTCAGGGACCAATAAAGGAGATGCTGTCTTCTCTGCCTGCATGAATTTAGTACATGTTATGGTTCAGATAAAAGGTTCTGTTCCCTGACAACCAGGGAGTGGTTGTAAGCATGTACAGGAAAACAATGTCTTGACACTTCCTTGAAAGTTCTTTGAAATGCCTCAGAAAAGAAAACAAAGAGAGAAAAAATAGCATCCTGGACAAAGAATTATTCTGTTCAAGGCTAAACAGATATTTAACGGATAGGGCACCTCCTCCTGCCCTTCCACCCAGTCTATTGTAGTAGGGAGAATTCTCTTTCCCACAGAATGGTTTAAGAGGGCCATCAGATAGCTTGAGCACCTGATTTAAACTGAATAAAATCCTCTCAGCTGTGCAACAGCATAGCATTGTGTCATAGGAAGTTTTGAATCCTGCTTCCCTACCATCCTCTATCCAGCCCCCCAATACTTATTTAGCTAAAAGAGTCAGAACAGCATGGTGCAGGTTGTGAGAGACATCACAGAGCTCAGGAACGCAGGGTCAGACAGAAGACAGGCACAAGTGCTTGGAAGGAAGGATGCAACGCTTTTGTGAACTCAAACAAATTCTACTGCTATTTTTATAGTAAGTAAGGGAAAGAATAATTCCAAGAAAGAATGTATTTATCTTTCAAAGGAAAAAAACTACATCCCTCCCTTTCGCAGCATTACCTCATTCCAGTACTGTCACCCAAACTGACAAGAGTTATCAGTTAATAACATTTTATGATGTACTTTCATATTTAAAATTACACACTATACCAAGATAACGTGAGCTAAACTACCAAGATAATATTAGCATAAAGCAATTCAATACCCTGTATCTCTGCCACAGCAGTCAGCTACAGCTCTGTGTATAATGTTACACATTTTATTCCCTTGGAAATACATGCATAAGCTGCCTCCAAGTCTGGCATGTAGGAAAAGAATGAAACACTGATTTCTACACTTCACAATGTCTATGGAGCCAGCCAGCAATAGCTCAAAAGCCATAACTGAACAAAAATCTATGTCCAACTTACTCATAGAGTAAGAGTCTGTTCCTGGGGCACATCCCATCTCTGACGCTCACTTTCACACATTGCACTGATATGTTGGAAGGAGGAAAACTGCACGTACCCGTTTAGACTTCCTGCAGGAGCAGCTGTAAGAGTTACCGGCACTATGTGCTTCCAACCACGGGCAATGCTAAAAGGGGCGATGGGAGAAGCCTTGTGTCCTGCATTTTTAATTCACTGTTAACTGAGTGCCCAGACTGAATATTCAAAACCAGCTGTCACAGATACAAACCAGTCAACTTCAGTAGGTACACTGTAGTTACAACTAGAGTCTTTAACTTCTATAAACTCTGATTTGTCAAAGAAATCTTATCATGAACATGTAGGAGAGTAAAAGTTTGTTGGTTTGTTTTTTTCTTAAAATGGTCAAAAAGCACATGTAATATTGATTTCAATGACATCAACAAGCATGCAGAGCCTCTAATCTCAAAAATGCCTCAAAACACCTCAAAAACACTGGCATACATAATCTTTCCCATAAGAAAGAATTTTGTGCCTTCTTTTTGTAGCCCTCAACAGAATTCAGAGAAGGATGAGTTGTCTGCATCCCGATGATCACAACCTCAGAAAAAATACCGAGTCAGTCTTCTTAATGCAATGGCACGTTTTACACTCCTGTAATGGCTTCTGCAAAGTCTGTGGCATTCACAACTTCAGCTTTTTCATATTCAAGTTGTCTGCAACACACGGAGAATATAAAATTAAGGCCTGGTAACTCCAGGAGTGCTATTAACTGGATAAAATCCAGATTTAAAGTGAAAAGCCAGTTGGATATTTCAAAGCCCAAACTGTAAAATAACTGAGAGGCTTACCTATCGAAACCACCAAACCACAATAAGCACACAAGCAATCCAGATACATCATGAAGTAATAGGCAATTTCCCCCCCAAGAGAAGAGTACTATGCCAACACTTCACATACAATGAGAATTGACTGTTCCCAAATGTTGGCAAGTATAATTAACCTTCATAACCCTGTATTTGGCCTTGAACATTAAAGCTGAATTCATCTTGAAAACCAATTAAAATGCTAAGCAGTCTCTACTCTGCGACTGGAGAATAGCATATTGAATTCAATCAAAAAACAAAGCATAGCACAATTGTCTCCTTAGACACCTTCAAGGATCTGTTAGCTGCTTTAGTAAAAATCGTAATTCATAAATCACATTTTAAAAAGAACTGAAAAATTCTTCAATTCTTCACAAAGATCCCAAAATATGTAGGGTTTACGAAGGCAAAATTGTAGATTTAACAGAAAAAAAAAAAAGGTATAGAAATGAAGGATAAAGATGAGCTAGGTGGGCTATGAAGTTTGATTTTGCTTTCTCTTATCTTTATCAACAGATATTAAGTGTACAGTACAGTTCACGTTCACAGAGCTTAACTTGATTCTCCATAGTATCTTCATTCATTCTGCCTTTTGGACTGGCTATTGACCAGGAAATAAAATTTATGTCATCCAACCTGCTTTTTCCATGGTTGCAATGTTTAAATTAGTAGAACAACTGGACAGGGAGAAGAACCTGGAATTCTCATTTTTCTTTCTAACTTCTTTCCTAAATTATAGTTATTCCCTCTTAAAAAAAATAAATTATGCCTAATTGACATGAAATTCAGATGCGTATGAATCTCTGATGATAAGATTTCTTTTCAACCCCTTGGTTTTGTTGCAGCTGGGGCAATCCCTATGTTACTCTATTACCACACCCCTGAATAATGAAGGGAATAGAAGACTATAGTCACATTCCTAAATATCAAAGGGAACAGAAGACTATAGTAAATATATGCCCAGTCACTTAGAAGAGCCTTTCAGAGTACCCAGACTCTGAACAAGAGCTATTCTGCATGACAAATGCAGTTACAGGTGCGGACCAAAAGCACTCTCTAGGTTTGCTTAAAAGTAAATTATTACCATTCCCGGTTTCGAAAATTTTCCATTTGATGTTGAAATTCATATTATACTCAAAGATTTTAAGCCAGGTCTGAAATTCTGCTCTTTTAAGGACAATACATTTTTTCTAAGCTGTCCTGGTACAGGAGGCTGTTGCATCATAACAGAAAAAAATATCTGTATCTCTCTGTACTTTTCCTGTTGCATCTATGCCTTCATATTAATCATCATTATTAGTGTTTAGCATCAGAAAAAAATAAAGTCATGCTTTTTTTTTCCAGTTAACACACTGGGTAGAAACATTACTTTTTCAACAGAAGGAAAAGCAAGTAAAGTGATTTCTGATTGTTTAGTGATTCTGAGCTGATGAGCACCATTTTATAGTTATGACTCAGATTTAACATTAGAATTTCGTTTCCAGTAATACACGTGCTATATCTTAGTACACCTTCATTCGCTACTGGAGTTCAGAGCAGTGTTAATTATTTTTTTCCATTTTTAAAATTTATTTTCAAATATACACAATATATCTGCTCAACAAGCATTTGTTTGGGTATATAAACAACCTTGAACTAGCTCTTCATTTCGAAAACAGATCCTTTATAAGGTGGCTGAAAGTCAGAATCATCTCCATGTTCAGTTAAGGCAGACTTGCAAGCCTTATAACTTCCAAGGAGTTCTCTTGGTTGCTGTTCAGTTACCCTTGACAGTGCTGTAGATGGCAGTATTTCACAAAGCTGACCTCCCTGCCTTAACCTGGGCCAAGGACCGGATTACAGAGAATATTGTTGAATATTATTGAAATACGCTGTAAGGGTGCTGCAAGAATCTTCAGTTCAGGCACTTCCAGAACATACCATACGTGGTAAGAAATTATGCAAGATGCATTAACTTGAAAAACAATTTTCTCAGCTGACTAAAGAAGTAGTAATAAATAATGCCAGTGAAATGAAGTTTTTTAAGGTGAGATCATCCTTAAAACAGAGATTCACAATAAACTGTTCCTGCGTATGGCATTTGAGCACACTCAAGTCATTTCAGCTGACCAAAATGAAATTACGTTTTCTGTAGTAACCCTGAATTCCTGACTAGACAATGCTGTTCTAGTGTAGGTGGGTACACCTGGACCCTCTGAGCTTCCAATTGACCTGAAATTGGGGCACTTTCCAGAAAATAATGGCCTGCACAGCAAACATTTCAGTCTCACAATAAAAGATGGTGAAACACACTAAACTGTCAGGAACACAGTTTCCATGTAGAACCTCCCAGAAGCAGACACTTTTGTCTCGAAGTTGACTGTCCACAACACGAGAAACACAGCAGGAGCTTCACAAGAATGAACTACTGCTCACTCCTGGAAACAAAAGTCACATGAATCCAAGTATATATTGCCTTGATCCATAATTCCATTTCTTCCTAAAATTTTAACTGGAGTTGACAAAAGCAAAGTATGTTCTATTCCACTGCTAAAACTCTTAAGAGGTTCTGCTGCATATCAGAAACAGACTGAATCAAGAGCAAACTATGCAAATCCCATGCCACGATCACGGTGGGTTCACATTATTTCATAATGGGTAGAAAAATGGCACAATCACTACCAAGTCAGTAGCTTTAGGAACCACCTCCTCAGCAATTTCAATGCTCCCCCAGATTAAAGCCTCCTCCTAGCTGTCAGCCTCATTATGCACCTCAAGCGAAGTACAAACACACTAGCTCTCAGGACACAAAGCATGCAAGCCTCTCTTTGTAATGCTCACAAATCAGAATTCATAAGAGATTCATTTCCATTCCCTATGAGGAAGGACGGCCTGCTAAAGATCAAAATTACTTTCTTTGCCACTCAGCAAAATGTTTGCTGGCAACTAGAAAATGCATGAGATAGCAGAAACAGTTCTGAAGGAGGAGCAGAAGCCAAGACACAATAACATGTCATCTTCGTTAACTCTGCAAACCAAGTCCAAGGATGTAATGGAGAGCAGACTGATACCACTGCATTCCACCAGATCTGATATCAGCAGTAGGGATCCTACAAGTATTGCTCCTAGCAAATAAATATGCTGGTAACAACCTCCCTGGACACAGTTCTGGGAGGAGTGGAGTGTTACTATTTTTGCTTGTATAGCTTATGCTTGCAGCAATTTGAGGAGGGAGGAGACACTTGCTGACATAAGCACCTGCACTGCAGCTTCTCCCACACTGTTACAATAGCACGATCTTTGCAAGTTAAGCAGCAAAGATTGCCATGCATAGGATTTAAAATTTCACAACTGCAAAATATGCATGCATCATGCAAGCTTACATCAGGGAACACCTGTATTTCCCTTCAGAGAAAGTAAAGCAAAGAACAAGAACATAGAAGAATGCTACTGGGTTTCTGAATTGCTAAGACAGGTAGGACAGCAGCAAAGAAGGAAAAACAAATATGCTGCTATATGCTTAAGTGGAAGAAGAGAGCTAAACATATGGGGCTAAAAATAAAACTATTATGGACATGGAATAAAGCTGGGATGGAAAAAAGACATTTAGAAGTCTCAACTATAACCAAAACAGTTAATGACACAGAACCACCATCTAAAAGATGGCTACAGCAGGACAAACCCAAAAATATTTTTGTAATAAATCTATTTTTTTAAAAAACGCAGAACAAATTTCAAGTAAACATGGCCCTGTAACAGGATGCTGACTAAGGCACCCAGAGCTCAAGGGGACTTTCACTGAATACTGAGAGCAACAGCAACATTGTCTCACAAGAAGAGGACAGATTATAAGTGAAGCTGAAAAACTACCTACTATAACTGTAAGTGGTAACAGAAAAGCCCCATTATTTCTTCTCTTCTCCTTCAAGACTCAACTCTTGGGATCCTTGACAGCGGAAAAGGGGGTGAGGATTCAGTGAGAGCTTTCAGATTGCAAATTAAAACACCCAAAAACATGCACACACCTTCCTTTACTCAGGTCTTTTTCCAAGTCTTCACCAACATGAAAGTTGTTTAGAAATTACTTTTCCTATTCTACAATTTCCCGTCTGGGCTGCCCTGCTGCAGAACACGGAGTGCAAGATGCAGAAGGTCAGCTATAGCAAGTTACAAGTCATAAAAACACCAGCTACTCACTAACAAAACAAAACCAACAAAAACCCACCACATTCCTCTCTGTCTGTAAACTCCTGGATGAAGGGAAAGAAGAGCTGCAAATTCAAACATCATCTGCCTATCAAGGCACTAAGCCATATTCAGAAAATCATTCTACAAGCCAAGTGCTCACTTCTACAACACTTTTCCCAACACCTTAAAACCAAATGAATCACAACAGATGCTACTCATCTGGCAAGAAAGACAACCCAAGCTTCTTAAGTCTGCATTTTTAAGAGAGAAACAATCCACTAAACAAGCAGTTTATGTTTTAATCACCTACAAGAAACTAACACTGAAGGAAAAAAATAAAACCAAAATAAACACCAAACTGTTTAAATGAAATTGTTTAACACTGGAAACTTAAGCATTTTTAAAATATCTACCCACAAAAATGTCTACCAAATGCCTATAATGAATCACAGTCCAAACTTATGTTCAATACCACAGATATGTTTCAGCTATCATTTCTGGACACTGTACACGGAGAGTAACATCAGGTCTCTGTCACTCTGGTTTCCTCTTCCTCTACCATGCCTGCTGGCACAAATGCTTTTGTACATAACAAATTCACAAAAGGTCAACTGCCAGCCAATATTCCGTATACAGAATTAAAAGCAAAGAAATTAAAACTCATTGTCTTTAGTTCTTAAGAACAACACACAATCAATTTACCCTTAACACTTATTTTAAGATGCAACAAGCCTTAGCTCCCTGAAGTTTAAAATTAAAACCAAAAACATCAGTGGTTTGAGAAGCCTGAGCCTGCTGTTACTACACAGCAATACCACAGTGTTACAGAAGAATTACTGGTCTCTTTTACGAAAAGCAGACTAAGTCATGCGGTAATCTAATTTTTCTGCTGGATCTTCATGATGCATAAGATAGTGTTGCAAGTTCTGATGAAGAAGACAGGAAGATATAATTTTTAATCATTCACAGCATGAGAAGTGTCATACTAAGAGGTATTTCAGAGGCATAATGAATTCTTGTAGCTGTAATAAGAGGAAGGAGGGGTTCACAAATTATTATGCAGAATAATTAAGGAATGGAGTTCAGAAATAAACCCATATAAGGGAACAAAGAACTACAATGCAGGAAGATAGGCAGAGCAAGATCTGCAATACATTAGTCTGAGATTCCTATTGGCAAATATTTAATCTATGTAGCATGTAAAGGTAAATAATTTCTTCTCTCTTTAAATGAAGGACTACAGGTGATACTTGGAAGCACTCACAGACTACAGCAACTGAAACAGTACAGCTCAGTGTTGACTGTTACCTTATTCTTATTCATGCCCCAGTTCCATCTATGCTGTTTATATGGCAACTGTTAAAATGGAGGTTATTTCAATACATTTACATTAAGAGGTAACACAAGTCCTGTTCACAAGTGGGTTATATTTACAAAAACACTCTGTCCATCAGAGAAAAAAGTGGCTTAAGCAAAAAACAACAAGTTTTCTTCATTTCATAAAGAGGGATTCAATATAATTTGATAATTGATAAAATAAATAGTTAAAAAAAAGGGTATTTAAGCTCTTTTCTGGTCAATTAGTAAAAAAAAATATTTATACTCAATAAATGGTACAACATGCAGTTGCTGATTTGTTACGCTTGAAAATAACCACCAGATCTTTAATCTTTTTGACATAAATCAAGCTCTGTATAGGAAGAAGGTAGAAATCAACAATAAGATACACAAGGACAAATTTTTAAAGTTCACTGAATACAAATATTGTTAATAAGCCAAAAACATTGAGAAAGTACTAAAGCTTGTTTTAATTGAAAAAGAATGTATCTCTGAACAGCAAGGTAGTACAATTTGTAACGTGATCTGACAGTGACCAGAGCAGAGGTCTCCAAAGTTAAAAAGAAAACAAGGCAAACCACCAAAAGCCAAGCCCTCTGACACCAGGCCTCATTTCCTCACACCGGTTCTTAGCTTACATAGAAATAAAGTATGTTTCCCTGCTCCAAGCTGAGAACCAAGTAGAGCATATGACACTGAAAGAAACTGATTATTAAACTTCAAAGAAAATATTCTTGTTAACGAACAGAGAGGAACAGATGAGCACTGACAGTTCTTTGAAGCACTGACAGTAAGTGAGTATAGTTAATATTTAATTAAAGTAGTTGACATGGTACAGACCCATCTGAACACACTCTCAGGTTTATTTTTCACCATTTTCCCTCATTTTATAGGGCAGGTCATTGATCTTATTCTGTGTTGTACCTTGATTAGCATGTACAAGCTTCTGCTAGGTGCTTCTTTGCCTTAGCAGACTTGCTTTTTTAATCAAAGAAGAACTCTTCTCATCAAGGTAGAACATTCATTCTTGTTGAAGATTTCAAAATTGTATCTTAGAACCTCTCTTTACACTCAATGTTGTGCACCATTTAAATAGATGTAACCCTCAATTCTGAAGAGAAGGTGTCTCAGCTCAGTGGGTTAGAACATGGTGCCAATAACATCACAGTTGTGGGTTCGACCCGTATATGGGCCATTCACTTGAGAGTTGGACTGGATGATCCTTGTGAGTCCCTTCCACCCAGAGTATGCTGTGATTCAGCTGACAAGTATCACAAGCCTTAAGTCTATGCTTTCCCGTGATGATTTTTCTATCGCAGGTATTTTAATGTAGCTTTTTGCATTAAGGTTTATTCTGATCCTTTTCACGGCAGCGCAGTTTAGTGACAGTTAAGTATAACTACAATACTATTTGCAAGCTACACTCAAGGTACTGTTTGTAAAAACAGCAAGCAGTAAATCTCTATAGGTAGGTTAATGCGGGGTCCTTAGTTCTGTGTACAAAACAAGATTCAAACAGTAGCTTATTGGCTTCTCTCTGCAATCACTAGGAGTACGTTTTAATTACTGATGAGATTTTTCATTTGCTAACAAAAGAAACGCTACAAAATTGTAATTTCAGTACAGGAAATATGTACTATTTACATGAATCTTTTGGCCCCCGACAGATCATAAAAGACAGCCCAGTTAGAATTGCAACTTTTCATGAATTGTGCAGACACAATTTAGAGTTGGATTTTTTTTTTAAATACACTAACTGAAGTAAAGATATACCTTCAAATCTACAATTTGCATCATACAGATTAATCAAAGTTGCTTTACCTACCCATACAAAAAGCTTCATTTCTCTAAAGGAGACTACAAATAATGAAGCTATTTTATATTCTATATGTAGTTTTATAATATATAACATATACTATACATTTATATTTATACATTTACATTTATATAATACACATGTTATATTATTAAATAATATTTATTAGTATCTAAACAATAAAGTAAAAATAAATTAAGGGCTCCAGGTCACAGCTACCCCAACTGTTGTGTTAGCCTGAAGACCTAGCTGAGAGCCCTCAACTGAAGATTGCCAGCTAGCAGTTCACAGGAGGTCGTCTCCTTCCAGCGTGTTACTTGTACACTTATTTTCAATGCAAATATATACGTGCACACACACAAATTATGTTCTACGGGTTCAGCAAGTCCTTGCAGTGAAGCAGATACTACATGGGCACTGTGTGCATCTCATACAGACAGCACACACTACTGTCTAAATAACACAAGCAGGCATATGGGTTCAGAAAACACAAATAAAACAACCAAAACACCAAGGCCCTCCACCAGCTAGTAGTCCTCTGCAGTGTCTGAGCTATCTGGAGAGAATATAAAGCTATGAAAGCCACAGTTAGTCAGACGGTGCCTAGAGTTACAAGAAATGAGACAGAAAATTCCCTGCAGCACTCCGATGGTGATTTTTGTAGGAGACCAAGCCAGGGGAAAGACGGAATTATCCACCGAAATTGGAACAGGTAATGTGGCTGGAATTGCAGGAGAAAGTAGACAGGTCATATCTCACAAGAGAAAGCAGTAATCCCAAATGCCTTTTCTTCAATAAAACTAACAAGAAGGCGTCCCTCACCATTCTACTTACACAGAAAAAATGGATGGAAGAGAAGCAAAAAGGCTATCTCAACATTAGCAGAGCAGATGCCATTACCTTAGGAAAGTGATGGAAGTTGTCTTCGCTCACAAAAGATACTCCTCCATTAGTGATGTACACCTTACATCCACCTTAACTATGTCAGACATCAGCTACAAGAAGCATGGCCAGATGTTCAGTCACACTAAGTTAACCCTATCTGTTACTTCAGGTAAGAATTTTAAGACTTCCTCAATCCTTCTGCCCCTCACCTCCATAATTTTCATGACTTTGCCTTAATTGGAAAAGGGTATGATCATGGACAAAAAACACAAGACAATACCACAGAGAACCACAGAGGATTGTAAGGTCTCCCCACAAGAAATGGAAAGAGCAGAGGTACAGATAACTCATTCAGAGAATTACTAATGGTCAAGCATCAGGAGAGCTGGAAAATACACAAGTCTGAACACTATTACTATTGTTGCTGAAATGTCCTCTTGTAAAACGTTGTCTTTTGGCTCCCTAGAACAAGGCCTAAAAGGCTTCTGATGCACAGACCTCTCTGTTTGCCTCCCGGAGGCGAAAGAGAGCATTAAGAATAACATAGCGTTAACTTCTGCTGCAGCATAATCAGTTATTCAAGTGCACAGCTCATACTAGCAAAACTTAACATGTTTTCCAAAATTACACTGTCTGGCATACTGTACTCAGAATAAATGTATGGTGGCTGTATAGTACATATAATAAACCCACTAAGATTAGTCAAAGTCAAATTTTCACTCATTTGCCCCAGTTTTACAGGGCAGAGTATTAACACAGTTTAGCTTGTGTATAGTACCTCCATGTGCCAATATTGTCCAGAAAGATAATGAGCAACTGACACCAAGTTGATGTCTATTTCTGGCACAAGTCTAGAGAACTTTTCCCTTGCATTTTTAACTCCCAAGCTATTTTTAACTCCTAGCTATTATTTGAAGTCTTCAACAAATAACTGTTAAGCTTTTTTTTTAATTTATTTAATTCTGCTTCAGTTTCCAGACAAAGCTATTTCCTCTAGACTTGAATTACACATAGTCATAATTACTCAAAGACTGTTTGCTAAAAGGAGCAATAGTTGTCCCATTTCCAAGTCTTGTCATTTTCATCATGTTAATATTTCAGCTCTGGATCACTATTTCTAGAACTAGTATACTACAAAAGGTTAACACTTCCCTTAGTTAGCAACCTGATGTCTTCAGATACTTTATTCCATATTTATACATGGACTACGCGTTAATAAAATCAGCATGTTTCAAATACTTAAAGTATATATCCTTTTTTAAAAGTTACTCAGTCCTTTTTACAAAACAATCCAGTAAACTTGAGTGTCCAATAGTCCCTCAAGAAGTGCAGTGCAGCAGCTTCCATGACGTATGGAAAAACAGGGCAACACTGGCAATAGTCATATAACAGTATGTGATTTCTACCAAAAATAATTAAATTATACATCCACCTACTTGGGGAAAAAAAGGTCCACTTTCTAAAGCACTTAGCTTCACAGGTTCTCTTCACCTGGAAATGACCAAGCTCTGAAATAAGGCCTCCTCAGGTGTTCAGACAGCCTTCAACCAGCAGCACGCTTAGGGTTTACATTTAATTTATCTCCCAGTTGTACCTCTCTGGAGTTGCTCTGTGTTCAGCCAAGCACACACAGAAATGCAGCCACAGCACAGGTGGCAACACAGGCAAGGAGTCGGCACTACTGCCACATTCACAGGAAGCACAAAGCTTATCTGTGCTTGTCCACAAAGTAGGAGATACACCAGTGGTAAACTGCCTAAGAAAGAACAAATAAATGAATGCATCAAGCAGATGAGCTGCCTCATTTTCATACTACACATGTGAGGGTTGGCATAAGGGAGAAGAAAAAGCTAAGTGGTTCACTCTCAAGAGTCAGGTCCAAGTAGCACAGACTGAATTACACGCATTAAGTCATAATACATTTGTTTCAACCAAAACATTATCCATCCATTATGTAGTCAATTGCACTACTCTTAAATAGACATCTAAACTGGCACAGTTACACAAATAAACTTGTTCTTGTGATTGCTTTCCACTGGAAAAAATACTGAAAAAAATACCATGAGAGCTCTGCTTACATCAAAAGCCTTAAAACAGAGCTCTTATGAGACAAAGGTAAAGTCATGCAAGGAAGGAGAATGGTGATCTTCTACAGCCACACTAAATATTTGGGTTTGGGCTGTTACATATTTAGAGTTTCAGACAAACTCTAGTACGTTTCAGTCCCTCTCAGACTAGTTCTCCAGAGACAAACAATGGTAAACCCACTCTCCTGGTACGGTATGATGCTGCTGGATACGATTCCCACAGTTGCAAAACAACGAACTGCAGTTTATTCAGACTCACTGGTTTAATGCCTAAACAATATCCTAGCTATCCCTTCTATGTTAAAGAACAGTATTTGGCTTATGCAGCATAAAGCTTCACAAGTTGCACCAAAACCTCCACTGCAAATAAACCGTCTCCTCCTTCTCCTCCTTAGCAGCACTGGCATTCCACTGCATCAAGAACAGAACTCCTACACTGCTCCTCTCCACCACCCATCCCCACGCACAGAGGAGCACAGTGCAGCAGGTCCCTCAGGCAGCTACCTCTGAGACGAGTCTGGGAGGAACAGCTTGAACAGGGGGTGAAAAAATTGTTGAGATTTATTTTGAAAGCTTCATATGGCTGTGAACATTATTTTTCCCTAGCTCCAGTCATACACTCCACAGTATTTACATCCCCTGCAGAAACAAACCATGCTATAGCCTGCTTCAAAGAAAAAAGAGTGGCCCATTAAGCAGCTATTTACATCAGAACTAAATGTGCAAGAATTTTTTAAAAAATACACTATTTAGTACTTAAAAGGGCTTATATCTGTCACCACATATCCTCATACCAAGTGATCTTTCCTGCTATATTGCAATTAGACAAGAGAAGCTAAGGTTTCAAGTTTCTTAATTCAGTGACATTTAAGGAGTATCTAAGCACAGATTTATAGCATCATCACACTTCTTTTTAAAACCCGAAGGGACTGCAAGCCCATAAAATATGAATATATTAACTAAAAAATTGGGTCAATGCAATATTTAAGCAAACGCCTCCCATGTTGCCTAGAAAAAGTATTCACTTTGCCCATAAAAGCATCCTTTTTACTACATGTCTTCAAAGTAATTAGAAAAAAAAAATCCACAAAATTTCAAGAAAAAGAACTTGCTGTGTACCTGGCCAAAAGTATTTCATGAATCTTAATATGTCACATTTCGCCTTTAGAATAAATCCAAGAATCTTTTATAATTCATGAACTAGAAACCAACTGAATCTATAATTTACCACACAAATCTTATATCAAGACTATAACGCTCTTTAAAGATCACTATCTAGTTCTAAGTTATAAATTGTTTGCCTTAACTCTCCAAATCATCTGTAAGAAATATAACATCTAAAGAACATTTTTGAGGAAAAATATGCAATCAATGAGATGTGGCCACGTGAGGTATTTAGAAAAAAACCTGCTGCACATGAGACAGAGCCAGGTTTGGAATTATGCCTATGCTACTTGAAGAGTCAAGGAAATCATCTACAGGTGTAATCCATTATGTTAGGGTAGAAGGAGAGGTGAAAAGTATACTTTAATTTATTAAGCCTTATCTTAGGAATAGATAAATAATGCCCAAGCCACAGTCAAGTACCCAACCTGGTTTACTAGACCACCTGCTTACCACCAGCTTTAAATGTGAGAATTCTAAAAAACCCCACCTATTTTCTGATGTGTACTTCCTGGAATAACTAGAACCGTCAATCAAAAGAAGTCTCCTACAACACACATGCTTCCATAAGCTGTGCAAGAACACTAAATTCAATAAAAATATTTTTACACACGTTTCAATGACCAGTATTATAGCTGCACTTCCAAGTCCAATCCTTTTCAAAAGCAACCTACTGGTCTTTTGAATTAATCTTCAAAATACCATGGCTTCTGCTTGCAGGTAAGCAAAAGATAACTCTGGAAAGAAACATGCTGGTTTTCCTTATCTCAGCTGTTTAGTCATATTAACAGCTTCTGCAGTACTACAACACAAACACTGGGAGACAGGATTAATGCACTGGAAAATGTATGAACATACAGATAGCGTATGAACTAGCTCAAGCTTCGATGCAATGGGAACACTTTCATATGGACAAATAAATGCCTGAATGAAAAAAAGAGTAAGATCATATACACACATTCCGCTATTGTGTCAAAGTCACTGTAACCTTTAAATATTTCCAGAGAGACAGATGTAGTATTTTCAGTGGATGAATGATCAGTGCACTGAGGGAACATGCAGAGATAAAACCTCATATCCACAATTAAGAATGTGAAGAAAATTAGGTTTATTTATTCCTCTCCTAACACCCAAAGTCCAAGCTATTTCCTCAAAATTAAAATCTCACTTCCCAAATGCCTCTTACCATCTGTCAAGCAGTTTTAGCTGTTCTCAAGAGGCTTCTTATGCTACTGTATGTTACATCTGCAACAGATTTTCTTCTTGTAGAGTACAGATGGAATAAAACATTGTTTTATAACAAATATAGCAAAATACTGCACCAGATTTCAACTGTGTACAATTCAGAACCAGCTACTCTGAATAAAACACTTCTAACATATCTGCTACTAATCAGTGGCCTATTATGAGCACTGTTTCCCAAACTTCACTTGATCCATTTAGAGGATTCAACACTGCATACAGGCCTTTTTTTAAAAAGTCAGTGTCAGTCCTCAAAACACCAAGCTCCACCAAGTATCTTTACTACAGTATGAAATTACAAAAATGAGACAAACCTCCAGAAAAGCATGCAACTTGGTGTTCCCACAAGGTGGGAAAGCGTGTGTTTTAAGATAAAGCTACACAGAGCTGCTTCTACTGTATCTAAACTGATGGAGTTTCTTAGGCCGAGAAACCATCTCCTTTATCAGAAGCTAATTTATGAAAACATCCCTGAAACTATGAAGATTCTTCAAGTGTGTTCCAATTATTCCACAAGGCAGCAACAGTATATCTCCTAATTATCAATACCATGAAGTAAGTGTTTATAGTTCAAAGTTAGTGACTTACTTTTTAGACTTTCTGGTTACAATGAAACCTTCTAAGATGTAGAAAACTTGCGAAAGCCACACTTGTCTCAATACTTGTTCACGCGTTCTCAATAGAAGCAAGAGCTTTACAAACCCTTTACATTGCTCCAGCTCTAAACTCAAAGCATGACTCTCCACTCTGTATTAGGGGGAGAGCTGTAGGTAGCAGACGGAAGGAAGGAAACTACTGACAGGCTAAACAAAGAGGTTATCAACCCAAAACACAAGAGAACAGCAAAAGAAATCCCTCAAGCAAAATCCAGAAACAGTGCTCTAAAATGAATCAAAGCCTTTGGGAAAACAAACAAACAAACAAAAAAAACCAAACACATTTTTTGTTGCTGTGAGGATTCTTTTGCATTGGGGCTTTTTGTTTGTTTGTTTGTTTTTAAAACCCAAAGCAAACAACCAAGACTGCCTATCACCTCTTCTGTCTTAAAAGATATATATTTCTGAATTATGTTAACATCAGCTACCTGCTATAATAAAAGTTATTTGTAAATATTGTCTAAAAAAATCAGAAAATATTAATTAATTCAACATCATTACGACCACATAAGAATATGGAGGGGAAAAAACAGTAAAGACAGTTCAGTCAGGAAAGAAACTAACGAATCACTTGACATTTAGAAGCGCTTTTTTTTACTTCCTCACCAATTCACTGCAAATAGCCTAGGCGAAGAACTCTGCTGCTTTGCTTCCTGTGAAAACAGCAACTGCACAAATACCTGCCTCAAAAAGCTTTCTGCTACTGCTCCTCTCCTCTCCAACAGTACATCTGCTGAAGAAGCAAGATCTTCAGTAACAGCATACTGTATTATGAACCACAATTTACCCAAGCAAGATGTCCACATTACAGTCTGGGGAATAGGATCATCAACTTCTGTGTTTGTACTACATTGCATAGACTGAAACAAAACCCACACTTGTAGGTAGTAAGACTGTGCTGTTTTCTACAGCTATCACTATTTCTTCACAAGGTCTTTTTCTGTCTTCTTTCACAATTCTCCATTTTGTTGAACAATAAAAATTGTGTTTAATCATAAATTTGAGTAATGCAGAGCTTGATGCATGTTCACTAAAAGGAAACAAAGAAGCAAAACTAAAACAAATCCCACTGCTTGACCCATTGCAAAGTTTTAAGCATATGACATCATGTAGTTTCTCAAAAAAATTTATTTTTCGTTCTGAAACAGAAGACCAAGAGATTAACAGGTAAGTTATCTGACAGCCTAAAGCAAGAGGAATTTCACAGCACTAGGACGCTGAAGTGAGTAAAAACCCTTAGAAAACTCCCTTGCATGCTTCAGGAAACAGAATTTGTGGGAAATGCAGGGTGGAGTGGAAGCAGGTAGTAAAACAGTAATCAGTGAAGAGATGAAAGCCTAATAACCGGCTTGACACAGTTCATTAAAACTTGGCTGAGTGCTCCATGCAAAGATTTACTGGATGGAGAGGAGGCTGGAACACAGCTTCAGAGAATACAAAGTATGCATTTTCTCATACTAGGTAATTGCACAGACATTTATTTGAAAGCATAACAGCAGACAAAAGAAAATGGCTAAGTGCTGCATCACCTCAGACCCTTTTTGATCACTTCAACAGAATTTAAGAACAGGCAATCTAAAAATGAGTAGTCTTCAATACACTTCCTTTCCCCCAAAATTACTTTCCAATAATGCCTGCGTTTTTATTTCCCTTTTGAGCAAAACCCTGAGATTATACAGCAAGCACTACTAAAAGAACAGAACTCTGACTTTTTGTCCCAATTCAGTTCCCTACAAAAAGTTCAACAAGTTCAACATTTTTTCCTGCACATCAGAAAATTCCTCCTTATGTTGTAAGAGTTAACAAACTTCAGCCAGCACTTACAGAACAGAGTTTGAAGTACCTCGGAAGCTTACACATGCAGCAGAAATATGAGCTGGATGGCCCTTTACTGAAAAGTCAGTTTTTAACTAATATGACAGAGCAGCATGTTTAAAAGGAGCTCTTTCCCTCACCCATGATTAAAGTAGAAGATCTAATCATTGCTAGGTCTAAGCTGTATCAGCCTCGACAAATTCAGTTTACTTACAACATGATTTCTAGGGTCTTTTCCAAGCTAAACGACTATGTTCTTCACAACTCTACAACAATAAGCAAAAAAAGGAACCGAAGAGCCCACGAGTGACCACAATCACACATCTCTCTTTTCCCAACTATTTTCAATTCTGAAGCAGATGCATTAAACCAGTATCTGGAAAGGAGGGCTCTAATGCCAAGTTTTGGAAAGTTGTATAATCTCAAAATAAATTACTTCAAAGTTCAGGAGTTTTGATTAAAATCTAGTACATGGCTAAAACAACAAATTACCTCAAAAGTTTTCAAGGAACTCTAAAACAAAACAGCATACAGAAAACTTCCCCAGTCTCCTCTACAGCTACTTGATAGCCAACAAATGCAATTACGTTCTTCTCTTCTTTTTTCCATCGTTGAAAACCAGAACTGTATCAACTCTCAATTCTCACTTGCTGATGAACAGACCTGACAAAGTGGGAAGCATCACGCCATACACATTTCTGCTACTGTCCATTCACTGCGGACTAACAACTCAGTATCAACTCCTGTCTCTTTAACGCTTCAAAAATTAGGTTGATAATTAACAAGCATCAATAAGGCCACAAATGCATGAAAACTTAATGGGTCAAATAGATTTATATTTCCTATGATTAAGCTGAAATTACTGAAGTTCTGAAAATGGCCAGCTGAAAAGCAGCCGTTCTTAAAAGGTTTCCTGTCCTCAGTCCCAAGAACTCTGTTTTGTTTGGACAGTAGCAGCAATGGAACTCATTAGAAACATCTTCAATGACACACTGAATTGATGGCTTTCCTCCTTTCAGAGAAGGAATTCTACAGCGCGTTGCTGTTGAAGACTACTATTTCAAGCAAACGTCTGAAGCTCCTCTGAACGATCTCCGAGTACGTTAAGCACAAACCCCCTCAGACAGCAGGGGAACGCGCTCTTTCGGAAGTGAGCCACTTAGGAGGCCTGCTAATAGAGTCACCAGCGCGGCTGGCAGCAGCAAGGGACCAGGGACAGTAACAGGGATCTAGGTTTCATTCCCCGCGGCATTGCTACGTTAGAAGATTGTTTTCCCGGTGCGAGAGGAAGGCGGCAGCCGACAGTCAAAGGAGCTAAATTTTAACTGCATTCGGTACTGAACGCGGCCGGTTTCCACCCGTGGCTGGGGGACCCCGGGATGTCCCGGGGTGTGATCGCGGCAATCGGAACGGCCGGGGACGGCGAGGCGGCCCCGCAGCCCCGGCCGAGGCGCCCCGCTCCACCGGAGCGCTGGGGTGCGACCCCGACCCGAGCTGTCGCGCCCCGCTCAGCCCCCGCTGCGGGACCCGGTGCGGGCAGCGCGGAGCGCCCGGCAGCACCCACCGCGGGCCCAGCACTGCCGCAGACTCCCAGGGGCTCCCCGAGCCCCCTCCCGCCCGGCGGCGGCGGGGCGGCCACACACACGCCGCCTCCTCCTGCCACCGCGGGCAGCGCAGCGCCGGCAGGGACCTGGGTGGCACTATGGCACACCCGCACCCCGACCCCGTCCGCTGCCCCAGACCCGCCGCTGCTCTCACCTCTGCCCGCAGCCGCGTCCGGCGGGAGGCGCGGAGGGGCAGCCGACCGGTGCGGGGTGGGCGGCGGCCAGGACCTCTCCCCGCCGCGGGCTCCGCCTGCCCCGCGCGGCACCAACCGCTCCTCCTCCTGCCGCCGCTCCTGCCCCGTCCCGGCTCCTGCTCCGGCACCGGCTCCTGCCACCGCCGCTCCTGCCCCGCCCGCGCGGCGCCGCCCGGTCGCCGCTTGATCCGCTCATCCGCCGCGGCAGCAGCGCTCGCGCAGGCGCGGCCCCAGCGGCCCCGCCCCGCGGCCCCGGGCAGGGCGAGTGACCCCGCGGGGGAACGGAGGGGTCGGGGCGGCCGGCGAGGTTCTGCCTCCCTCCAGCCGGCGCTGTTCGTGCAAATAGGAGCGTGGTGTTAAGGAATAACATAGGCAGCTGGAAGGTAGTGACAATGGAAATAGTATGCCGTCTGAAGGATGCCCGTAAGTCAGCGAGAGACGTGGTCTCTCCCAACATCCCAACAGGAGCCCTGCATTGCCTGTTTGTTTGGTTTTTTTTTCCTTCCATTTTCTTCCATCTCAAAATACGACTTCCCAAAATCACAGAATCACTTAGGTCAGAAAAGACCTCTGAGATCATCGAGTCCAGCCTATGACCACACCAGCCTATGACCACCACGTCAACTACACCATAGCACTAAGTGCCACATCCAGTCTTTCCACACCTCCAGGGATAGAGTCTCCACTACCTTGCTGGGCAGCCCATTGCAGTGTGTAATCACCCTTTCAGTGAAGAAATTCCTCCTGATGTCCAACCTAACACCTCCCTTGGTGCAGCTTTGGTTTGTGTCCTCTCGTATTGTTGCTGGTTGCCTGGGAGAAGAGGCCGACCCCCACCTGGCTATAACCTCCTTTCATGTAGTTGTAGAGAGTGATAAGGTTACCTCTTGAGCCTCCTCCTCTCCAGCAGCCTCCTCTTCTCCTAGCAGTTTTAAATACTTCCATGGTAAGAAGATCCACCCATTGTGAGCAACTTACATCTGTTACTGTATTTAAAATAACATCAGCATGTACCTCCGGTTTTCATCAGCTGTCAGTTAACAATACTGAAAACAGTTGTAAAATGCTGCATAACTTTTGGAAATGCTGAGCATCTTCTCTCCAGTTATTTCGATGGAAAGTACTGTCAGTACATTTAGAAGATATCTGGCACCTTCAGCGCTGATCTGCTCACTAATGACGCAGAAAAGTTGACAAAGGATTAATGTTTCCAACTCCAAAAATAAGCCTTCTAGTTCAATCTATTTTTCATAGAATTATCTGCTGTACCTCAATTATGTAGCAGTGTCACTAGGAGTCCATTATCGTGGGCTAATGTTCCACTCACAATCTCTTCATTCTGTTTCCTTGAATAATCAGAGTCAATTTAAAAGGCTGAGTATTCTTTCCTCCATACTTTTTAATACTTCTGTAGAAAGATAGGCATATGCCTATTCCTGACTGTGGAAGATTGCTTTGTCTTCTCAGCAATGAGGTAAAAAATGTTGAATAATACAGAGAATAATTCTGTTTTCATCATTAGATATGAAGCTTCTTTGTACAAAGCTTTTTATAATTAAATAATATTTCTCCCTGGAATGAGATAATTCACTCTTGCAAGAGCTACTCACAGGGGGTTTCTCGTTGTAAAGCTTTAATTTGCAAGGCTGATCATGGTCTAGGCAATGGACTGAGTCTAGCTTTGGGAAGCAGTCCTGCACATGTGTGCAATTTGTGACTCATTTATGCCTTGCCTTGTGACAGAGCAATGCTTTAAAAGCTGTTTTCAAGGACAGAGTATTTCACACTTCAGTGCTTCGAAAGTTCCATAAAAAAACATGGAATTCTTCAAGTCCTGCTAAACAACTGTGGAGGAGTTACAGTTTCAGATGTACAAAGGATGTGATACTAGGCTGTTGTGTGCAGCTGGAAATTGATTCACGGAGTGAGTATGTCAGGTGAATCCACATGTTACGGCTACAAGCCAGGGGAGGGAGGTATAGCGCTGAATATTCGTATGTCATCTGAAAGGGCCACTCCGCCCACCTGGCTCGGGGAGATCAAGAGGGAAATTTTTGCTGCAGGTCGGAGTTGCTCCACTTCACTGTCGTTAATCACTCCTGCCTCACTGGGACAGCAGCAAAGCTGGGAGCTGCTGCCTCGCTGCTCCATGGTGGGATAGAAGCAGCCCCGGGGCTCGCTCCATCGCTTTTCCACTCACCCTCCGCTCCACGTGGGGAAAGAAAAAACGTGAAACTGATCGCTGCCACCACGCGGGGCCGCGACAGTCCACATGGGGAACCCCGGTCCTTTTCCCGAACCGCTGCCGAACTGATCCAGCTCCCACCGCATGAATCGCTTCTCCTGCTGCTGCTCCACAGCCCAGCCAAGCCAAGTGGGCCAAGACGCCGTGCCGGAGGCAACATGTGGCGTGGAACAAAGAGACTCCGAACTAATACCACCGCTACAGTTAAGACCTGACCCTGACCAGGTGACCTAGAGTGGCCAGTTTAATAATGCAGCATCTTGTGAGCAACACAGTTTTCCTGGGTTTTTGCTTTTGCCCCTGTTCTCCCAGTCTTGAATGTTTTCAGAGATGGAACATCAATCACCTCTTGGGAGAACCTGTTCCAATGTTTTACCCCCCTTCATTATAAGAAATTTCTTCCTTATATCTAGTCTGGATCTGTCTTCTTTCACTTTGAAGGCAGTCCCCCTTGTCCGGTCACATGCCCTTGTAAAAAGTCCCTCCTGAGCTTTCTTGTAGGTCCCCTTTAGGTACTGGAAGGTGCTGTAAGGTCACTCTGAAGCCTTCTGTCCTCTGGGCTGAACAGCCTTAACTCTCAGCCTGTCCTCAGAGGAAGGGTGCTCTATCCCTCTGGTCATCTTCATGGCCTTCCTCTGTACTTGCTTCAGCAGGTCCTCATCCTTCTTATATTGGGGATCCCAGAGCTGAACTAGGGGAAGCATTTCGTGCACCTGTGACCAGGTATAAACCAACAGGAGACCCACAGCTAGTAGGGAAAGAACGACCTATTTTTTGCTCTAGCAATACCACAACTACCAACCCTGTTAAGATGAGGGTCAGAAAAAAGATATGAAAACTGCTGCATGAAAGGGGAGAAGCTGTTTAATCTTTGACATAGGCTTTTAATTAGACCATATTTCCAATCCATTTAAAATAGCAGGCATTCAAGTAACTTTAAGGCGGATCTGATGTTTGAGGTTGTCAGGGAACAGTAAGAACAGAATTGTTCCTTGAGGGGAAGGTGAGCTAGGAGCCACAAAGGGTAACTTAATAACTGCTTGTACTGTTAGGGCAGGGATCTCACCATCCAGGACCCGCTCTCACAGTAGTTGAGCCAGGTAGACCTAGAGACAGTGGTCACATTCAGCCAAGAGTCCAGATCATAAGGCAGTATCAGAATGAAGAGAGATCCAAGGTGAAGCCAGGAGCAAAATCCCTCAGTCATGGTTAGGGTGAGGTCCAGCAACCACCAAGGCAGTGAGACTCAAGCTGATGTCAAGCCAGGAAGTCAGTCCACAGGTAGAGGCTTGGATCAAGAATTACTATGGCACAGACTTAGTGCCCTTCTAACACAGCTCAGATGAGGACTGAAGGCCCAGGGCTAAGCATAAATAGAACTCCTGGGCCTATAGGTATAAGTAGAAGCTGGAGATGAGGCTGCTCATAGCCATTAAGGTTTATTAGTGCACTCGGGACCACATCAAGTTCCTTTTTCCTTACAGGATAAAATTTTCAATAACATATTGAACAAAGCCTTTTACCTCAGGTGCCTACAGCTGCTCCCTCCTGACTCAGCTCTTGCAAAAGGAAGGGTAAAATGGTGAGCAGAAGAGCTGTGTGCTAGACATGAGGCTCAGCCACAGGCAAGAACAGCTTCCATGTGGAGCGTGGGAGCTCTGACAGTGCTGCCATCTCATGGTTCATTCCCAAGTTCATCTGTACTTGAGAGCTGAAGGTGAACAACAGCAAAAAGGCAGAGTGTTTTCTTTTGTGGTTGTACATATCTTTGATTATGATATGCACTCGATTAGGGCTGGTAGGTGCTATAGGAACACAAACAAGGTCTGTTCAGAGAGAAGATAAGAAAATCTGCGTTATTCTCAGATGACATACTTGCAGAGTCACTAGAGAATTATTCATTGTAATCCTACTGGGTCTTATCTTACTACCTGGTGGTAACACTCACCACGTGGGGCTTTAGGGGTAAAGGAAAATGAAGAAAGACTAAAAGCAACAGTAAAGTCTGAAGTAAAGTGAGAAGTCTACAGTCCTGGCAAGGGAGACTTCTGCACACATTCCCTTTATTTTTTGGTTTCTCTGAAGTGAAGTAGTTTCCTGCTACATCTGTAGGTGTAGAGAGCTCTGACAGCTAGGGAAAAAGTAACAAAACCAGAAGTAAACTAGAAATATTGTATTAAAAACATGAGTAGGAAAGATACAGCAATTTTATGTTTTCAGGGAAGCTGTCCTTTCCTTGCTCTTCCTGAACGTTTTGGCTTCCAACACCTGTCAAAGAGAATGGAGGCTTTTGTTCTTAGCTTGAAAAAGAAAACATTTTTGGTAAAAGTTAAAATTGAGATCTTAATTCTAATTAACAAATCTTGGTTTTAATTAAAAAGTAGCTGGGGTTGAGCAGAATAACAAAAGACTTTTTAGGCAAATGCTCACCTAAAGTGGTTTTAGCCTGTTCTGATGGAAAGAGGTGCAGTTTTGTGTCCCTCCATGTCCTTCTGTGGGAGACTCTCAGTGCTGCTGACAGAGCCTTCAGCTGTGCAGCCACTAACACTTCTGACCTCTGCATAGCCCCATATTTTGGAGAAATTATCTGCATTCTGACATCAGTGAAATTGGAGTTTTAAATAAAATTAGAAATTGTTTTTATTTGGGGATAAGTACATAGTATGAAACAATGTTTAGCAGTACCCTTTTTGTCATGGAGTTTGGTACTGCATGGCTGTTTTAGAAGCAATATTTTGAAGCTTTAAAACTACAGAGATTGCTAATTATTTGAGTCTCTAATTTGAAGTCAGCATGTTTGTGCTAATTAAAAATGAAATGACAGTGTTTCCACTTTGATTCTAGAAGCTGTGTGGCAGGTATCTGAAGTATTTATAATTTTCAGTGCAGAAATTCTCATTGTCTTCAGTTATGAATGCTGTCCTTATGAAATTACTTTTGCTTCAGTAATCCATCACTTACTCCAGTCATTCACAGGACTAACATAAAAAAAATCAAACTTAGTTAGATCACATTTTTATTTTATAAGATGTAGAACTACTCATTCTGTCACATACACTGGCTCTACAGAATGTTCCACCTTGCTTTAGATCTAAGCTTGTCTCTATGAGATATGTCAGTCCTGATCTCTGCATTATATTTAGTTATTTAGGACAGGATGTTACAGGATTTTTAATTCAACTCAGGCATTTTTCAAGTACAAGCATATTTTTATTCTTCTGCACCACCAGTTCAAGTATTCTTAGCCCTGATCTGGTTTGTCATTTTTGCAGTTTTCAGTATGCTCTTGTCTGTCAAGTCCTCTTTAAATATCTGCTGTGTCAGCTCCTTTTCTGTCTTGAAGAAGCTCTTTCTCCCCATGTGCCTCTTTTTAGCCTCCAACTTTCATGCAGAGAGCTTCATATTTCTCATGTACAGAGAACTGATCTTGATAAGATTATATTTAGCTGTATCAGTAGGATTTTAATCCAGTAATCCTGCTGAGAGTGAGTTCTTCCAGCAAGGAGACCTAACGCACCTGTTTCACCTGCCACATCTTTGCAATCAGTTTTCTCAAAACTCTCTGTACTAGTGTTTGGTATTGTGAGGAAATAGAAATAGAATACAAAAATGCACCCACTCTTGCACTAAATGGTAAACGTACATGAAGGATGTAAAACATTCACATGTCATACAAAATGTCGGTTCTTTTTGCCTGCTGGTGGGAAGTAGTAAATGAATTCCTTGTTTTGCTTTGCTTGCATGCATGGCTTTAGTTTTCACTATTAAACTCTTTATCTCAGCCCACAAGTTTTCTCATTTTCACATTTTGGGTTCTCTCCCTATGCCACAGGTGGGGAGGGTGGGTGAGAGAGGAGCTGCCTGGGACTGAGATGCTGGCTGGGGCCAACCCACTGGCACCATTCCTTTACCACATGCCGATTTTTCAGGAAGGAAGGAAAACATGGGCACAGTAAGATCAGGATGCTCCAGGCTAAACCTTCATTTCCAGAATTTCTGGCTGTCATGTGTTTTCCTCAGTGTACAAAATGGAAGAAAATACACTCAAATTCATAGGGACTGTGTCTTTCAAAAGGACATAGCCTACTTATGGTGGGAGGAAAGGACCTCTGTAGCTGTGAGGCTTCTTTCTGGTTTCTTGTCAAGTCACTGGGCAGAATCTGCTGGTCCTTCCATCACAGGCTTTTTATCAAGGCTCTCTTTTCAATCTCCTTTTGGAGTCCTTTTGTTCTCTGGATGATTCTTTCACCCTTATGTTTTTTCCAATAACGTTCTACTATATTGAATGCAATACTATTCTATAGCCTAAATTTGGAAAAAGAAAGTTCATTCAGACTGAGTCCAGGCCCTTCCTTTTCTCAGACATATTTTCAGTTGCTGGCTAAGCAAGACCAGGCAGCTCGACCATGATAGCTATGAATATGGTTCTCTTGTGACTAGGTATGGAGATCAGTGCTTCAGCTGAAACAGCAATTGCAACTGGTTCTTAGCAGACTGCAAATTACATCTTGTGTATTGCTGTAAGCCTCCATCCTGACCCTTGATTGCCAGCTTGATTCATACCCTTGATCTATGCAGGTTTTATGTCTTTATAGCGTATGTCCTTAATGCATTATCCACAAAGTATACTCTATCCAGGCCTCATCTTAAACTTCAGTAGTGTTGACCATGTATCACTTCCTTCATTTTCTTGGCAGATAGCTAAGTTCACTCAGCTTGTAAATGCTTGGTCTCTAGCACATCATTACTGAGAACAAAAGTTAAATATTTACTGTTCAGGATGGTTATATAGTCAGTGCTTGGGGGATTTTGTCAAAGAAAGTCTACTGTCACATTTTATTTCCTCTGACAGACAGATATTCATTAATTCAGTGTAAAGCATAGGCATCTCTCAGAGTCTTATTAGGATTTTTATTTAGCAGTAGGGCAATTGAATCAAGACTCCATCCACCCCTGCAAATGTGTGGTGTGATTACATGGTCTCCAGTTTGTCAGAAGCTTATGAAACATTTTCTGATCAGGGAAAGGCAACTCAGGCAATTTTGTCTAGTTCAGTTCTTGTACCACGCAGTTGCTGTATTATTTGACACTTTGTTTATGTCATAAGAAAGTCTCATGCAGAGAAAACCATGTAAAAGCAATATATCCCATGTGTTTAGGTCCTTACCATGTCATGCAATTCTGTTTCATTGTGGGTTTTTTACCTTCTTAATATGTTAAAGGCCAGTGTCTCACACCTGGACTTGACAGCTGATCTTTATATGCTGAGAGCTATGTTTATAACTATAAACATCACAAATTAAATATGATGTGTATGCTCACCATTGCCCCAGCTACAGAAAAATTCTTGTTATTCCTCTCTGCTTGTAACCTTGCTGTCTGCAAATAGAATTGGAAGTTGCCTAAATGGCTCTGCATTTCTGTCTCATGAAATATCTGAGCTGTCTTTTCCTTTTAGGTTTTATTTGTGTGAGCGCAGTTGTCATGAAACTTGTCCATGAGCAACAGCCCAGGAGTCTTGAGCCCTTTATTTATTTGCAGAAGAAAATATACATTATCAAGGATGAGGGAAGTTCTAGAGACCTGTGAAGTGGAAATCACAGTGCTGGTCTTTGAAAGGATGGGAGGAGAAAAGAAAACAATCAAGGAAAATATACTTAGCCCACTTTCACTTCCTAGAAATAGCCCAGGATAAGTTATCTGTGTGTAAACACTAAAAGATAACAAGATAAAGAGGCAACAGCTGGCATTAATATATCAGAAAAAATCATGTTGAATTACCCTCTTTTCTTCTACCTGAGGAAATTTTTTAATAGGAGGAAATCAATGTGATATGTTTTAAATTTAGTAATACCTTTGTACATAGGAAGAGTCTAAATATAACATCGGCAAAGTAGGAATATAAGCTACTCTTAATTTAGTTTTTTGGTTTGAAAAACAGAAAAGTTGCCAGTGACTCCTGTGGGTTTTAGAAAAGAGTTAAAGATAATACAATAGTATCCTTAATTTCATGTACTCTGTTGAAATAAACTTGAAAGTCCTCTGGTAGTGAGAACTCTGGTAGTTGTACTACTTTTTCCTCTATTTTTGCTTGTGTAAAGGCTTCGTGAAGTCCAGCCAGCGCATAGCATTTGTATGCTGAAGAAAAGCATTTGCACAGTCTAAGTTGTCTTCAATAGCCAGGAACACACAAGACTGAAAAAAACCACTGTAGCTGGACACTTTATTGCATTATTCTCCAGTGTGTATTTCTGACCTGATTCTGCACCGTGGTACTTTTACTACAGAAATGAACCCACCACTTCCAAGTGAGTAGCACCGGTGGGAATGGCTATAGATTCAAGCTTATTGCATCCTGAAATCTGAAACTGAAAATTTCAGGGGCTGATTTTTTTCATGAAAGTTTTAACTTGGCAAATAGCTTCATTAAATAATGCTTCTCATAACTAAAAATGGCTGAATCTGAACCTAGATGATTACTTACAATGAATTTTAGTGATTCTGGATTCAATCCTGCCTGGGTAGGGTTCTCTTAAGTCAGTGGAGTGATCATTACAGTATAAACTGAGTAAGACTAAAACCACCTGCTCCTTCCCCAGTACTCCTCAGAAAAGCACTGCTTCCTGAGTTTTGAGCTGCCCTACTTCATACAAGTGATATGGCTGTGAAGTCTAGAATAAAAAAAACAACAGCAAAGGAAGGCATAGGAATAGGAACAGGAGAAAAAATGGGGAGGTAAGACCTTTGAAAGCAAATGAGATGAATATAGAGGGCATGTGGGACAGCAGGACAGTGAAGGGCACAGCTGCACAAGTTGAGGGGGGGGGAGAGTAACTACAGATATGTATACAACCTGTGAGCCTCTGCAAAATCAGCCCATTGCTTGGATTAATAAAACAAGTGTGGGGGAGGTAGTTTTGAATTTCCTGGAATTGCACAGACGGGAGATAACCGGGTTTGTTTTTTTTTTCTTTTTGTCCTGTCAGAGGTGAAACACTCTCAAATCAGGGAATTTGTATTTACTCCCAGTTAGCCCCAACTGCTGATCACTGATTCAGATATTGGGTGGGGAAAAAGAGAGAACATAATTAAACACTTCAAGAAACACATTTCCTTCCTCAAGCTCTGCTTTGGCCGAACATCTCTCCTGCTCCTATGCCAGCCCTCTGTTTCACTGCAGCTCACACACGTTCATCACAGGGGGAGGTACTGATTGTTTGTGTGATGGCTGCTCTCTGCCACTCTTTGTTTCTCACTCCTTCACCTCAGGCCTCCCTGGGGCTTCATGTCCCCAGACAGCATCTTCCATGACATCCCCAGCTGTAACAACGGTCTTAAACAGCTTTTACTTCTGCTAAATCCATGGTTTCCTATGGTACTGCAGAAATGGCTAGACAGGCATTTGAAACACATGCTTTGGATGTCCTAAAACATGGGCTGGTGGCCTTTCAAAAGCAATGTGCATTGTATATCACTGTAGAGTGCATTTGCGTGGTAAAAGCAATTTCTTAATATGGAAATGGCTTCACAATATCTATAAGAGCTATGTAAAGTATCCTCTTTTTTTCATAAGTGGAAATAGTGAAGTAGAAAGTCAAAATATTTGACCCAGGTGACAAAGAATAAGCATGCCAGGGTTTACGACTGTTTCCCAAACAGAGGAGAACTTTACCCTGAAAAGACTGTTATGTCTGTGAGTGAGGCATTGGGGTATCTTTGGGAGGAGCTTTCTTCTTCAGCAAAAGTCTGAGGTAAGCTACTCTTCCCAGGGAGCTAAAAATCTTCATTACAGCTGATCTTAGCGTACTTCCACTGTAGTTGTGTACTGCAGTTTCCTCTTGCTGGTGTCAAGCCCAAGTATAATGAATGGACTACAGGATTAGTTTATAAAGCTGTACATGGCTCCTGTAAGCATTCTCACTTATCCTCTGTGCCCGACAAAGCATAAATCACTAGCTCCATCTGGCTGCTGTTTCTTTCAACATCTTGAGCATTATAACTTGTCAGGAGGTGGCCGGGAAACTCATCCCAAATAACAAGGGCTTTACCAAAAAAGCATGAGACTTTCAACCCCCAGGAAAACCCATGCCTCAGCATTTTGCTAGCACTCTGTCACAGGAAGAAATGCCTGCTTTATTTTGTACTTTAATCAAGGTAGAAAATGGGCTATTCAAAGGCCTGGAATATCAGGCAGGAAATCCTCATTCCCTGTTTATCTGTACTTTGCAGTGAGAGAGAGTGATGATGAGTTCATATCCTGGCAAATCTCACCATCATTCTGTTTGGCCCAGAGTCACTTGCAGTCACCCCTGTGCTTGCCTGCTTACTGTAAATAACATACAGTCAGAATAAAAGAATTCACAGCTTCTTACTCGCTTGCTGGCAATAGGAAGCTATTTTCATGCTGCTTTTTAAGTATTTTGGGCTTTGGCTTGGATTTCTACAATCGTCTAGAATAAATCACATTAAAAGCAGTTAACTTGTGCTACATGTTGGGTTTTGTTCAAGGGAATTTTTACTGGGGAATGAGTAGGGAGCAAGACACCAGATGAAGGAAATAGTTAATATTGCCTCAGTTACAGAGAGTGAGCAATATGGAATGATGCAGTCTGAGGGAAAGGCAAGGGATGCAGTCTGAGGGAAAGGAAAGCAATAGGGCAAACAGAAATGCTTAGGGTTTGTGAGGAACTTGTAGGCAAGAGGAAGACACCTGTAGCTGGGGCAAGGCTGAGCTCAGTGGCTGCGGGAGACAGAGACTCAATTGCTGACTGAGCAATTGAGCTCAATTGGGCTCATTTCTACTGATGGGTATGGCTTTTTTTCTAATTAATAAATCTTTACAAATTTTTAATGCTGGTGACCTTCTTAACATGATTTGGAAATTGAATGAATGTTTTTCAGTGTCTGAATGTTCTTCCTAGCATCTATTACCTTTAAAAATACCGCTGTTTTGACCTCTGAAAGCACCTATTGTTTATTTACTATTGCTCACTGCTTGTCCCCAGCACAGGTGTATTCTCTGTGCTGTGTTCAGGCTGGAGTCCTGATTCAAAAGAGTAATTGAACTGGGTGAGTACTGCATCTTGCCAGACGCTGAAACAAACCAGCAAAGGCACCCTTCTCTTGGTTATTTCCTGGATCTTACTGCATTTCTCAAACACTGATATTCTTCTAATGCCAGTTCCTTGGTGGGGGTGGCCTTGCATGCATAAACCTGAGTGGTGTTGAGATTCCTAGGTGTCTAAGAAGCAAGAGCAATCAAACAAGGAGGACATGCTTACAATCTTTTCATTCACAGGTCTGTAAGAGAGAATGTTTTTCTCTAACCTTGGTTTCTAGAATGTTGGAAATATTATCCTCCAGAAGATGTTTTTTGCTGTTTTGAGCAATATCCAGTGAGATATTTCAAGTCTTATCCATATACAGAATTCAGTGACATTTTTAGAAATTGTTTAATTTTACCAGTGCAGGCCAATATGTAGGTAGCCCTAAGTTGTTTTTTTTCATGCTGATTGATTTTTTTTAAGCTGATCATCCAAACAAGTAACTGATAAAATAATGCAGGTATCGGCATGAGGGTGTTACCTTAGACAAACAGATTGAAGTCATAATGTAGATGCAGTAATAAATGTATGTCTGCAAGCAAGATTCTAGTGTGTATTTTCTGTCCTCACTTAAACATCATAAGAATTAGCTGTTCTAATTCTTCCAGGTTTTTTATTTTTACATCTTTTCTGCATCTCCTTGAATATATGCATTTTAAATTATTTACAGCGTTGCTTTCTGACACTCACTTGAGAAAATCTGTGATGTTCTTGTTTAGAATACCTTATGCACACCAAGGAACTAATTTTTTCATGAACTATTTTTCCTGCTTTTTTTTTTACTGAATCTGTATGTGGCTTTAGATCAGAAAAACTTATTCTTGTTTGAATGTAAAGCATCAAAGGATGCCAGCATTCTTTTCTAGTTGTACAATGAAAAGAAATTATAACCTGCAGCAGTAGCTTACAACAAGGAAAACGTGCTGCCTAGTGCGCAACACATTTTAGTCAGGCTGAAGTTTATGGTAACTGCTGGATTGCTGCAAATACACAAAATAGAAATCTGTGGAGGAGCGTCTTGCAACTACAACTCCAGGCTGTAACTTTGTAATAAAACCATCCAAAGCCTCATTCCCTGTCAGCACATGCTTGACTTCCTTTATGCAGAAAACTCCCTAGAATTCAGTGATCTGCCAGAGGTAGAGTATCCATCTTTAGATGCACTGCAGAATGTGATTTTCCTTTCATTTTTTTCTGCCACTGTCCAGGAGGGAACAAGCAGCAGGCTTGATGGATTTTCACCTTTCCAAAGAATGACTTTGGATTGTTAGACAAAGGTCCTTTTACATGTTTCTTCATATTATTCTAGGTATAAGATGCACAGAATGCAGAGTGAAATGTTTTGTGAAATTAAAATGTTTTCATTTATGTATTGAAGAGAGAAATAAGATACCTTAGCTACCTTCCCAGATTTTCATCTGCTTCTTTTTGTTTTATTGTTTCATAATGCAGAGAGCTATATATATTAGGCTATAAATCATTCTGTTTCTTTTGACGGTGTTACTGCAGGTGACCAAAGTGTTCAAAGTCCCACTGCTTTTGGTTTCCTTGCTTTTACATACAGTAGAAAGAATAAAATAATGTTTTTTAAACTTGTGACTTGCAGAGTTATGGAAGAGTTGGACTCTTAGATTGTATGTCATTATAAATAGTGTTTAAAAACTGGGAGTCTAGATGGATATATGTTGCACACTGGGGTTACATTACGGTAGTAAAAGTAGTGAAACCGAGGAAGAACAGAGCAAAAAACTTCTCTATCTGCCTGGCTTCCTGCTGGTTTTTGTTATGGTCCATTGTAGCACAAAAGCTAATTTAACTGGAAGATAAATACCACAAGTATTTACATGAGTAAAGGGGTAGTTAGAGTTGTAATAAGATGATCTCTAAAGTCTGAAAAAGCATCTGCTGTGACAAGTGCTGTGCTTGAGTGGCTCAGTCTACCTGCAATACTGGCCAGGATTTGAAGAGCTGACTTAGGCCATTTCTGTTCCCAGACAAAGGCTCAGGCAGAATTGTTGGTCCTGCTTCCTGGGGATAAGCTAGTGGGAAGTTGCAAAGTGGTAAGTAAAGAGCTGTACTGGATTGGAATGATACTATTGGGTTAATTTGCTGATGTTCTGTTGCAGCCAGCATGAAAAGCCTGCTTTTCAGAAACATACTCGATCAAGTCACCTTATACCTCAAGAAGTAATAAACTGTGGTCAAGTAAGCTTTTTTCCCTACACACAGCTTCTAATTACTATGAATGAAGTGAAGCTGTGTTTGCCTCACTGTGAAACAGCAATGGGAATTAAAAAACGGAGTGAACATCTGAGATATCAACATGTGTATGCACACAAGTGACTTAGACAAATCGTTGTGCACACAGGATCATGAAACCCTCCTAAACTTTTAAATAAAAAAAAAAAAAAAGTGGTGAAACAACAATGAGATGGGCACGTGAGGTACAGGAAGAGTAGTTACAGCTGCAGGAACCATAGAAGATTTTCTTCTCTCCAGCAGATGGCAGAATTTTCTCAGCTACAAACAGGCAACAGCAAACTGAATCACCCAAAACCTAATCTCTAAAGAGGCAATCTCCAGCCTTTTTTGACTTGCAGATCCCTAAAAAATTTTGTGGAGTTAGGAGTTCAATAAATAACAAAATAGATAATCACTGTTGATGGAAGAGATTTGAAAATTACCTGGCAGGACTGGTAGCTGTATTCCGTGTAGCTCAGATTTACAGTACAGCTGAATTGTCATAGCTTGTCCATAATACATGTGAAACCCCACAGAGTCTTTCTACATAACTTTGACATGCAGTTTAGGAAGATCAGACAAGCCAGTGTGCTGAGTGGAAGGGTAATAGAAAGATATTTCAGCTTTTGTGACAGCTTTCAACATCTGTTTTCAGCCACTGATGAAGGTAGGATACTATGCTAAACATTACCTTTCATATGACATCATATGGCTGCTCTTGTGATACTTTACTATGTTACTTACTGTAGTAAATGATTTAAATAATGTGAGGAAATAAAATTTTGCTACAGATATTATTTAGGTCCTTATTCACCATTATGTGGTGAACGAGCTGCTGGGTAAGGCAGCAAGGTTTTAACTCCAGGCAGCAATACAGATATTCTCTGTATATCTTTTGGCAAGCCACTCATCAGTCAGTTTTTCAAATTTCTACATGAAGATTGGGTACAATGCCCCCAAGAGATAAGGTTATATTCTTTTGATGGCTTCATCTTTATTAGGTGCTCAGATACAATACAGAAGAGTTAGAATAGTGGCTAGAAAGATGGACTGTAAGCATGAACTCTTTATCTAAATACATCCTTCTAGCTAAGCATTGAAATAACTCCTGAGATCTCATATTGTACCAAACACTGAATTTTAGGTTTTTTAACAATAACCTTTGATTCTTTTTTTGTTGTTGAAATTGTTGTTTGAGGGTTTAGAAGCTTCCTAGAATAGCCCAAGTAGGAAGGATCTCCGTCCACTGGAAACAATGAAAACTAGTTATCAGGTGCTCACATAACTTGTGCCAAAATTGGGTTTTTTTCTGTGTTGCTTGATTTTTATGATAAATAAATAAAATGTTTTTCAACTACAGAAATATGTGGTCAAATAATTTTGGGTTTTTTTTCAGAGACCAGTTCTGGCACGTTTCTTATCTGGTGTCCTATCCTGCAAGTAAACGCATTAGAATTGGTGGGTAGTGTGCTGTTCCCTGCCCTCATACCAACTTCTGTCTTCTTTAGATTGTAGCCCAGCTGTGAAATCCTGCAATGAAATGTAATTCTTCTGCCTGTGCTCTCTTAATACAAGCAGAATTTAAAACAGGTGAGGATTCAAGAACTTTCCCCCCTCTTTTCAGGAAGGGAGTAGGAGAGGATTGAATGCAGTGTGGTTCTGCATTAATTCATACATTCTGTTCAAAATCGAGGTCAGCGGAACAAAGTCACTTAAAAAATCACCTGTCATATGTCTCTTGTTCTTTTAATGAGCCATATTAAATAAGGGTAAGGAAGTACTAATTCATCTCTACAAATGTGTAGGTTTTATTTATGCTTTGGTTTCTTAGCAAACCTTACCATGTATCTTTTGTTCAGGTTTAGAAGTTTTGGATTAGCAGAATTCAAGGTTTGTCATAATACTTCTGTGTGTTAGCAACTTCTGAACAGATAGATTTTCAACCATCTGTCATGGGCATTGTTTACAAGGTGGCCAAGTAGGTCCTTCAGCCTGTAAGGTAAGAGACCCTGAATAATTTTGCTGTGGCTTTTACTGTGTTCATTCCCAGCCATCTGTAGTCCCTGGAGCATCACGGATGTCCCCAGAGCTTCTAAACCTATTTTCCATCTGTTGCCTTCTCACCTATCAGCATTACTAATATGCCCCAGAAGATTTTGCTGCTTTCACTGATGGCAAGAGCAACATTTGGAGCCTTCTGTTGTGTGCTGGTGCTGCTGGGAGCTGGCAGGCGAGCAGCAGGAATGAATGGCTTCAGAGCCCTGCAGATTAGGGTTAGACTCAGAGTTAGACCGTGTACTAGTCCTGGGAATTGAGAAGCTCCCCTGCAACCTTAAGGGTGCTGACATCTGAATGTTCAGAGCTGTTAATATGATTCCTCTCACTACAGGTAGCTGGACAAAGGGCAGAGACGTGATTCCATTATGGTGCAGTTGCTGGTCAGACCAGCTGACCCAGCAAACAAGAAGCAATTTACTGCTGTGCAACTGAGGAGTAAGGAGAAAAGGTGAAGGTGAATGTGACGTGTCTTCTGGACCTAACTATCTGCAGGATGGCCAATTATCCCCTCTGTTGCTCAGAACTGAAAGCATAAGCACAGCTGACTTCTCTGCGTGGTACAGGGTGGGTGGAGAATGGAGGCAAGTAGTTCTTTATGCTTTGGGGGATGGGGTAATATTGGAGACAGGAAAAAGCTTTCAGAGCTAATAGAGGGAGTGACTTGGGAATAATACGCAGAAAAAGAAATAATATCTATTGATTTAGTGATCTTACCTCAGGTCTGGCGCACAGAATCTGTTCATCTTTCAGCTGTGGGTGCACTTTGGTAGTTCATGGTTCCCATACAGGCTCTCCTTTCCTTGGTGCTTCACCTTATAAGTTCTATACCAGCCATGTGAATGCAAAACTGGAGAATGTTGCCATACTTCCTTTTCACATCTGCTTCCCTGCCACATCTAGACTCACAAATCCACGTTTCATAGAGAAATTATTGGTGACTCACAGAAGGCAGTATTGGAGGGCTCATTCTTATTTTTCTCTAAATATTAAGGTGCATCAATAAACAGCCAAACAGTTGTTTCCTAATGCTTCTTTTCTATGTAAATTACTGCAGGAATTGGGATATTATGTGATTGTGTTGAAATAATGGGATAGCATCAGGAACCATATCTCTGTAAGGAGAAAGACGTTTTATAAGCGAGTCTGAGAGGCTGATTAAGTCTAATGATAGGAAGGAAAGAGGGATAATTGGAGAGGGAGATATCCACCCCCAGTTTCAAAAGCCAAATCTGCAAAAGGAAGAATAGAGTAGAGCAGAGCAAAACTCTTAACAGTGCAGAGCTGCAAGTGGTTTGCTAGGGATGCATTGTAAATCTCGTGCCTTAGAGATACAGCCATTAATGATGCCAATATAATTTGATTCAATAATATGTTAAGTAATAATCTTGCCCTTCACAGTGATCTTCAGAGCCTTTTTTGGGTAATGTGAACATCCAGGTTAGGAGGTGTTATGATCCGCCCCCACCCCCCCGAAGGCGAGGGTAACTCAGGTTGTTGTCAATGGACCCTCCTCCTCCTCAGCCAGGGGTTCAAACCTGGCCCCAGCAGAACACCCCCCACCTCTGCAAATGGATGATGGTTTCACATCATTAACATTTCAGTCTCTCACAGGAGGTGCTTCACTGAAGGGACCCTTTCATTCAACTGAACTTAAGAAGAGAAGATATGAACATCAGGAAGGCATGGAGACTTCAGCTGCCACCTTGCTGGTCACCCAAAAATTCCTCATCCTGGAAGCCTCACTGGGTTCCATGGCATGAGTAGATGCTGCTCCATATTAAAACAAGTTCTGTAGGCTGAGTTAGAGATGGAAGTTGATATTTGGCAGGGGAATGCCCTTATGTCATAAATGTGCTATTTTCTTGTCTCCAGACAATACACCATTTTGGAAAAGGTTATAAAGCACTCTGGTAGCTCAGCTAATGTGAACTCCATAAGGACTTGTCAGAGTTTGGTACCCATTTTCCCAGGAAATCTGATCTGCAGTAAGCACAGTTCTTACCCAAGCTGAGATGTGGGGAGCAGCTCCTTCTGGCTGATGAAAATTTTGTGGTCCTTGACAAAACCTCTGAGAACAGTGAGCCAGCCTCTTGAGGATTTTCAGTGCTCCTTCTACTGCACCAATCCTGGCAGCAACAGGACAAGAACTGGAGTACATTAGGCAGTGATGGGCAGGTAGAATGGTGAAAAGGGGCAAAGAATGGAGCAGGGAGTTGTTGGAAGAGGGCAAACACTGGAATCTGTATAAGACTGCATAAGGATAAAGGATTTGACTGTTTCAGGTACTTTGAGAAAAGAGTCTGGAATGCAAGAAAAATTAGTTTCTCCTAAGGATAAGAAACCACGCTGTGACCGTATGAAAGACCAACAATCTGTTTCCAAATGGAATGGAATCGAAAGTCACAATAATTACCTAGTAATGGAAATTAGAAAGTAGAGAAGACAAGAAACAGAAGAGGGAGTACCAGTAAAATAAAGCTGCAGAGATATTGCTTGAAACATTGGATACTGAAGGGACAGAAGGAAGAGAATAGGAAAGTAATTTAAAATATTAAACTGTTGATAGATAAGCAAAATAAACATGAAGATGACAAGAGCTGTCATGAAGCTTTACAGACCAACTTTAAAACCAGAAACAGCAATTTCCTACACATCTACAAGACTTTATCACATATGTAAATAGATCATATCTTATGTTGTATCTAACTCAACTGTTCTTTCAAGAAGAATTTACCCTCCAGGTTCCTACACTAATTGTTGAAGGACTGTTATGCCTATGATTTCTCTTATAGTGTTGGCAATTTAGAGGAATCGGTAATGTTCAGTCATGAACAAAATTATCAAAAGCCTCCCATCACTTCTGAGTGTTCCAGGCACAATAAATAAAGGAAGGGAGTTTAATTAACAGGATACTGGTAGCTTCCTTATTCTTTCTCTGTAGAGCTCCTGCAGAAAGACTGAACAAGGTTAACTGCAGAAATGAAAGAGGAGAATGAAAGGAAAAGAACAAACAGAGAAGTGAAAATGGACTCTATAGCAAATAGCTATCTAATTAGGCACCCTTTTGCACTGTGAGTTAGACCAAGAGAAATTTCATCCTTGCTGCCCATCTGTTGACCACTGCAGACAGAGCAGTACTGAAAACAGCCATGGCTCTCTAATGTTTTCCTTGTAGGAAACATCTAAATTAATTGTGCCTGTATAGAAGAAAAGTGGAAGATAAATGAGATTCTGTTTCTAGTTTTGACACTGACTTACCAAAATGATACTGTTTATGTGGTTAGCTTCTGTGTAGGATTGCCTTTCTCACTCCTGCAGCCCACAAGCCGGTGCAGACTCTGCTCCTTGTGCCAGGCCCAATTCTTTTGCCAAAAGTGTGTATTTCAGGACTTAAGGAGCACAACAGTGCCTGGGATTGAGGAGAGCAGAGGTGGACAGTGCTGTCCGTATCTATATCATGAAGTTGAGTGAGGTTTCAAAAATATTCATGCTCCTGTTGTGAAAAGATATCAGAGTACAGCACCTTCTACTGCAGCCATTGTGTTTTGTTTGCTGTTGATGAAAGCCTCTGTGAGAAACCACAAATGGACATACAGCTCAATCACGCCTCTCAAAGCAAGCAGAAACTCTGGGAGTCCTTTTCACTGCTGCTTCTGTGTTTCATCTCTACAAAGCTTGTTTCAGCAGAATACCGTATGGTCTCATTTACTAATGACTCTGAAGCTTTTTTATCTTCAGAGGAAAGGCTTTATAATGACAACTATAATGCTGCAGTCCTATATTAATCTCTGGAAGTCTGGTACAGATGGGACTAGAATGTGTGCGCATTAACCAATTCAATAAAAAGCAGATCCCTGAATGGCCTTTCTAGACTTTAAAAAATGACATATGGATGTTTGTTCTGCCTAAGCAGCACCATCTTCTACTAATATTTTCTCCTTGACTGGAAACCAATACCAAATTACTTAAGCAAAGGAACTTGTATGTGTTTAACAACCCTAGTCCTCCCTGTCTAGCCCACCACCCTGTAATCAAAATCTCATTTCATATTGTAGAACTATATGAAAATGCTTTCTTTTTTTTTTTTTTTTAAGGAAAAATGTGCCTTGTAGTTTGTTTTTTATTATGACTACATATGTTTACCTGGCACTAAATGTTTTGTGTCAATTATAGTAATTACTGTGGACCTAATACCATAGAAACCATTTTAAATCAACAGAATCCATTGGATGATGTTGTTATGCTGCTCTCTACACAGAGAGAGTCCCTTTGGTTTCTTTTCAAATCTTCAAAAATCTGCAAATTCACTTGAAAACCTCCATAGGTTTCCAAGGAGTAGAAAAAAGGTTGAACTTTAGACAAGTAGGCAAGAGGTATGCATGCCTGCAAAGAACAATTATTTCTAAATTAGCAGTAATTGTCTGCAAGGAGTAGTCAGCAAAGGAAGGCCACATCTCCTGAAAGGACATCTTCATAGGGCACAAGTTTGAGTGGGTGATAACCAGAACAACAAATAAATGTGACACTGATGGATAGCTGCCACCCTGCTGAAAGAGCTAAGGAGAAATATCTTGTATGTTTATTTCAACTTACAGGCACAGGACTAAAACTGAGATGCACAAGAGAATGTAATATACGTACAGAAAATCAATGAAAGAATTAATTACAGTCTACAAAATTGTCTCTCTCAGTAACTTTTAACCCTTTCTGATTGTTGTGTGTTTCCATAGACAGATCAAAGATTTAGAGATGGAAGGTTGAATTAGATGACACTTCAAGTTGTAATCTAACAAAAAGACCTGTACTTTTCATTCTTTTCTTCACCTTACATTTGTGATTCTTAATTTGTGGGGAAGGTTATCACCTCCTATTCTCTCACTCTACTTCAGAGTTAGTTTCTTGAGCCCTGCAGTCAGCAAATGTGTGTCTGAAGTGTACCATAGGAACCTGCATTTCCCTGAAGCAGAGCAAGGGAAGCATGAAGCAAGAGTGCGCTCTCGTGTCTGCATGATGGGGAAAGAGATTGACTGCATTATACGGTGAAGGAAGCTAGAGAATGGTTGGGGTAATATAGTGAAGATGTTTGAATTCTTCCAAAGAGGAGGGCACATTTGGGTCAGAACTGCTGGATAGAGATGTCTTAATGGAAACTGTAAGAATCCATCAGGCAGTGAGACACTGATGCTGGTAAGGAAAAGGAAATTACGAGAATGTAGTTGGTACCAGTAAAGTAGCACTGGTTGAAGGTACGGATAGTCAGACCAGCTACTGGAGTGAATTGATACTGGTGATTTGACCCTTTCCACTCATTAAGAAGCAAAACACAAGGAAGAGAACAGCCAAGATGTTGAATAAAACTGCTCATTACTCTAGTCAGTTCAAGCAGGGTAAGCAGCTGGAATATATTTCAGAAGAGTGACAAAGGAACACTCGTGACAGCAGATGTGCTAGGCTCTTGCCTCCCTTGTAAGTGTAATATGTATATATTTACATAAAGGAAAAAAAATGTGGGAGAACTGTAGGCGGAGAGGCTCTGGGTACAAAATGCACACGACCTATAAGATCAGCAAAATGTCCGCTTTATTAAAAGAACTGTGCCTTTTATAATGTCACCACACAGTGTCCCGTGACAAGATGCACACAATTGGTTACAGGGTACTGTCCAGATATAAACATGCATTACAAATGCACCTTTAATTGGTGTACAACAGGCATGTGGTCAGAATGAGATAATTATTTACCTTATCAAACCCTGCCTTCTTCTTGGCACTATGTTCTCCTTGTTCTAGCTACGAGCCTTGCAGCCATCTTAACAACTACAGTTTACAGTGTATATAAAGCTTATATTAAAACAGAGTTTATAAAACTACGGAATGCAATATAAAATTGCTCATATCCATCATGTTCCTGCAACAGAGAACAGATTGGGAAGTCTGAGATTATTCTCTGCTCTTTGGTGGGCAAGAGTCACTTGCAGTAATTGGTATATGTTATGAGGGACTTGATACGGAGTTAGATGTGGCAGATGACCCAAGGGCATGAAGATGGCCCCTGATACCCTGGTAGCTAAGCAGCATGTCCTTTTTGATGTACTACTTCTTACTGATTTGGATCCACAAAACTTTATTGCTGTAGTCAGATCTTCAAAGCCATACACAGAAGTTATGAACCTCTTCTCTCTCTGTGGTGAGTCAGAAACAGAATGAAAACAAGCCTGTCTGCTGTAAAGATAGGCTTAGGGAAACACAGCCATGAAGAAAGTATACTGCTGAGGATGTTCTTGAATGGCTGCCCTCCCTCCCTACTCTGCCTTTTAGAGGGGAACAGAATAGCAGGAACTTTGACATTTTCAGGACAAAGAAGAGCTTGCGCATAGGCTAGTGAGGAGAGAAAGGCAGAGTGGGAAATGGGTTCTCACCTCCAAATCAAATCCTCTTTTCACTGCAGGCTGCAGGTTCATGTTGCCTCTTGCTCTCTGGTTTCCCTGTCTTGGAAATCTTCATCTTTGATGTACAGTGGTCCAGCTTTAACAGGCAGACTGTAATATCCTTTTTTTCCCCCCGATCTTCTTTGATATTAGAAAAAGAATTCATTGTTGGGGTGACCATATTTGGTGGAATAGGTTGCCCAGGAAGGTGGGTTAAGAGGCTTCTGGATCTGGCACTGGGTGATGTAATTTAGTGGTTTAGAGATTACAGTGGTAGTGCTGGGTTGATGATCTTAAAGGTCTCTTCCAGCCTTGATGAATCAATGATTCTGTATGTGAACACGGCTAGAAAAGAAGTGCTATTGACTATGGACAATTTGTCCAAAACAGAGACTTGAATCAAGCTGCATACATTTCTATTCTGCTGCCCCAGCAGTTCAGTTGCTTCTGAACTTCCACTTCTCTGGAAATGCCCTAAACATCTGGGAAGCTGACCTCACCCTAGCAAAACTTCTGCTCACTCCAGTGCACCACTTGTACAAAGATACAACTCATATTTAAATTAGTTTTCTTTGAAGAGTACATCTTTGAAACTGTAATATGCAAGATTAATATTTTTATTTTTTTTAAACTTGATAGCTGGAACAGTTGAAATACCACTACAAAATAATTAAAAAGAATTAGGTGTTGATAAAGTAATTGAAATGCCACTGTCATCAAAATGCCATTTAATCAGTGAGTCCATCTGTATTAGTGCACATTGTTGTTTTAATAGCTAGCTCGTGGCATATGTTTCACCCTCTTCTTGGAAGGAAACACACAGTCTCTGCACAATAATTTATTTATTTTAGCAGGACCCCTAATAATAAAATCAGATGGACAAGGTTTCATGAAGAAGTAACTGCTCTTATAATCAGTTTTCCACCCCATTTGTAGAAACTGAATTTGTGAAATAATGTCTTAGAAAAGTGACGGGGAAAAATGCAGAGAGGACACAGAGAAAGGCATAATACATTTTTACTCTGAGTCAAGTCTGTCAACCTATAAATTTTCCATTGTCTAATTTTCCTTTGTCCTGACTGCCCACAACATTTGTCAGCATGGCAAACAGTAGCAGGCTTGGGCTTTTAATAAAATGCACATTTAACCACAAGAAACCTTGGGAAAACTTCCTCAAATCCCAACCACCCTCAGCTAGAGCAGCACAAGCTTTTGTTAGAATTGCACAACCCTTTGGGACATGTAAGAAGAGTGTTGTAATGTGTAAAGTGTAGCCACTGTGTTTGTAATGGATGGTAAATTAATCCCTTTTCCACAGTCTCTATCTGTAATAATGTCACTTTAGAAGGATTACTTTAACTTCCTGTTGCTTTTTACCAGCATCATTTATGCTTGTTAGCCACAGAGGCTGTACAACACACGCAGCCATGCAGAGCCTAAATGAAAGGAGTTCTTGAAGGTCCTTGGGTTTCATCTCTTTCAGATTCCCTCAGCAGGCTGGACTGATAGTTTCCTTTCAATTTCTCTGTGTAAGAAAGCCCAGTAACTTGGCTTTGTAATCCACAGTTCGCACATATTGCCTGCTGCAAGCAGTGCTCTGCTAATCTGTTGGGACACCTTCATCATCCAGAGGGGAGGATGTTTCTTCATGCATTGGATGGGGGTGCCTTGGAGGCCTTTGGATTAAAAGACCAGATCAGCAAGGCATAATTGATAGGGGAACTTCAGAGTGATTCAGAGAGCTCAGTCTTGCACGGAAGAGTGAAGTTAACGTGCTGTTGAGAAAAATCTGCCTGTTACACCTTTGTCCTCAGAAGCAGGCATGCTTCTGAGCTCTTCCACTATGCCTCCCTGATGGGAACGGCACTTCTTGCAGAACAAGGGTATTTTTCATAGAATCAAAGTTGAAAAGTTTGTTTTCTGCAATGATAGTATAATCTATCTATTATGCTACAGGCTGTTCTGAGTCACATCTGTACCAGTGTTGCTTTTCTGCATCCCTTTCTGTCACCCAAGGGTATAAAATACGAAAAGAAGGTCGTACCAAGCTTTCACAATATTGCAGGCCACTGTGCTTAGTTGTGTGTGATTTAAAAACATTGGCCAATGCTCCAGACTTTTTTGAATGGAAAATACTCCTTCTTTACTGATCAAAGAAATATCCAGTTTGGTTTTGGCTTTCCTCTATAGTTCATGTAATCAGTTCTTCTGTCTTAAGTGAAAAGCAATTCTGGTCCTGCAGAAGTAGTTTATCAGTTTATCATTTATATGTCCAGAAATACTTGATGAAAGCAACACAGATGAGAGAGATTTACAGGAAGACTCTTTTTAACACAGAAAAAAAGGGAGAGATTATTTGATGTGACCAGCAGGCAAGGTTTTATGTCACCAAGCCATCACCATAATGGAAATGAATTGGCAGCTTTTCTCCATGGGGTTGGTAAAATTGATGCAATGATACCTAGCAACTTTAAATAAAATAAAATGTGTTTGTTTAAAAAAAAAAAAAAAATTGCAAAAAATCAAGGATAATCTTTTGAATATGGCTATACCATTGATCTTTTATATATATCTGTAATGGTAAATTGTCATGAAAAATTTTTAGTAGAAGCTGTTTGGTTTTTTTTTTTTCAGGCTAGTCATTACGCATCTGCTGCCCTAATTGCATTGATATAATTCCTCATCATAAAATGAGACTTTCCCTGTACACAGCTTGTAATTTTTACTGCCTTTTAAAACTCCAGCACCTATTGCATGTTTATATTTTTGATTATTCCAATCAGAAATTAACAAATTAACAATCTCATAATAAATAAACCTTTTTTTTCCACTGGCATCGTTGCTAAGAGAAGAGACAGTCTTGAAATGTCAGGTACAGACACACAAATGGAACCAACATGCAGAACACTCAGAAATATCCAGACACATTTGACTCTGGCAGCCAATAATGAGACTGTCAAATGCCTGTCGAATTTCAGATGTTTTAGTTGTGAGTCTTGGTGATGCCTATGAGCACTGCCAACAGATTGTTAAAATAACCCCAGGAACACAACCTTTCTAGGTCAAAACCAATCGTGAAGATGAGTGCACTGTAATTATAGTGCACTAAGTGAGTTACAGCTTGAGCTAATCACACCCCACTGAACTAAAAAGCTGTAATTACACGGGGAGATAATGTGAGCTTGGCAGGATCTCCTATGGCAACCTATGGCTTTGAGGGAAGCTTCATGTCCAGTTTGCTGGTCATTGCAAGCTGGGGCTCAGCTGAGCCAAATTGCAGTTCAACAGGTATAATCAAGTTTGTGCTCAAAAAAGAGCAAAACATAGTGGTATTTACCAAGCAAAGATCATAGTGCACAGTGCATAGTTCATTTGCAAATTTACTTGAAATTAATGATATTTATCAAACCAACCAATATTATACTGGTTTTATGATGGCATTGTGATGTTTGAAGGAAGCTGATATAATTTATCAATGTAACTATATGAAGAATTGAGACTTCTGCATTTTTCTAGTGTTCCATATGTTCATCCTATGTTGAAACAGTTGGATGAGTCTGGATGAGTTATCAGATTTAGGGCTTCACATTTAAATCTTGATTTCCTGATTTTCTAACAGTTTAAGTTTTGCTTATCTTTCTGGAAAGGTATAAAATACTATTTAGGCAACTTTAACTTCATTCTATTAAATGTTCCATCACTGATTAGATCTTAATAAATGGATGACTTTGGCTCTGTTTGTGATGTATATGGACTCTGTTACCAGTAGAGCATTTGATATACAGGACCTTCTCAGCAGCATAGAAGTCCCACAGAGAACAGTTCACAGAAATAACTATATTAATCTTAAACAAAACGGCAGATTGCCGTGTTTAAAAGCTTCCTGGTGACCTCTTCTTCCCAAAGGAGTGAAGCTGTTATAAGTGTAAGTAAGAGTGGAGGTATTTAACTTATATTTAACAAATATCAGCAGCCTGACCTAGTTGAAGCTGTCTCTGCTTGTTCCAGGAGGCTTTGACTAGACGACCCTTAAAGGCCCTTTCCAACCCAAACTATTCTAGGATTCTATGAAATAGGAAGAGAAGAGGAAGAGACTGGAGAAGAAAAAGTCATTAGTGAAATATTGGGTGGCTAACTTAGCAGAGAAGTCACGCTGCATGAGGTGAATCCTGAACCTCTTGCTGGAATGTTTACAAAGACAGCCTGGAAGACAGCGGTCTTAATCATAACGGCTTTTAGTCTTGATCTACTCCTTTAGTTGGTGGAGAACTGAATGTAGACTTTGTATTCATTCATACAGTATCATATGCAAATTGTTCTGCTACAACAGTATCTGCTCCAAAACGCACTGTCTGCCACAAGTATCTCTGTTGCTGTTAAACACAATCTGATAACTCAGTCAACTAAAATACAGCTTTAAATTTAGTGCCTACAGGCAGTTTTTTTCACTGGGAGATGTTTCCATGTCACATTTCAGCTGTCCCCTCCAACCCTTTGGCTGATATATCTGTGCAAGAAGGGTTGCTCTAATTTTCTGGAAAATATTGCTTACAGAAAAGGACCATATGTTCACTTGTGCCAAAGAGCAGAGAATAATGCAGGAACATTATCCTGCAGGAACAGTGGAATGAGAGGGGTTTGTCGTGCTTCGAAGAGGAGGCCTGTGTAACCTGCACCCTACTGGAGACACATGAGCCTCCAGCAGGCAGGAAAGAGAAGATATCAGATGGAGCATCTGCAGTGAGAAATCCCAGGATAAAAGCCACCTGGGCAGAAAAGTGACTATATGGGTTACACAGTGGAGAGGGGTCTGCCTGAAGCCAAGAGTGGAATCAGGGAAAGAGTGTGAGAAGGTCTCTCAGAATGGGTTTCTGCCAGGCTGGACTCAAGTGAGATGACCTGGTTTTGTGGTTGTTGTAACCTATCTCATTCTCTTCCCTTCTTTTTCTGAAAAGTAGTGAAATGGAAATTGCAGATGCACGTGTCTGGCAGGTGGTCACCAGGAGGTGGCGAATTCTAATGCACAAGGTGATGCTCCTTTCTCTTAGTATTGCAACTTGTCCAAGCAAACCCCCGCTATGCTGGGTTTAAAACTGTGGCCTTTCCTTAACTCTTATTCATCAGTGTTGATTTCCTGGAAATCTCTGTGAGAACAATATTTAGGGTTCTAGAGAACCAGATAAGCCTAGAGCAAGTAGCTGGTTTCTTAAACAAGCTTGGACCCAGGAAGAAATGTGGGGAATGAGAGCAAGGGGTGGGGCATTTTTACCACTTTCCCCCCAGAAATTAAACAAGTGACCAGTGATAAAATGGCTTACTTAACTTTTTTAAATCTCACAGTATGGGGACTGCAGGGCAGGTGGGATGAACTGTCAAGCTTAGTTTTGTCAATAAATTGCAGAATGTTATTGCTCCTTCCAGAATCTTATACCAAAAAGAGGCAGAAACAAACTCCTTAACGCCAATTTGTAGGTGTTAAAAAGGGCATTTTTTATTCAGCATTCTGGACATTTGGAGGACAGTTCCTCTAATTGAATGTGCCAAAGGACAGATAGACAGGGCTTTTTATTACATGTATTCATATATTTATATATTCATTAAATAGGCTTGCTTACTTAATACATATTCATTAGTTTGCTTTATGTAGTCACAGCCCTATTGGAAGACCTTTTTTTTGTCCTTCCAGGTCTTCTTTGTTATCTTGACCTCAGATCTTGAACACACACAGCATCATTGTGTTTCATCATCAAAAATTGTAACATTTGTTCTTTATCTTATCTGGGTAAACAGAGATTAGTTTACATCCTGTTTTTTTGAGTTACATCCCTTGTCTAATTCTCTAGGATTTATTTAAAATTATATTGTTCCTTTTTTGGGCATTCTGGGATTCTGTGAGTGAAGTTTCCTATCATACCAGCCAGAGAACTTTCTTTCTAGATAAAAGCCAAGAAATGCACACTGTGGCTGAGAATGCTGGTGGCCAGGGAGAGCCCTCTGCAGCTAGCTGCCGAGCTCCATGTATGACCACAGGTAAGGTAATAAAGGGAGGAAAAGGCAAGGGTGATGGGGAAAGAGGGGAGAAACACTCAAGATACTGATGCCAGCAGGAGTTTGCCAGGGCCATATAGATCCGCTCTGTAAGCCCAGTCTGGCTGCTTGGAACAGAGACATACCAGCAAAGGTATCTCTGCAAGTGAAATCGGTGGGAAAGCTGGGAGAAGTAAAATAGCCCTCTCCAATGCACAAACACACTTTTCCTTTCTTAAAATATTAATTTGCTATTTTTAAGCCATGGGGCAGTTTGTCCTCCCTCTGCTTCTCTGTCCCATTAACTTCCTTGCTGTGTTCCCTTCTGCCATCTGTCCTGACTCAGCAGGCAGGGAAGCAGCTCCTATGGAGTGACAGATTCAAGGCTGTCAGTGGTGCTGGTTTAGCACAGCAAAAAAGCAGCCACTTGGAAAAGTTGGATGGGTGGTGGGATGCAATAATTAAACAGTGCAGGGTAGCAGAAGGAAGGGAAGAATCAAGGCTACTAGACTCTAGGTTGGTTTTGACACCCACAGCAGTGAGCAAGCCTTCATTCTTAAGCCAGGTGGTGTGGTTTGTGCCCACACACTGCAAGGCTGGGGTTTGTGGTCTGGATGGCATAGGCTGCTTGCTCCTGCTAGTCTCAGTTCCTTGCCACTACCATGGTGCAACAGTTTGCAGAAGCCCTTTGCTCTTTCTTGCTCTTCATCTCTTCAGGAGATGCTGCACTCATGTCTTGCCTGACTCATGCATTTCGTGCCCTTGGCACATGCTGTGTAAGGAACAAGCCAAATGCCCGGATCAGGGACTGCTCAGTGTTCAACTTCCAGCAGAGTTGATGCTGTTGCTCAATAGTGATGATACTAAGGCCTGCGTTAGTTTATTTTTGTCCCTTGAGGTGTAGCCAGATAGATCTGTGCTGGATACAAAGTATCCTGAGGTATCAATGCAGTTGCTTGATACACAGGGAAAGCATGAGATGTTTGACCCACTCCCATTATCCAGATATAAGCCATAACCCAGGTTCTCTTGTGAAGAGAAGGGTTTGGAGCTGGGGCACTACATAATTTCAACAAGAAGGACGTGCCAGATTCGGCACCTGGGATTCGGCAACCCTGGATGTTTGTACAGACTGAGGAATGAGATGCTGGAAAGCAGTGCTGTGAAAAAGGGACCTGGGGGTCCTGGTCGGCGACAAGTTGAATATGAGTCAGCAGTGCCCTGGCAGCCAGGAGGGCCAACCCTGTCCTGGGGGGACATCACCAGGGAAGTGCTCACAGCACCAAGCCTGCCAGAGTTCAAGAAATGTTTGGATGATACTCTCGGGCACATGGTGTGACTCTTTGGGATGATTCTATGAAGGGCTTAGAGTTGGACTCGATGATCCTTTTGGGTACCTTCCAACTCAACATATCCTATGATTCGTGGGAAAACCAGTAGAGAGTAGAAAGAACCATATTCATATCCCTGTGCCAGGAGCTGAGTTATTCTCCAGAATCAGTGAATTTTCTTGTCAGCACCCAGGCCCAAGAGGAAAAGGGCTGCTATGCAAAGATTGACTATTATTAGCTGGAGTCAACAAGTTTACTGTAGGCACAAAGGGGTGAAGTCTCTGGAAGCCCTTCTACGAGTCCTGTGTCCCTGCATGATCACTGTCTGCATGTTCCTGGTGAAATGTATACCAGAAAGGAAAGGGCCATGGTAACTATTGAGATTTTCATGATGCCCGCATGGAAATGAGTGCCATGAACTCACATCCTTAGCAGAAACAATCAGTGAGGAGTTTGGTTCATTTTATTAAGGTTTTACCTGTTTATACGTACTAAGGCAAAGGAGCCAAGCTGAAAGTCTAGAGAATGAAAAGTAACATATACGCATTTAACATTGTATTTATATATTTAGATATTGAGGCAGCACTCCTGAGTATTGAGGCCATGCTGCTGAGAGCACAGCTGCGTTGGGCAGGGCACGTCTCCAGGATGAAGGACCACCGACTCCCCAAGATTGTGCTCTATGGTGAGCTCACCACTGGCTGCTGCAAGAGAGGAGCCCCGAAGAGGAGATACAAGGACTCCCTGAAACAATCCCTCAGACTCGGCAACGTTGATCATCACCGTTGGTCTACTCTGGCCTCCAATTGGGAGGCCTGGAGACACAAGATCTATAAAGCTGCTGCTTCTTTTGAGAACACGCGCAGGATCACTCTCGAGGAGAAAAGACAGCACAGAAAGAATCGCGTCTTGTCTGTATCAGCTGGGGAGTCTTTCTGCTGTGCCTTTTGCAGCTGGACTTGTCTGTCTCGCACTGGCCTTTTTAGCCATCAGCGCACTTGTAGCAAGCGTGGGTAGAACCCTTCCCAAATCTTTGTTCGTGAAGCCTAGCCATGATGATGATGATGATGATGTCAACTGATTTGATTGTGCAATATAAAATAATTGCTGCGAGCTCATGTTATAAAAACAAGAGTTAAACACTATGTCTGATAACTAGAGGGCAACTGATCAGTTCAAGAGAGGATGTAGAATTTACATGACGTATTACATCAAAAAGTCATCTTCACTTATGGTATTATCAAACTACTGATCAGTGAATCCTGGGCAGGTTTTTCTGTATTGAAAAACATAATTTCTGAAAAGATTATTACCTGCAGGTAGTTAAGTTAAATATACTCACAGATTAGGCTACTTCTTTAGCCTAAGAGTAGTGTCATGGGCTAATAACCTCCCCTTATATTGCTTCAATAGGGTCCAGTTGAGCTAGACCATCTCCACAGCAAATATTCTGACTGCTAGGTAAAAGAAAAACTTGGCAATATTGACATTTTGCAGAAATCAAGCATGACATATTCCTCCTTAAGCACCAGGAAACACCTTAAGAGCAAACATACAGGTCTGTTATTCAAGATTATTTTTGAAACTGTATGAAGCACAGTGCTTTTGCAACTTGATTCTGAAGATCAGCGTTTACTTTTGTAATGGGCTGTAAGTATTAAGACTTCATTATCAGGGTAAGATTGACTTCTACTTTCTAAGCTGTTACTGTTCAACTGATGAAACATATCAACAAAATCAGCATACATCAGGAGGTCCTTTACTCTAACTAAGTTCCCCTTGACAGATTCTCCTTCATTCACCATTGAACATATTATAATGCTAGACTAGTGAATAGTTAATAGAGTTATATAAAGGACAATGGCAAGGGAAAGCCTTGGACTTTCACCCTTTACTAAACTCTTTACAATGCTCTGAAGAGGATTAAAATAGCACAGAAAGCACCTTTGATCCTCTTTCAGTTACAGAAATGACCTTTGAATTTTATTGTGTTTACAATAATCTTCTATGCAGATAGGTGTGAACTTCAGCTAAATTAGTTTGACCTCCTACAAATAAAGAAAAACGATTTGCATTTAATGTTTCTTCCTGGAAACTAAGGGCAAAATGAAACCGTAGAGCAGCATTTCTAGAAAACTCTTAAACACAGTCTTTTATTCTATATCAGGAATATATACAATTCACCAGAGGAGAATCATAGAATCTCAGAGTGGTTTGGGTTGCAAGGAACCTTAAAGATCTTCTAGTTCTAACTCCCCAGCCAAGGGCAGGGATGTCACCCACTAAATCACATTGCTCAAAGCCTCATCCAACCTGGCCTTGAACGCTTCCAGGGATGGGACATCCACAACTTCTCTGGACAATCTGTTCCTGTTCTTCACCACCTGCTGAGTGGAAAAATTAAATTCTAACATCTAATCTAGACCTACCCTCTTTCAATTTAAAACCATTGCCTCTTGTCCTGTCACTATCTGCCCATATAAAAAGTCCTTCTCTCTGCTTTTTATAAGCACTCTTTAAGGTACTGGAAGGTCATAATGAGGATTCTCTGAAGCCTTCTTTTCTCTAGACTGAAAAACCCCAATTCTCAGCCTATCTTCAAAGGACAGGTGTCCAGACTCTGATCACCTTCGTGACCCTTCTCTGGAGCCATTCTAATGGGTCCACATCTTTCTTGTGCTGAGGACCCTGATCTAGAAGCAGCACTCCAGGTGGGGTGCAAGAGCAGAGTAGAGGGGCAGAAACCTCTCTTGATCTGCTGGCCACATTGCTTTTGATGCAGCCCATGATGCAGTTGTCCTTCTGAACTGTGAGCACACACTGTTGACTCATGTACAGCTTTTCTGCCATGAGAACCCCCAAGCAAGTCCTTTATCCACAGGGCTGATCTCAATGAGTCCATCTCCCGTCTGTACTTGTGTCTAGGATTGCACTGATCCCAGTGTCAATACTTGTTGAACTTCATGAAGTTTTCATGGGCCCACTTCTCAAGTTTTTCCAGGTGCCACAGGATGGCATCCTGTCCTTCTGCTCTGTCAACTGCGCCATGCAGCCTCGTGTCATCCACAAACTTGCTGAGAAGAAAGTAGGTGTTTATCTCTTTTACGCATAACAGTAAACTGCATGCCAATTGGCAACTTTAGAGACGGAGCTTTTCACCCTCAGAAAGAAATTAAACACTTTCTTTCATGAACTCTGCTATGTAGGTATCCAAGGTAAGGGGGATAAGAACTGAGCTATTGAAAACAGCACTGCAGTTTCCTTGCAGATAACATCAGCCAATAGTAACTTCAGTTGCAAGGAAAGATAGAAGTCATTTACTTCTGCAGATTTTTTCTTATGCAAAATTCCAAATTAAAGACCCTTCTTATCTGCATTTTAAATTAATATATTCAACACATACGGAATAGCCTTTTCTCAGCCAATATGACAGGAATGGTGCACAGCTGCAGCCCTACAGAGAAAATTTCATCTGAAGTACACTCAGAATCTCTAGAACCGCAATTTTGGAAGTGGGATGGGCTGCACCCCAAGCACTTTATTTATTATGTTTTTAGTCCCCTGAACCAGTTCCGCTATCTCAGTGGAACTTGCTATTTCACTACAACATGAAAATGATTTTTGTTTATTTCTCTAAAATACCATTCACTGTGCCCATATGCTCATATACAGACTACCACCCAAAGACACAGGTTGGCAGAAGACAGATATATTTATCAGAAGAAGGATTTATTTCTACCTGTCCTGCTCTCGCATCCTTCCCTGAAGGATCTTCTTATGTCAGAGATCTGCTATTTGGTCTAAGACAGAGCTTTGGTCCAGACCCTGTCACATCCCTCACATCTCTTTGCCTGTCATCACATACCCCTCAGGGGGGAAGCCCTGTCTCGATGCAGACAATATGTCCTCCTCATGCTGCAAATCTGTCATCATCATCACAATGTACCATCTTAATGAGGCCAAAGGCTTCTCTAAGTGTAAAGGCTTTGAAAGCTCTATAAAAGAAAATAATTATGCAGTCTAATCTAATGCTTATAGATGCAAATGAATAAAAACTTTATTGACACTCAAACTGTCCTCCATAAACTATCCAGAAGTCTTTATCACTGAATGCTTCTGGGACATCCATGCAGGAACTGAGCTTTTTACAGTCGTTATTTCAAACTCTACATTAACAGACCTGGGAGTTCATAAATATTTGGATGAGAATTTAGCTCTCTATAAACAGGCCTACAAATTTCTATCCCAGCCGTATAGTTACACATAACTAAGATTCTAGTCAGCTACCTGTGACCACATATTACCACCTTTTGCTTACTAATAAAAAAGAATAACAACCTGCAAACTTCATCACATTCTTTACAAGACTACAAAACTTACAGATGTGCACTAGGTGATCACAAATGTATCTCCTGAAATAAAACAAACAAACAAAAAAAAAACCACCAAACCCAAGACGAACTAGTGTACTATTATCATCAAAATATGCAGCTCAATTGCTAAAAATATGTCTGCCTTTGCGTTGTCAAATCAACCACTAAACCATACCCGAAGTGCCACATCCATGGTGACTCTAGCACTATCCTGGGCAGCCTGCTCAAATGCTTGACTTGTGACCCAATCCCACAGATGCACTCGCTGCTACTGGGCAGAACTGGTATAAGGGCAGGGCACACCCTGCAGCCTGACACACGGGGCAGCATATTCCCATGGGAGCTTTGTCTTGGTGGTAAAAACACAACTGTCTAATCAAACCCCCTACATGCAAAGTACAAATAGCAGTTTGATAATTGTTTCCCACATTTTGAAGTATTCTGAAAGTTGAAGGGGGAAGAAAGAGCATATTATTGGTACTATGTTGTTACTATAACTTAAGCAATTGGTAGAAGCACCATGCTGTGTTACAATGTACTCACACTTTTCTCAGCACCAGGTGCTTAAACTCCATTCTGAAAAGCCTGAACTATTGTTTGACCCATAGGTTATTCATCCCTGCTCTTTACAGAGTTCACAAACATTTTGAAAGTGAGAAGAGAGAAACTGAACATACAGGTCCTTGCATGTCCAGCAATAACAAGAGATAACAGACTTATCTCTTATAACTTTCATAACTTGTATAGCTCTTGTAACTTTTGCAAGGCTGGATGTTTTGTTCTCTGCACAGTATTGTGCTTTTACATGTACACTGAAGGTTTTATTAAGTCAGGTGAAGTCTAATTAACAGGTATTAGTTAAGCCTATGGCTGTAAAAGACTACATTTTCTAATGCAACTTTGAAAATTAAAAACAAACAAAGAAACACAGAGGGTTATAAAAGAGGGCCAGGTAAAATTACACCCATTGCATAGGATTAATACAAAGTTTTCCTATATTTCCCTTTATCAGGTGCTGTACATTGACGGAACAGTTTTCTAGCTTTAGGATTCCTTCTCTTTAAACTGCAGGGTTGTCTTAACACTGACAGATGCCCAATGGGAAAATTAGTTTGTTACCATAAACCTCTTGATTCTGTCAAAAAAACATGAGAAGTTGTCAAGTTACACAGCATTTGGACAGGGGCCAAAGATGACCATGTACCTACAAGAAGAATAATCACATGTGACCCTATCTATCCACTGCTGTGGAAAAGGAGCTTGTACTGTGGTTCTTCTCCCCTCACTGGAACAGAAGGGATGGTGGAAACCTTAATAAAAACAAGGTGTTCCAAGTAGCTAATCAAAGCAGAAAATAACAAACATTTTTAGTAAAGAGGAAAGGAACAACATGAACAAAGATGCACTTAAATTTAAAAATAATCAGTTCTTTAATCACATTTTTACGCTGGACCTGGCTGTAGTGGTAATGACACACTGATGTTCTGTCTAGTGCTGAGCAGTATTTCCACAGCATCAGAGTTTGTTTTTTTTCTCACTCTGCCAGCCTTTCCATGCCCCAGCTGATAGATAGCTGAAATGAAATGACCAAAGGAATATTCCATACCATGTAACATCAAGTACAAATAGAAAAAACTTTTCTCTTCCACAGTAGCCATTACTCTTAGACTGGCTGAGCATCAGTCTGCTTATGGGAAGTGATAAATGATTGCCTTTGCATCACTTCTTTTTTCTCTCTCCACTTTCCTTCACTTATTAAACAGATCATAATCAACTATCAAACATGTAAACGTGTCAAGCACACGTAGCACTCATGAGGCCCATAAATTTTCTTAGTTTTTACTGACCACAGTATATCATATGAAAATAGCACAAAGAATAGCATGCTCCAAGTTTAAAGCAAGACTGAGGAGGCTAAGGAATTCCCTCAGTAAGTGGACAAATGAAGCCCATATTGCTTTAGAAAATGGATGTGGGGAAACTAATTTTTTCTATAGAATGGTTTCCTTTTATTTTGAATAAAGTAATAAATAAGGAGGAAAGGGGTTTCTTTTTTAGTACATCAAAACTGTGCTGAATGAATAAGCAGTTAAAAAAAAAAGCGTTATGTTTACAGAAAAAGTAACTGACCTATTATGTCTGATTATATTTAAAAATTAGCTAGATTTGCTGAAGATATGTGGACAACCGCAGCATTTTTGCATTTTATAATGATAATTAATTAATATGATAGAAAAAGTCATATTTTATTAACTATTATTTGTTAAATAAAGCCACGTTTTACAACTTTTTCTGATGCATGACACTTACAACAAAAAAAGGCTAAGGATAACAGTTTCAATATACGGCAAAAAATAAAAATGCTTATTGTTTTATGCTGAATAAAGATGTCTATAGATACATCCTGATTAATAGTTATGAAAATCAAACATTATTTTTGTTAAAGCTTATAGGCGGTTATATGAACTAGATACAGTTGAATTCTGTTTCAAAGCACATGACTATCTATTCTTTGATTGAGAATTATGGACAGAGTGTAAGACTTGCAGAAAGCATATCAGTAATGTGTTGCTACCCAAGTCAAGAATACTCTCCTTTTCAAGGCCTCATTTTAAGTCATGTATTGCTTAGCCAAATGTAGCCATTTGGACATTTCAGTTAACTTCCAAATATGAGATTTTTAAGCCGAATTGCAAAGCATAAATGCTCCAAGTATTGTCAACAGAGATTTAACATAACAAGGGTTTCACTCCATGGTAGAAAACTCCAGGTTTCCTCATCTGGTGGAAAACATTTCCCCAGATAGGGAAAGTTATATATCTCAGACTTCAATCTTCAAATATTTTAGCAGATATTTGCAGTTGTACCATTCAAAAAATTCTCAGTGTTATGCCAGACATCTTTGAGAGTTTGAGCATGCCATTAATGTCTGTATTCAAACCATATCTGCAACAACATTGAGCACAGAGCTTTAGAATCACAGAATCATAAAGCCTTTTGGGTTTAAAAAGACCCTTAAGACCATTAAGTGTAACTTTTAACCCACCACTAAACCATGTCCCTAAGCACTTTTAAATACCTGTAGGGATGGTGACACAAGCGCTTCCCTCTGTAGCCTGTTCCTATACTTGATAACCCTTCAGGCAAAGAAATTTTATCTAATATCCCATCTAAACCTTCCCTGGCACAACTGGAGTCTGTTTCCTCTTGTGCTATTACTTGTTACTTGAGAGAAGAGACCAAAACCTTTCCTCCCATCTTGCAACACTGGAAAGGATTGATCTCGCTACTGTCCAAGTGCACTTTGCTCCTGACATCTTCTCACTTTCCTATAACCTAGGTACAAAAGAGGCAAGTAAAGTGATAGTCTGTCCTGAGAAATCAGTGCTCTTTCCTGCAGGAGCATAGGGAGCGTGAAAGCAGCAGCTTGGTGGCGTAGTTCATAGGCAGAGGACAAATAGGAATTCAGGCACACAGGGATCCATATTAAAACAGGGTTCAGGGGAAGGCAGGACAAATGAAAGGAGAAAAGAGCAGAAAAAAACCAAAATCAAGTAATGCTTTCTTCACAGCTAACTGGATCATACAGTTAATGGCTAATTCTGGCTGCAGATGTTTAAAAACTCTAGAAATAAACTGCCAGCAAAGCCCTCACTGCACAGATCTGTGCATACGCCCTCTCTGCAGGAGCTAGCACAGCTCTGATCAGCCCCAGAGCAGGAAGAACCATCACTGCTGCTCTGTTACCACTTGTCATCCTGTCACGTACCTGGGTGCTCAGCTGCATCAGTCACACACCTTTATTGAAGATAAGGCTGACAGAAGTGCAGTGAGCCATATCGATAAATTCAGGTAAACCTGAAGCTCGGAAACCTTCCAAAAGGTTACAACTACTTCATAGTCACAGCTGCATGATACATATAAAAAAAAGGGATGAAAGATAATAAATAGAGAAAATGATTACTTAATTGGCAGGTTGGTGCCACTGATATAAAAGGCTCTAATTTTTCCTTCCTTTGAAAGCGTGATTGCCTTTTTAGCTGTATTGCTTTCTCTTCCATTTCACTGCTAACCCAGTCAGGTGTATAAGGACAGAATTGCTCATATGGTTGCTTATATTTGCAAAGAGATTAAAAAAAACTTAAACAAACAAACAAAAAACCCACACCTTTTGCAAATTGATTTGAAGCATTAAGAGTTAGATCATCCTGGCATCTTCACATTTTTTCTGCAGAAGAAAGGTCATGATAAAAAAGGATGGATTCTGTAGAATATATAGAACATATTAGTCTATGGCAGACTTAAATTTCCAGAGATTTATGCAGAATGATGGCTCTTACTTTAATAAGGTTCTATATTTTTAGAAAGTATTAGTGACATGTTTTGATCAATTTAACACTCCTCCCTCTGCCAGAAAATATGTCAGTTCATCATAAATCTAGCTGCCAAAACACGTCTTTATGGAAAAATATTTTCCAACACCTCTCTACAATGTATGTAACCTTCCTCCCTCTGTACATTTATATCCATATTTGTTTTAAAAGAAAAGACAATTTGGATAATGAAGACATCTAAGAAGTAGTTGTCTAAATTTCAGCAGATACATCAGGATTCTAAAAGTGGTATTAACACTTGTATTTTTCTACGAGTGAAACAGTTATTTTGAGGGACCTTTTTTGTTTTTCCTTCTTTTCCAAAATTCACTCAAATATAACAAAATCCTCTCCTCCAAATTTTATCTATCTGCAGTAAGAAAAGCATCTGTTGACACTGTGGGCAAAGATAAAATTTAAGATAATAAGTCACACCAGTCAATAACCAAACCCTGAAAAATCAGCATGGTAAAAAACACTAAAACTATCTATCAACCCTTTTTTTGAATAGATTTCTGTGGTCTTTGCAACTTGCAATGTTAAACTGGAGAACTGCGATAGTCTGTCTGGATGATGATGTTAGAGAACTTGTTGCATAGTTTTCCACTGTTGAATTATTCATCACTTTCTGCTGTGGAAAAGGTAACTCCTGTGATGCTGGGAATCATTTCCTAATTTACACACATATATGTACACATAGTTCTTATCCCAAACACCATGAATCAGCTCAGTATCAGAACTTCGGGACCAAAAATGAAAAACTGAAACTCTATAGTTTCACCTCCTAATGCCTTTCTGGGTCAATTTGGGATTAATGCACCCAAAATCTGCTGTAAAGTCATTTAGAATTCTCCACTTTATCAGGCCAACTGAGTACAGTTTAGATTGTTCCTCGCTGCCTCTTTGCCAAAGCTTAAAAAACAAACAAAAATAGAATAACAACAAAATCAACAACAACACACAACCTCCCCAAAACCCAGCAAAATGCAAACAAAAAAAGAATCCAGCTGCACAAAAAACATCCAACCAACTCTTGCTCCTTCCAACTTAATCCTGATACAACAGCAAAATTGTGTCTTGCTAATACACAGGCACACCAGTGACTAAGAAAAAAGATGGGCCGACGTTCACATTCCTTCCTTTTAGAAATAAAAACATTTCTGCAGCCCCTATAAAGGTACAATTTCACAACAGTATTCACATTCCTTCTGGGCATTTGATGGATTGAAACTTGGTTTCAGTCATTGCTTACAATTTGCTCCAAAAGGTTTTTGAGTGCTTTACCATACACTTTTCAAAAGATACTACTGAAGAAAGGCACCCTTCTCTAAGACCCTGAAGTCCAATGCCACATCAGCCAGAATTAAGCACGCAAAGGAAGGGGTATGATTGCCAAAACAGCTCAGACATTTTAAACATATATGAGTCAGTTAGTAATTTTTTTCCCAGCCATGAACTCAGAAGCAGAGATCTATGTCCAAATGTTGGGTCTCCCTTATCTCACTGCTCTTCTCCATCCTTTATCCATGAAATAGTGCTGACACCTGGCAGCCTCTGTGCTACCCCAAGGAATCATTTTAGGTTAATGAGATCCAGACTGAACATTCGATATAATTTGCAAATAAATACAGTGGTCCAGTTATCACTTTCCACTGATCCTTTTTGGACTTTAAAGTACAGATGTCTGCAGACCAGCTGGGAGCATCAAGCTTGCAAACAGAGAAGTTATGGAGGCATAAGAGGAAAAGGAAGGCCTGAGCAATACTGCACTCATCAAAATTACAGTTCTAGGAAAACATGAGAGGGAAAAATAAATCTCAGAAATAATGTTTCATTTTGACATTTTATTTCAGAACTGGCCTCATTAGTCTTTAGTAGCTCTCAAACATTTCCTATTTCAGACAGCAAAAATATATTTTTAGTCCTTTAAAAATTTTTCCTTATTTATGAAAGCTGAGGTAGCATATTCAGGTAACTAGCTCCCCCACCCATCTTTTTTTTTTATTATTATTTTTTCTTCTGTTGTCAGTAGTTGCAAGCTCTGCCTTTCCTTGTCCTTTCCAGATGGCCTTTCAAGTACAAGATGCTCTAACTCCACAGTGATGTCCAGTACTTGAGGTTGCTTGAGATACTTGCATGATTCCTGCACATAGCCCTCCCAATAAACAGCTTATGGCAATTATTTAGTTCTAATATATTATTTTCTCATTTCTTATAACCTTAGTTGTACAGTAAGCTTAGAGTTCATCAGAATTACAACATAAAGTACAACTCCAAAACCACATTCTTTTGGCTTGTCCTCTTCCACATCATGTCATTAGCAGCACACTCAAAATGAGAACAACTCCACATTACTTCTGGGATTCCCTCTGTGCCATCAGGGGGACCTCAGGTATCATCCAGCAAGGTGCAATTCAGTGTAGAGAAGTAATGTTCTCCTTATTTTTAGATGGAAAAGGGTGACAAACATTCAATATTCCATTTTAATCAGGAACACTGGATGTTGTTTGGAAGTTTCAAAACACTACCAAAGGCTGGAAACCTAAATCACAAGAGAGGAGCTGAAAGAACAGCATCTTCACAACACTCTCATTACTGATAATGCAGTACACTTTCATACTTTTGGACTTTCAGGGTCAATTTCTAACAATTTAAATTAGTAGCAGGCTTATGAAAAATATTTTTACAAAAAGATCAGGCAGGCTAAGTGTAACACCATTTTAATAATTAAAAAAAAAAAAAAAGAACTAATCTCTCCAAGATGTTACAATCAATACACAGAAGTATTCTTTCCTGAGTAAATGGAAACACACCATATAAATATTTTATGTTTACAGAAAATAAAACAAATCCAAAGTATAGAAATATCTTGCTCTTGAAATTGCCACTAAGTTTTTGGTGTGTTTTCACTTATACTCACACACACACAGAATTAAATAAAACTATAAAATTAAGATACAGACTTTATATCGTCTCTAACTTCAAATAAACCCACAAGGCCAACAGACTCACACATGCAACCTTCATCAAATACATTTGCACATAGACTATTTCAGGAAGAGAAGCCCTAAAATGACTTCATGTTCATTGATACCATAAAATCACCCTGGTTCTGGTGTAGGAACCTCTCTTTAGATGCACAAGAGAATTATGGATGACCTGATTGTTTCTCTGGAACTTCCATTTCACCATCTCTTCGTTGCTGATTTTTGATGCCTGCAAAGATGAAAAGGATAAACCGTAATGAAAACAATAAAAGCAAAATTGTGTAAAAAAGGGGACAAAACAAGAAACACATAGGAGTAAGAGAAGGAAATGAACAGGACTGATAGCTCCAAAGGCAATCTTAACCCTCTATATTCTGTTTTTCCAAGGGACAACAGGCCCCACAAGGATTTAGGTGCCAGAAACTCAGTCCAACCTTTGGATTTATTTAGTTCAGTACTTCTTGCAATGAAGCGGTGTCCCCAGTGCATGGTCAGCCACTGAAACATTCACAACAGGATTGTAACGTGCTTTATGGACAGTGTTTTAATCTTTTTCCTTCAATACTGTTATTTCAACCATGTTTTAATAGTTGAAATTCTGAATCGAGTCCCTACCTTCCCTTTTTAGCAAACGTAGTATTCATATTCTTTAAATAGGCCCTTAAAAATTATTTGATTCTCATTAAGTATTCCAACTTACAATGCTCATCAAGAAAATATTATTTTTCTTTATCTTTGAAGAGATAATTCTTATCCTCCTGACACTGGTAAATAGTTGCTTAATTATTGTTAAGCAATTAATACTCCAGTTACTTTCAATATTTAATTTCAAAAGTCTTTGTTCTTAATGCAGGAAAACAACTCACGAGAAAGGCATCAAGCAGTCAGTCTATGCTCTACAGCATATTTGTGTACATAATGCCTCTGTCATTTGAAATGTGAACAAAATCTTATCCTCTGCACTTTAATCAGAAAATATCTTCCTTCAAAAGGAGTCTACTCATAGTTAAAACCAAACAAAAAAATTATCCTCACCTTTCCCAGAAGAAAACTCAACAAAAATCAAAAAGCCCAACCCTGAAACACAGAGGAACAAAGGTTCATATTTTCCTAATTCAATAAAAAATATGATAAAAAGATCCTTATTATCATGTGTGTTTTGAACAATGATCACAGCCCATCAGATAGCCTTTTCTAACGAACTGCCTTCCAATCATTTAATTTCCAATTTAAAGACAAAATTCACATAAATAATTTCATTGCCAGAAAGACACAGCATCTGAAGCTCATTCATATCTCAAAAAAACATTACAAGAGAACAGGAGTTAAATTTGGAGTTACCTGCAGGTAGAGACAGTCCCTGTCTCAAAAGGAACTTGAATCACAGCATACTGATAAATACTGAGACATAACAATGGGAGAATGTTGTTCCTCTCTTAGCTATCTAGTGGACCTTTCATTTTGATCCAAATAAATTTAATGTTATGATACTTCCAAACCTTTATAGATACAGATTGGAATCATAACATAAGACCCAAACTACATGACTGCCAAATAAGAAACTACGTAACAAAAGAACTTACAGCACTTATTGTAGGCTAAACCAGTATTATCATAGACCAGAGCAGGCCAGTTCGAAAAACACAAAAATCGCTTGCTGCTTTGCGCTGCTATACCAGTCAAAATGCAAAAATAAAAAAAAAATAGAAACAGACTGGCAGCATGGTAGACTTGTCAAAGTGTCTGACAAGGCAAATAGCTGATTGCACACAACTAGAAACCTACAAAAAGCAAGTGGTGAGGACAGGAGAATAAAAATCCAGAACAAAGATGGTCCTAACGGCATCAAGAAATACTGCAAGGACCTGGAAAGCCACCAAAGAATCAGCCTCTCCAGGTTACCACCCACTTGCTTTCATCAGATTTTGCTTTTTTTTAGTAAATGTTAAGACTATGCAGTGTATCCTGCTGGCTTTGACAATGAAGTCAGAGCCGGAGGCTCATGAAGCAATATGCAACTCTACTCAACTCCTTAAATTTCTCTTGCAGTGATCCAAGCAGGTTTCACCCTCACCGTAGGGATTGCTTTGCTGGTTTCCTATCGGTAGCAGCCGATCAGCAGCTCAGGAACAGTTCTCCAGTCCTAACTTTGCTCACATAATTTTAACTCGGATGTTGATCCTGCTACTTTGTTAACAGACAAAAAAGAGAAAAAACTTTCCCAATGTTCTCTATATAAATAAGCTGAAAGCAGGCATTTTCTTCAAGCACAGGCAAAAAAATAACAAAATCTCTACTTTCAGTAGGAACATGAGCAAATCTTCAGTTATTTGATCCTTTAAAAAATATCTATTAGCTTTTTGAAAGACAAGTAACATTTCCTTTAGCTAAGAATGACCATAAATACACCTAGATGTGTCTGCAAGCAAGCGTACACAAGACATAACACAGCTTTAAATATAATTGAACATGATAGTGATATGTCTTTTTTGGAAGAAAAATTACTCTGGATTTCATAAATGTGAAATTTAAAAGAAAGCATTTTCCAGCAAAATATTCTTGTTATAACCAAAAAATATTGATTTTACTGCACAAAAGGTACTGCTGTTTCTCTCAGTGATTTTTTGAGTAGTAGGAAAACTATTTGAAATGAGATAGCTTTTTACCTTTTGGTTTTTGGCTTTGGGGTGGAATTTTTTCAGATGCAAATTCAGCCTTCTCTGACTACAGAGTTAGACAGATCAATTGCAAGCTGTCAGATCGAAGATTGTGCCTGACTAAGTTGGACAGGTATTTTAATTTTGCCTTCATTTTTTTCCTATAAACACCATAAAATTCTCATTTCTTTTTTTATTAGAACAAGGATATCTGAGACTGTTCATAAGGAAGATATTTAACCCTCACAATTACGGGTTTGATTTTAATAATAATAGAGATAAGGGCTGCACATTACACAGTTTAAGGAATATACTGCTGAACATGTGGGGGAAAATGGAGAACTAGGTGGAGCACCAACTAAAAAAATTAAGGTTATATTATCCCAAAAAATCAAGGTTATATTATCCCAAAAAATCTTAAAATTCAGAGTTGATTTCCTCCTTTAAAGACTCATTTCCTCGCAGCAGCTTCTCATTTTCCTCCATCATGGTCTCAAAGCCTCTTTCAGAAGTGTTCTGCAACTTCTGACCACTGGTGCCTGAACTGAAACCATAATCAGCCCCAGATCAACTCAGGGTGCAAAAATGTCACCTCCTCACCCTTACTTGAAGGGTAACATTAACATTTATACCACAACTTTAGCCCAAAAGAAAGCAGATTATTCTCCCTCTTCTGTCATAAGTAAAGGGGATGTCCGATTTCTGTCTTGTAGCAGTCCCCATTTCCTCAGACTGACATATTTATGGGCCAAATTTATAATATCTACTTCATATAAAAATGAAATTTCAAGGGAGGAAATCTGTCAGTCTGGAATATTCAGATACCACCAAACCATTCAGAAGTTGAAATGCTGTTTGAGGTCTAAATAAGCAACAACAGATCAGTTCTTCATTACATAGTACAGACTTCTTCCTTTTTTTTCCCCCCCACTCTTCAGCTCCTGTATTTAAGCTAGATTTCAAACTTTACTGCTTTCTGTGGTCAGCCTGGCTCAGGTGTGCCTGGCACCTCAGTAAAAGCAGGTACTAGAGGAAAAGACAAAGCAACGAGCCATGATCTTCTGCTTGTTATTTAATTGTAGCAAAGCCAATAAAGCAGGAAGTTGCCAGAGAAACCCATGCCACTTCTATGCAAAAAGAAAAAGAAGTGTATCAAAACACGTACATGAAAGCAAAATCTATCAGCAGACCAGTTCTGTGAAACTGCTATTTACTCTAACTGCAGGTGGTTTAAAATTACAGGGTTTAAAGCTATCATTTGGAAACAAAGTAAAAACTACTATCATTGTTTGGCATCAGTGAGTGAAGCATGTTTACGTTAAAGCATATCAAAAATAAAATGCAAAGCAGTCTACAAATTCAGGGGCAGGGGGAGCAGAGACAAAAAGCACATGAAACCACTTTAGTCAACTCATTATTTTATATTTGAAACACGAGTGCTGGCTTCAAGAACTGTATTTCTTTTAGGAAGCTAAACCTTTGCTGCAGAACCAGAGAAGTACAGTTTCTTCCAGGAACCTAATTAAAACAGGTCCAACCAAAGAGTCAGAACAGCTTTTGAGATAAAAACCCAGACCTCGAATAACAGAAAAAATATCTTATTTGCACAGTCTAGACTATGAGAAATTCAAAAGCATTACTGGAATGGAAAGGGCTAGAAGATGTCTGGCATTACAGTTTATGGAAGGATTAACCATTGCTTCATTTTCCTCTGAGTATGCTGAGTACTTTCTATCAGGCAATAATGGGTCCAAACTGAAATGAAATTCTTGTTACATTTGCAATCACCAGTAAGAGTTGTGGTTTTGTGTTGACACTTAAAAACCAAAACAAAGCAACTGAGTTTTCCTTGCAGAAGGGAATCAATCATCAGACCGTAACTTTTAAAAGGAAACTGTGAGAAAAGATCTACAAAAAAATCTTAGAATATATCTGCACAATGCTTCCTGAATATATATTGCTCTATTCATTTCCATATTGACAGTGAAAGTGAAATGCATAAGATATGCTTACAGTAATAGATGACTGCTTTAATTATATTCGTATTTCTTGATTATGTCATTTACAAGTCTTCCCATGCCAGTTGCATTCCAGTTTAAAAAGATAGATCTGAGAAAGCTGAGAAACACTGCCAGACAATCACGACTACACAACACAATTAATGACAACACTGTGTAACTAATTCAGATTTTGTCTTCACTGAATTCTAAATTCTCTCAAGTGAGACTGCTTTTTTGGACAACAATCAAAAAAACCCCAAAAGGTGAAAAGTGTTAAGTCCTAAATTAAGATAACTTTCTGTAGTAAAGATTAGAATGACACATGGGTTCCTGTTCGCATTCTGTTTCTGCTCTAACAAGTAGATTTCAGGGGTTTTTTTATTTCAAATCCCAATTCTGTGATTCTCCTCTCAAATTGCATGATTTCTAAGTAGCGCCAAGAATATTTAAGGAAGCATTTGAGTATTTCTGTAACTATCAAATTATCTTGAGAATACATTGAGGAAGGGAAGAATTAATCAGAATTTAGCTTAGCTTTCATTATAAATGGGGAAAAAAAAAAAAGGTAAATTGGCTGCAAATGCCTAATACAGAGAAGTTATTAATTGCTTATCAGCAGAAAACCCATTTTTCTGTTCTTCTGGAACTTACAGATGGGAATCAGTACCAAATTTTTTTTTAACGCAAAAAGTTATTTTTTATCAAAATGTGAGAAATAAATGGAGGCCGGTTTTATTACAAGCAGGAGTTTGATCATGTTGAGAAACTGTGTAGTTTGGGGAAACTGGAGGGTTGTTTAATAAT